>CM069138.1:56308594-56908594 GCA_035221665.1 Okamejei kenojei
TCTTTTATATCCCAGGACAATGGTGAATAAGGTAGGCCAAAAATGGTTGCGCTATTGTGTATCATTTTGGGGGGGGGTTTTGAATATTGCGCACACACGCATACATACAAACAAGATGCGAGTTTTAGTTATATAATAATAGATGGTCATGGTATTGATTGTGTCACTGGAACCATGTGTATTTATTTGTACATATTGAAAAGTACCCCATTGAAGTTAGCTAGGGCACAATAATCAGTAATAACAATGTTCAGGCATGTATCTAATTATTTAACCATTTTATTGAATAATATTACATCAGTTTTCCCACATTAAAAGCTATAAACCCAACTGTATAAAGCAGTGATCATTTTTTTGGGATAGATTAAGCAATTATTGAATTAATTAAATGCAATCAAGAAAGCTAGAAACTGCTCCATTTTATCTTGTCTTGTAAGTTTACAGCTTTTTGTTTTAATACTTTTGCCATGGCAGAAATAAACAAGTTAGACCATTGGCTGTTTAATTGACAAAATTATCTGCATGCATTATGACCCAAAAAAATCAACCGGCAAAAGATGTATTCTTGTAATTTGCTCTTGTGCCAGAATTACTTGTTTTATCATTTGATTTCCTTGGTTGTGTATAGAGAAATGATGGCATAGAAGCCCAATACCAGCATCAATTTCAATAAAAGTTGGTGCTAATCTTTGAGTAGCATCTGCCACTTTGACACTGTGGACAGTAATGTGTGCATGGATGTTATATGATGGAATTTTCTCCTCAGTCTCATGTTCCTGAAGCTACATAAAATTAGTGGTTTTACCACTCCACTCTCAAAATTCAGTTCCATTAACTACAAAGTGATTGCCGTACAATATTTTTCAATCGTGCTTTGGCAGTTTTTAAATATGATTTTAGTTTTAAATAAGGTAGTTCGTCAAGACTCTCCGAATGAGATAGAATAGTGACAATACACTTTCAATTTTTTAAAGATTTTTTGAATTATGCACCTCCTTTTTTACGTGCTGCTAATTTTCAAATATTTATCGGTATATACAATTTTACAAAGTAATATGAAACTCGACAGTGCTGTGTTTATACTGTGTTTATACTGGATAATTTTGACAGAATCTGCAATGTAAAAAAATTAATGCAATGTGCATGCTTTAATTTAGTGTAAAAGTATCAAAACACCAACAAGTATGATAGTAACTTTATGCTCTGTGTACATTATAAGAGACCTGCTGGAAGGTGAAATATACATAATCCTATTATGACAAGACCGTTAATCTATCCAATTATATGTCATTCAATGAAGGACCAAGTACTATGTGTTTGGAAGAAACGTTAGTGTGTTTGGAGGAAACGTTAGTGTGTTTGAGATATAGGTCTGATGTTAATGGTCTAGCAGAATATGCTGATTATCACAACAGCACCACATACTTGGGAAAACCATTTGGAAGAGAAATGCTGCGCTAAGGTAAGTTTAACTTAATGAGTATCACAAAAAATCAAGACTGAAAGAAGAGTCTTAATGGCAATATATATGTGGTACATCCACAATTAAATTACTGTTGGGTCTCTTGCAGCACAACTCGTGGTAGGTTCAAGGATACTTGCTTTCCAGTGCAAGTGTTTGAGGCAATTCAGTATAAAATGAAGGTGGTTAGCTTGCACTTATAAATTGAATTCCATTTTTAACATATTCTGGTGCTTTAGAAAACAATTCAAAACTTCTGTGACAATTGTAGAAGCATCCTTAATTTTAGAGGGAAAAGCTCTTTGCTTCAGGTTTTCTTGGTGCTGTTTTTCAAGTAGAAACATACAGTTTCTAACACCCACATTGTTCGTAGTAGTCGGATTTTGCTTAAAATTGATGCACTTCCTGTTGCTACAATTTATGTAATGTGAGCTGGATTTCAGTCCTATTCCCTCTGATGGTTATTGTTCATATTTGGAAATAATATTACCTGGAAGTGCATGGAGAGACTGGATTTTTTTTTTTTTTACAAAGATTAGTCTATTATGTTGAATGCCTACTGAAATGGAGAATATTTGGTCTTGTTTACTAAAGGCCAAAGTCAGTAACAGTCAAAGGAATCAAAGTCACCCATGTTCTGAATTTAATTTTAGATACAGTTGTGTAAGTAAAAGCAGTTTTTAATGAAACATACATTTTTATTTATACTAAACACCTGTAACAAAAGCATCCAGCAAACATACAATAAAAACACCAGCTATTTAATAATAACTCGTTTTACTGTTCCGATCGGTCAAAAAAAATTATGGATTTGGGTGTAGAGCAAAAGCAAGTTTTCTTTTCTTCATTTAAAGGCCAATTCAGTTAGAAAACTATAATTGCATTATAAACTGAAGGGCCTATCCCAATTAGGCAATTTTTTTAGGCGACTGCCAGCAACTAGGACAATGGAATTCACCAAAGTCAGCATTGGTGACAACCTATGACAGCCCAAATGTTCGCCACTATCGGCATTTTTCGGCAGTCGCCTAAAAAAAAAACGCCTAAGTGGGACAGGGCATTTAGATTCCAAATCATGATTCTCCTTGTATAATTTTTGTGATCTACTTTTGCCCACATTTGTAGACCAAGGTAAAATAACAAATTTGTTACATTTTGTATCTTTAAACATTGAAGATAATAAATGGGACCGATAAATCAATTTGTCCTGCAATGTGGGCCATATAAATTGTGTAACATGGTAATTATGATTTAAGATTTCTTTCGGTAATATCAGTGCACAATATGATACTGATTGAGACACTGTTCTGATCAAATATCACCCAAATTTCTTACAAAAGATTGTACAGCAAAGCATTAAAAACAAAACCCTACTACCCTCACTCTATACCCATTCACGATGCCCATTAAATTCAATATTAGGGTTCATGTTCCTTTCGTAGTTTTGAGATGTTCTTTGTAGTATCTGTTGATTGGTCAAAACTTGGCTTGCAGCAGAGCAACATTTTAGCCCAGTACCAGAAGCATCCACTGTTATAAGAGAATTAGACAATCCAGTGTAAGTGAACTCTTGCAATTCATTTGTCAATAGCTTGCTTGAGCTAACAAAAGTGAAAATATACAATAAACTTTGCAGAGAAGGTGTTCATAATTGTGCGCATACGCAGCTTTTGCCTCTTATCTAAAAATACTAAATCCACATTAAAATGTCAATCTTTATATTGAAGTAACAATCAAATATTGCGAATATCAAAATGGGAAGGTTTTAGTCAGATTAAAAACAGGCTTTTTATCAACTTTGAGCGACAGTTTTTAAATTTATTACTTCATATGCTGGAAAAATAGGTCAGAAAGGGACGGAATTAATGTTTCAGGCCAAACATGCTTCACCAGATGTTGACTCTTATTTCTCTTTCTGAAGTGGTACAGCTTGTTTATTTCAAATTTAGAGAATTGATTTTTGGAAAGGAAAAACACAGTTCTAAAGGGATAAGGATAATTTAAGGGGAGCTACATAAAGGGAATTTTTTTTAAAGGAAAAGAAACAAAAAAAATGAAGGTTGGCAAACTACTGCAGTCGGGTGAAAGCACATTTTCTATCAAATAGAGACTTTCTGCATTTTGTTGTAGAATTTCTATCCGCATTATTCCAATTTCACATTTTGCTCTAGGTCAAGCAAAATCTTCCCCCATGCAGATAAGGGTATAAAATGGATTGGCAACTGAACACAATGTTTTTCAGATAACTTAATGCAACACATCTATTAGGTTTTTTTCTCTTCCAGACAAATCAGGAAAATTTAGATTGAACCATTGTTGAAAGTGCTGGTAGAGTAAAACTCATTGGCATCAAATGTTAGGGACAGGAAGCAATGGCTCCAGCTTGCACTCAATGCCACAAGAAGCCCCATCTGAGTGGGAATTTAAGTTCAGAGATTGGCTGTGTAGGTGGAATGGGTATTTGGAACAGTTCAGATCTATAATTGCAGCTCTACAGCGTAACAATGTCATAACTTTGTGATGAAGGATACTAAAATATTTTAAAGGAAACCTTTTCTCCATTACACTCTCCAGTTTTTGGGTTTCACAGGCCCGTGGAGAGTTCAACATTTTGAGTTAACCAACAACAAATGCTGGTCTTGTTAATTTTGATTCTGTTGCGGTATACTGGTGAAAATATGGGCAGAATATGAATAGTGGGAGAAACAGATAACTGCAGTATTTAAGGCATTGAAAATAAATAGCTCCAGAATTTCCAATGCAAGGGGGCAGTCAACTCTCTTTTTTCTCCCATCCACCCACACCTCCAGAAATTACAGTATATGGGCTATTCAAACCATTGATACTGACTGCAAGTCAGTAAACATAATACATATTTAAAGGTATAAGATAAGACATGGTACTGTTATAATGTGCGGTATCAGATACCTACCTGAAATATATCCAACTCTGCCGATCCCTCAGAATCGAGTTCTAGTTGTTTAAATATTCCTGAAAAAGCAGGAACATAAGAATTAAGCATAGCCATTTATCTTTTTGCTTAATAGATTGGAAAACTTAAATATTGTTTTCTCAAAACATCCAAATATTTTAACCTAGTTTGAGAGAATGGTATCCTCTCTAACATATGTAATTAGATGCACTGGCAATGCAGGATAAAATGTCCTTTGGGAAATTAATCTGAAATGAAAGCTTTCACCCAAATCTGTAGCTAAATTAAAGCTGATAATTTTAAATTAGGCAAATCACTTGGGTGGTTCACCGGTGCCATCTGAATAATAAAGCAACACCACTTAATTTCAAAGGTCAACGTCTGTCTGTTGCACTGAATCGCAATAAGTGCCCCACAAATTTGCAATGTGAATAAAACTGTAACTTGGCAGTCCATTCCATTGTCCATCAACATGTTTATTTTCTTTGGATTTTTCAATTGTTTACAACTGATCAGAAAATTGCGAGGATTCAAGAGGGCCAAATCCCTGTCCTGGGACAAGAACTACAGCAGAATGGAGCAGATAAATATTTCACTCTGCTGCACTTTGCCAGTAGCCTATGGTTCAATGAATTTGAGTCTCATTGTATTGATTGGGAAATGGGCTGTTAATGTAAAAGTCATTTTAAAAAAACTTACTGAACATGGTTTCCAATCGGATCAAACAGCCAACAAAGTTATCAAAGTCGATGAGAAGGTCAGAGTTTGCATAACGGGCAACAATGTTCTGAATCAATTGATTATTCAGAGTGAAACCTGGGGAGGAAATCACATAATTGTATTGACAACTCATTCAACATACGGCCTATTTATTACATTAAAATTGTTGGGCATATTGCATTGTTTTGTCAACATACTCAATATGTACCTGATAATCATAAAAAGAATGAAAGTTAATAGTGCAGAAATGTGTGGCAATGATGCGTTTGTGATTATGCTGTATTTTGTTATATTGTCAAAGATGCCTTAGTCTCTGGAATAGTGAACTGAAAGGTTTTTGTTGCACAAAAGTGGGTGGTATTGTAGATAGTGAGATGGTTGTCAAAAATTGCAGAAGGATCTTGATCGATGAGGTCGGTGGGCTGAGGAATGGTCAAACAAGTTTTTGGCACTTTGGCCTTCATCAGTCAGAGTAATGAGTATAGAAGGTGGGAGGTCATGTTGCAGTTGTACAAGACACTTGTGAGACCGCATTTAGAGTCTTGTGTTCAATTCTGGGCACCATGTTATAGGAAAGATTTTGTCAAGCTGTAAAGAGTGCAGAGAAGATTGGCAAGGTTGTTGCCAGGACTTGAGGATCTAAGCTTAAGGGAGAGATTGGGCAGGCTCAGACTCTTCATTGGAACACAGGAAGATGAGGGGTAATCTTATAGAGGTGTACAAAATCATGAGAAGAATAGATCGGGTTAACGCACAATCTCTTGCCCAGAGTTGGGGAATCGAGATCCAGAGGACATAGGTTTAAGGTGAGGGAGGAAAGATTTAGCAGGAACCGAGGGGTAACTTTTTCACACAAAGGGTGTTGGGTGTGTGGAACGAGTAGCCGGAGAAGGTAGCTGAGTCAGTTACTATCGCAACATTAAAAAATATATATATATTTATTAGAAGTAATGTATGTTACAATGATATAAGCCCAAAATAACATAATACATTTCCTGTACCACTTCTTATTTTAAACTTTAAGAAGAAGAATAGAGAAAGTTAGATAAGATAGTAAGTGCGTGAGAGAGTGATCAGGAAGAACCTGTAGAGCGTAAAACACAAGAAAGAATATAAAAGAAAACCAAAGGAAAATAAATTAAAAAATAGAAGACAGAAAATATAAGAAAGTAAAATAAGATAAGATAAAAAGGGATGTATCTACTTTGTATCTTTACACACCCCTCACCTGGTCCTGATACCTTTTTTTCAGAGTTGTGTTGCACCCTATGCTTGTAATAAGTCGATAAATGGAGACCAAATCTTTTGGAAATGGTCTAATTTGCCTGCTAGGAGGAATCTCATATCTTCGAGGTGTAACATTTCGGACATATTTGAAATCCACATTTTTATCGTTGGTGTGGGAGCGTTTTACCAGAATTTAAGTATAAGTTTTTTTGCCATTATTAAGCCATGATTAAGGAAGCTCTTTTGGAACGAAGTCAGCCCAAAGCTGGCTTCCATTGTTCCAAAAATAATAAATTCTGCATTTGGTTTCAGTTTTATTTTGAATAATTTTGTAAAAAATTCAGATTTCATTCCAGAATTTTTGGATTTTTATGCAAAAAACAAAGGAATGCGCTATGATTGCTTCTTGGGATAGACATTTATCACAAATTGGGGAGACATTTGGAAAAAATGTACTTACTTTAGTTTTTGAATAATATAGTCTGCGTAAGGTTTTAAATTGGATTAAAATATGTCTTGCATTGATCGAGCATTTGTGCACATATAGCAAGTGTTTATCCCAACTCTCTTTCGAGATTTTTATAGCTAGTTCTTGTTCCCACTCTCTTCTAATTCTATCAGATGATGGTATTTCCATATTTAGGATAATATTATACAAGTATGATATTAAATTCGTTGAATCCTCCTTTATATTCATTGCTTGTCTAATAAGTCTGGAGACAAATTTTTATATTGTGTATATTTTTTCAAATCACAAATTTGAAAATATTTAAAATATTGATTACTTCTCAGATTGTATTTAAGTTGTAGTTGTTGGAATGATAAAACATTTCCATTTTCATACATGTCTCCGAACGTTTTAATTCCTATTCTTTCCCAATGTGTAAATGATTTATCAATACTAGAAGGTTTAAACGATGGATTATTAACTATAGGGGTGAGGTGATAAATTTTATAATTTAATGGTTAATTTTATTTGTTTCCAAATTCTAATAGTACTATGAATAATTGGATTTTTACTATATTGTATTATTCAGTTTTATTGGTGAGAGAAGGATCGCTCCTATATTAAAAGGGACGCAATCCTCTCTCCATTACTATCCAATCCACCCGCTGGGCAGAGTTGTCCAACAGGTGAATCACATTTTTGACGTTTGCTGCCCAATAATAATACAAAAAAATAGGGAGTGTTAATCCACCAAACTCTTTAGGTTTGCACAAATGTCTTTTGCACATTGCAAATTGCACAAATGTCTGAGGGTAGACTATTATCTGAATGGTGGCCGATTAGGAAAAGGGGAGATGTAACAAGAACTGGGTGTCATGTACACCAGTCATTGAAAGTAGGCATGCAGGTGCAGCAGACTCTGAAGAAAGCGAATGGTATGTTGGCATTCATAGCAAAAGGATTTGAGTACAAGAGCAGGGAGGTTCTACTGCAGTTGTACAGGGTCTTGGTGAGGCCACACCTGGAGTATTGCGTACAGTTTTGGTCTCCTAATCTGAGGAAAGACATTCTTGCCAAAGAGGGAGTACAGAGAAGGTTCACCAGACTGATTCCTGGGATGGCAGGACTTCCATAAGAAGAAAGACTGGATAGACTCAGCTTGTACTCGCTGGAATTTATTAGATTGAGGGGGGATCTTACAGAGACTTACAAAATTCTTAAGGGATTGGACAGGCTAGATGCAGGAAGATTGTTCCCGATGTTGGGGAACTCCAGAACAAGGGGTCACAGTTTAAGGATAAGGGGGAAGTCTTTTAGGACCGAGATGAGAAAATCATTTTTCACACAGAGAGTGGTGAATCTGTGGAATTCTCTGCCACAGAAGGTAGTTGAGGCCAGTTCATTGGCTATATTTAAGAGGGAGTTAGATGTGGCCCTTGTGGCTAAAGGGATCAGGGAGTATGGAGAGAAGGCAGATACAGGATACTGAGTTGGATGATCAGCCATGATCATATTGAATGGTGGTGCAGGCTCAAAGGGTCGAATGGCCTACTCCTGCACCTATTTTCTTTGATTTTATGATTCTTTGAATTATATGAGATTTATAGTCTCATATAAAATTTGTAATATCAGAATCCAGTTTAAAAAAAAAACTTTTTAGGTACGTATATTGGTATTACTATCGCAACATTTAAGAAACATTTAGACAGGTACATGAATAGGGCAGGTTTAGAGGGATGTGGACCAAACACAGGCAGATGGGACATGTTGGTCGGTATGGGCAGATTGGGTCGAATGGCCTATTTCCATGTTCTATGACTAAGAAAAGGTGGCATCCAAATTATATTGTTGCAATTGATACTTGCACTGCCTTTTGTTAAAAAAAAAATGTCCTGTCACACCTGCCATGTGACCCTTCAGTTTTGGTCTAAATTTTTAAACCAAAACACTGAGGATTCACTCTACCCTCCCACTTGCAAGAATACTTTTGAAATTTGAATTGGAAAGGAATGTTGGCTAAGACTAGTTAACAAAAGCTCAAAGGAGATTTATTGGTTGGATTATATTTGTACATTTTGACAGTCTAGGGAAAAATAATGTATATATTTTAATGAAAAATCTAGTCCCAAATAACTTGCAGACATCTTACCTTTATTTAGCATACTAAGTGAAGCATAAACACCAACTTAGGGTGGTTGAGTCAAATGGCAGGTAATTATTAATGCAAGCATATCCTGTACAGAAAATACTGTTTCTAAAACCTTGATAATGGCAGCTAAACGGTATTGAGCATGTTATTTGCTGGAGAAATAAATAACTTTGCAAATGAATCTTGAAAAGGTCTGTTTGCCTGGGCTGTAGGAATATTCTAAAATTACCCGCTTCTTCAAGTGCCACTTGTATTTCACATGAACCCATGGTACCAGATTCATCAACATCTACCTTCTTGAAGATTTTCTAAATGGAACAAAAATTATATTTAAGCATATAACCATAACCATATAACAATTACAGCACGGAAACAGGCGGTGGTAAAGAAGGTGTGCCTAAAGACGGGGGTAGAGGGGGGAGGATCTTCTCCCATGCAATTCATTTGTCTTGCATCTTCCCTTCATTTACAATTGAACTTGCCTAAAGGGCCTGTCCCACCAGCATGCGACTCCAGAGGCCCAGGAGCCGTTGGTGAGGGAGGAGCGACGTCCGAGCGGTAAGCTTAAAACCCGAGCGCGGGGCTTTGTTTTTACAGAGGCCCAGGAGCCGTTGGTGAGAGAGGAACTGAAATCCGTAACGTCCTAAATCTGTAATGTTCCATTCAATTAACTGGGCTTCAGGAAGCCGCTGATTGGTGGACTGAGTACGCAGCTGATTGGCAGTCAGATTCCAGCAGTTTGTAGTGTACTGTACTTTGTATTTTGTATTGTATTTTTGTATTGTATATTGTATTTTGTATCTAGGGTAAGGGAAGTATGAGTGCCAGGGCAGCTTACTGTTCTGGATGTCAGATGTGGGAGGTCATGGAGTCGGGTAGCCCTCCAGACGTCCACATCTGCGCCAGGTGCGTCGAGATGGGGCTCCTAAAGGAGTGTGTTAGCAACCTGGAGCAGCAGCTCGATGACCTCCGTCTGGTCAGGGAGAGTGAGGAGGTCATAAAGAGGAGTTACAGGGAGGTAGTCTCTCCAAAACCACAGGAGGCAGACAAGTGGGTCATGGTTGGGAGAGGCAAGGGGCAGAGGCGGGCGCTAGAGAGTACACCAGTGGCTGTACACCTTGGAAATAAGTACTCCTGTTTGAGTGCTGTTGGGGGGGGACAGCCTACCTGAGGGTAGCAACAGCGACCTGGCCTGCGGTACAGACACCGGCCCTGTTGCTCAGAAGGGTAAGGAAAAGAAGAGGAGGGCATTAGTAATAGGGGACTCTATAGTTAGGGGGTCAGATTGGCGATTCTGTGGACGCAGTCCGGAGACCCGGATGGTAGTTTGCCTCCCTGGTGCCAGGGTCCGGGATGTGTCTGAACGTGTCCAAGATATCCTGAAAAGGGAGGGAGAGGAGCCTGAGGTCGTGGTACATATTGGTACCAATGACATAGGTAAAAAAAAAAGAAGAGATCCTGAAAGGAGAATTTAGGGAGTTAGGAAGAGAGTTAAGGAAAAGAACCGCAAACATAACAATCTCAGGATTACTTCCCGTGCCACGCGACAGTGAGAGTAGGAATGGAGCAAGGTGGAGGATAAATGCCTGGCTGAAGGACTGGTGCAGAGGGCAGGAATTCAAGTTTCTGGATCAATGGAACCTCTTTTGGGGAAGGAGTGACCTGTATAAAAAGGACGGGTTGCACTTGAACCCGAGGGGGACCAGTATCCTGGCAGGGAAATTTGCAAAGGCTACCGGGGGGGACTTTAAACTAGCACGGTTGGGAGGAGGGACTCAAATAGAGAAAGCCAGTAGACAGGGTCTGAGACAGGCGGCAGAGAAGGGAAGCACTCAGACCCAACATGTAGGGGGGAAAGAAGAAAAAATAAAATAAACAGAGAATACGAGGTGGTGGGTTTCCATGGCAAAAATCAAAAAGGACCACTTGTCAACATAATTATATAAGGAGTAAGAGTGTTGTAAAAACAAGCCTGAAGGCTTTGTGTCTCAATGCAAGGAGCATTCGTAATAAGGTGGACGAGTTGAATGTGCAGATAGCTATTAATGACTATGCTATAGTTGGGATCACGGAGACATGGCTCCAGGGGGACCAAGGCTGGGAGCTGAACATCCAGGGATAGTCAATATTCAGGAGGGATAGACAGAAAGGAAAGGGAGGTGGGGTAGTGTTGCTGGTGAGAGAGGAGATTAATGCAATAGAAAGGAAGGACATTAGATTGGAGGATGTGGAATCGATATGGGTAGAGCTGCGAAACTCCAAGGGGCAGAAAACGCTAGTCGGAGTTGTGTACAGACCACCTAACAGTAGTAGTGGAGTTGGGGATGGCATCAAACAGGAAATGAGAAATGCGTGCAACAAGGGTAAAACAGTTATAATGGGTGACTTCAATCTACATATAGATTGGGTGAATCAAATGGGCAGGGGTGCTGAGGAAGAGGATTTCTTGGAATGTATGCGGGATAGTTTTCTAAACCAACATGTAGAGGAACCAACGAGAGAGCAGGCTATTCTAGACTGGGTATTGAGTAATGAGGAAAGGTTAGTTAGCAGTCATGTTGTGCGTGGGCCCTTGGGCAAGAGTGACCATAATATGGTTAAGTTCTTCATTAGGACAGTGACTTAAGTCAGAAACAAGGGTTCTGAACTTAAACAAAGGTAACTTTGAAGGTATGAGATGTGAATTGGCCAAGATAGACTGGCAAGTGATTCTTAAACGGTTGACAGTGGATGTGCAATGGAAGATATTTAAAGACTGCATGGATGAACTACAGCAATTGTTCATCCCAGTTTGGCAAATTAATAAATCGGGTAGTGCATCCATGGATAACGGATGAACGGGCAAATTAAATAATCGGGTAGTGCATCCATGGAAATCAGGGATAGTATAAAAAGATAAAGCATACAAAATAGCCAGAAAAAGCAGCCTACCAGAGGACTGGGAGAAATTCATTCAGCAGAGGAGGACAAAGGGCTTAATTAGGAAAGGGAAAACAGATTATGAAAGAAAACTGGCAGGGAACATAAAAATTGGCTGCAAAAGTTTTTATAGATATGTGAAGAGAAAGAGATTAGTTAAAACAAATATAGGTTCCTTGCAGTCAGAAACAGGTGACTTGATCATGGGGAACAAGGACATGGCAGACCAATTGGATAACTACTTTGGTTCTGTCTTCACCAAGGAAGACATAAATAATCTGCCGGAAATAGCAGGGGACCGGGGGTCAAATAAGGTGGAGGAACTGAGTGAAATCCAGGTTAGCCGAGAAATGGTAAATTGAATGGATTAAAGGCCGATAAATCCCCAGGGCCAGATAGTCTGCATCCCAGAGTACTCAAGGAAGTAGCCACTATCAAGAAATAGTGGATGCATTAGTGATAATTTTTCAAAACTCCTTAGATTCTAGAGTAGTTCCTGAGGATTGGAGGGTAGCTAATGTAACCCCACTTTAAAAAAAAAGAGGGAGAGAGAAAACGGGGAATTACAGACCAGTTAGTCTAACATCGGTATTGGGGAAACTGCTAGAGTCCGTTATTAAAGATGGGATAGCAGTACATTTGGAAAGTGGTGAAATCATTAGACAAAGTCAGCATGGATTTACGAAAGGTAAATCATGTCTGACGAATCCTATAGAATTTTTCGAAGATGTAACTAGCAGAGTGGATAAGGGAGAACCAGTGGATGTGTTATATCTAGACTTTCAGAAGGCTTTTGACAAGGTCCCGCATAAGAGATTAGTATGCAAACTTAAAGCACACAGTATTGGGGGTTCAGTATTGATGTGGATAGAGAACTGGCTGGCAGACAGGAAGCAAAGGGTAGGAGTAAACGGGTCCCTTTTCAGAATGGCAGGCAGTGTCTAGTGGGGTACCGCAAGGCTCAGTGCTGGGACCCCAGCTATTTACAATATATATTAATGATTTGGATGAGGGAATTGAATGCAACATCTCCAAGTTTGCGGATTACACTAAGCTGGGGGGGTAGTGTTAGGTGTGAGGAGGATGCTAGGAGGCTGCAAGGTGACTTGGATAGTCTGGGTGAGTGGGCAAATGCATGGCAGATGCAGTATAATGTGGATAAATGTGAGGTTATCCACTTTGGTGGCAAAAACAGGAGGGTAGACTATTATCTTAATGGTGGCAAATTAGGAAAAGGGGAGATGCAACGAGACCTGGGTGTCATGGTACACCAATCATTGAAAGCAGGCCTGCGGGTGCAGCAGGCAGTGAAGAAAGCAAATGGTATGTTAGCATTCATAGCAAAAGGATTTGAGTATAGGAGCTGGGAGGTTCTACTGTAGTTGTACAGGGTTTTGGTCTCCTGGAGTATTGCGTACAGTTTTGGTCTCCAAATCTGTGAAAAGACATTCTTGCCATAGAAGGGGTACAGAGAAGGTTCACCAGACTGATTCCTGGGATGTCAGGACTTTCATATGAGGAAAGACTGGATAGACTTGGCTTGTACTCGCTAGAATTTAGAAGACTGAGAGGGGATCTTATAGAAACTTACAAAATTCTTAAGGGGTTGGATAGGCTAAATGCAGGAAGATTGTTCCCGATGTTGGGGAGGTCCAGAACAAGGGGTCACAGTCTAAGGATAAGGGGGAATTCCTTTAGGACCGAGATGAGGAAACATTTTTCACACAGAGAGTGGTGAGTCTCTGGAATTATCTGCCAAAGAAGGTGGTTGAGGCCAGTTCATTGGCTATATTTAAGAGGGAGTTAGATGTGGCCCTTGTGGCTAAAGGGATCAGGGGATATGGAGAGAAGGCAGGTACAGGATACTGAGTTGGATGATCAGCCATGATCATATTGAATGACGGTGCAGCCTCGAAGGGCCGAATGGCCTGCTCCTGCATCTATTTTCTGTTTCCATGTGGCAAACGCGACCCAATGTGGTCGCTTGAGCCGTCCGGCCTCGCGGAGCTGGTCCTGACATCGCGCGGGGCTCCGAAAAACTGACCGTGTTCAAAATTCCGCGCGGCAACGGCCTGTCGGCCCGCAGCCACCTCGACACCACTTCGACGTCGTGCCTCCATGACCCTCTCTGCGTGCCTGTGTGTCCCTTCTGTGTGTGCCTCCGTGCCCCTGTCTGTGTGCCTCCGTGCCCCTCTCTGCGTGCCTGTGTCCCTCTCTGTGTGCCTCCGTGCTCGTCTCTGTGTGCCTCCGTGACCCTCTCTGCGTGCCTGTGTGTCCCTCTCTGTGTGTGCCTCCGTGACGCTCTCTGCGTGCCTGTGTGACCCTCTCTGTGCCCCTCTATGACCCTCTTTGTGTGCCTCCGTGCCCCTCTTTGTCCTTGCGAACTTACCGCGGACTTCGCTCCAACTTCGTGCCACTCACCCGACCTCCGCGCGGCCCCCGCTTCCGGTTTGGTCGCGCTCACCGCATGCAGGCACATGCTGGTGGGACCGGCCCTGTATGGGGATCACTCGACCTCCGCGCGGCCCCCGCTTCCGTTTTGGTCGCGCTTGCCGTATGCAAGTCGCATGCTCGTGGGACAGGCCCTTAACTTAGTTACTTAATTAACAAGAGATAACTAATCGGTCACAGTCATGGTGCTAATTAACCAATGACTGTCCATCTTAATGCTTATTAAAACTAACCCCAATCTCTAAGTCATTGTGGGGCCAGCTGTTGAAGGGGGAAGTGTATTCAAAGCAACTATCAGGAGTAAAAATCAGAGATCAATCTTGATCAGGAGTTTGTAAAAATAATGCTTACCAGCATCTTCTGCAACTTGTTCCAAAATAGCTTGAATTCCACTAATCCAATTTTTCCAGATCCATCCTTCTGTTTTATTATTTTAATTCAGAAAACCACTTTGTTTTTTGTTTTTTATCTACCGGCACCCCAACATTTAATGCCAACCTTCAGAACCAATGTTAATTCTGGGTGAATGCTAATCTATTTAGACCGTTATCTGGATCAAGGCCATATTTATTATGATTGAAAGATAAAACACAGAAACAGGTCCTTTGGCCCATCAAGTCCATGCTGACCACCGTTCACACTAGTTCTGTTATTCCACTTTCACACCCACTCCCTATGCACTCGGGCCATTTTACAGCAGCCAGTTAACATGGAAACTGGAGCGCCCAGAAGAAACCCACGCGTCACGGGCAGATTGTGCAAACGCGGCACAGACACAGCATCCAAGGTTAGGATTGAACCGAACCTCTGGCGCTGTGAGGCAGCAGCACTGACAATCCAATTTTGGTTGATCTGTTTGGTATTTGGAAATGAGAGAAGCCCGAATATGTTGATTCATTAGCACGTGGCATAAGTGCAATCACTTCATTGTATACATCGTTATGTCTGAAATGGGCAGCAAGTAAAGAAAATGAACTTCCCCAGAAATCAGAACAATCTAACTAGTTCTTCCATTCATCAGTGTATGACCACTGATTAGATGCCACATCTGCTGAGCAGGATATTAAAAGTTTTCAGTTTGAAAACTCCATGTAAAGTTTTGAATGATGAGGTAACCTGTGGCAGCTGATGCGTCTCATCTATACAGTCATTAAAATTAAAAGGATTTTTTTGGTGCAAATTAGCACCTGCAGTTCTTTGTGTGTACTTTAAAAGGATACATCCAGTAGACTGATTACATTTCGACAGGTCTCCAAACTAAAACCATCAGTTTTAATGTCGTCACCTGAAAGAGAAAACGTTCCAGAAAGAGGCTGAGAGAATATATGTTTAAAGTAACAATATTTATAGAAAACGGATCCAACCCTTTTTTCCATCCAAGTAACTTGCAAACACGCATCCTTTCAGTAAAATACAAGATCAAGGGGTAAAATATTTAGTTAAAGCGCAGGCACCCTGTTTTCCCAAACACTAATTTCCTCCATGGCAATACCTTCACACAGTAGAGGAAACTAGAATCCTTGTGTGTTTGTATCTTTGATAACCATTATGAAATTGATTTAATCATCTGGGTCCTCTTAACGCTTACTGAATTGCACTAATCCATAAATCTAAAAGGGCAAATTTGGGGGAAAAGAGTTTAATATTCCCAGGCTGTGGTTTTTTTTTCCTGTTTGGTTGAAAAGGAAAATTTTACTGGCATTACTAACTAAAAGAAACCCCAATTTGTCTTTCCAGTGTTAAAATAGTTCTGACATATACAAGGACCATACCAGGAATCCTGGCCTTTTGAGGCTCCATTCCCCAACTTGGATCCTCCATGGCAAAGCTGGCTCTTCTACTTCTAACCCATCTGAGATCAGCAAATAACACTGACCGTGGGTTGAATCAAAACTTATGGGTACAGTAAGGTTTGCTTTCTATGTCACCATGAGAAGTTTGGGTGCAAGGGTACCTTTGTCTAAACTACCTGGCATGCAATTAACAATTTCAAATTTGAGCACACTGGTATCGTCAGACAATGCCAGGTGCCAAAATAATAGGTGCATTAATTTACTCACGGTTGGATACAACTCTGTTCAGTATTCTTTGCAGCTCAAAGGAAGAAATCTCTGCATCCTGAATTCCATGAAGCAAAGAGAATCCAAGTTTAGTTTGTCACATGTACCGAGGTACAGTAAAAAGCTTTATGGTTGCATGCTATCCTATTGACTAGTGACTATCCAGTCAGCGGAAAGACTATACGATTACAATCAAACCATCCAGTGTACAGATGCAGAATATAGGGAATAATGTTTAGTGCAAGATAAAATCCAATTTAAAGATAATGCAAGGGACAGTTTGCCAGAAAACTTGCCGCTATCTCAATGTCACAATCAACATTTTGCCCCAAGTAGCTGGAATAAAAATGTTTTTAATTTCATACCTGGGGTTTCAACCATGTGTCAGAGTGTATATATACAAATGTTTCCAATTTTAATCTGTAAAATCTCTAGTTCTATCCTACACATTAGGGACAATTTACAGAAGCCAATTAACCTACAAACCTTCATGTCTTTGGGACGTGGGATGAAACTGGAGCACGTGGAGAAACCCAGGCAGTCATGGAGAAAGTATACACTTGGTACACACAAGCAGCCTTAGATTGAATCTGGATCTCTGGTGCTGCACCACGCTGCCAGCCTAAACCACTTTACTAACTTGATGTATTTTACTATTTTTCATATTTGACTTGCTTTCAGTTGGTCTTGTTTAAGCTATATAATAGTTCATTTTTTGAATTTTAATTTTAAATCATGATAATTTAAAAGTTTGATTATAATCCTCACGTCATTACATCCCATTTTGATCTTTACTTTAGACTTTTACACTTTCGAGATACAGCACAAAAACTGGCACTTCTTCCTAAAGAGTCCGCACCGAACGGCGATCAACCCATGCACTAGCACTATTCTACACATTAAGCACAATTTATAATTTTGCCTATTTGCCTGCAAACCTGTACATCTTTTAGATCAGCAATAATAAGCTGCATCACCTGCAACTGTTCGGTATCTTTACCATATTTGTAATAAAGGGCGCCTAAAATACAAAAACCCCTTCTGTTTTTGCAAACACATTTGTCTCGCCTAATTCAGATCATATTTTCATGCAAGATTTGTCACAAAAGTCAACTTTTCGTAGCAATGCAAATTTCTTACCTCCCCTGCTAGATAATCAAACAAATTCTCAAAGCTGGCACTAATTTCATCCTCGTCAACCTTTAGGATTTTTTTCAGAAAAGAAAAGAATTAAATGCATTTATAAACCAATATATCGAGAGAGATCAACAGGTATGCACCACAGTATTGCAGGTCAGGGAATATATTTTGCAATCCAATAGCTCAAAACATTAAAATAGCATTATTTACAGAGTTACATGCACAAAATGTTTTTCCTCTGCAGCAGGATGTCCAGATATGTATACCACCCTGGGACCATCTGCAATGTAACCTCGGAAGGGGGTGAAAGCAGAGAAACATTGGTTACATTTATTGGTGCCTTTTGGCTAGACTTCAGGTCACGGGAGGGTGGAAATAATAACCTGCCATTGGTACATCTTCCTGCCAAGAGGATATGTGGCAAATGCCTGCATTACCCACTGTACCATAGATGTGTCCAAACAAGCTCTGCCAACAAAATATTTCAGATGGCCGCACCTCACTTAGCCAGAATTATCAAGAACATCGAAATGTTTGAGAACCTTAGAAATACATAACTAAATTGAACTTATTTTAACATACTCACAAAACACAATTAAAACACGTCATCCTCTGACATTTCAATCACCTCCAACATGATCCTCACCACCAGTTACATCTTCCCATCCCCACCCCTTTCTACACTCCGCAGAGATCGCTTGCTCTGCAGCTCCTTGGTTCACTGATCCCTTCCCACTCGAACCACCCACTCCACATGTGGGTGGTTCGATGTTGATGCAGGAAAAATGTTCCCAATGTTGGGTGAGTCCAGAACCAGGGGCCACAGTCGTAGAATAAAGGGGAGCTCATTTAAGACTGAATGAGAAAAAACTTTTTTACCCAGAGAGTTGTGAATTTATGGAATTCTCTGCCACAGAGGGCAGTGGAGGCCAAATCACTGGATGGATTTAAGAGAGAGTTGGATAGAGCTCTAGGGGCTAGTGGAGTCAAGGGATAAGGGGAGAAGGCAGGCACGGGTTATTGATAGCGGGTGATCAGCCATGATCACAATGAATGGCGGTGCTGGCTCAAAGGGCAGAATTGCCTCCTCCTGCACCTATTTTCTACGTTTCTATGTATTTTTCTCTGCAACAGCAGGAGATGTACCACCTGTTCCTATGCCTCCTCCATCAAGGGACCCCAGCAGCCCTTCCAGGCGAGACAGAGGTTCACATGCACCTCCTCTAACCCCATCTACTGCATCTGATGTTCTCAATCTGGGCTCCTGTACATCGGCAAGATCAAGCGTTGACTCGCCGACACTTGCCATCGGTTTTGCTGCACAGTTGCCATCGATCTCCAAAGGTCTACTGGATCTCCTGTTTGTTAACCATTTAAATCCCCTTCCCATCCCCACACTGACCTTGCTGTCCCGGGCCTCCTCTACCAGAGCGAGCCCACACGCAAACTGGAAGAACAGCACCTCGTTCTGCTTAGGTAGCCTTCAACCTAACAGTACAAACATCAAAATCTCCAAATTTAGAACTGCAAACTACGCCACCAGGCACCCAGCATTTAAAGAGATTAAATATCCTTAAGAACTAGCTGTCAGGAGGGAGAAAGAGACACAAAGTCCTCATGATCATTCCAGTTCTTTCTGCTGAAAGATGGGTCCTGGGGATTGTGACAATGACAAGTCTTGCAAAGTGAGCAGATGGAAAATTATTCACATACCTCCTCCTCTTCCAGTTTTGCATCAACTGCAACATCTATCGCTCTGTAATAGGAAAACAATGTGCGTTGCACATTCAGGCAACAGATATGTTCCATGAAACATATTTCAATTACATGTCCAGAAGTGCATCAGTAAAACATTATAATACAACATTCAATTATTTTTTGCATTTACTTTTTTTACTCTCTCCAACTTTAAAGTTTGCACTCACAAATGCTGGGATCTACCTCCATAACCACTAACAATTCTCCAGAATCTTGCTCAAAAACAGTTATTTCTCAGAAATCGCCTATATAGCAATTCAGGCATGTCCAGTCCTGCGAGGATATGAGATATTAATCAGAGAAGAAGCCCATTCCAATTTTTGATTACATTATAGCTTCAGAGCCTATCTTGTCAAGAGTGATTAATTCAGCAAAGAATAGGAATATTCCTCACCTTAACGTTCCTATGTTATCAATTGCAGCTCTGCATTGGAATAGCAATGGGTGGAAATTTGACCAAATGAATTTCTTGTATGAAATTCAATTCTATCCTTGGCATTTAAAAACAAGACCTGTTTGCATTCTTGAATGTTTTTAACAGTGCAATTACTAATTACTTAACATAGGTTAAAGGTTAGAGGGGGAAGATTTAAAAGGAACCTGAGGATCAACTTTTCCACTCAGAGGGTGGTGGGTATGTGGAAAGTATTACCAGAGAAGGTAGTTGTGGCAGGTATGAGAAACAACATTTAAAAGTCACTTGGACAGGTACATGGGTAGGAACGATATAGGGGGATATGGGCCATCTTGGTCGGCATGGGTAAGCCCATTTTTTTTATTTTTATTACTATGACATTACCATCCACGAGTCCAAACTGGATTAAAAAGTTGTGTGATAAGCTTACATAATAAACAAAATCATAGCATCAGTTCTCAAACTTCTTTTAAAGAAAAATGATTATCATTGATTATTACCCATTACAGCATCTGCTAATTTCAGATTCCTTTACTCATACTTTTACTACTTACTCTACATCGGCTGCCTTCTCAGTAAACACGCGGATTGCAAAATCCCCATCTTTATTTGGCTCAAAGGTGGATGGTATAACAAAATATTGTCCAGGTGTAAGTGCAAGCCTGCTCATGACCTCTCGCAGATTGATGAAGGTTTCTGATTTTGCTGTGGATGCATGAGTTGTGAAAAAATTTCTCCTCAGTTGAATATTCTTGTGGTCTCGGTACTAATTCATAGAAACAAAAAGGGTTATTATGTTTAGTTTAGAAATGCAGCATGGAAACAAAGCCCTTCGACCCACAAAGTACACACTGACCACTGATCACCCATTCACATTAGTTCTGTTACCCCTCTTTCTCATTGCCTCTCTACACTATGAGAATTTTAGTGGCCAATTAACCTAAAAACACATACATCTTTGGGATGTGGGAGGAAACCCATGCGGCCACGGGAAGAACGTGCAAACTCCACACAGACAACACCCGAGGTCCGGAGCAAACCAGATCTGTGGTGGTGTGAGGTAGCAGCTCTACCAGCTGCGCCATCGTGCTGCCCATTTTTACATTTTCAAAACGCTATTTCAACACATCATGTAAAGCATTTAACACCCAAGATATGGGCAAGTTATCAATTAATAGTCACAATGATACCACTGACATTAGTTTAGTCCAGAGATACAGCGTGGAAACAGGCCCTTCAGCCCACGCCAAACAATGTCACCCATACGCCAGTTCTATCCTACACACCAGGGGCAATTTACTGAAGCCATTTCAACTATGAACCTGCACTTCTTTTGGAGTGTGGGAGGAAATTGGAGTACCTGGAGAAAACCCATGCGATCATAGGGAAAATGTATAAACTAAGTACAGACAGCACCCGTATTTGAGATGGAATCTGGGTCTCTGGCTGTAAGGCAGCGACTCTACCATTTCGGTAAGCAGCCCGAACACCACAGAATAACGTCATTTAACGTTTATAGACTGCTCGAGTAGCATTGGAAAGTTTTATTAGGAATGAAAGAAAATCTTCATCTAACTGGACAATTTCCCAATGCATGTACTGAACTGGCTTCGCATGAGCTAGCAACCAAAGAGTGAGCTTTTACTGTGGAATTATGGTTAAAAGGAAAATGCGTCATTTATAAAGCAATTTTTATTGCATCAGGACATCTCAAAGCAATTAGAGATTATGAAATCATTTTGAATTGTAGTCACCATGGTAACATAGGGAAGAGGCTGTGATACAATTTAAAGGAACACCAAGTTCTGAGTTCAATAAAGCTTCAAAAATCACAGCAAAATTAGTGACACTGCTTAAAGAAAGCCACAAGGTGAAATCTTTAATGCAGAACAGAAATTGGATGTTAATGCAAGGCAGCTAGTTTTACGGCTGTCCTTCTGTCATAATTCCGTCCAAAACAAACTTCCAGACCCTAGCAATGTCACATTAACATAGGAAATTAGCTCACTAGTTTCCTAAGTGCTCTTCAAAGGATACAAGTTGCAAGTTCATGGCCATAATACCCCACGTTAAAATTCATAATTACACCCACACAGCACTTACAGAAATAGATACTTATCATCAGGCCCATCATTTTGTGGCTGATGGCAAGTATTACTGGATGGTGCTTGTTACCTGATTCTCCATCCCATGGTTGAAGAGTAAGAAGAAGTATAATAATAATCAAAATATAATAATAATCAAAGAACCTTGCTCTTCCTTTAGTTCCTTCCCTGAACTAATGAAGATGAATTGTGTGATATTCAATGGGTTATTATTATAAACTGTCTTAATACTGCTGGCATGTAAAAATCAGATCAAATGCGTATTCTTGGATCATAATCCAACGTACCTCTTCAGGGACCTAAAAAATAAAAATAAAACAACATAAGCATAAGGGCTTTCACAAGACCGCCAAAAAAAAGTATGAATAGTGTAATCCAATCCCAACTGCAGTAAAGTCTTGTTTTCAAGTACAGCATTAAAATACATATAAACTTCTTTATAAAACAAGGACAGAGTTGGTATCAAAATGTTGGTTTAAAAATAAAATCACTAAAACACTAAATGTGGACATACTTATATTCAGAACAAATGGAAGGGGCAATTTCAACTGCCGCTGGACGTTGTACATAAGACCCTTAATCTCCATGTACAAAATTGTCTCCAAAGGACATTTTTCTAAGTCACTCTGGAAGTTCACGCTACAATGAGGTTCTGTTCCTGAGAAGTGCTCATAAGTCTGAAATGAACAGAAAGGAAGAGGCAAAGGGGTGGGACCATCACGTGGTCCGTCCTGTTTCGACTAATGCAATCAACCCGGCGTGCACAATCAAATAAGATCAAATAGAACAAGTTGTCTGACAACTTTAGGGTGTGCACACCATACGCAACAAGAAGAACAAGAAGAGGCACATAGAAAGAGCTGTGCGAAGAAAGCACGCAAGGGGAGGAAGAGTGCCTAACAGTCAGCCTCAGCCTCACTGGCTCAGAGAGTGAGTGGGCGAGTTCGCTCAGTGCTCACTTCTCTGCTTGGTTCAACCTTGGGGATGGACAGGCGGGGTGGAGGGAGGGGTTGGCACCTGGACATGTCAGCAAATTCTTCCTTTTTGAGGTGAAAGGAACATCGGCCAAGTGGGATGCTTTTAAAAATGTGCTGACGAAAGCTCAAGATATGTACGTCCCCATTAGAATGAAAGGCAAAGCAGGCAAAGGTAAGGAAGCTTGGCTGACGAGGGAAATTGAGACGTTGGTCAAAAACAAGGATGAATGGGACAGGTATAGGCAGCTGGGATCAAGCGCATCCCTGGAGGAGTTTCAGGAACCATGGAGTTAACTGAAAAAGGAAATCAGAAAGGCAAAAAGGGGCCAGGATAGCTCTGGCAGGTAACATTAAGGACAATCCCAAAAGAATTTATAAATACATAAAGGGCGAAAAGGGTAACTAGAGAGAGAGTGGGACCTCTCAGGAATCAAAGCGGTCATCTCTGTGTGGAGCCACAGGAGATGGGTAAGGTCCTCAATGAGTATTTCTCCTCTGTATTTACTGATTGATTTTTTTCAAGACCTGACCAAAAAGGTCGATGAGGGCGGATGTGTAGATGTTGTATACTTGGATTTCAGTAAGACTTTCAACAAGGTTCGCATGGTAGGATGCTCTTGAAGGTTAGATCGCATGGGATCCAAGGAGAGATAGCTGAATGGATAGAAAATTGGCTCCATGGAAGGAAGCAGAGGGTGATGGTGGAAGGTTGTTTCATGGACTGGAGGTCTGTGACTGGTGATGTGCCTCAGGGTTCGGTGCTGGGCCCATTACTGTTTGCCATCTACATCAATGATTTGGATGAGAACATAAAGGGCAAGATTAGCAAGTTTGCTGATGATATAACAGTGAGTGGTTTTGCAGATAGTGAAGATGGTTGCGAAATACTGCAGCAGGATCTGGATTGATTGGCCAGGTGGGCGGAGGGATGCTTGATAGAATTTAATACAGATCAGTGTGAGGTGTTGCATTTTGGGACATCAAACAAGGGCAGGACCTATACAATAAATGGTAGGCCTCTGGGTAGTGTTGTAGAGTAGAGGGATCTAGGAATGCAGGTTCATGGTTCCTTGAAAGTCGAGTCACAGGTAGATAAGGTGGTCAAAAAGGCTTTTGGCACTTTGGCCTTCATCAGTCAGAGTATTGAGTATAGAAGTTGGGAGGTCATGTTGCAGTTGTATAAGACGTTGGTGAGACCGTATTTAGAATATTGTGTTCAGTTCTGGGCACTATGTTATAGGACGGATATTGTCAAGCTTGATAGGTTTCAGAAAAGATTTACGAGGATGTTGCCAGAGGGCGTGAGCTATAGGGAGAGGTTGAGTAGGCTGGGTCTCTATTCCATGGAGCGCAGGAGATGAGGGGGATCTTATAGAGGTAAACAAAATCATGAGAGGAATAGATTGGGTAGATGCACAGAGTCTCTTGCCCAGAGTAGGAGAATCGAGGACCAGAGGACATAGGTTCTTGGTGAAGGGGAGAAGATTTAATAGGAATCCGAGGAGTAACTTTGTCACACAAAGGGTGGTGGGTGTATGGAACAAGCTGCCAGAGGAGGTAATTGAGGTTGGGTCTATCCCATTGTTTAAGAAACAGTTAGACAGGTAAATGGATAGGATAGGTTTGGAGGGATATGGACCAAGCATGGGCAAGTGGGACTCATGTAGCTGGGACATTGTTGGCCAGTATGGGCAAATTGGGCTGAAGGGCCCGTTTCCACACTGTTTCACTCTATGATTCTTTGACTCTGGAGTACCAAATGCAGCTGACCAGCTGTGCTGAATTATGCCAAGGTTATGTATTTATAAGTTCAGTTTAAAGTAGATCCCAGACCGTTCATGCCTCGTCGCTGAACCACCAGAGCCAACAACATTAGACAGAGAACACTGCTCTTCAAACAGTGAACGCAGGGTGATACTATTTCATCACGAACAGACCAGAGAAGTGATGAGACCAAGCCCCTGTCCCACTTATACGATTTTTTTGGGCGACTACAGACGACCAGGCTGTCGCTACATGGTCATGGGGTGATGCCTGTATGGTCGTGAGTAGTCTCCTCAAGTCCCCTAAAGAGTCGAAACGTTTTTGTGGTCACCACTGGATTTTGAAATGTTCTAAACTTTTCGGCAACTGTGGGCTTGACATAGCTTGTCTTCTCCTGTCGTCGGTGCTGTCGTAGGTTGTCGCCAGGATGACGCAGCTTGTCGCCAGGTGACGTTGGTTCTCGCGGGTGCTGACTTCGGTGAATTCCATTAGCGACTACCTACGTCAACCAGCGACAGGTACCGGCGACTGAATTGTCTTCAGTTGTCGCTGACAGGGTCATAGCTTGGCGCAGGTGGACGTAGGTTGACTTCGGTTGTCGTAGGTTGTCATAGGTGTGGTTGTAGATGGACGTCCTGATGGGTCACCGGTTGTCGGTAGCTTACCGTAGCTTGACGTCGACTAGATGGTAAGTGTCGTAGTTTGTCGTAGACATTGTCGTGGGGGGGGTCCAGTCGTCACTTTTTTGGCGACCGGACTTTTTTGGCGACAGGCCCTTATCCCAACATCCCAAATTAGACCCAAAGACTTTGTATTTCATGTGTGGTGAAGTTTTTCATTCAAACACACAAATCACATGCAGGTGTAAGCCACAAGACCTCGAGTCTGCTGTTATTAAATAGGATCATGGCACCAACAACACCAATACCTTTGTGTGATAATTTTGTTTCTGCTGTGCAAACGCGAAAAGGGGTTTTATTTATTAATTTATTTATAATTTCACATTTTTGTTTGTACAGCAGGAAAAGGTAAGTGAAATGTTAAAACTTGCCTCATAGATAGCAAAGCCAATAGTATGCATGTCCTCGCCCATTTTCCTTTGCTTTCTACGATTCTTCTGAATAACCCCGACCAGAAAACTGCATTTCTCATCATCGTCATCAGGATCTTCATCTGCCTCCATCAAATTAATCTTAAATTGAGGATTTTGCCAAAATGTTCCTGTGGATGGAAAGCCATGGGTGTTAATGAGTTAAGGTATTTAACAACACATTAATGTCCATATTCTGGACAAATCACTTCAAACTAGCTTCATTTTCCCACTGTAATTTGAAAGCATGATGGCTCTATTATTAGAAAAATAATCCAGAGAACACAGGCGCAGCGGTACAATTGCTGCGTAATGGGCCTATCCCACAGGTGACATGGTCGCCACATGTCGCGGGTGGTTGCTGGGGAGTCGCCTCCATAGTCGTGAGGAGTTCTCGCATTCTGGGAACTAGTCGCGGCCTCATTCTGCGACCGGAATGAAGCCGCCATGGAGAGTAGTGTGAATTCTCATGCCGCAGGTGGGTCGCCAGGAGGTCGAAGGTTCTCATAGGTTTTAGCCGGTGCTGACTGGTGAATTTCATTGGCTCATTGGGAAGAAGAAATGTAGTTTTCAGAACCACGGAAAACCGACCGGTAATGTTAAATCTCCGCCAAGCTTCACAGCCGTGTACCTCTGGCTTCTTAAAAGTTGTCTCCACTCCTTCTTTTAAAGGACTTGCCGTACACTGTGCTTTAGCTTTCTTAATTACAGTGTTAACCTTCCTGTTCATCAGGGTGTGTGTCTGTATGACCTTGGCTTTGCACCGTGTGAATTTCACTCAGACAGTGCTCCCCCCCCTCGCCTGCATAAAGTGCGTGCGTGTGTGTGTGTGTCTGTGTGGTCGAATCGCTGATAGTCGATCCAGTTCAAGGTTTTTCAGGTGAATGCACTCGAGCTTGAAGGTCAAAGACAGTCGCTGAAACGTCGCCGCATCCACCTACATTCTCATCCAAATCGTTAACGTATAGGAAACACAATAGCAGACCCAGCACCAATCTCTGTCGTATTCAGTGCTCTTGGGCTTCAAATTTGAATAAGAAACTCTCCACTAACACCGATTCTTTGCACCCTGCTAATTCTGTATCTAATTTGTTAGCTCACCCTCAATCCATGAAATCTAACCTTCTGGACTAGTCTCCATGCTGCATCTTGTCAAAAGCTTTGCTGAAGTTTATATAGAGAATGCCTATCATCCCGCCCTCCTCAATCCTCTTGGTCACCACTTAAACCCCCCCAAAAAAACTGCACCCTTGCAGCCCTTAAATAGAGCATACAAGCCATCATTCAGACCTCAATTTCTCTCATCAACTTCAGATCCTTCAATACTGCCAGCCTTGTCCTGCCTTCTATCAGGAACACATTGATCCAGAACTGTCCCTAGATTACTTTTAAAAGCATCCCACTTGCCAGACATGCCTTTGACTGCAAACAACCTATTCCAAATCAGCCTTTGAAAGTTCCTGCGTAATGCCATCAGCGTGTGTGTGTGTCCGTGTCAAGTCGCCTAAGTGGGACAGGCCCACAAGAGACCTGGGTTCGATCCTGACTAAGGGTGCTGTCTGCACTCCACTGCACTACAGGCCCGTAACCTGAAATCATCCGGCCCGCAGGCGTTTTTTTTTTCGAGAGCTTTGTTAACCATTTATTAACTATGGCGATTGATGTGGCCCGTCATCCGCTCACAGACATCGGTCCTGGCCCCTATGCAAAACAAGGTTGCCAACCCCTGTGTTGGGTAGTGTTAGTGTACTTGGTGATCGCTGGTCGACGTGGACTCAGTGGGCCGAAAGGCCTATTTCTGCCTCCATCTCTAAAGTTTAAAACTCTAAAGAACTGCACTAATGATGTGAAACCATGAATTCAAATTCCATTGTGGAAAACTGGCAAAGACTGACTCGATAATCTTTGTTTTTCTTGTCGCGGGAAGTTACTAAGTGGCGACCTGATAAAGGTATACAAAAGAACGAGTTGCAATAAATTTAGCAAATAGTGAGCAACTGTTCCACTTGGTAGAAATATTTTTAGCCAAATTGGAGTAATGCAAGGGACAGATTTTATGGTGGTGAAAATCTAGAACAAACTGCCCAAGGATGGAGGCGGTATTCTCAAAACACTTGGGTTGGCACAGTGGAACAGTGGTAGAGTTGCTGCCTTACAGCTCCAGAGACTTGGGTTCAATCCTGACTACTGTCTGCCTCTACAGAGTTCATACATTCTCCCTGTGACCGTGTGAGTTTTCTTCGGGTGCTCCAGTTTCCTCCCACATTCCAAAGACGTCCTACGTGAAAAACATGCTTTTCGGGTCCCCTTCAAATCTTTCCACTCTCTCCTTAAATCTATGCTCTTTAGTTTTAGACTTTCTGACCCTGGGAAGAAAGACTGTGTCCATCCACCTTATTTTATAAACCTTCGCAAGATCACCCCTCAGCCTCCTTCGCTCCAGTCTATTCAACATCAATACTCAAAGCCCTCGAATTCAGGCAACACCTTTGTGAATCTTTTCTTCACCCTTTCTAGCTTAATCACATCCTTCCTATCGAAAGGTGACCACAACTGTGCACACTATTCCAGAAGCAGTCTCACTCATGTCTTGTATTGCTGTTATGCAATGTCCCAACTCCAGTACTCAGTGTTCCCATCCAATAAAGACAAACGCATCTTAGGCCTTCTTCATTACTGTGTCCATCTCTGGCACCATTTTCAGGGAACATTTTGTAAGATTTTCTTTTCCTGCAGGGCTGGGCCCCCCAAATTTACTTTGCACGTGATGTCCTGCTTTAATTTCCATCCACCATTCCTTTGTCCATTTTTTCAGCTGATCTAGATCCTGCTGTGACCTTAGAAACCGTCTTCATCATCCATCAGCCACCAATATTGGTGTCATTCACAAGCTTTCTAAAGGGGATGTCCCACTGCGGCAACCTAATCTGCGAGTTTAGAAGAGTTTGCCCTCGACTCAAACTCGTAGCATGGTTGACACGTGGTCCTAGGAGGTCACTGTAACTCTCCTTCATGCTCAAGGGGAAGTTCCCGAATACAGCTAGGTCGTGGAAACATTTTCAGCATGTTGAAACATTTTGCGCGAGTAAAAATTGGTCGGCATGGTTCTTTTGAACTCGTAGTGCAGTGGGGTTGTTATGTAGTTACTGGCAGTCGGGGCAGCTGTAGACAATCTCCTTCGCTGACCGGGCATTTTAATTGGCTCACTGGAGTTTTCAAGACCAAGGAAAACTGACTGGTAATGTTAAATGCCCGCTAAACTTTATTAAACGTTGTCTGACTTCTTAAAAGTGTCTCCACTCCTTCTTCCCCCCCCCTCTCTGCGCTCTCTAAAGGACTTACCGTACACTGTGCAGCCTTCTTTTACCTTCCTGTTCATCGCAGGTGTGAATTTCAGACAGCGCTCCCCCGCTTTCCCTGGCCCCCGCCTTTGCGATGTGTGTCCGTGTGTGTGTGTGTGTGTGTGTGTGTGTGTGTGTGTGTGTGTGTGTGTCTGTGTGTGTCTCTGTGTGTGTGTGTGTGTGTCTGTGTGTCTGTGTGTGTGTCTGTGTCTGTGTGTGTGTGTCTGTGTGTGTCTGTCTGCGGTCGATCCAGCTCGTGGTTTCATCGCTGACAGTCAATCCAGCTCGAGGTTTTTCAGGCGAGTGCCCTCGAGCTTGAAGGTCAAAGGCAGTCGCTGAAAGGTCGCCGCAGTGGGACAGCCCCTTAATCATGCCACCTACATTCTCATCCAAATCGTTAACGTATAGGAAACACAATAGCAGACCCAGCACCAATCTCTGTCGTATTCAGTGCTCTTGGGCTTCCAATCCGAATAAGAAACTCTCCACTAACACTCTCTGATTCTTTGCACCCTGCTAATTCTGTATCTAATTTGTTAACTCACCCACGATCCATGAGATCTAACTTTCTGACTAGTCTCCATGCTGCATCTTGTCAAAAGCTTTGCTGAAGTCTATATGGAGAATGCATATCATCCAGCCCTCCTCAATCCTCTTGGTCACCACTTTAAAAAAAAACTGCACCCTTGCAGCCCTTAAATAGAGTATACAAGCCATCATCCAGACCTCAATTTCTCTCATCAACCGGATCCTTCAATCCTGCCAGCCTTGTCCTGCCCTCTATCAGGAACACATTGATCCAGAACTGTCCCTAGATTACTTTTAAAAGCATCCCACTTGCCAGACATGCCTTTGTCTGCAAACAACCTATTCCAAATCAGCCCTTGAAAGTTCCTGTGTAATGCCATCAAAATTAGACATCAATTTGTGAACCAGACCTTTCTTTTTCCTTTAACATTTAAAGACTGATAGAATGTTGGCCATTGGTCCCAAAGTGCTCCCTCCACTGAGACTTCCACATGCTCAGCTTCAATTCCCAATAGGAAGTCCAGTATTGCCCCTGCTCTAGTAGGGCCATATCTAAACCACCATGACTACATATGAAAGATCTTGCCTCGTTTTACCACAAGATAGGTACAATTTATAGATTCTGAAGATTAGAGATACAGCACGGAAACAGGCCCTTCAGCCCACCAGATCCGACCGACCAGCGATCCCTGCACATAAACACTATCTTACACCCACTAGGGATATTTTTTACTTTTACTAAGCCAATTAACCCACAAACCTGTACGTCTTGGGAGTGTGGGAGGAAACCGAAGATCTCAGAGAAAACCCACGCAGGTCATGGGGAGAACGTACAAACTCCGTACAGACAGCACCCTTAGTCGGGATCGAACCTGGGCCTCCGGCACAGCATTTACTGTAAAGCAGCAACTCTACCGCTGCGCCACCGTGACTGCCCATGTTGCCTGACCCGCTGAGTTCATCCAGCACTTTGTGTTTTGCTCAAGATTCCAGCATTTGTGGTTCCTTGTGTCTCCAGAACTTCATGGCACATTGGCAGAGAGGACTTGACACATTAACAGAGCAGAAGACTCTGCAATAGTGTTGCACCAGTGCAGCGTTAGCAGAGAATAGATTGGATTCTACAAGACAAAATGGCAAATATAGGGAAAATTGCGGTTTTGTACTTATATAGTTTCGACATCCTCCCGCAGAAGATCCTCTCCTCCAGGACCCATTGTAGACAATCATGTTCCACTTGTGAACCTCATCATTGCTAAGTGTGTCGGGGGTGAGATTGCAGATTTCCACTCGAGAGAAATTACTAAGAAATTCGGAAAATGCCATCCTGTAATGTGAAGGAATAACAAAATAAAACTAATGCCCTCACAAGAAAAAAAAATGCTTAGCATTCTCTAAACAACGGATAAATAGTTTATTTGTGTAAGCTGCAGTCATTTGTCAATGGACGTTTGTTATATTAGTGAACATAAATCGCAACATGGAGACTGGCATTTCACCCGACTGGTGTAGCACTTATTCTCCACATAAGCAGTAGCTTTAATTCCTTCTTAACATGGAGTCAAAATACATATTACATTTCAACACTGTCAGATAAACATAGAAACATAGAAAATAGGTGCAGGAGGAGGCCATTCAGCCCTTCGAGCCAGCACCACCATTCATCGTGATCATGGCTGATCGTCCTCAATCAATAACCCGTGCCTGCCTTCTCCCCATATCCCTCGAATCCATCCAGTGACTAGGCCTCCACTGCCCTCTGTTGCAGGGAATTCCGCAGGCAGTGGCAAGGATTTCTCTGTTTAATTGTTTAATTCTCTGTTCCTTGACTTCCTAATTTCTTAGCTTGGCATCCATTATCTTCTCTGGCTTTGGAGAGGATGGAGAAGAGGTTTTCCAGAACGCTGTCTGGATTAGAGGGTGTTCGCTGGAAGGAGAGGTCAGACAATCTTGCATTGTTAGAGGTTGAGGGGAGTTCTGTTAGAGCTATATCAAATTATGGGAGACATAGATAGTGTAAACAAACAGAAACTTGCTGGGAACAATGGATCCAAGACAAGCTGGCTAAGTGGCTTAGTGAAAGCAGACAGAGGGTAGTAGTGGAATGATGTGGATTATCCCTACTTTTCTTAAATAAACGGACAACGCTGGCTACTTACCAGACCATCGGGAACTTGCCTGTGACCAGGAAGCACCCCGTCATGGCCTCTGCAATCTCCTCTCTTGCCTCTCTCAATAACCTTGCATAGATACCATCAGGCCGCAGGGATTTATCCACCTTAATGTTCCTCAAGAGACCCAACATCATCTCCTTCTTGATCTCAAACTACCTTAGCATATCACCGATCTCACTATCCTCCATTTCCTTCTCCTTGATGAAAACAGATGCAAAGTACTCATTAGGAGTAAAGCACCTCGGCCTACATCCTCCCCCCCCCCCCCCCCCCCCCCCCCCCGACTCAAAGCATAAATTCCTTCCTTTATCCTTGTGTGGTCCTACCTTCTACCTGGTTACTTTTTTGTTTTTAATGTGACATTTTGGACCTGCCTACCATGTGGGACCTTGCGAGTTCTGATGAAGGCACCTTGACCCAAGACGTTGACTGATGTTTCTTCCCAAGGCTGCTATCTGACACGTGGAATACTTCCATACAGTTTTGTTTTTGTTTCATGTTTCCGGCATCTGCAGCTCTTTGCTTGAATGATGATAAAGTACAGAAGCTATGGATTCAGTTCCTAACCCTCACAGCCTGCTGCTTAGAAACCTTGAACAGTACGGCATACGAACAGGTCCACAATGTGTTTGCCGAGCATGATGCCAAATGCAACTCTTATCTAATCCAGTTTCTTTAGATCCCGGTTCTAAATCTCTCACATTTCATTTTACGCAGCAAAAGCTGTTGTCCTGCACATGCTGAGCTTGACGTCTCCCTGTTAATCCATCAGCAGTTCTGCCAGACGTATCCCGAACTCCACAAGCCGATTGAGACTTCAGAAAGTTTTTGGTTTTACTTTAAAATTCATGCTACCAATTTGCTCTGACTGCGACTAAACACGTCATAAGATCAAGGCTGGCCAGAGGAAGGAATCAATTTTTACCAGAATTCGCCATCCTCTGATCGATTACATAGGCGCTCTTTTTCTTCTTCAGGGACGCATTGCCACTCTGGTGCACTGGAAGAGATGAGGAACATTTTATCACGCAATTATGCTGCCACTAGTTAACGGAGTGTCTCATGTACATGAACATCACCTTTCATCTGAGGGAGGTCCATTATTATCCAAGAACACTATGAGCGCAGGAGGATGAGGGGTCTTATAGAGGTGTACAAAATCATGAGAGGAATAGATAGGGTAGAGGCACAGAGTCTCTTGCTCAGAGTAGGGGAATCGAGTTTAAGGTGAGGGTGGCAAGATTTTATAGGAATCCGAAGGGTGACTTTTTCAAACAAAGGGTGGTGGGTGTATGGAACGAGCTGCTGGTGGAGGTAGTTGAGGCAGGTATTATCACAACATTAAAGAAATATTTAGACAGGTACATGGATAGGACAAGTCTAGAGGGATATGGTCCAAAAGCAGCTAGTGTTGATGGGACATGTTGGCTGGTGTGGGGCCAGCAAGTTGGGCTGAAGGGCCCGTTTCCACACTGCATGACTATAACCCAAATTGATCTGCTGCTATTCATATCACCTTAAAAACATGGGAACAACATCGTCAATCTTGGAGTACTCTCGGTAATACACTTAGCTCCTTTTAAAGTCAAGATTCAGATTTTTGTTTGGATGTAATGTGTTACTGCAATTTCAAAAATGTCTTAAAGATGTGTAATTTTTTGTAAATGCCATTCAACAGCAATTTCTCAGTTTGTACCAAGGAGAAACACTCATAAAGGAAAACGGCATACCTAGAAACAAATGAATATGTACAAAAAAAAACTGCAGATGCTGGTTAATACACAAAGTGCTAGAGTAACTCAGCAGGTCACGCAGCAGCTCTGGAGAGCATGGTTGGGGGAGTAAATAAGTTTGCAGCTATTCACTTTGGTGTTTACGTGTTTGTGTACTTCCTTATTCATGCAGTTTAAAAGGTATTCAGACAATGATGCACTCAATTTATGCCAGTGTTTAATCAGCCTTATTTTTGGCCTAAGGTTGGTGAATGTCTGGAAAATTTCTGCCATAGAGGTTTTGGAAGTTATGTCATCCAGAATGTCCATCTGACCCAGATATTCTCTCCGAAACACCAAAAACGGGCCTTTGAGGCTATGTCAAGACTCTACATTTTAAATAATTTTGAACTTGAAGGATACAAGATGGCACGGAAAATGTGGCACTCCTATGTGCTACGCTCCTACGCTCTTGTCCTTGGATAGGATTGTGCTTATGTATAGTAATATGTTAAAGGACTGTATTTTAAAAGAAAATCACTGTACAAGGTACAATAAAGTATCATTGAACCACAGAACTATTGAGGTTCTCTTGATAATCCCCCTTTACCCTTGATAAATAGCCTCCATGCTGTATCTATATCCTGTGGGCGGCTTGATTGCAAAGTCTTTACTGGGACTTTAACACGCAAGAAAAGCGCTTTTCACTGTAGCTCGGTACACATGACAATAATAAACTAAACAAGAGCAGTGAAGTACATTGCTTGAGGTAAGTACATTGTTTGACTCATCAGCTGCTGTTGAATGGCTCAATGGTCTCATGGCATTTGGGAAGAGGTCAGAAGTTCATAAGAAAAAGGTGTAGATTCAGGCAATTCGGCCCATCAAGTCTACTTCGCCATTCAATCATGGCTGATCTATCTTTCCCTCTCAACCCCATTCTCCTGCCTTCTCCCCATAACCTCCGAGACCCTTACTAATCAAGAAGCTATCTATCTCTGCCCTAAAAATATCCACTGACTTCTGTGGCAAATAATTCAATAAATTCAGCACTCTAAAGAAATTCCTCCTCACCTCCTTCCTTAAAGAATGTCCTTTAATTCTGAGGCTATGACCTCTAGTCCTAGACTCTCCCACTAGTGGAAACATCCTCGCCACATCCACTCTATCTAAGAAGGATCATTATGTGTCACCCGATAAACATCTATTGATACGAGATAGCAGAATTCTGAAGAAATTGTTAAAGATCAAAAACTTTTGATAACCAATGTAACAAATTTCCACCAAAACACCTACTTGTCGGACCAGCTTCCAGTCCACTCCACTTGACCCCATGGATTACGGACGCGGACCAATTTCTCCTCTTCCCCTTGATAGTTCACCTACAGGATTAAGTGACAAGAAAACTTAATGTCTCCTTTTTCTGTTGTCTTAGAGGATATTCAATGCATACACAGCAAAACTCTGCATTTATAAAGCACCTTTAATACATCAAATTGTCCAAGGTACTTTACGAGAATTTCGGCACATAAAACATGGCATGGGATAAGGATTACAGCGCAGGTTTTTTTGTGGACATAATCCTTGTGTTTTAAAACTGGATGTTGATGCATTGGAATGCATCAACATCCAGTTTTTTCATCCAGTAATTTTCCAACATTCCCTAGATTTGGGGAAGGTACCATTAAGTTGAAAAGTAGCAAATGTAACGCCTTTATGCAAAAAAAAGGTGAATGCGGCCCGTAACCCGAAATCATCTGGCCCACAGGCGGATTCTTTTCCCGTAATCATCCGGCTATACCACATCCTACGTCCCGGCCCCTATGCCGGACAAGGTTAGAAACATAGACATAGAAATTAGGTGCAGGAGTAGGCCATTCAGCCCTTCGAGCCTGCACCGCCATTCAATATGATCATGGCTGATCATCCAACTCAGTATCCCGTACCTGCCTTCTCTCCATACCCTCTGATCCCCTTAGCCACAAGGGCCACATCCAACTCACTCTTAAATATAGCCAATGAACTGGCCTCAACTACCCTCTGTGGCAGAGAGTTCCAGAGACTCACCACTCTCTGTGTGAAGAAGTCTTTCTCATCTCGGTCTTAAAGGATTTCCCCCTTATCCTTAAGCTGTGACCCCTTGTCCTGGACTTCCCCAACATCGGGAACAATCTTCCTGCATCTAGCCTGTCCAACCCCTTAAGAATTTTGTAAGTTTCTATAAGATCCCCTCTTAATCTCCTAAATTCCAGAGAGTATAAACCAAGTCTATCCAGTCTTTCTTCATAAGACAGTCCTGACATCCCAGGAATCAGTCTGGTGAACCTTCTCTGCACTCCCTCTATGGCAATAATGTCCTTCCTCAGATTTGGAGACCAAAACTGCACAGATTTGGAGACCAAAAGGTTGCCGACCCCTGCTTTAGGCCACAAAGTGTACCATTCATCAGAGGCAAATCAACCTAGTTTAATGAAAGATAAATCATGTTTGACCAATTTGCTGGCAATCTTTTAGAAAAGTAACATGCAGAGGGAATAAAGTGAAAACAGCAGATGTACTAATAGCTAGATTTCAAGATGGCACAGGATGGCTAAGGTTTTGCATCAAAAGTTATTGTGCAAACTAAAAATTTATATTGTTTGAGGTCACATGATGATGTGAATAGAAGATTTGCCATCTCATAAGAAATGCAATATCAGCATAAATGTGTATTTTTGCTGATACAACAAGATGCAACAAATGCTGTGCCACAGAGATTGCAGCTTTTTACAATTTATGCAAATAGCTTGGACGAAGGAACCAAAAGTGCAGTTTCTAAACTTGCTGCTAGCACAAAGATAGGTAAGAAAATAAATTAAAAAGATTGACAATGCACTTTCTACCATCTCAGGATATCTCACAGCATTTTACTGCCAATGAAGTGAATTCTGAAGTGCAAAAACTCTGAAGGCAATTTGCATTCCCAACAAACTTCCACCAACAGCAAAGAGACTGGTGGGTAATGCTGACTGAGTATTAATTGGCCAAGAGTCATAACTCCACTGCTCATCTTCACAACAATGCAAATTATATTCCCTTCAGAATCTAGGCAGTGCCCAGATATAGCTAGCTAGCATCCATCCATCCAAACATCCAAACATCCATCTATCCATCTATCCATCCATCCATCCATCCATCCATCTATCTTCCGGTTTGCACAGATTTTCTATTTGTGCAAAATCAGTACGTGATAATGCTATGATTTTTCACCACCTTACTCACCATTCTCCTGTGTTGTGAGTGCAGCAAGTTTTGTTCCAATCGATGATATATTTTAAAAGTTATTGAAAAAGGTAGGGAGTGGGGAATAGAGGGAGAGGAGGGCAGGGGGAGGTGGGGGATATAGGGAGGAGGGGGTAGAGAGGGGAGAGGAGTGACTGTGGGTAGGGGAAAGGAGAGAGAAGGAGAGGGAGGGATTGGGGAGGGAAGGAGAGGGGAAAGATCCTGAGGAGGGGAGGGGAAGATTAAGGGAGAAGGGATGTGGAGGGAGAGGGGTGGGGGAAAGTGGGGGAGGTGAGGAGGGAGAGTGAGGGTTGAGGGGGAATAGAGGGAGAGGGTGGGGGGAGGTAGGGAGTGTGGAATAGAGGGCAGTGGGGGAGGTCAGGAGGGATAGTGGGGTGGGATAGTGGAGGTGTGGATAGAGGGATAGGAGGGGGGTAGGGAGGGGAGATCAGTTACGGAGGGAGGGAGTGACTATGCTTAGGGGAAAGGAGAGGGAGGGAGAGGTGAGGAAGGGTTTGGGGGAGTGGAGCAGGAGAGAGGAAAGAAGAGGGTGGATGAAGAGGAGGGGGAGTGCTTGGGGATGAGGGGAAATGAGTTGCGCCTGCACAGTTCGGGCTATGGGCGAGTGGTGGAATATTGCTTTGGAGGAACGGGTTGTGTTGGGGGAATGGGCGAGTGTGGAATTTTGCGTTGGGGGAGCAGGCCCAACAAGTTTGCACAGAGTCTATTGCATCTTAAAAACAGCACCCTGACAGTGTTTTGTTCCCTCAGCATTGCACAGAAACATCAGTCAAAATTTGTGCTCCAATTTGAGTGTAATTTAATCCACAATCTTTTGACTTATTCTCAGGTGGTACTAACTGAAAGGCAGCTGACAGGTACAGTATAGGTGCCACAGGCAAGGTATTTGATGGCACAGGTAAGGTGGCTGCTCTTACATTTAGTTGCAGAGGATAATCCTGGAATGTGGTCCAGTTAGATCTATCAGCAAGTATATTCCGTTCTGTTCCAAAGATATGTTGCAAGAATGATTTACTAGGCAGGGAAACTTGGGGTCCCAGAAGGATCTAAAATTCAGCTGTAGGACAATACTTGAGTACAGGTGTTGTGGGAATGGACAGCCAAAGGCCGGACGGGTAAGAGAGTTTGAAATGAGGGCTATGCCTGACAGCTTAGGGCAAGAGATAAAATGTCATTTGTTTATTTTACCTGTATAACTTGTTTTATTTTGCATGAGTCACAACCATTAAAAGGGGGAGTAAAGCTCGGCTCCTTTCAAAGTAGGATTTGCAAAACCGCAGAGTAATAGTGTCTCACCCTTTCAGGAGATACAAAATGCACTGGTGGAGTAAAGGTTATTAAAAAAAACTTTATTTTAGACTTACTATTTCCGCTCCAGTTAAAGAATAAGCATGACCTTTGACCAGCTTCTGTGAAGTAATTGCCTCCGTCTCTGCTGAGCTGGTGATCTAATGCACAAAGCAATAATCCATTAAACAATGAACTATTATTTATCATCTAGGTCAGTTACTTGAATTTATAAGTCACACAACACACAATACTGTGCTACGTTATCATATTGTGAAACTTTATACAATATAGGTTGTTTTAGCCAAATAATCAAAATACATATTACATTTCAATCAGATAAACATAGAAACATAGAAAATAGGTGCAGGAGGAGGCCATTCGGCCCTTCGAGCCAGCACCACCATTCATTGTGATCATGGCTGATCGTCCCCTATCAATAACCCGTGCCTGCCTTCTCCCCATATCCATTGATTCCACTAGCCCATAGAGCTCTATCTAACTCTCTCTTAAATTCATCCAGTGATTTGGCCTCCACTGCCCTCTGTGGCAGGGAATTCCATAAATTCACAACTCTCTGGGTGAAAACTTTTTTTCTCACCTCAGTCTTAAATGACCTCCCCTTTATTCTAAGACTGTGGCCCCTGGTTCTGGACTCACCCAACATTGGGAACATTTTTCCTGCATCTACCTTGTCCAGTCCTTTTATAATTTTATATGTTTCAAAAAAGAACCCCCCCCTCATCCTTCTAAACTCCAGTGAATACAAGCCTGAATAAACTAAAAAATGGTCATCCGATTTAAACACAAGCCTTGAAGGTTTGAAAATTGGATTGTGAAGGATAAAACCAACAAGGAACCTTAGAAAATAATTATAGCAAAATAGCATGATGAAACAATGCAATAACCACACTCTGTTTATACCGATGCCAACAACATAAATTATGTAAATATCGTCAGGAACCCTTTAGTGGGCAGCACAGTGGCGCAGTGGCAGAGTTGCTGCATCACAGCCCAAGGGCATGTTTCAACGCTGTATCTCTACACAAAACAAAATTGAAGTCCTAGACGTTGATGTATAGAAAACAAATGTGTACCCTTTTAACAGAGAAATACCTGTAAATGCCAAATAACTCCTTTATTCTCTGACTGCGTAAATTTAATTCTTCATCTCCTCAGAGACAAATTACACATTTTCATTCAGTGAAAACCTTAGGAGTTTTATAGACTCTTCTAGGCAGTGGAGTCTATCCCACCATCTGCATAATTTCTATTGCACCTGTAAAATAGATTTCCTTACTGGATATAAAGGTAAATTTAGTACTGCAGTTCACCTCAACAACATTTTTTGACCATCACTGGGGTGGTTCTGAACACAAGTTGTGACAGCGTCTGAAGAAGGGTCTCGACCCGAAACGTCACCCATCCATGCTCTACAGGTATGCTGGCAGACCCACTGAGTTACTCCAGCACTTTGTGTCATTTGTTGGCATCTCACTCCAGATCTCCGGTGCTAAATATGCAGAACAGTGCTAGCTACAGTGCTGGCTGCCAAAGCATGGTTCAGCTGATGCAGGTACTATAACAACATTTAAAAGAAGACATTTGGACAGGTAGGAAAGGTCTAGGGGGATATAGGCAAACACGGGCAGGTGGGACGATCGTAGATGGGGATCATGGTTGTTTGCCCGATCTTGGGCAAATTGGACTGAAGGGTCTGTTTCCATGCTCTATGACCTATAGCTGATGTGTGAGCACGACCAAATGAATACGGCTAAATTTTGATAAACATCAATGATCTAATTCTCTCAATTAGCGCTATTTGATAGATTGTAAATGAAGTAAGCAAAATGTTAAACCAAATAATTAATCCAAGGATGAAGAGTTCTGGATTAAGATAATACTTACATTAATGGAACAGCCAAGTAGTGACCCAGCTTTTAATGCCTTTTGTAAGATCTTAAAGAGGTTGCTTGGTGCTTCATTTAATTCATACCACTCTGAAATCCCCCCTGTAAAATCCTCAAAGCCTTCAGTTGTAGATCCCCCAGACAATGCTTCATAGGACCCATTTAACCTGGGAAATGCATACATCAAAATTAATCCTTTATAAGAACACAAACATATAAAAACAGAGGCAAGGAGGTGGCCATTGGCCCTTTAAGTCTGCCCTGCCATTTAACATGATTATGACTCTGGTCTCCTTCTTCTATCTCATTTCCCCTTCTACACCAGCTGAGTACTTAAGACCAAGTATTTTCTCTGGAATGTCAGAGGTTGAGGGGAGACTTGATAGAAGTTTATAAAATTATGGCAGGCATAGATAGCCTAGAGAGGTAGAACCTTCCCCCCCCCCCCCCCCAAGAGGGAAATGTTCAACATTAGAGGGCATAGCTAAAAGGTGAGAGGTGGAAAGTTTAATGATGCACAAGGTGGATGCACAAAGTAGTGGGGGGCTGGGACGCATTGCAGGGGTGGTGGTGGAGGCAAATACGATAGTGGCGTTTAAGAGGCTTTTAGATAGGCATGTGGAAATGCAGAAAATGGAGGGATATGGATCATGTGCAGGTAGATGAGATCAGTTTAACTTGGCATCATGTTCAGCATGGACATTGTGGGTCGAAGGGCCTGTTCATGTACTGTATTGTTCTGTGTTCTATTTCATTTGCAAACTTCAATCCAATATCAGAAACAAATTTATGACTGAGGAAGTGAAATTTGGTCAGAATTGAGTTTGCAAGCAGGCATTCCGGATTTCAGAGTGGAGACAAGAAGTTTAGGCCTGTAACATGTTAATGAAAATCCTTCTTGAATTACAGTAGTAAATCATAGAGATGAAATAGTAAAGGCAGGGTGCGCTGGGGATGGATGGAATGATTATTCTGTGTGGTGAATGAAGAAATTGGATGGTGCCAGGTTACTTCTTGGGAAGCGTTGGAGTTCTACTTATCAGGGCAAGTGGCAAGTATTCTATTATATTCTTTGGGAAGTTATAAAGCAAATCACAGTACACAATATCCAGCTTGCGTCCTCTCTCTTAAACATGGTATAATTAAGATCATGCAATAAGAATCTCCAGAATATTTTGAATGTGAAATTTGGCATTACCATTCAATGAGAAAGAGGAATATTGTATTGCAATTGAACATTAGATACATGGTCAGATTCTATCTGACTGGATTAATCAAGATCTGGTACTTTGGTAAATTTGGATGTTACTTGCCACTTATTGGTCAAGGACTGATTGCTAGCTGGGCCATTGTTCATACCAACGTAAATCCCTTTGTTGGCAGAGGAGTTGTAAATGGAACTAAGCACTACACAATGACAATCTCTAGATGTAGAAACAAGGAACTGCAGTTGTGGTTTAGATCAAAAGACACAATGTTGGAGTAACTCAGTGGGTCTTGCAGCATTACTAGAGAAGATGGATGTGACAATGGGGTCCCAACTGGACACATCACCTATCCATGTTCTCTAGGATGCTGCCAGACTCACTGAGTTAGTCTAGCACATTGTGTCCTACGATGTACCAAATCATCCTGTATATAGGAGAGCTACAAAATATCCCTGTTTCTGTTGTCAGTGCCAGCATCAACAGTAGAGATTGTTGGTTTTGGTTTAGTATAATGGCACATTGTGAATTTAATCTAGGGAAGGAAGACCGAATGCAACTGATTGTTTAGCAAATTTCATGAGCTTGGGATACCCCAAACTATTTGGAATAGGGAAAATGCAGGGAATCTAGCACCAATATTTGCACTGAAAGCTTCCACAAATAACCGGATTATCTTTTCTAATCATAGACTGCCTATTTGACAGGGCAAAGTTAGCCATGGAAATGGTTCTACATTAAATCATTATCAGTCACATATGGGGGCAGAAATATAGAATCAAAGAACTGCAAATGCTGGTTTATGCCAAGGATGGGCACAAAGTGCTAGATTAACTCAGCCAGTCAGGCAGCATCTCCGCTGAGTTACCCCGGCACTTTGTGTCTATCTTTCATATGAGAGCAGACTTGGCTTGCTTTAACAACTCCTTCAAACTCTACCTCTGACAGTTCAGTACCAGCTCAGTCCGACAATGCAGTATCAAATAGATTCTTGTGCTCAACTGGGTGTCAGGAGTTTGGGGAGAGGGCAGGAGAATGGGGTTGAGAGGGAACGATAGAACAGCCAGGATTGAATGGCAGAGTAGACTTGATGGGCCGAATGGCCTAATTCTGCTCCTAGAACTTATGAACTCTCTAGGAAATTAATTCACAGATCTGACAGTGGCAAGATTTGTACCAAATTAAGTATGCAGACATTAAAAGCCAAACTAAATAAAGTGAAAAATGTCATGGCTGACAATACTATCTTCATGGCAAAAATTGCAGACTTACTTTGAATAGGCTTTCTCCAGCAGAGCACTCCAGAACTCATTCCCCGAAGCTGAGTGCACAAACATCAGCTCATTATCCTTTGTGGGCAACCTGTCATCGATCACCACATCCACCCACTCTCCATACTGCCAGAACTATACAAGAACATCAAGAGATTATATCAGTACAGGGCGTTCCGCAATTCCGAGAAGGACCAACAATGTGACTTTTAAATAAATTCAGATTTTTTTTAAGCCAGGTCTCCATTCACAACCTTCATCACTTCAGCAACACTCTGCTTAAGTTTATCTTAGTTTAGATTAGTTTATTATTGTCTTGTGTACTGAGGTACAGTGAAAAGCTTTTTTGTTGAGTGCTAACCAGTCAGCAGAAAGACAATACATGATTAGAATCAAGCCTTCCACATGTACCAATACAGGATAAATGGTATAACTTTTAGTGCAAGATAAAATCCAGCCTGAATATTATCCTTCAACAACAACTCTCTCTCTGTCTTCTATCAGTAAACCAGTTCTATATCTATACGATCAAATCAATGTTAATCCCATGTATCCTAATCTTTTTTTATCAGCCTGTCATGGGGAACTTTATAAAATGCCTTACTAAAATTAATGCAGACAACATCTACCATCCTACCTTTATCAATCGCCTTTGTCACCTCTTTAAAACAAATCCATCAAGTTAGTAAAACATGATCTGCTAAATGCAAAATCTCCCTAATTAACCATTCTCTTCTAAATGGAAGTAAATTCTATCCAGATGAATCCTCTCCAATTGCTTCCCTATCACTGACATGCGACTCATCGGCCTCATCCTTCCCTGGATTCTTTCTACTACTCTTAAAGATGGAAACAACCTTGGCTATTCTCAAATCCTCCGGGACCTCACCTGAGAGGTTGGCGGAGGTGCAAGTGAACCTCTGTCTCATCTGAAAGGACTGTCAGCGCCCCCTGGACAGAGTTAAGGGAGGAAGTATAAGGACATCTGTTGCATCTCCTGCGGTAGCTGGGGAAGGTACCTGTGGCGCGGATGGTTTGGGTGGGAAGCAATGCTAACAATAGACAAAAGGGGTAGGAGTAGGCCATTCGGCCCTTCAAGCCAGCACTGCCATTCAATGTAATCATGGCTGATCATCCCCAATCAGTACCCCGTTCCTGCGTTCTCCCCATATCCCCTGACTCCACTATCTTTAAGAGCCCTATCTAGCTCTCTCTTGAAAGTATCCAAATCAGCCTCCACCGCTCTCCGAGGCAGAGAATTCCATAGACTCGCAACTCTCTGTGTGAAAAAGTAAGGGAGTTGTGGAGGGAATGGTCTCTGCAGAAAGCAGAAATGGGTGGGGATGGGAAGATGTGGTGGGATCCTGTTGGAGGTGGCGAAAATCACGGAGGATTATGTGCTGTATGCGATGGCTGATGGGGTGAAAGGAGAGGACTAGGGGGATTTTGTCCCTGTTGTGACTGGGGGAGGGGAGCAAGAGTAGAGCTGCGGGGTAATGAGGAGGAACATAACAGATATGGACTTACCCAATAACAACTGCTCGCAATGTACCCTCCCAAACTCCTGCCCAATAACATTGTCTGCTTTACACCAATTTAGTATCTTCCCACAAGGTTAAGCCTTTTCCCTATTCAAAACTTATAGAGTTGTGATCACTCTCCCTAAAATGCTCTTCCACTGTAACACCAGTAACCAAGGCAGGCACATTTCCTAACATAAGGTCCAGTATTGAAGATTGTTCTCCATTTGAAATTAGCTCTATAATATTTGCTAACACTAACTTAGCTAAGAAAATTTATAGTGAAAATCCGATAATAGAAAACGGAATCCGCATCTGGAAACAAATAAAGAAAACATTAAAACTAAAATCTATACCATTATGTCTTACCATCGCCAATAATGTTACGTTCAAACCTTCAATGATGGATAAGGCTTTTTTACAATGGAAAAATAAGGGAATTACTAAGATGGGTGATCTTTATAAGGAAAACTCTTTCCTTTCATTTCAAGAGTTACAACAAACTTATGGACTACACAATAAAGAATATTTTAGATATTTACAAATCAGAAATTATGTTTCTGCAAATACACAAGAACTTAGAAATAGAAAGACAGAAATTTTAGATGAATGCTTGAATAAACATCCAAATACGGAAAAAATGATATCATATATATACAATATTCTATTGGAAAGTGATGTTCCATCAACAGAAATATATAGACAGTCTTGGGAAAATGAATTAGGCCAAATTATAAGGCCAGAAATATGGGATGAAAGTTTACAACATATACATCATTGCTCGTTAAATGCTAAACATTCCCTTATACAGTTTAAAATACTACATAGATTACATTATTCCAAATCTAAATTACATAACATCTTTCCAAAAGTATCCCCTATATGTGATAAATGTCAAAACTCAGAAGCAAATTTATCACATTCATTCACTAACTGTATAAAAATTGCAAAATACTGGAATGAAATATTTAAGATAATTTCGAATGTTGTCAATATAACTTTGACTCCTGATCCAAAGTTAATAATACTTGGAATACTAGAAAACAGACCAACTAATAACAATGAACCAAAGAATTTTTATCGACTATGGTTTAATAATTGGGAAAAAATTAATACTAAAGTTTTGGAAAGGCCCTACATCCCCAACAATCAAAATGTGGAACACAGAAATGTCGGAGACACTTCATCTGGAGAGATTGAGGCTTGTCCTAATGGACAGGTTAGATCTCTTCAGAAAGATTTGGTCTCCATATATTAAATATTTACAGGGTCATAATGGTTCGGCACGAGGGCTTGACTGAGACCTGAATATTTGAATGGATGAAGAAATATATATAATAAATCATGAATATATCTCCAAGGACGGATTAATGATTCTCCATCAAACTTTTCACACTCTTTTTCTCTATTTTTTCATACTTTTATAAAAAATTAGAAAAATGTATAGAAACACATAATCTTAAATTTTTAATATCAATACGAATATAAATATTACTAATATCATGAAAATATTATTAGTATCATGTATTTTCAATTATATAAAATATATAATTTTAAATTTTAAAATCAATGATAATACAAATATTATTAACAGTATGAAAATATAATTAATATCATGAAGGTGTTACTAGTATTATGTATTTTCAATTATATAAAATATGGTCTTACATTTCAAAATCAATGACAATACAAATATTATCAACAGTACAAATATATCATTAATATTATGAATGTATTACTAGTACCAAGTATTTTCAATTATATAAAATATATAGTCTTATAATTTATAATCAATGATAATACAAATATTATTAACAGTACGAATATATCATTAATATCATGTATTTTCATCATTGCAAAATAATGTACTTTGTTATTATTTTGTTTCTATAATAAAAATATTTAACAAAAAACATAAGGTCCAGTATGCTCTCTTCTCAGGTTCAACTATCTACATACTGTTTCAAGAAACCCTGTTGAATACACCTCACAAATTCTGTTCCATGATTGCCTTTGGCACTGAGCAAGTCCCAGTCAATATCGGAGTTAAAGTTACCCATGAAGCCGACTCTGTTGTTTTGGCATCTTTTGGTAATCTGTCTCTATGTCTGTTTCTCTATCTCCCACTGGCTATTGTGGAGCATGCAATACAATCCCATTAGAGAGCCTGTACCTTACTTATCTTTAAGCTTTACCTATATTGCCTCAGTATGTCCTCTCCAAGTGCCACTGTGACAGGCTTGAGCTTAGTATGAGATTGGGCGGCAGAGTGGTACACCTGACAGAGTTGCTGCCTCACAGCATCAGATGCCCAGGTTTAAATCTGACATTGGGTGCTGTCTGTGTGGAGTTCGCACATTTTCCCTGTGAGTGCATGGGTTTCCTCTGGGTGCTCCAGTTTCTTCCCAACCCGTGTGGGTTGATAGGATAATTGGCATTTGTAAATTGACCCTGGTGTGCAGGGAGTCGATGGAAAAGTGGGATAACATGGAACTAGTGTGAACGGGTGAATGATGGTCAGCACGGGCATGGTGGATCGAAGGGCCTGTTTGCACAGTATATCCATAAACTAGACTAAAGTAGCGCAACTCCTTCACCTCTTTTCCCTTCCTCTCTATCACATCTGAAACATTGAAACCCTGGAACTTTGAGCCACAGCCATGTCCCTCTTGCAACCATGTTTTTACAACGGCCACACCACCAAATCGGGCTCCAAGTTCATCTGCTTTTTCTACAATACTCCTTGCATTGAAAAATAAACACATTTCAACCCATCACCTTCACCATACTTGGAAGGGACAAAACTCAGGTAGTTCTTTGATCCTCATTAAGGAGCTGCCTCCAATTCACACTTTGGCATCCTGCTCCCTTACAATGAAATGTACAGTTCATCGTGATTTGACTTACCCGGAAATGGAAGATTCCTGCATAATCAGAGCCAAAGTCTTGTTCACAGGGAACCACTCTGTTTAGAACTTCACTGTTTAGGGTTAGTGATGCAATAGCAGCCAATAGCCAGCAGTCACCTGCAAAGAAAAAACAGAGGCAATGTTATGTTCCATAATCAATGAAAATGCACACTTTCATGTGTCAGGTTTATTTATCCAACAACTCCAGAAATATCCCTGCACAAAACAATAGTGTTTCTGCATCTGTGTATACACTGTTGACTGAAGTGGGAGAACTGGTCGCGCGAGGTTGGGGTTAGGGCTGAGAATGAAGGGAAGGGTTTGCATGCCAAAAACCATAATTAAAGACTTTGCAAAGATGCTCCTAATAAGTGCACAATTAATAGATCATTCAAACGCACGCACCACCAGACTCAGGAAGAGCTTCTACCCTTCTAGTAACAGGCTTCTGAATGGTCCTTCCATAAGCTAGGGTACAGTCCATGTCTCCTCTACCCCATTGCAAACATTGGACTTTGTCTCTGGAATTGTTGTACTACAATGCTGAGAACTATATTCCGCACTCTGTATCTTTCCCTTCGCTCTACCCATTGTACTCGAGTTTGGCTTGATTGTATTTACATATAGTATTATCGACTTTGATCAGATAGCATGCAACACAAAGTTTTTCATTGTATCCCAGTACATGTGACAATATTAAACCTAAAATTACTGCAGTATTCAAAGATCAGATGATCTTTGCCTGTGCCATTTTTCTGCATAACTTCCCCAGATTTTGACAAATCTACTCTATTTTGAATGTACTCAATCTTCGTTTCTCAAAATGAGAACAGAAGGATCGATATCTGTCAGTTTACTTTTCCCCCCTGTCTTTCTCTTCCACTTGACCCTTCCACCCACATCTCTCCCTCTAGCTTCATATTTCAGTCCTCTCTCCTTATCTGACTTCCTTTTCATCTCTAGCCATTGTTATTTACTCCTCCATTCCGCCAATCAACCCCCCCCCCCCACCCCCCCCCCCCCCCCCCCCCCCGACCTGTACCCACCTATCTCGTGCCAGGCTTTGTCCCACCCCCAGCTCTCTTTTCCAGCTTTCTCCCCTCTACTACAATCGGGCTGAAGAAGGGACTCGACCCAAAACATCACCTGTCCGTTCCATCCATAGATGCTACCTGACCCGCTGAATTACTCCAGCACTTTGTGTTTTGCTCAAGATTCAATTTTCTTATGTTTGCAGTTTCTCATCTCTCCTTGGTGTCAAATTTGGGCCACATCTGGTAAGCACAGCAGATGGAGTGTACTAGTGGAGTGAGTGAGTGGGTGAAAGAGAATGTTGTGCAGAAGAGATAAAGTAGGGGATGAAATCGAAGTATAGTTGAATAAAGATATGGATTTTGAGTGGTGGCTGATCAATAGATTTCGGGTCAGAACTGCTGAGAGTCAGACTGAAGGAACTAAAATCTCTATCGTTAATGGAGAGGAAACTTTGATGTAGGGGATGGATGGAGTGCAAAAAATGGCTCCTTTTACAAATGAATCCAGGTGTCTCATTCAGCAAACCTGGCGTCGTCCAATAAAAGCAAACAGCTCAAATTAAACTACTGTTCAAAGAAATAGGACTGAACGGACTCCCTATCCCATGCTGAAAAACATACCAGAATTAAACAGAGTGAAAGATTGTTCATTGATACAAAAAAAATTGATGTCTCCAGTTATTTTGAAAGCTTATATTGAACTAACCTACTGTAAAATAGATTCTGTTGGGATCTAGATATAATTATGTATTCAAGGCATGTGAGCCATATAGATTAATTAAAGGCTAAGCTTTCAAATGGTTTAGTAGAGCGACACAGCTTGGAAACAAGCCCTTTGGCCCACAGAGTCCATGCCGACTAGTTCTATGTTATCCCACTGTCTCATTCACTCCTTACACATCAGGGACATTTTACAGAGGCTGATTAACCTACAAACGTCTTTGTGATGCGAGCAGAGAACGGAGCAGCAGGAGGAAACCCATGTGGTCATTGGGAGAACATGCAAACTCCACACAGACAGCACCCGTGGTCGGGATCAAACCCTGGTCTCTGGCACGGAGGCAGCAGTTCTACCAGCTGCAACATTGCGCCACCCAGAGTTTTGTATTTAATTTCTTTGAAAACAAATAATGTCAACATCATTATAATATGGAAAACTACAAAAAAAAAACTGAAAGTGACAAGAAAGAAAATCAAATTCTAATAACATTCACTGGCTAGGCCAGTGGCTTTAAAGAGATGGTTGAGGGGAAATGACAGACATATGGAATTGCAGATGCCAGTTTACAAAAAAAGGCAAAGTGCTGGAGTAACTCAGTAGGTCAGGCAGCATCTTTGGCGATGCATCAAGATGTCGTCTATCCATGTTCTCCATCTTATTTCATACCTTTAGTCTTCATCTTTGGCCTTTGTCCAACCATCTGCCAGTAAGAAAATCCCTGCACATATCACTTGTTCCCCACCTCCCTCCCAGCGTTCTCATCCCCCTCCCATACTACTATTTGCCTAAAGAAGGGGATCCAATCCAAAATATTGCTTCCCCGTGTTCTCCATAGATGCTGCCTGACCTCTTGAGTTACTACAGCACTTTATGAATTACATTCAGGTTTGCAAATTATATATCAAGTCTGGGACAGTTTGGGCGTGATACAATGAGTTTAATGTTAAATCCAACGAAAAGCAGTTCCACTTTCTAATCAGTCTGAAGATATATCCCAATGCAAACTATAGCCTGTACATTTCCCTCCACAGATGAAGCTTGACCTGCTGAGTTCCTCCAGCACATTGTGTTTTGCTTGAGATTCCAGCAACTGCAGTTCCTTGTGTCTACACTTTTTAAATGATCATTCCCTTCCATTCTCTACCCATTTGTATTTATTCTCACTTTGGTTAAGGGGGTTTTCCACATACCCACTCTGCAAATAATTATATTCAATCAATAAGTAGAAACTCTGCAAGGATTGGTGTCCAGTAGAGTTTAAATGTTAGAAATATATAATGTGAACTAGACTACAAGAAACTTTAAACTCCATGTCATGTTTAGTATCAAGAATATGCAAACTTCCATCACAATCATATCTCCCGTTCCATCTTCCTCCACAATTACAGGAGCCCTTGCTACAATCCACAAGGGACCCACATTTTCCACCATCCTCCAAACAAAAAACTGGAACTAATTATAACTGACTCATTTGGATTCACAGATGAACAAGCCAATTTGGCAATCAAAATTTCCCAACAATTGTTCACCCGTTCCTTTGGGCATTTGGCTTACATTGTTATATTGTGAAGCATTTCAATTTTTAAAAATAACATTAAAGGTGAACGTGCAAGAAATACTGGATCAGGCAAACAGAGAAGGAAGTATATAAGGGAGTAGTCTCTTTGAAAATGCATGCATAATTCAGATTCAGATTCAATCTTTATTGTCATTGTGCAGTGTACAGTACAGAGAGAACAAAATGCAGTTAGCATCTCACCCAGAAGAGCGAACATAGAATAATGGAACAGCAAAATATATATATGTACATACAGTAGCAGTAGTGCAATTTTTCTGGGGGAAGGAGTGTCCGAGGGTAAACAGTCTGTGGTTGGAGTGAGAGCAGTCCTTGTCGATGCTGCGCGCCCTTCGCAGACATCGCTTGCTCTGGACAGACTCAATGGTTGGAAGTGAGGAACCGGTGATGTGTTGGGCAGTTTTCACCATCCTCTGCAGTGCTTTCCAGTCGGAGACAGAGCAGTTGCCATACTATACTGTGATACAGTTAGTAAGGATGCTCTTGATGGTGCAGCGGTAGAAGTTCACCAGAATCTGGGGAGACAGATGGACCTTCTTTAGTCTCCTCAGGAAGAAGAGACGCTGGTGAGCCTTCTTGACCAGTGTTGAGGTATTGTGGGTCCAAGAGAGGTCATCAGAAATGTTGACCCCCAGAAACCTGAAGCAGGAAACATGCTCCACCTCCGTCCCGTTGATATGGATGGGGGTGTGCGTGCCACCCCTAGACTTTCTGTAGTCCACAATGAGCTCCTTGGTCTTCTTGGATTTAAGGGTCAGGTTGTTATCAGCGCACCATGCTGCTAGGAGCAGAACCTCCTCCCTATAGGCCGACTCATCGTTGTCACTGATGAGGCCAATCGTCATTGTATCATCTGCATACTTGATGATGGTGTTAGTACCATGTACAGGTGAGCAGTCGTAGGTGAAGAGGGAGTAGAGGAGGGGTCTCAGCACACAACCCTGTGGAATGCCGGTGTTCAGGGTGAGGGTTGAAGAGGTGTGGTTGTCTGACCTAACAGACTGGGGTCTGTTAGTTAGAAAGTCCAGTATCCAGTTGCAGAGGGAGGGTTCAATGCCCAGGTCGCCGGGTTTGATGATCAGTTTGGAGGGGATAATGGTGTTAAATGCTGAGCTAATGTCGATGAACAGCATTCTCACGTAGGTGTTTCTGTTGTCGAGGTGGGAGAGGGCGGAGTGAAGAGCCATTGAGATGGCATCCTCCGTACTCCTGTTCTTGCGGTAGGTGAACTGATAGGGGTCCAGTGTGGGAGGTAGGCAGCCTTTGAGGTGTGCCAGGACCAGCCTCTCGAAGCACTTAGTGATGATGGGAGTAAGTGCAACGGGGCGGAAGTCGCTAAGGCTCGCCGCAGTGGAGTGTTTTGGCACCGGCACGATGGAGGTGGTTTTAAGGCACGTGGGGACCGCTGCTTGGGCAAGTGACAGGTTGAAGATGTCAGTCCAGACGTCTATCAGCTGCGCAGCACAGGCCCTGAGAACGCGCCCAGAGACGCCGTCAGGGCCAGCAGCTGATTAACGATTAATGATTAACGATTGAAGTCTTTGAAGGAGTAAAAAGGAAGTTCGATGAGAGCATCAAATGGACTCTGCACAATTTCTAGCAAGGCTTTTGACAAGGTCCTGCATGGAAAACTGGTCAAGAGTAGGAATAGGGCAACAGTGCACAGAGCATTTGTCCAAAATTGGTTCAATGCCAGGATAGTAACAGTTGATAGATGCTTTTATGATGAAAACAATTTCCAGTGGTTTATTCTCAAAATCAGAAACAGTATTTCATTTCCCTTTTTCCCCAGACGCTGACTGACCTGTGGAAACAAAGAATGGAAGGGGAACTTCTTCAAAGTAAGTCTGAAGAAGGGTCCCGATCCAAAACATTACCTGTCCATATTCTCCAGAGATGAAGAAGGGTCTCGACCCAAAATGTCACCCACTCCTTCTCTCCAAAGTTGCTGCCTGTCTCGCTCTTTGTGTCCTGATTGACCTATTGCGTTTCCAGTTTGTTTTCTGATTTCCAATATCTGCAAATTTTCTTGAATTTTCATTTTCAGTTCAAATCTTTCTCCATTCTCTACTTCATCTCATCTACAGAGATGGTTCTCTCACTCAAGGTTTTCAAATACACTGGAATTCCTGTGATCCCAATGTTCCAGGATTACTAACCATTCCTCTGTCCGATATTTATGGCAATGCATTGACTCAGTGATGATTGTTATCCAAGCAGCAGGAAAAGTTACACCACTGGATAATCTGAATCATAGAGAAAATAACCCCACACCCATCAAATTTCCAGCCATCTCCCTTAATCCACTCATTTAGCATATCCAATGGGCACACCTCAATTACAGGTCTGTTTAGGCATGTTCATGCAATTAACATAAAATTATTTCTGCATTTTGTATATTGGAAAATTAATCAGAAACTACACTTGCATTCATGATGCTTATTCTGGTGGGACAGAATTTACTGTTAGTTTAAAGATATAGCACGGAAACAGGCCCTTCCGTCCACGCCAACCAGCGATCACCCCCGTATACTAACACCGCCCTACACACCAAGGACAATTTACAATTGCTACCGAAGCCAATTAACTTACAAACTTGTACGACTTGAGAACAGGAGGAAACCGGAGCACCCAAAGAAAACCCACACGGTCACAGGGAGAACATACAAACTCCGACCAGACAGCACTCGCAGGAGCGAACTAGTGTCTGTGGCACTAAGGCAGCAACTCTACCACCCACGCCACTGTTCTGCCCATGTTATGAAACAAATGTTATTCCTAATTTAACAAGAATAAGCAAAGTAATAGAGTGGACAGGAAAAAAAAAACCCATCACTGGTTGAAACAGTGGGTGGGTTTTAGACTCTTCTACATGTACCAAGCAATGCTAGGACAGTGGTTAGATTTAAAAATCAGACAAATATATATTTATTAACCTAACAATATCAAGGGCCAAGGTAAAAAGATGGATGCATGAATGTACATCACAGTTCCACCATTATCATTGAATGAAAGAACAGGCTCCAAGGCTCAAAAGTTTCCACTTATTGAGTAATTAAACCGACTTCATACAAAGTAAAGGATTACGCTAAAATAAGGACAATGCGCCGATTCACCGAGTCTTAACCTTTGGAGCTTCAACTCGATTTATAATTGAACCATCATGTTGACTGCTCTCTCTGGCCATTTTCTTAATGTAATGCAGTATTTAAGGTGGCACAGCTAGTAGACTTGCTATTTCACAGCACCATAAACCCAGGTTTGATGCTGACCTCAGGTAATGTGGTGTGGAGTTTGTACATTCTCTCTGTGCGTTGTGGGATTCTTCCTGTGACTGCATGGAGTTCCCCTCGGAGCAATGGCTTCCTCCCACATCCCAAGCATCTGCGGGTTTGTAAGTTAATTGGCCTTTGGAAATTGCCCCTTGTGTGTAGGGAGAGGACATGAAAGAGGGATAAAATTGAACCAATATGAATGGGTGATCGATGGTCGGCGTGGACCAGTTGGGCCGAAGGGCCGGTTTCCATGCAGTGTCTTTCAATTCATTACATATCCTCATATGCCAAGTCATTTGGTAATTTTAAGACGGAGATTGATAGATACTCAATTAGTACAAGTGTCAAGGGTTATGGGGAGAAGGCAGGAGAATGGGGTTGAGAGGGAAAAATAAATCAGCCATGATTGAATGGTGGAGTGGACTCGGTGGGCCAAATGGCCGAAATCTGCTCCTATGACATGAACTTTAGCTAAATTTAGAGATACAATGCGGAAGCAGGCCCTTTGGCCCAACGAGTCCATTCTGACCAGCGATCCCCGCACCCTAACATTCTCGTACACTCACCATGGACAATTTACAATTATACCAAGCCAATTAACTTACAAACCTATATGTCTTCGGAGTATGTGGGGGGGGGGGGGGGGGGGGGGGGGGGGGGGGGAAACACAGAGATTCCAGAGAAAACCCACGCTGGTCACAGGGAGAATGTGCAAACTCCATACAGACAACTCCCATCATCAGGATCAAACCTGGGTCTATGATGCTGTAAGGCAGCAACTCTACCATTACACCACCGTGCCACCTTCTCATATAAAAACCATATGATAAAAGAGATTCTTTCCTGCAGTATTTAGAATAGCCTGGTTCTGTATTTTGAGATTTTTTAGCTTTGAAAATTAAATTAAGCTTGCCTCATCCCTTTATGGACAGCAGTCTAGTTTACTACTTGGAGCCTCGCCTATCCTCTGGATACTTTCATGACTACCCAAGGATATGTGAAGGAGGTAGCTACCTACAGAAACACCTGAATGAAAATGTGCTTAAATAAGATCTAAACTGCATTGAACAGGCAGAGCGAGCTTATTGTACAGATATCAGTCAGATAACGGGCAGCACAGCAGTAGAGTTGCTATCTCATGGTGTCAGAGACCCAGGTTCAATCCTGACTATGGATGTTGCCTGTATGGAGTTTGTCTGTTTTACCTGTTCTGGTTTCCTCAAACATTCCAAAGACGTGCAGGTGTGTTTTGTGGCAAGGGTTGTCTGGTAAAGTGCAGTAATCACAAGTCATGTTCTTTGTATTATAGGGCCACAGAAAGGGTGGCACAGTGGTGCAGTGGTAGAGTTGCTGCCTTACAGGTTCGATCCCGACTATGGGTGCTGTTCGTATGGAGTTTGTATGTTCTCCCTGTGACTACGTGGGTTTTCTCCAGTGCTCTGGTTTCCTCCCACATTCCAAAGAAGTGTAGGTTGATTGGCTTCTACAAATTGCCCCTAGTGTGTAGGATGCAAAATTGACCTGACATGGACCCAGTGTGAATGAGTGATCATTGTTCATTGCAAACTCAGTGGTCTTAAGGGATCGGTTCCATGCTGTATCTCTAAAACGAAAGGAACCCTTCAGGTTCAGTGAGGCATTCCATGCAGGATGCTGCAAGGACACAGACTACATCCTCTAACTGCAGGAATAGCTTGCTTCAGTGAGCCAAAGAAAGTTGATTTTTTTTAAATGCCAACGTAGCTCAAAGTCTGGAGTTCGGGTCTCAGCTCATGTTCCCACACACACTCCCACCTTCCATCCATGCTACTGTGTGAACATTACCTGCCCCAGGCCTGCAAGGGTTCACTGATGCTCACATGTGCTGTCAGCAACACCCAAAAACAGTCAGCAACGCCCAGAAAAGTACATAGCACTTTCTGTTGAAACATTAAGGTTGGGCAGTAATGACACTTTAACAACCGGCTTTCCCATGCATTCTATTAGAGCCCAATTAGAGTCATAGTGTGGAAACAGGCCCTATGGCCCAAGTTTCCCACACCAACCAACATGTCCCATCTATACTAGTCCTACCTGCCTGCGTTTGACCCATATCCCTCTAAACCTGTCCTAGTCATGTACCTGTCCAAATGTTTCTTAAAGGTTGCTCTACCTCCTGCCTCAATTACCTCCTCTGGCAGCTCGTTCCATACACCCATGTGTGAAAAAGCTCCACCTCAGGTTCCAATTAAATCTTTCCCCCTCATCTTAAGCTTATGTCCTCTGGTTCTCAATTCCCCTACTCTGGGCAAGAGATTCTTTACCCAATCTATTCCTCTCATAATTTTGAACACATCTATAAGATCACCGCTCATCCTCCAGAGCTACAAGGAATAGGGATCTGGCCTGCTTAGCCTCTCCCACAGTTCAGGCCTCCGAGTCCTGGCAGCATCCTCGCAAACCTTCTCTGTACTCTTCCCAGATTGACAACATCTTTATTGTTGCAGCAAATTCCACCAAGCTAGAATACAAGCCAACTATAAAAAGTGACATAAATCCTTACCAACTTTGGACCACATCATTTCATTTTAAGGCACCTTATAAATAACGCAAAATGCTGGAGCAGCTTGGAGGGTCAAGCAACATCTGTGGATGGAAACTGGGAAGAGGACATTCTGGGTCGGGACCCTTCTTCAAACCAATAGAGTAGAGGGAAGATAGCTGGTAGAGAGAGGCGAGGGGAAGGGGCAAGTCTAGAGCGAGCACATGATAGGTAGATCAATGCGAGAAGAGGTTGGTTGACAGATGGTCAGGTGGAGAAGAGAAAGGTGGAGAAAGTCTCAAATATTGGAGGCAATATGAAGAGAAGACAACAAGGTGTGATCTTATGTAAAGGAAGATGGGGGTGAAATGTGGAACCAGAGGGGGGGGGGGGGGGGTAGTGGGTAGAATGGAATAAGGAGGGGGAGTTGGACTGGAAAATAAAAATGGGAGACCTGAAATGGGGAGGGTTTGGAAATGAGTGGGCAGAGGAGGTAGAGGGGGAAGGAACTAAGGGATGGGGGGGGGAGGGGAGGGGGGGGGGAAGGAAGGTTATCCACAATTGGAGAACTCAAACATTCATGCTATTCAGTTGTAGACTACCCAATGGCATGGACATAGAATTCTCCAACTGAATGAAAAATGTTATGAGGATAAATAGTCTGAAACAATAATTGCAGAAATTATCTTTGCTAAGTGGAAATAATTCATCCCGTTTAGTTTAATAGTTTACAAGCAGTTGTTTACAATCAAGCAGTGAACAAACGCAATTCAACACTAAAAAGAGGTGTATCCCAAATATTTCCACCCACCATCTCTCAAACACAGGATGTTATAACAAGATAGAATATTTACCATCAGTATCAGAGACAAAGCTTCCAATAATATTTATAAAATGACTTAGATAAGTCTTTGAAAGTTTTTTTACAAAGACTATGAATGGAATCTAGGAGAAATTTAGCCAGTGGGTGGTGAATCTGAATTTATTGCTGTGAGGGCCAATACACTGGGTATATTTAAAGCAGAGTTTGATAGGATCTTGATTCTATCTTGAACACATGTTACTGGGAGAGGGCAGGCGAATGCGGTTGAGAGGGAAAAATAAACCAGCCATGTTCCAACAGCAGAGCTGACTCAATGGGCCAAATCGCTTAACTTAGCTCCTAAGGTCTTATGGACTCTACATATTTGGAGTCCATTCCTTGCAGGTTCCAAAAATCAGGGAATACAGAGCCAAGGAACTAGTAGCAGAATGGACTACTGGTTGAATGTCAAATAGTGGAGTGAACAATCAGCACTTGCACTGGGCGGGGTGATCCACAAACCACTACTGGAACCACTGCTGTTCACAATTTACCTTCATGGCTTGGATTATGGAAACAACAATATGTAGATGTGAGCAAATATTTGGCAGGAAAGGGTTGGGAGAAACTAGATTTAATTAAATAGAACCACACATAATCCACATTGCAGGATCTGTCATTGAACCCTCCCCTTTGTCCAAACAGTTTCGAAACATGATACTCCTTCTGCGGTATCTTGTATACACTCGATTGAATTGGGACATATTGTTGGAGCCTCCGAAGCGAATTTCTTTTGAAGTAAAGTTACAATCCTGAAAGGCACTGAATGTATAGGTTGCTCCCGTTTCTTGTCAGCATGCTCTTTGTTCCAAAAATCAACTAATTGTAACAGTCACTAAAAATCAACTAATTGCCACAAGGTTTAAACACCAAATTCTGATGCCACATTTGAGGAGGTTTACGATTCAAACCACTGACATCCACCAGGAAACATTTGTTCTGTGGACAAGCCTGGAAACTGTTTCCTTGCAAATTTGAATTCTATGGTTACACTTGCAAATCCTGACGGGGGAGTGTAAATGCCAAGGTATATCTGTATTTCAAACAAAGACCCACCCCTCTCCCTAATGGAGTCTTAGCACAATCTCAAACAATGGAGGCCAATTATTATTATTTAATCTCATTGTTGACACAAAAGCAGGGGGTTTGTATGACATCCACCTCGCCCCACCCTCAACTACTAATGCAACCAACTGCCTTTAAATAGCAGGTGCCCGGCAGGTATATTTGCAGCATGTAATTAAATGGACATTAGTGGAGTACAACTCCCTTTTAAACTATGGATTATGCTCAGGGACATACTTAGCAACACAAGTAAAATAAATGGCTATTCGAAAATTCAAGGGTTTAATGAAATTGAAAATTCTTGACTTTGAATATTCTATTGAAAATTAATATTGAATAATAGTCTTTCTGCTGACTGGTTAGCATGCAACAAAAGCTTTTCACAATTCATCGATACACATAACACTAAGCTAAACCTTTCCCCACATGAGCAACTTGCTCAGAGCCAGAGGAGAGAGTTTGCAATGTTTCATAATGACTTCTTCCAAACTTTTCCCCCCAAACTGAATCCCTAACCCAAAAAAAGGTAATTGGATGAACCAAAAAAAACAGCTTCCATCAGAGGTAGATACGATAGTGGCATTTAAGAGGCTTTTGGGTAGGCACATGGAAGTTCAGGGAATAGAGGGATATGGATCGGGCATACCCGGATCATGTATGGATCAGTTTAACGTGGCTTCATGTTCAGCACAAACATTGTGGGCTGAAGGGCCCATTCCTGTGCAGTATTGTTCTATGTTCCATTTCCGGTCAAAAAGTCCATTTAGATGCAAGGTCAAGGGATCCCAGGCCCCAAGGTCAGATATGCTTAGTTTAGAGATAGTGTGGAAAACAGGCCCTTCAGTCCTTCGTGCCGACCAGCAATCACCTGCACACTAGTTCTATTGTACACACTACGGACAACTTTTACAGCAGTCAATTAACCTACACACCTGCGCATCTTTGAAATGTGTGAGGAACCAAGAGCACCTGGAAAAAACCCAGTCACAGGGAGAACATACAAACGCTGTACAGACAGCACCTGTAGTCAGGTTCGAACCAGGCTGGCCGGCGCTGTATAGCAGCAACTCTAGCACTTGCCGATAGGAAGGACAGCAAAGCTTTGGCTGAGCTGAGGTCTATGGAGGACAGAGTTAAGAGGCCAACAAGTCATTATGAGGAATGTCAAATCTGGAACTGGTGCAGGCATGAATAAAGATTTCAGAACCAGAGGGGCTAGGATAGGTAATATGTAAAACTTGAAGGCACGCAGTCTTTGTCACAGAAATAAAGTGGCAGCCAAAGCAGTTTATTGGTCAAATTGGACATGAATGAACCAAATTATGCAACCAACAGTGGTACAGGAGTTGCTGATTAGTTTAGTTTAGTTTATTGTCACGTGTACTGAGGTATAGTGAAAAACCTTTTGGTGCATGTTATCCAGTCAGTGGAAATACTATACATGATTATAATGAAGCCGTCTACAGTGTACAGAGACAGCACTTTGTGTCTATAAAGGGAATAACTTTTAGTTCAAAAGTCCAATAAAGACTCTCCAAAGAGGTACACAGTAAATCAGGATCACTCTCTAGTTGTTGATAGGATCATTCAGAGGCTGTAGACAGCTGGGAAGAAAAAGGATGTGGCATTGGTAGGTGTTCATTTGGAGGAGACAGCAACTAATTCAAAACTGGATCTCAGAGATACTTTACCAAGACCTCAATCATGCAAATTTTCATCTTTCAGCTTCTGATAAATTTCTCCTTCCCCATAATCTCACCTCCCTAAATTCACATTTAACCAGTGTGTGTATCAATTCACGTTTTTTTCCTAAAAGAGGTGCAGTAGATGTTGAAAATCCAATATAAAACAAAGTATGGAATGGTGCTGGATGGGGAAAGAGGGTAGGTAACATTTTGAGTACAAAGTCGACAGAATATTCAACAGTAGGTTATGCAAATTGCCTCTGGGAAAATTTGCCTCTTACCAAATTGGCAAGGGATTAGGTCCAAGGGAAGTAAAAAGTCAGACTAATTAATGTCAATAGCTGCTTCATGGTCACAGACTTGGCAAATGTCTTCAGCAAGTTTCTCTTTACTGTTGCAAGTTCAATAGAAACCTTAGAGATGTAACTATCCATTTTAACCACTACTCCTCCTTCCACTTTGGCCAAAATAATCTGCAGCCAAAATATTTATTTGTCCTAGATGTTGACTGTACGGATTCCAACATTTTTTCCACCCTCTTCTCTTAGTCTTTCCAGTTATAACATGCCTTCACCTCCACATAGTTTATGTTACCAATAAGGTAAACAAAAGGCTCTATCTACAAGTTAAAGATGCATGGGTAATTTGCAGCCTTTGCTTGAAGGGATTCATAGCTCATAAATTATAGGGGCAGAATTAGGCCATTCGGCTCATCAAATCTACTCCGCCATTCATTCATGGCTGATCTATCTTTCCCTCTCAACCCCATTCTCCTGTCTTCTCCCCATATCCCTTGACACCCATACCCAATTGATTAACAGGGAGAAAACAAATTGCAAAGAAAGCTGCAAGAGATTCATTGTTTATCTTTCAGTCTAGGGTCATCAAACTGCATCTGCCATTTTTAATTTTGCAGTGAATGGAGTCACATTAGGTCAATGAAAAGAATGCAAGTTATAATTAAATAATCAGCATTTCAATCTAGCACTCTGCAGAATTATGCTTTGGTAGCAAATGTCTTTTGCAATTCTTTTGGATCGATTTGTTAAGGGAATCAGAGGCCTTCAGTTACAGCAAACAACTGGTAACCTCAATGCAGCCATTTACTCCAGGTTTACATTAGTGGTGTCAAAGTCAATATTTGGTGCTTTTACTGAAATATATTTGGTGGAAAAATATACTGCATTGAGCAAGTGCCAATAAAAAGAGCAGTGGGATGTTGTTTACTACATTTGATACATTATATGGCCAGTTTTGCAATGATATGGGATTACCAACCATGTTAGCCTGGTTTACTCCCTCAACAATCAAGTGTAGCGCAGAGGAATATGCAAAGTTTAAATTTCCTTCAACAATACAGGCAAAGCTGAAATAACAACACTTACAACCACGAACTCTACAAGTTACACATCTACCCTAATGTTTAGGTTTCCAATGCTTGGATCAGTAGAAGTGAAAAAAAATGAACACAAGATACACAGCAGATATGGACAGCAGATTAATCTTGAAGAGTGTCACATTGAAGTGGATTAATCTTTACAGGTCATATCAATATTATTCCTCTCTCCACGATGTACAAATTGGTCAGATATTGAAATATCTGAAATTAATGGCTTTCGAGCACAATTCCTGACTTTATTTTGCAGTGAAAAACTCCAGTTTGGCAGTTAGCAAATTCTAGCGATCTATTTTTGCAAGAAATGAGCAGCAGTTTCCAAATCTCATAAGAAATGATGTTTCTATTAGCTCCAAAAGGTTAGTGTTTACTTTCGACTTTAGGGGTACATCATGGAAACAGGCCATTCGACCCAGCAAGTCCGCACCGCCCAGCAATCCCCATACAGTAACATTATCCTACAAACTAGTGACAATTTACAATTTTACTGAAGCCAATTAACCTACCAACTTATACATCTCTGGAGTGTAGGAGGAAACCAGAGCACCCAGAGAAAACCCACGCAGTCACAGGGCAAACATACAAACCCCGTTCAGAAAGCACCCGTAGCCAGGATTGAACCCAGATTTCTGGCGCTGTAAGACAGCAGCATTACCGCTGTGCCACTGTGCTGCTTCCCATTGTGTTAATTCTTCAATTTATAGCTATGAATTGAAACGGCTTGCAGCTGTATCAACGATTCAAATTTGGCTATATTATTTGCAAATCAATTGCTAAATTTGGAAAGGTCAGCTTAGATGGTGATGATCCACATATTACAATTGCAGTTCCTCAGTACATATTTTTATCACTCATTTACATTGTACCAAATAGGAGTGAAAACAATGAAAGGTTCACTTAAAGCACAGATTACTAGCATAAAGTACAGTTGCACATTTTCTATACTGTCCAGATTTTGCCAAATCAGAAGTTTTAGCATGGATGATAACTACCCGAAAGTATGCCTACTTTGCAGAAAAGGGAAGGGATTGTTTATATGTAGAAACAAGGAACATCAATACACAAAAGGACACTGTGCTAGAGTAACTCAGCAGGTCAGGAGCCTCTCTGGAGAACATGGATAGATGATGTTTCGCATCTGAAGATTGTCCCGACCCAAAACGAGAGCCTCAAAGTAAAAGGACATACCTTTAGAAAAGAGATGTGAAGGAATTCTTTAGTCAGAGGATGGTGAATCTGTGGAATTCATTGCCACAGACGGCTGTGGTGGCCAAGTCAATGGATATATTTAACGTGGAGTTTGACAGATTCTTGATTAGTAAGGGTGTCAATGGTTACCGGACAAAGGCAGGAGAAGAGGTTTGAGAGGGAAAGATAGATCAGCCATGATTACATGGTGGAATGGGCCGAATAGCCTTATTCTGCTCCTAGAACGTATATGAAACGTCACCTATCCATGTTCTCTAGAGATGCTGCCGGAGCTGTTGAGTTACTCCATCATTTTGCGTCCTTTAAGGATTGTTTATGTCTTGCACAATTTCTGTACAATCCCAGGCCACCACTATGCGTAGCTCAAATACAATTAATGCAAAGCTATTTAAAGCAATGGGCAGTTATGAAATTGAGGTTTGATGAGGTAGGGTGGGGTAGAGTGCAAGCGATGCACACAAGGTGGTGCATGTGTCTTAATCCTGCACTTACTTTGCATACATCAAATATATATTCAAACTACTATATTACAAAAGTATCTTACCTAGCGCTCCCTGGCAGATATCAGTACGTGATGCTCCGCCAATTATAAATTCAGGGTTGTCACACACATCCTAAAATAATAAAAAGAGATAATCATACAGTGTGGAAACAAGCCCTTTGGCCCAACTTGCCCAACTAACATGTCCCTTCCACACTAGTCCCAAGCCTGCCTGTATTTGGTCCAAATCCCTCTAAACGTATCCCATTCATGTACCTGTCCAAACATTTTTTTTAACATTGCAATAGTACCTGCCTCAACTACCTTGTCTGGCAGCTCATTCCATATACCCACCAATTTGTGTTAAAAAAGCTGCCCCCTAGGTTCCTATTAAATCTTTCCCTCCTCACCATAAACTTAATCCTCTGGTTCTTGATTCCTCTACTCTGGGTAAAAATCACCCTATCAATTCCTCCCATGATGTAGACATGTGGAGAAAATCAACATCTTCCCTTGGAGCAAAACAAAATGAAAGAACGAGATAGTAGGTTACTAATTATACAGAACTAGTTGTAGAGCTCAGAAACAGATCCCTCAGCCCATCATGTTCACACTGGCCTTTGTCTTGCTCATCTACACCTATCCCCATTTGCCCATCTACACCAATCCCATTTGCCCACATCAGATTAATAGCCTTATATGCCCTGCATATTTAAGTTCCTATCGAAATGTCTCTTAAAGATATCTGTATCTGACTACTCCACCTCCATTGGTAAAGAATCCAAAAAAAGAGACAAAAGAGACTACAGATGATGGCTTTTAGCAACAAAAAAAAAACTGCTGGAGATACTTGGCAGTCAGATAGCATCTCTGATGGGAATTTGCAAACAAAACATTTCAGCTCAGGACCCATCAAACCTCGATGAAGGTTCTCGACCTAAAATGCATATGTCCATTTCCCTCCGCAGATGCCACCTGACTTACTGAGTTCCTCCAGAAATGTTTATTGCTTAAAAATGCTGTGGTGGATGTTTGTGTTAATTTTTATTGTGTTTGTGTGTTCTTTTTAAGTGTATCGCTGCTGGCAAATTCATTTCACTGCACCTTTGTCATCTTGTCCACAAGCCAGAAAGCTGGGCTGGGGTAAAAAGGGAAGGATAGAAGGCAGGGGCATTTTTATTATGATTCGACTCATTATGTATTAATGTGCCCTTGAATATCAATAAGGTTCTCAGAAAAATTAACCACTCGGCAAGTTCATTATCAAAGCTGCCATTACCAGCAATTGCTTCTTCTTAAAGTGAAAAACAAATATTTTAATTTGCTTAGTAAACCACCAAAATTCATAAGCAAAAGCAACAAACTTCTGGAGAAACTCAGCAGGTCTGTGGAAGACATCAGAAGATCTGCCAGGCTGAGTTCCTCTGGCAATGTTTTTGTTCAACATTCCAGCATCAGCAGTTTCTTGAGTCACCAAGTATCAAAATCCAATAATGCACAGAGTAGATAAAAATATCTGTGCATCAATCAGTGTGCTTGCAAGCTCGAACCATATTTAAAATCGTATTTTGCAAAAAAATCCTGATGGCAATTTAAGAAAAAGTAAAGATATTTTCCTAATAACTAATCAGGAATTTGTTTAATGCATTAGATCATAATATGACTAACTTCCACTAAAAGAAAGTCCAGAAAACAGCCTGCTGCAAGGTGCAGTGCACGGTGTTGGTGCAACAAATCATTAAGTGTCAGCAAGCACCAGGCACCACCGCCCAAGCGATTCACTGGCTGCACACCTGTTTGGACATGCATATCATCAGCCTCGTATTATAATAAAGGTAGCCCGCACTTTTTACAAAAGCAAAAATTCTGCATTTTAATATCTCTGCTATGTCCAACCAAAGCAAAGGCCTTCCATAAGTTCATAGGAGCAGAATTAGGCCATTCAGTCCACAGTCTACTCCACCATTCAATCATGACTGATCTATATTTCCCTCTCAACCCCTCTTCTGCGTTCTCCTCATTACCCCTGGCACCCATATTAAACAAGAATCTGTCAAAAACTTTGTTAGCAAGGCCCCTGTCCACTACTTCTATAGAGTACAAGTGAATGCAACAGAACATGTGACTATGGGGTTATTGATTGGGGACGATCAGCCATGATCACAATGAATGGCGGCGCTAGTGCGAAGGGCCGAATGGCCTCCTCCTGCACCTATTTCCTGTTTCTATGTTTCTAAGGTGGCAGTGGATCAATCAGTGGAGAATTGATCAATCAGTGGAGAATTGAAATGTTTCTCCCCATGTTGTCTGGGTTCACACATTACAAAGACATAGGTCGTTACTTTAATCAACCCCACCGTGTAGGCGAGAAGTAAAACCACGGGGGGGGGGGGTGAATGGAATGGAATGCTTTATTGTCACATGTGACGATAGGCACAGTGAAATTATTTGCTTTCATACACAATGTATACAAATAGCGGCCACCTACAGCACTCACAAAATATAAAGCACACCGGCTCCTCCTTTTGTCCCCCCCAACAGTTCCCCCACGCTGGGTCCCCATTGTCTTTTGCCCAATGTAGGGAGAATGGAATGACATTACTGTAAGAGTGTTTTTAATTGAATAAATGTTATTGGCCAAGTATGTTTACATACAAGGAATTTGCCTTGGTGCTTTTCTCGCAAGTGACAACACAATATACAGTAAATAATTAAGAATAAAACATTATAATTTAAACATGTGAAGAATGAAATAAAATACCAGAGCAAAAGGAGGCTACTGACTTTTGGTTGTTGAGTAGAGCTACTGCTCGTGGAAAAAGGCTATTTTTATGTCTGGCTGTGGCAGCTTTGACAATTTGCAGTCGCCTTCCAGAGGGAAGTGCTTCAAAGAATTTGTGGCCAGGGTGAGAGCGGTCAGAGATGATCTTACCCGCTCGCTTCCTGGCCCTTGCAGTGTACAGTTCGTCGATGGGGGGGTGGAGAAGGTCGCAGCCAACAACCTTCTCAGCTGATCGAATGATGCGCTGCAGTCTCATGATGTCATGCTTGGTGGCTGAGCCAAACCAGACCATGATGGTGAAGGCGAGGACAGACTTACTGTGATGGTCAGCGTGGACTTGGTGGGCTGAAGGGTCTGCTTCAGTGCTGCATGACTGCGACTCTACATTGAGCAGCATAAGGGAAGGCCTCTGGGCTGTAAGTGGCCAGGAAAAGTTACTGCAGTGGTGGAGGAACTAAATTGGAAACCACACATAGTATGCAGCCAACCCGATAGGAAAAAGTATAAAATTAAATTATTTTATTATGCTAATAAAATCATCCAAGATAAACAAAATTTGATTAATTAGGTGACATCAAAGCAACATTTGAATAGAGCATGGGCACACAGGACTTGAAACAAAGTGGAATTATAACAATTTTTTAAAAGCCACAAATTGCTGGGGTCACTCAACGGAACAGGCAGCTTCTCTGGAGAACATGGATAAGCGACATTTTAGTTTGGGACCCTCCAAGGAATTGCGCATCCTGGTTTGAAAATAAGAGGGTCCCCACCCGAAACGTCACCTATCCATGTTCTGCAGGGATGTTGCCTGACCTGCTGAGTTATAAAAAAAAAGACAGAACTTGTTGAAGTAAGCCAACATCTACAGTTCCTTGTTTTTACACTTCAAAATCATAACTGGTACCAGTTTATCGAGAAAGTGCGTGTAATCACACAACTGGTTTATTGCTAAAGGTAGACTGAGTTACTCCAAGTTTTGGAGTAACTCAGCGGGCCAGGCAGCATCTGTGAATACCTTTGCTCAGTCCGCCTTACCTACGCGATGTCCTGGTCGCTAAACACCATCTCCCCCCATACTGACCTTTCTGTCCTGGGCCTCCTCCACTGTCAGAGTGGGGCCAAACGCAAATTGGAGGAAGGGTACACAAAAAGCTGGACCTCATATTTCACTTGGGTGCAGCTCTAAGGAGCACCCCAGCGATGAATAGATTTCTCCAGTACCCTTCTTTCCCTGGTCTCAGGGAAAGAGAGATCGGTGATGTGGAGAGATAAGGAACAATGAATTATGCAACTAGTATCGATGATAAAGGGAACAAGCCATTGATAATTTTTGCTGTTTGTGGTGTGAAAATGAGAAGCCGTTGTCCACCTTCCTCTGAAGGGGAGGAGACAGCCTACAGAATGAAAAATTCAATGTTCCTGCAGCAGCGGACTATGAGGTGCTGTTCCTCCAGATCTATCGTTTGCTCACACCTGGCCCTGGAGGAGGCCCAGGACCGAGAGGTATCTCTAGACTACGGAATGGGAGGGGAGTTGAAGTGCTGAAGGGAGGTCCGGACCGAGCCCGAAACGATCAAACCTCGCTTGGTCTCTAGAGATCATAACTAGTTGGACCCTCTAAGGGTTACTCCAGCGCGCTGTGTCTGCTAAATTGAGGTGGCCTCAAAACCTCTGCTGTCCTTTGTGTCTATACTTTGGCCCCTCTCCAAAATAGTTATAGTCTCTCATTAAAGCATTTAACACTGAGATAAGTTCCGCTGAAGTTGAGTCCCGACCCGAAGCGTCGTCGGTCCACTCCCCGACAGCTGTTACGTGGCCGCTGAGTTATTCCAACATTCTGGCTTTTACATTTAGCTACTGTTTTGTTGGACAGCCAGATTCGAACAGGGATAAACGCAGTTTCCAGGAACTCATCCTGCAATGCATTTTCAGTGTTTACGTTGCAATGTTTTCCGATACTTGGGATTTTATGTTAAATCTTTCGCTGGGCTATTTGCAAGGGTTTGGCTTTTTAAAACAAAACGCAATCATAGCTTCAATCTCACAGGGTTCGGTGTGAAGGGAACCTCACGCCCACTATTTACATACATACATACAACCTGGAAACACTCCTAGGGTGTGCCGCTAACGCAAGAGTTTCTATTTATCACGACAAACAAGCTGAAGTTGCCCGCCCTGCTGTGGAACATAGTAAGCTGCAGAATAGAGAATCGGAACAAATTAAAACATTAATTGACAACGATAATATTTTTGTTAAGGAAGTTCATCAATACCTTCGGGCGTATCCACTCGACGTCTCTGGTTTTGTACGAACCAGGTCCGAGTTCTTTGTAGCCCAGGGATGAAGGACACGCAGGGAAAGACTCGTCACAGAACAGATTTCCAGTATCCAAGCAATGCTGCCGGATCGCTTCATAATCTTGATTGAGAAACTTCACCGGCTGCTGCCAGGAGCCGATCCCGGCCGCTCTCTCTCGCTGCTTCTTGATATTTGACGCCATTCCCGACATAATGACGGCCGGTCCGCGGGGGGCACGCTATACTCACTTGGCCGCGGCGTGGAAACCTGCCTTCGCTGGAAGGAATCTGCTGTGCAGCTTTCACAGAGACGGCCGGAGTGGATATGGGTGGATCTCCGGCAGCACCTGCAACTGCAAAAACGCAGTTCCCACCCATCCCCTGATTTTAATAACCTTCCTACCGCCCAATACAATGTCAAACAGGTCATCATTTTGAGAGGGATGGAACATAAAAGGGAATCAATTGTACATGTGACAATAAAAACACTATTGAACAATTAGCTCTCAGCGGGGCAGGCAGCATCGCGAGAGAACATGGATAGATTGATATCCAGGTTGTCGTTTCCCAGCCCCGCACGGCCCGATACCTTCTCCCCATTTCAACCCAAATGAAACACATTTCCCATACCTTGTGTTAGTAAGACGACAATTCCATTCTCCAGGCCCCCAAGTGCCTCGTTCCTTAGAGGCGTAGCGTGGGGGTACCAGAAGGATGCTTTGTCAGTGACTGAACTCAGGTTGGCCAAAAGGCCTGTGCCCAGACTGCATCTCTAAATTAAAGTACAAACAAAAAATCACATTTTTTTAAAGAAGGAACTGCAGATGCTGGAGAATCGAGGGCAACTACAATTCAAAAAGCTGGAGAAACTCAGCGGGTGCAGCAGCATCTAAGGAGCGAAGGAGATAGGCGACGTTTCTGAAGAAGGGTCTCGGCCCGAAACGTCGCCTATCTCCTTCGCTCCTTAGATGCTGCTGCACCCGCTGAGTTTCTCCAGCTTTTTGTGTACCCAAAAAATCACATTTCCTCAGGTTGGTTTATTTTATTTATTATCTACTTCTCATGCAGTCCACCCAGTCTAAGGATTTCATGACACTGCAGTTCTCTGGGGTCTGAGAAGACCGATTAGGTTCTTTTAACATTTAATTGCCGATTGAACCAGGAGAGATCCTCTGATTTGATGGTGATGGGAGTGCAGAGCTTAATTGTGAATGAGTACTATGGTATTACTGTTGATGGCCCAGCCCTGAGAAGTTAGATCTGTTAATAGTCTTCCCCATTTAGCATGGTGATGGTCCCACACAATAAGATGAAATGTATTTTCACTCTGATGGTCAGTGTATGATCAGAGACTCTTCTGCAGATGGTGCAAGGTGCATCTGATGGGGTGGACCGGTGGATAATTTGTGAGGTGGTGCACTATGCTGGATAGGTGCAGCTTCAACAACTTCAAGTGTGGAAACAGGCCCTGGTGTAAACCAGCATCTGCGGTTCTTTCCTATCCCTTTATCCACTTTCCCACTGTTGCCTAAAAAGATGCTGTTAATCTGATCGTTGCTTATTTCCTTTGCTCCATAGATGCTGCCTCACCTGCTGAGTTTCTCCAGCATTTTTGTCTACCTTCGATTTTCCAGCATCTGCAATTCCTTCTTAAACAAACTATTAATCTGATCTTTAGGTTTGCAATCACAGAATATGGACTGCCATTTGGAGATGCAACTTCCAAATTCAATTATCAATCACATGAATAAGTGCTTCCTGATTCCACTCCTAATAGGCGTACTTTTAAACTTATGATTGTACTCCCTAACACTTTCTGCATTTTTCCAAAAAATAAAATAGTTTATTTGTATTAACTCTCTCAAATCTGATTTTGAGATGTCGAGTTCATCCTTTTAACCCAGGCCATTATTCTGTTGAACCTGTGCTGCTTCTATTCAAAGGATAATATATCTCGTATAGGTTTTGGCATCAGCTCCCCACATTTAAATTCCAATCCTCATGAGAGAAAGGCTGAGATTTATTTGCTTTCAGAATTCCTTTTAGTTTCTTTAGCCTTTATTGATTTACACACATTTAATCCGCTTTGCTCTTCCATTAGCATTAAAACCACTTTTGATTTTCTTTCCTCAGATTGAAAATTGCTGACCTCAGACATTCTAATGCTGAAAATCATCTCTTCATCAAACTCACATGGTCTATCTGTAAGTCTTGTAACTTTGTGGATATGCAGGGATTTTGCTACTTTGGGAAATGGCAGGTGTCTGTATAAGACTGGGCTTCACGCATGGTGACAATACATTGCAAGGTGCTGGAGACCCATGTGACCTAGCTGTCGCCAGTAAGTCTGGACCTCTGAAGAAGCTCCAGGAAGCTTCTGCCCATGTGACCCACCTGTCTGAGATTCTAAAGAGGTTTCTGTTATGTTTCAATACACTGACGCTTGTTCCGTGTTTGTGATTGGTCTCGAGGGGTTACCACACTGAATATGTCTTTAATTTGTTTCTGTGTACTGAATAGGTGCTGTGATTGGTTTCTAGGGGTTGCCTTCCCCTGTACTTTTGCGCCGTTAGTTTTCCCGCCACTGTATAGGGGTATATAAGGGTGATCGTTTCGTATGGGCATATCGGTTGTCTTTCCTTCTGTTCTGTTTATGTGAGCTGCTGATGGCTCGAGAGAGTGGGTCCGAGGCAGGCCCCGGGGTGTTGTATACAAATAAAGAAGGGTTTGGACTCCAGTGTTCAACTCAGTAGATCCGCAATTAACATTTGGGGGCCCGTCCGGGATCTCAAAGGATTGCCAACACGAATCAGTGGCCGCGGAGCAGTGTAATCTCGGATTGCGGGAGGAGAAATCGGGCCCCCGGTGTGAGTAGTTTTTGCTGCATTGGTTTTCCCCGCTCCGCTAATCTGACAACAAATTGGTCATTTGCTGACTTGTGCGTGGAATCTCAACGAGATTGATTAAGGTTAGTAATCTGGCGAACACCGGTTTGCGTAAAGGTCGGAGGCCCTGTAGGGTTAGATGGTGGGATCACTTGCGGTACTAGTGCCTGTTTTGCCACAGGCAGTGTGGCACGGGTTTGCCTTGACATTAGTCGCTGGGCGAGTGAACCTAATATCGGGTCACGGAAGATGTTGCGCAGGTTGTGCAGGTCTCAGTATATGTCTGATCCTGCTCTGTGGGATCATTCCATCACTTGTTTGGCACTCCTGAAGGCACGCTCAGCCAGCCCGTTTGTGTGGGTATTCGGGACTGCTAGTGATATGACGAAAACCCCAGCGTGTAGCAAAGTCTTTGAAAACTGGCTGGTAAATTGACTGCCATTGTCAGACAGTAGCTGATACGGAGACCCGTGAACAGAGAAATGGCGTGCCAGCTTCTGGACTACCCCTGCAGAGGTGGGGCTACTGAGTAGATCAATTTCAAACCATCCGGAATACGAGTCAACTAGAACCAGGTATTGTTTACCATGCCACCCAAAAATGTCAGTTGCCAATGTGGACCACGAGAGGTTGGGTACCGGGTGTGTGAGAAGTGGCTGCTTTTGTTGGTGTGGTGTCAAACCATTGCACACTGCACAGGACTTCACTTTCTCACTTGCTTAAGTGTGATTTTTTAAAGCTTCTTGCTTAAGTGTGATTTTGTTCTTGTATTATAATTTTGGTTAAATTTGTGTGACTAAGTACGGGTGATTTTGCTACTGTGGTACCGCTTTAATACGTTGTGTGATTACCGCTTTAGTTTACCGATTTATGACGCTTTGTGAAGGATTGTGTGTGAACTGTGTGGGGCCCCATTTGATTGGAGATAAGTATGTGTAAAATATTTGCTGTATTGTGTTGTGTGCAGATCGATCTTTTGTGTGATTGTCGGCTGAAATGGGTAATCACCTAGATAGTGCTACTGACCCTGATAGTCTACTGCAGATATTGTGTGTTAAGCATCCCAAGGAGGCAGAACGATTAAAGCATTTGTCTGGAACATTAACTGAAAAATTAGGGTGTGAATTGTGGCCCGTGGGAGGGGTTGGAACTGCGGAGGGCGTGAAATATATAGAAAAGATAATTTGGAAGTATAGTCAAACTTTGAATGCTAAGAGGCCTATGGTCTTTGGAGACAACATTATTAAGAGCTGAAGAAACAGAGGGAAGCCGCGATGTTAGCAAATTGGCAGGAAACGGCTTTGAAGTCAGGAATAGATACAACAGAAAGAAGAATGATTAAGACTATGGATATACTGAAAAGAGAATGTACCTGTGCTTATCTATATTACTAAAAGTAAGATCTTGACTGCTTTTGACTCACTTTGATTTGATTTCCTAGAGAACGCCGCCACCTACGGCCGTCATTTTTGGCCACCTCGCTCAGAGCCCCCCTCCGCCGGACTGGACCAGAGGATTTTTCCCATCGATGAAAAATCAGAGATATATTAATGTTTAAATTTGTTTTGCCATTCTCTCTGCTGCCCCTGCTGGTGGGAGGGGGGAGGGACTATAAAACCCAGAAGTGATGTGCCTCACTCAGTCTCTGCAAGATGGAGGAAGCGAGAGGGTCACATCTTTCTGAGCTCTGAATAACACTGAACAAATGTCTACTCAACTGTGAGTGCCCTTAATATGGTTTGAAAATGAAAATATGGTTGGGTTGAAGTAAAAAGGCACTGCAAATGGTTGTTTGGGGGGTTTGGGTTGAAGTAAAAAGGCACTGCAAATGGTTGTTTGGGGGGTTTGGGTTGAAGTAAAGAATTTCATTTTCCTATCTGGTACACATGACAATAAACTCTCTTGACTTGACTTGACTTGACATGCCATTCGCTTTCTTCACTGCCTGCTGAACCTGCATGCTTACTTTCATTGACTGATGAACATGGACCCCCAGATCCCATTGTACTTCCCCTTTTCGCAATTTGACACCATTTAGGTAATAATCTGCCTTCCTGTTTTTGCTACCAAAGTGGATAACCTCACATTTATCCACATTAAACTGCATCTGCCATGCATCTGCCCACTCACCCAACCTGTCCAAATCACCCTGCATTCTCATAGCATCCTCCTCACAGTTCACACTGCCACCCAGCTTTGTGTCATCTGCAAATTTCCTAATGTTACTTTGAATCCCTTCATCTAAATCATTGATGTATATTGTAAATAGCTGCGGACCCTGTACCGAGCCTTGCGGTACCCCACTAGTCACTGCCTGCCATTCTGAAAGGGACCCGTTAATCCCTACTCTTTATTTCCTGTCTGCCAACCAATTTTCTATCCATGTCAGCACTCTACCCCCAATACCATGTGCCCTAATTTTGGCCACTAATCTCCTATGAGGGACCAGTCCTTTGAAAATTATTGCCTTCCCCCTAAGACCGAGAGCAAAGAGTCGGAGAATGATTTGACCTCCTGGGACACTTGAGGCTGAGCCCGAGGTAAGGGCAGACAAGATAGTTGAGTGACGACCCGCTCGCCGCCAATTCCCAGTTAGAGAAATTCCTAACCCCACCTTTAATCCAGCTACTGGCACTGGAAACACCCAAACAATAAATGTTTATTCTCATGGAAGCCGAATGAGATGATTGCCATACTGAATCAGAAGCCTGACAGGAAAAAGTAACCCGTCTCATTTATAGATTACCTTCGAACTACCATAAGAGTACATCATGCAGATTCTAGAGATTTGTGGGATTAGTGTAACAGGTTATAACCCTAGCAGAACATGCAAAGTTTTTGGTTGGCTTGGGATTCCCAACTCATGATGCACCAGCTAACCTGTGTGCCCAGTGCACGGCACGCGAGGATGCCATCCTAGCTGCCCTTACTATCACTTTGCAGAAACCAATTGATATTTCTAACATTTTGAACATCAGACCCCGGAGAGGAGAGGAGAGGGGGCAGACGAATTTCTGGAAAGATTTTCGGAAATGTATATAGATCAGTCGGGAGATGTTAATTGCCGGAATGGTGTAAATTCACCCCAGTATTGTGCAATTTTGGTGAACTCTGCCAACCGCTGTGGCAGAGTCAATAAAAACTAATAACATGGACTGGTCTGAGACTAGTCCGAGTCAAATGGCCAGTGCAATTAGGTACCATTGGAAGGACAATATGGAACAGGAAGATCAGCCTCAGGCTAAAGTAAAAACTGAATATGTCATGAAGAACAAGAAACTGAAAGAAAATCCAGACACTAGCAATTGCCAAACAGGACCCCTGTTCTGTGCATCAGAATGGGCGAAGATGCAAGGATGCGGGACTACAGGTTACCCCCATGAACTATATGCCCCCGCTCACAGCCCACTCTATGTTTCCCCAAAGCCACATTTTAGAGTGAGTAGAGGGCTTGGACATGACCGTTGTTGTAGCTGAGGCGGGTATGGTCACTGGAGCAGGGAATGTCCAATACAAAAAACAGGAAGGAGGGGGCTATCAGCAAGAGCGAAGGGGAGGTTGGCTAAGGGAATCAAAGAGGAGGATTATTCTCCTAGAATAATCCGTTTTCCCAGACCTGACTGGCCAATTTAGTGATGAACGGGTGCAATACTGATGAGGAACCTGTTTTATCATTACAAGTAGAGGGAAGAAGGTGCAGCTTTTTGGTAGACTCAGGGGCATCCATGTCATCTATTCAGTCCATTTTCAATCTTCCTAAATCTTAATGAAACCCAGAGCCTGTCCGGATTCCACGGACAAGTATGCTAATACCCCATCTCAATGCCAGTTGAAGTAACGTACCAAAGCAAGACAGTGCAGCATCAATTTGTAATTACCACGGGTTGGATTGTAATCTGCTTGTTCGGGATTTGCTATGTGCATTCCAGATGAAAATTGAGTGTGGAGACAATGGAATAACTGTAACCTCATGGGCTCTTAAGAGACAGCGGTACTTGTCAGTGACACCACAATGGTGGTCCCTAGATTTGGAAGATGAGCTCCCGCTTCATATAACCTAGCATATGATCGGAGTGGCAGATCCCGAGAAAGAACTAGGTGGGTTGTAAACCCTTTGGCAATAGTGCAGAATATGCCGAGGTACCTTCAGAATTGTGGAAGCAGGTTTCTGAGGTTCCCCCACATATAACAAAGAAGGTGAACTTCCCATCTCATGCAAAGGATTAAGTGAGCAATTAGTCTGGTAAATCCAAACACGAGCCAGGAACAAGAACTGCCTAATAATTGTACTGTTCAATTTTATCAGCCACAAGGAGGGTTACAACGCAGTTACGCCATCATCTGGGGAGTGAGGTACAAGAGTATGTGGACCCACAGGTGTGGGCAGAAGACCCTACTGAAGTAAGATGTGTTCAGATTGATCCCATCCAGGTTGCTCTCCAGAAAAATGTAACACTGCCTTCCTTCCGACTGTACCTGCTGAAGCAGCAGACAATGCCAAGCATTGACAAGTTAATTGAAGGATTGGTAGAGCAGGGCATTGTGGTTAAATGTCAATCCAATTGCAACACGCCTATCCTCGCAGTACCCAAAGCAGGGAAACCGGACCAGTATCGATTGGTTCAGGATTTGCAGTGCATTAAAGCCATAGTAGCACCGCTTCATGCATTGGTGCCTAATCCAGCTCACATTCCAGCACAGGCACAGATCTTCTCAATCGTGGATTTACAACATGCCTTCTTCTCCCTACTTCTGCACCAGGACAGTCAGTACCTCTTTGCCTTCACCTACAATGGACACCTGTACACATGGACTCGATTGCCTTCATGGATTCGTGAATTCTCCAACATTACTTTCCAGATATCTCCAGGGACTGCTGGAAACTTTAAGCTTTCAGTGTTGCTCCACCCTAGTTCAGTATATGGGTGATTTACTTGTAGCTAGCCAGGATGAACAAAACAACCGTGAAGATACCACTCAGTTATTAAATCATCTATCAGCACTGGGATATGTAGTCTCCCAATCAAAGGTGTTAATGGCCCAGCAGAAGGCGAAGTTCTTTGGTGTGATACTATCGGCAAAAGAGTGGAGTCTGGAGAACAGCCGAGTCGAACCAATCTGCGAATTCCCTGCACCACAGGAGGCAAAGCAAATGAGACAGTGGATCGGCATGGTAAATTATTGACGACAGTGGATTCCCAACATTGCTCTGGACACTAAAAAATCAACACCATACGCTTGTATGGAGGGCAAGTTTCAATTGTCTGAGAAAGCTCAAGAAGCCTTTGAAAATCTAAAGAAGACTCTGTTACAGGCCCCAGCATTAGGACGGCCACTTTATGATCAACCATTCCAATGATACTGTACAATCCTCTCTGATTGCTCCACTGCAGTTCTTACCCAGAAACATGGAGACAAATATCGACCAGTAGCTTACTACTCCTCAAAGATTGATCCTGTAGCACGAGGACATACCATTTGCACACAGATCTTGACTGCGATTTACAACATCTTACAATCAGCTGCTAATTTGACTTTACAACAGGATATAATAACAGTGTATAGTTCTCACTCAGTTGCTGCCTTGCTAGGACAGCTGCAGACTCAACACCTCACGATGGCTCACCAGAATAAGTATGAAATATACCTGTTAAATAACCCCAAATTGCAGTTCAAGTAATGTACTACCATCAATCGAGCATCCTTTCTCGATAAGTCACCGGAGGAACAGGTGGAATCATGGCATGACTGCCTATTTGTAATCAAGGAAAATTCTTCTGTTAGGGAAGATTTAACAGATATTCCTATGGCAGATCCTGACCGAGCCCTGTATGTGGATGGGAGTGCAGCAATTGGACCCCGAGGAGAAAGGCTTTCTGGATATGCCATTGTAGATCAAACCGGGAGTAGTATAGAAGCAGCTGCCTTTGAAACATCATTCTCTGCCCAACTAGGAGAACTGTTTGCCTTAATAAGAGTCTGTATTGTAGGGAAGAATTTAAGAGTGAATGTTTACACCGACTCTAGGTATGCCTTTGGAGTGGTCTATGACTTTGGCCAGTTGTGGAGCATCAGAGGATTCTTGACTTCAGCAGGAACACAGATATCACACCAGAAATTAATATCAGACCTGTTACAAGCCTTAATGTTGCCAAAACAAATTTCTGTGATAAAATGTAGTGCTCATACTAAAGGTCAAACCCCAGTAGACATAGGAAATTGTCGTGCTGACCAAGAAGCTAAAGAAATGTCCCGGGAGCACAGGGCGGCTGTACCTAAAATGATGAGGCAGACTCAAAGTGTAGATAAAGACAGGTCTCCCTCGGAAAAGCCAATGCCAGCTATCCAAGACGTCATTAGGTTACAGGAAGACACTCCTGAGAAAGATGTAAAATTATGGAAGCAACTCCATTATATGGTTGATTGTCTGTCGGAATTGTGGGTTAACCCCGCAGGACAAACTTGCATGTTGGATGAACTTGCAATGTGGGTTATTGAACGTGTACACTTTGCAACTCATTGTGGAGCTCAAGCAACTGGCGATGCACTATTAGCTGCATGGTGGCATCGGAGGTTGCAGACTCTGGTTCAGAGGATTAGTAACCGTTGCCTGATCTGTCAGCAACATAATCCCGGGAAAGGCGTAAACTGTGGAAATGGGGAAACACCCTTACCCATACATCGCTTTGAAACCTTCCAGATGGACTACATTGAGCAAAGCAAGAATTTCAATGTCCTATCTGGGACACATGACAATAAACTCTCTTGACTTGATTGAGTTGGAAAGATGCCAGTGATATAAATATGTGTTGGTAATTGTTGATGTATTCAGCAAGTGGATTGAAGCCTATCCTACAGTGGACAACAAAGCCGCTACAGTGGTTAAAGGTACTCATGAGAGAGATTATTCTGAGATACTGAATTCCAATTTGGCTAAATTCAGATAATGAACCTTATTTTGTAGGACAGGTAAATAAAGAGTTTTGTGAACAAATGGGCATCCAGCATCAGTTACGCTGCGCCTATCGACCACAGGCTGCTGGACTTGTTGAATGAGCTAACCAGACATTAAAAACTAAACTTGCTAAATTAAGAGCTGAAACAGGGGTTAACTGGTTTAAATTACTTCCTGTGGCATTATTCCAGATGCGCACTACACCAGCAGGAAGAACACACTTGAGCCCAGCAGAAATTGTGTACAGTCATCCACTCAGAACCCCATAGAACCAGAGTACCCAAGAGTTGTTCATTTCCATCATATGTCCACAGAAATGACTGATTAAGTCTTATTATTGACCAGAGTATTAAAAGATTTGCATTCCAGAGTATGAGCGGTGAATATTGAGCATATATTGAACGGTGTATACCACCTTTAACTACCTCGGTGCTCGGTGGGAAGGGCCTTATCTGGTCCTCCTCACAACCCCGACTGCTGCCAAGGTAGAAGGGAGACATGCGTGGGTCCACCTCCACCATTGTAAAATTATCGGTAGAAAATTTAAGCTGCTAACTTTTTCTTTGAGAGATTTATTTTAGTATAGATGAGTTAAGTTCCTCTAGACACACTGCTGCTATTTGTTTACCTTGGAATACTGGTCGTAAGAAGGAAGTATGCTAATGTGATGGGCCCAAGAGGATCCACGCCCAGGAAAAGTCAGGAGGTGGAGACTTACTCCTCGCACAACTTCACCATCATCACCATTGGACCACTGAATTATGGACTGTTGTTATTTCACCCTGCTTGTAAAGATCATGTAATGGAATCCTTTACGGGAAGAGATGGTCATTATGGAATGATGAAAGGGGGGAATGTGGATATGCAGGGATTTGGGTACTTTGGGAAATGGCAGGTGTCTGTGAAAGACAGGGCTTCACTCATAGTGACAATACATTGCAAGGTGCTGGAGACCCATGTGACCTAGCTGTCACCAGTAAGTCTGGGACCTCTGAAGAAGCTCCAGGAAGCTTCTGCCCATGTGACCCACCTGTCCCCACCAAGTCTGGGATCCTAAAGAGGTTTCTGTTATGTTTCAATACACTGACACTTGCTTCATGTTGGTGGTTGGTCTAGAGGGGTTACCTCACTGAATATGTTTTTACTTTGTTTCTGTGTACTGAATAGATGCCTCCCCCTGTAGGGGTCGCCTCCCCCTGTACTTTCATGCCATTAGTTTTCCCGCCACTGTATAGGGGTATATAAGGGCGATCGTTTTGTTGGGGCGTGTCGGTTGTCTTTCCTTGTGTTTTGTTTACGCGAGGCTGCTGAGAGCTAGAGTGAGTGGATCCGAGGCCAGCCTCGCAGTGTTGTACACCAATAAAGAAGGGTTTGGACTCTAGTGTTCGACAGTGGTTCACTGAACCAGACTAGAGAGAGAGAGTATTAGATCTGGAATCAACAACTTCATACTTCAACTTTTGAAAACCAATATAGTTGCAAATGTTAGAAATTGATGAATTGCTTGATTGAAAGATACACTGTGCAAATCCCGTCAAGTCCACACCGACCATCAATCACCTGTTCACACAAGATCTACGCTATTCCACTTTCACATCCATTCCCTATACACTAGGGGCAATTTTACAGAGGTCATTTAATTACAAACCCGCATGTGGAATGTGGGAGGAAACCAGAGCACCCAGAGAAAATCTGGGACACAGGGAGAACATGCAGACTCCACACATGTGCTATGTGGCAGGGGCTCAAGCAGCTCTGCCACAATCTAAAACAAAAATAGAAAAATTTCCAGAAACACTCTGTAGGTAAGGTAGTCTCCATGAAAAAAAAAAGAGAATTAATGTCTCAGTTTGGGCCCTTCATCGGTAACCTCTGTAACTGCCCGCGCTTTCGAACACTAATTACTAGAGTTCCTAATAACATTTGTTATCTATTGTTTCATCCAATTTGATAATGCTTGTAGTGAAAGCATAGGTTCCAGGAAATACCAGAGGAGTAGTATAAATCTCAGCGGGGAAACAGTGAGAAAGAGTATCACAGAACTCCCATCAAAGAGAGGAAGAAAATTACATCAAAAATAGGCATTCCTCAAAGAGACTTTAACATGGTGTAGTAAAATGGAGACACAAGAGACTGAAGATGCTGGAATCTGGAGCAAAAAACAAGCTACTGGAAGAACTCAGCAGGCCAGGCAGCATCTGTGGAGGGAAATGGACAGTCGATAATCGGGGTTGAGATGCTTCATATGGAATGGATGAAGTTAACATGTTCTATGCTTGTCATTACTACATATTCCAGCAACTGTAGTCTCAGGCACCTCTACTTCCTTAAAATACTGAGGAGATTCAGTATGTCACTGGTTACTCTCTTGAACCTACCGGTCTATTGCAGAGAGTATATTGACTGGTTGGATCACAGCCTGATTTGGCAACTCAAACACTCAGGAATTAAGTAGATTACAAAAAGTGCTTGGATTGGTACTGACCTCCCCACTATTGAAGAGATCTATAAGAGCGGACCTACATCAAGGACCCACAACACCCTCACCATGCTCTCATTTCACTCCTGCCATCGGAAAGAAAGGTATAGGAATCTGAAAATTGTACGTCCAGGTTCAGGAACAACTCTTCCCAACAACTATCAGGCTATTGAGCATTATGAACTCCAACTAAACTATGATCTGCTTGAGCTCCACTAGACTAGGGGCTTTTTGCTTTTTACTGTATTGGGTTTTTTACTTTATTGAACTTTTTTGTTGTTCATTTGTTTATTATATATTATCTATTGAGTACTGCTGCTGCTGGAAGTAAGAATTTGAAGTCAAGAGTCAAGAGAGAGTCAGAGTGTTTTATTGTTTCATTGTTCCGTTTTGGTACATATGACAATAAAAAGACTCTGTTGATTCTTTCTGTGAAGTATAATTTGCCATATCCCATCATTTCATACAGGAAGAAAAGTTTTGACTACTTTGTGATTCAAGTGATTGGAGTATGGCGAATGAGCTGGGAAGGATAGGATCAACCATGATCCTATTAAATGTACCATGACCACAGGACATATGAGCAGAATCAGGCCATTCAGCCCAAAGAGACCATTCCACATTCCATCATGGTTGATCTATTTTTCCCTCTCAATTCCATTCTCCTACCTTCTTCCCGTAGCTTTTGAGACCTTTCAAGCTCCTTCTTTTTTGTTTGCAAAGCCCTTAACGGGCTTGCCCCCACCTACATCAAAAATCTGCTTTCCCACCATACCACCTCCAGGTCCCTCAGATTGGCCGACTTGGGGTTACTGACCATCCCGCGGTCTAGCATAAGCTCAGGGGCGACCGCGCTTTTGCGGTTACAGCACCTAGACTACGGAACAGCATCCCTCTTCCCATCAGAACTGCCTCCTCCATCAACTCTTTTAAGTCTAGACTTAAAACTTATTTCTATTCTCAAGGCTTTCTTGAGGTCCTCTGAGGGAGCGCGGTATGTATGTATTTATGTATGTATTTATTGATCTATGTACCACTGTTTGCAGCATGTTTGCAGCCTACACTAATGTAATGCACTTTGGTCAACGAGAGTTGTTTTTAAATGTGCTGTAGAAATAAATTTGACTTGACTTGACTTTACTAATCAAGAACTTATCAATCTGTCAATGGCCAGTGGGCCAACTCCTGCTTCCGTTTCTTATGTTCTTATGTCCTAAGAATGATTCTGCCTACATTCTGTGCTCGCTACAGTTTTAGTGGATGTGAAAAAAACTCTTCAGAAGTCCTGCTTAGTTATTTGCTGGAGGTTGGTATGCTGAAATGAGTCATCCAGATTGTTGGTGACAATGGAACAAAAACACGAACCAACGCCTACAATGGGATTGCTTCTGGGGTAGGAGGGGCCAGTAAAAGAGGGAGAAATTGTGGCTACACTGGAGCTGAACAAGCATTCTTGAAAGGAGGCGTGTGCTCATGCTACTAGCAGCGGGTGTGTGGTGGGAGGAAAAATGAAATATAGATCAAGTGAGCAGAGCAGACAAAAACAGGTTAAAAGGAGCTTAGGAGAATTGGCAGGCTCAGCTGAAATTACTTTAATACATGGGGGCTCTCAGGCAAGTCACATAGAAGGTGGTAACTATATGGAATGAACTGCCAGAGGAGGTAGTTGAGCAAATACTACTACAACATTTAAAAGACATGTGGACAGGTACATAGATCGAAAAGGTTTAGAAGGGTGTGGCCCAAATGTGGGCAAGTGGGACTAACCTAGCTGGGGCATCTTTGTTAGCACGAACAGGCTGGATCTAAGTGTCTATTTCCATGCTGTGTAACTCTATGACTCCATGTCAGAGGAGTTTGGAGCATTATGACAGAGGGGAAAGCAAAAGAGGGCTGTTGCACTACTGATTAGGGAGAACATAAAAGGAATATTTGGAAAATATATCCTGGAAGAATTATCCAAGGGCGTGCAAAGATAGGCACAAAATGCAGGAGTACCTCAATGGATCAGGCGGCTTCTCTGGAGAACAAGGATGGATGACGTTCTGGGTCGGGACCTATCCTCAGTCTGAAGAAGGGTCTCGACCTGAAACGTCACCCATCCTTTTTCACCAGAAATGCTGCCCGACCCACTGAGTTACTTCAACACTTTGTGTCTATCATTGCACTTACACTTTTCTATAATCTGCCTACATATATAACTACTCCTCTAATTCTCAGACATTTGGGAGGCCCACAGTAAAATCACAGTTATTGCCCTTCTTTTGTTCCTAGGTTCTATTCGCATGGCTCCCTAGGATAATTCTTCCAGGATATCTGGTAGCCAATAATATAAAAGGAGGATAGCAAGAGTTTCTTCAGTTATATAAGGAGTAAGAAAGAAGCAAGAGTAGAGTTGGGCTGCTGGAGAATGACGCAGGAGAAGTGATAATGGGGAATGAAGAAATGGCAGAGGAGTTGAATAACTTTTTTTTAACAGTGGAAGACACCAGCGACGTGCCTGAAATTCTAGAGAGTCAAGGGTTGGAAGTTAGTGGAGTATCTATTACTAGGGAGAAGGTGCTTGGGAAGCTGAAAGGGCTGAAGTTGGATAAGTCACCTTGACCAGATGGACTACACCCTAGGTTTCTGAAAGAGTTGGCTTTAGAGATTGTGGAGGCATTGACAGTGATATTTCAAGAATCACTAGAGACAGGAGATGTCCCAGATAGTTGGAAAATTGCCCATATTACCCCACTGCACAAGAAGGGAGTAAAGCAGAATGGTGGAAACTATAGGCCGGTTAGTCTGACTTCGGTGGTTGGTAAGATTTTAGAGTCCATTATAGAGTGTGATGTTACGGAGTACTTCGAAGTTCATGATAAAATAGGCCGAAGTCAGCATGGTTTTGTGAAGGGGAAGTCTTGCTTGATAGATTTACTGGAATTCTTTGAAGAAGTAAATATCAGGACAAAGGAGAGTCAGTAGATGCTGTTTACTTCGATATTCAGAAAGCCTTTGATAAGGTGCCACAAGTGAGGCTGCTAAGGAAGATGAGGCCACGATATCAAAGGGCAGATACTAGTATGGATAGCTGGTTGGCTGGATGACAGAAGACAAAGAGTGGCAATAAAGGTTTGTTTTTCTGGTTGGCTTCTAGTGGAGTTCCACAAGGGTTGGTGCTGGGGCTGCTATACTTTACATTGTATATAAATGATTTGGAAGAGGGAATTGTGGGCTTTGTGGCCAAGTTTGCTGATGATACGAAAATAGGTGGCAGGGCAGAGAAAGCAGGGACTCTGCAGGACTTGGACAGGTTGGGAGAGTGGGCAGAGAAGTGGCAGATGGAAGATAGTATGGCAAAGTGTGGAGTCATGCACTTTGGTAGTAGAAATAAAGACATAGACTATTTTCTAAATGGGGAGAGAACCCAGAAATCGGAGGTGCAAAGGGACTTGGGAGTGCTGGTGCAGGATTCCCAAAAAGTTAATCTGCAAGTTGAATCGGTAGTAAGGAAAGCAAACTTAATGCTAGCATTTATTTCAAGTGGGCTTGTGTACAAAAATAGGGATGTAATGCTGAGGCTCTATAAGGCGCTGATAAAGCCGCATTTGGAATATCGTGAGCAATTTTGGGCACCATATCTGAGGAAGGGTGTGCTGGCTCTGGAGAGGGTCCAGAGGAGGTTTACAAGAACGATTCATGGAATGAGTAGGTTAATCTATGATGAGCGTTTGTCGGCACTGGGCTTGTACTCGCTGGAGTTTAGAAGAATCAGGGGGAGACCTCATTGAAACGTTTCGAACAGTGAAAGGCTTGGATAGAGTAGATGTGGGGATTCTGTTTCCACTAGTGGGAGAGTCTAGGACTAGAGGTCATAGCCTCAGAATTAAAGGATGTTCTTTTAGGAAGGAGTTGGGGATATATTTATTTAGTCAGGTGGTGGTGAATCTGTGGAATTCTTTGCCACAGTGGGCTGTGGAGGCCGTCAGGGGATATTTATAAGGCAGAGATAGATAGGCTTTTGACTAGTACAGGTCAGAGGATATGGGGAGAAGGCATGAGAATGGGGTTAGGAGGGAGAGATAGATCAGTCATGATTGAATGGCGGAGTAGACTTGATGGGCCGAATGGCCTAATTCTACGCTTATTACTTATGACCTTATGGCCTATCTTTGTTATAAACCAGCATATGCAGTTCTTTGTTTCTACAATATGTCAGAGCAATAGGATTAAGAATACTGGGGGATTTATCATTCGCAATGTTGATTGGAATTGCCTCAATGCAAGGAGCTTAAAGGACAGACTTTGTTAAGTGCATTTTTGGGACCATTAAAAAAAAAAAAATGTAGATGCTCTCAGAGTCACGGCAGAACTTGATTTTATCTTAGGAAGAAACTGGGTGGCTGGTGGAAGTGTCGAGGGGGAATACTTTGGGAATTGTGGCTATAACTCTTGAAGTTTCAAGAGAGTTCTAGGAAGGGATAAGATTTCTCTTGAATTGTGGGAAGGCTGATTTCAGTAGCTTAAGTGAGTATCTGGCAATGGTTGATTAAGAACAGGTGCTTGCTGGAAAAACAACTGTTGACAAGTATGTCTTGTATAAGAGACTTTAAGGGGCTGTCCCACTGCGGCGACCTAATTGGTGAGTTTAGAAGAGTTTAGGAGAGTTTGATAAAGTGTCATATTGAAGACCTCCTTCAACTATGTTGAAGACTAGCTTCAACTAGCTTCGGGAAAATTGGACACCAAATAGTGGAAAGTGAAGACAACCTCCTTCGATCACCTTCGACCTCCTTCTACTATGTTGAAGACTAATGCCCCTGTCCCACTTAGGAAACGTGAACGGAAACCTCTGGAGACTTTGTGCCCCACTCAAGGTTTCCGTGCGGTTCTCGGAGGTTCCCGGAGGTTTTTGTCAGTTTCGACCATTAGGGAGACTGACAAAAACCTCCGGGAATGCACGGAAACCTTGGGTGGGGCTCAAAGTCTCCAGAGGTTTCCGTTCAGGTTTCCTAAGTGGGACAGGGGTATATCTACGACTACCTTCGACTACCCTTGATTACCTTCGATTGCCTTTGATTACTTACGAATAACTACGACCTACTTTGACTAAACCTACGAGTAAAAAAATATCTATTTTTTCCATGGCGACCTTTTTTAACTCGCGGGCATTTTTCAGCATGTTGAAAAAACCGCCGCGACCTAACTGAGACCTCGAGTAAGCGGGGACTACTCTTGAGCATGAAGGTGTGTTACAAAACCTCCTAGGACCTCGTGTCGGCAATGTTCGAGTATGAGTCGAGGGCAAACTCTTCTAAACTCGCCAATTAGGTCCCTGCAGTGGGACAGGTCCTTTAGGAGGAGTTGAGGGGAAACATGATCTGATGAGTGAAAGGCAAACTCAGCAAGAATTGAGAACATGAGGTGACAAAGGTTATTGAAGGATTAAGCAGGAATACAAAATAAAACATTTTGCAGGTAAAAAGGCAGACTCAGGAAGAATAGGGAACATGAGGAGACAAAGGCTATTGAAGGCTATTAAAAAAGAAAGCATTTCGAAATGAGGTAGTTTCTCAAGGAATATAAACTCTGCGGGAGATAATTTATGGAAAGTTAAAAAGGAATCCTGAAATATTCTTGCAGCCCTGCTTAGATTATTCATGTATGTCTCCCTGAACTCATTATCTTCCTTGTCATTCTTGTTAATGAAGGCAGATGAGAAATATTCATATAGGGCCCCACCCACACTGCCTAGTTCTGAACATAGTTTGGTCCATAACATTAGCCACTCACACTGGCCTTTTTACTCCTAATAGATTTATGAAATGTCAAAGGATTCTCCTTGGTCTTAGTTGCCAAGGATAATTAGTATCAATTTAATATCCATGGCTCAGACACAGCTCCCATCACTTCTGAGTCAAAAGGATGTGGTTTAAAGTAATTTTCTGAGCACATAATCTGCACTCAGGGAGCACCATACATTGTCGTTGTTATTGTTCAGATGGGACGTCAAAACCAAAGCATTTCAAGTGGATGTGACGCATCACATCGAGCTTTCTTTCTGTCATTCTCTCATCTTTCATTCCCTTTCTTTCTTCATACCATTCTATTTCTCCCTCTTGGCTCTTTCTTTCTTGATTTTTAAAAATTCTTTTGCTTTCCACTTAAGCATCACTTCAAAGCTATTTCTGGATGCATTTACAAACCAAACGCAAACAAATGCTGTTTCTGGGCTTCTGGGAAGATGGTTTAGTATACAAAGCAAAATGATATGTTAGTAATAAAAGAGAATCAACTATTAGCCGATTAAGACAGCTGTTCTGGAAACCAGCATATCTTGTTTGGCAGAGAAGTATCACATTACATTTCAATCACAGAGGAGAAAGAGGAATTGTGACTGGAACCATGCCTGCAACCATTTTAACATGTGTAGTATTAATAAAAGAGTAATCATACAGTGACTCAATAAGGTGGAATGTCTCATTAAAAGTCCATCAAACAAATTATGTGAATCACCCCGAATTAACAGCAATTGGAATATAGTTGTCATATTTAATTGCAATATTTGTGAATTACAAAGCTCTCAATTAAATGTTTACAATTTACACGAAGAGGCAAGTGTTTAGTATTATAAAACGGCTGATATAGGGAATACAGTAAAAAGTATTTTTCTTCAGGGATTTCTCGGTGAAATCTGGAATGTTTGGTGTTTGGAAGAAAGGGAGGTGATCCTCTCAAAGCAACAGAGTTCTTGGGGCTCAATAGTGTGGGTGCGAAGAGAATGTTTCCCCATGTTGGGGGCATCTGGGAGGGGAGAAAATTTCAGATTAGGGGAGCACTCAGTAAAGATGGAGATAGAGTCATAGAGTAATACAGTGTGGAAATAGGCCCTTCGGTCCAACTTACCCATGCTGACCAACATGTCCCATCTAAATTAGTCCCACCTGCCAACATTTGGCCTATACCCCTCTAAACCTGTCCTAACCATGTACCCATCTAAATCTTTCTTGAATGGTGCGATAATACCTGCCTCAACTACATCCTCTGGTATCTCGTTCCATACACCAACCACGGTTTGTGTGAAAAAGTGACCCCTCAGATTCCTATTAAATCTTTCCCCCCTCATCTTAAACTTCTGTCCTCTGGTTCTCGAAATCGCCTACTGTGGGCAAGAGACTCTATGCATCTACCCGATCTATTCCTCTCATGATTTTGTACACCTCTATAAGATCACCCCTCATCCTCGTGCGCTCCAAGCCATAAAGTACTGGCCTGTGTAACCTCTCCCTATTGCTCCGGCCCTCAAGTCCTGGCAACATCCTTGTAAGTCTTCTCTGCACCCTTACCAGCTTGACAACATGACCTCCCAACCTCTGTACTCAATACTCTGACTGATGAAGGCCTATGTGCCAAAAGCCTTTTTGACCACAGTATCTACCTGTAGTGTCACTTTCAACAAACTACGCACTTGTTCTAGATCCCTCTGCTCTACAATATTTCCCAGAGCCCTACCATTCACTGTGTAAATCCTGCCCATTTTAGTCACCCCACTATGCAACACCTCACATTTTTCAGGATTAAATTCCATCAACCATTGCTCAGCTCACTTGACCAATCTATCAAGATCCCGCTGCATTTGGTGAGAATCATCTTCACTATTAACAATACCACCCACTTTTGTGTAATCTGCAAATATGTTAATCATGTCATGTACTGCAAACTTTCAAATCATGCCATCTATATTACTAAAAGTCAAATCTTGACCACTTCCTGTTTTTCTGTTTCATGATTTTAGAAAAAACACTGCCACTTATGGCTGTGATTTTTGGCCATCTTACTCAGTCCCCCGCTGCTGCGCAGGACAAGAGGATTTTTCCCATAGATGAAAAATAAGTTATTAATGTTTAAAAAATGTTGACATTCTCTCTGCTGCCCCTGCTGGTTGGAAGGGGGAGGGACTATAAAACCCGGAAGTGTTGCGCCTCACTCTGCAAGATGGAGGTTGGTGGTGGTTGCTTTGAAATGGTGTACTGCAAATGGTTGTTGGTGGGTGGTTGCTTTGAAATGCTGCACTGCAAATGGTTGTTGGTGGGTGGTTGCTTTGATATGTTGCACTGCAGATGGTTGTTGGTGGATGGTTGCTTTGAAATGCTGCACGGCAAATGGTTGTTGGTGGGTGGTTGCTTTGGTGTCAACTTGACAACTTCCTTTTTGCACTGTATATTGATTTTAGATAACATGCTTCCACTTATGGCTGTGATTTTTGGCCATCTTACTCAGTCCCCCTCCGCTCAACAGGTGCAGATGATTCTTCCCAAAGATCCTATAGCAGAGCAAGATAGGCCACTCCTGTGAAATGCAATGGGCTGATGTGTAGTACGCAACGGAGCGGAACGTGGGCCTTTTTCTCGTCCATTTCAGTAATCGGACCCGACCCGGCCTGACTCGCAGTGTAATCAACGTTGCGGGGGAGGTTTGTGTGTGTGATATAGGGTTTGATTCATAATTCTGTTAGTTCATAATTCTGTTAATTCTTGTTAAAGAATAAAATGTTTATAAATTTTGACTGGTAATTTTCTTTTTTAATGTGACCATTTGAATAATGAGAACACATGCATCAGGCTGTTGTTCATTGGCTACAGCTCAACACCATAATTCTCTCTAAGCATATTGGCAAACTCAGGAAAGTGAGCCCCTGCTCATTCCTATGGACCTATTTCGCTTTTCGGTAATGCGCCCTTTTGGTTAGTTGGCTTTTCGGCATTGCGCCCTTTTGGTTAGTTGGCTTTTCGGCATCCCGCCCATTTGATAAGTTGGCTTTCAGGCGTCCCGCCCTTTCGGTTATTTGGGTTTTTGGCGTTGCGTCCATTTAATTAGTTGGCTTTTTGGCGTCGTAAGCTTTAGGTTATTTGGCGTCCACTTCGTCGCTTCGACTTCTCGTCCTTCGACACCGCGTCCGGTGCCCCGCTGCAGAGATGGTCGACGCCTTCAAGTTTCTTGCATCCATAATTTTACCTGGTCGTTTCACACTGATGTGGTGATCAAGAAAGCTCATCAACGTATATTTACTTTCTTACGCATCAGAAAAGATTCTGCATGTTCAAAAGGATACTCTCAAACTCTTACACAGAGAATAATTTGGCGAGATGCAGCACAGCCCACAGCAGCTCTGCTCTTGACCACCTGAACCTGCAGAGAATGGTGAATACTAGCCAGTCACTTCCTTCCATCCAATCTACCGGTATCTTCACTATGCATTGCATCAGGAAGGTCGGCAGTATTGGCATCCGGAACATTCCCTTTAAAGGTCGTGAAAGTGGGTCAGGCCCTTAACTCTACTTCATTCAGTTTTTCACTAGTGTATTTTAGTTTCTCTTTGAAATACTTTGCAGCATTTTACCGTTCTTGAATTCATCGTTATATTAATTGTGTACTTATTATATTTATTGTTTGCTCTCTCAACTTTGAGTGAAACGGGAATTTTATAGCACTCCAGTGTATTTAACAATAAACTCATCTGAATCAAAAGTTTAATGTCATTATTGCGGAGGATTTATCTGAAACTTGAAGCACTCTCAAAGGCCTGTCCCACTTGCATGCGTTTGGCGCGACCAAATGTGGTCGCTTGAGGCGTACGTGCACCGTATGGCCACGCGGGGCCGGTCCCACTTAGAAGCGCGGAGTTGTGCGAGGCTGGTCCAGACATTGCGTGGGGCGCCGAAAATCTGACGGTGTCCGAAATCTTCGCAGGCCTACAGACTGTCGGCACGCAGGTGCATTGCGGTCGTATGCAGCGTCTTGATGGCGTACGCAGCGTCTTGACAGCGTATGCCTAGCGCGTGGCGTTGCGGGATGATATCACAGCCCGGCGTGGCGTTGCGTGATGGCGTCACCGCCTGACGCCGTGCGACGCCCAAATTCAGTCGGCCCGCCTCCTGCCCAGCTGATTGGTCAGCATGATGCAAATGACGTCACGCACGAACTTAGTATGAACTTAGCGTGAACTCTGCTTCTGTTTGGTCGCGTCAAACGCATGCAAGTGGGACAAGCCCTTTACTACCCACATCAACCTCATAAACTGAGAAGGAACTTCTGGAGGCAAGAGAGATGGATGCTTTTGACTTGAAGCAGCATTCAACTTTGATGGCTTAAAAATACTTTCTGACCAGATTTGGATTATTACTTCTGATGATAGAATGTCCTTCTCTGCTTTAATGAAATGTTTTCTGTTGTGGAAGGACTCTTACCGCAGGCAATGTAGTTGAAGTGCAAGTGTACCTTGAAATACAAGCTCGATCACATCTCACAGAGCATAAATTTGTCCTCGATATACTTGACACACCCAGTTAACATTCAGAATGAGGAAATCAGTCATTAACGATATTGTACAAGATGATGATGAAACCACACTTGGACTTTAGATTTTAGTGATACAATGTGGAAACGGGTCCTTTGGCCTACTGAGTTCGTGCCGACCAGTGATCATCCCCACACTAGGACTATTCTACACACTAGGGACAATTTACCATTTTATAAAAGCCAATTAACTTACAATCCTGCACGTCTTTGGAATGTGGGAGGAAACCAGAGCACCCACGCAGTCACAGTAAGGCAGCTGTTCCACTGCGCCATTGCAGAGTTCCTCTTCTAGCACATTGTGTTTTGAATCAGTTCCTTGGGCTTGTTGACATTAAGGGAGAGGTCATTGTTGCAGCATCAGTCAACCAGTGTTCTATCTATCTCCTGTGCGCTGACTGATCACCATTGGGACTCAACCAACCACAGTTGTGTTGTCCATGAATTTGTAGGTTGTCATTGGAGCTGTGCTTAATGCCACAGTTGTGGATGTAAAGAAAGTAGAGCAGGGGCTAAACACCAATGCTGAACACAAAGGCAAATATAACAGTGAAGGGAGAGTAGAGGCTTTGAAGATTTAAAAGAGAACTTTCAAGATGTAGAGACTGAGGATTGGGTGAAAGGAAAAAATGAAAAAAAAGCAGAAAAAGAGTGAGGACAATAAGTAAGAAAGGAAATAATAAAAATGTAAAATGAGAAAAGGATAAAAAGAGTGGGAGGTAATATATTAAGAGGAGAGTAAGCATAGTATCGTAGAAACACAAGAAACTGCAGATGCTGGTGTACAAAAAGACACCAAGTGCCGGAGTAACTCAACGGTCAAGCTCACATTGTTTTGTTGAAGGCATTTTAATTAAATAGGACATACATGCATTAAATATCACCCTTTCTTGATTTTCCACATTTAGTTTTAGATGGAATCGGTTAAATTTAAAAAAAAATCTGTTTTTGGCTAACCTAAAATGAACTCTAAATTATATGTTTGCACCTAAAGGGCCTGTCCCACTGCGGGGACTTAATTGGCAGGTTTAGAAGAGTTTGCCCTCGACTCGTACTCGCAGCATGGTCGACACGAGGTCCTGGGAGGTCTTTGTAACTCTCCTTCATGCTCGAGAGTAGTCCCCGTGTAATCGACGCCTCAGTTAGGCCGCGAGTAAAAAGGGGTCGCCATGGAAAAAAATCTTTTTTTTTTTTTTTACTCGTAGGTTTAGTCGAAGTAGGTCGGCATGTTATTCGTAGGTAATCAAAGGTAATCGAGGGAAGTTGAAGGTAATCAAAAGTAGTCGTAGATAGTCTTCAGCATAGTTGAAGGAGGTCGAAAGAGATCAAAGGAAGTCGTCTTCACTCTCCACTATTCGGTGTCCAATTTTCCTGAAGCTAATCGAAACTTTTCTTCAACATTGTCAAAGGAGGTCTTCTACATAGTCGAAGGAGATCTTCAACATGACACTTTTTCATAATCTCCTAAATGCTTCTACACTCGCAAATCAGGTCCCCGCAGTGGGACAGGCCCTTAATGTCACCACTAGTGGGAGGCATTCCTTTGTGAAAAGTAATTGTTTTTTTGTTTCCTCGGAGCAACACATCGGCAGTCCCGTAATTCAATTATAGACAAAATTGCCTGGGGTTATTGCCTATAGGTTAAATGTTAATTTGGTAAAATGTAAAGTACACAATGAAAAGAGATTGACGGCTGGTCAAATATTGTTATAGAATACTGCAGGTGCAGTTTGAACAAACAACAAGCTGCTGGAGAGACAGTCAGGCAGCATCTGCAGAGGTAAACGGGCAGGCAACGTTTCGGGTCGAGACCCTTCTTCGAGACTGCAGAAGAAGGATGATAGATGGTAGACAGAGGTGAGGGTGAGTGGTGGGGCAAGAGCTAGCAAGGTGATTGGTGGAACGGAAAGGAGGGGTTGATTAACTGATTAGTCAAGTGGGGAAAAGAAGGGTGGCGCTAGTGACTAAGACTGGGGGTGATAAATGGAGCTGCAGGAGGTGGAACCTTAGAAGAAAGGAAGTTGCGAAATGAAATATAGAATCAGAAGAATGGTAGGTTGAAAATAGGAGACTGCACGGACATTTAACCACCCATTTACACCAATCCTACGTTAATACCATTCTTTCTACTTTAATCCCATTCTTCCTACATAAATACCATTGTTTCTAAACTAATCTAGCACAGTGGCACAGCGGTCGAGTTGCTACCTTACAGCACACGAGATCCGGGTTCGATCCTGGGTGCTGTGTATGGCTTGTTACCTTCTCCCTGTGACTGGGTCGGTGGGTTAATTGGCTTCTGTAATTGGTCGCTGGCATGTAGGCGGTGGGCTGAAGGGCCTGTTTCTGTGCTATATGACTTTAGGTTTATTATTGTCACATGTACCAAGGTTCTGGTATTTTACTTTATTCTTCACATGCATTTTATTCTTCACAAATTATAATATTTTATTTTTAATTGTCTACTGTATATCGTGTTGTTATCCTTGCGAGCAAAGCACCAAGGCAAATTCCAGGTTTCAAAGGTTTCAAGGTCTGTTTCTTGTCATGTGAACCATTTAAGGTACAGTGAAACTCGATTACCATACTAAAATAAGCAACAAGACACACGCCTACATAAAAGTTAACATAAACATCCACCACAGCGGATTCCACATTCCTCACTGTGATGGAAGCAATAAAGTTTGATCTACTTCCCTCTTTATTCTCCCGCGGTCGTGGGAGTCAAACCATCCGCAGTCGGGGCAATCAAAACTCCCCCGTCAGAACAATTGAAGCTCCTGCGATCGGGGGAGGTCAAAGCTCCTGCAGCTTGGTGCTCCCTAAGTCGGTCCCTAGCCAAGGGACCGCGAGCTCCACGATATTAAAATCTGTAGGCTCCCGCAGTTGGAGCTTCCGAGGTCGATCCCCAACAGGGACCGCCAGTTCCACGATATTGTCCTGCAGGCTCCCGTGGTTGGAGCTCCCGAGGTCGGTCCCCAGCAGAGGCCACCAGCTCCTCGATATTAGGCCGCAGTGTGGACGGAGATATGACACGGAAAAAGTTGCATCTCCATCGAAGTAAGAGATTTTAAAAAGTTGTCCTTATGCAGTTCATGCAGCATCTCTGGAGAATAGGAATAGGTGACGTTTTGGGTCAAACCCCTTCTTCAGACGGAGAGTTGGGGAGAGGAAAAGGTTCAGAACAAATCAGAACCGGCACCGATGACCAAGGAAAGGTGGAACCCACTATGGTCCGTTGTTCGCTGTGGAAGAGGTGATAACACAGAGAAATATGGATACGAACCTACACTTCCTTGGATTGCGAGAGGAAACCGGAACACCCAGATAAAATTGACGCAGTCACAGGGAGAACATACAAACTCTGTACAGCACCCGTAGTCAGGATTGAACCTGGGTCTCTGGCGCTGTAGGGCTGCAACTCTACTGCTGTGCCACGGTGTCACCCCGCTATTAACAACATTTTCTTTTTTTATTCCTTGCTCAATACAAACTAGAAACATAGAAAATAGGTGCATGAGGAGGTGATTTGGCTCTTTAAGCCTGTACTGCCATTCATTGTGATCATGGCTAATCATCCACAATCAGTAACCCGTGCCTGCCTTCTCCCCATATCCCTTGATTCCGCTAGCCCCTAGAGCTCTATCTCTCTTAAATCCATCCAGTGACTTGGCCTCCACTGCCCTCTGTGGCAGGGAATTCCATAAATTCACAACTCTCTGGGAGAAAAAGTTTTTTCACACCTCAGTCTTAAACGACCTCCCCTTTATTCTAAGACTGTGGCCCCTGACTCACCCAATAGGAAGGATGTTCTTCCTCAAATTAGGAGACCGAAACTGCACACAGTACGCCAGATATGGTCAACCAGGGCCCTGCACAACTGCAGAAGGACCTCTTTACTCCTATACTCAAATCCTCTCGTTATGAAGGCCAACATGCCATTAGCTTTCTTCACTGCCTGCTGTACCTGCATGTTTACTTTCAGTGACTGATGTCCAAGGACACCCAGGTCTCGGACACCATTGTAAAAAATGGGTTCCTAATAGAATCATAGAAACATAGAAAATAGGTGCAGGAGGAGGCCATTCGGCCCTTCGAGCCAGCACCGCCATTCATTGTGATCATGGCTGATCGTCCCCTATCAATAACCCGTGCCTGCCTTCTCCCCATATCCTTTGACTCCACTAGCCCCGAGAGCTCTAGTGACTTGGCCTCCACTGCCCTCTGTGGCAGGGAATTCCATAAATTCACAACTCTCTGGGAGAAAAAGTTTTTTCACACCTCAGTCTTAAACGACCTCCCCTTTATTCTAAGACTGTGGCCCCTGGTTCTGGACTCACCCAACATTGGGAACATTTTTCCTGCATCTAGCTGCTCCAGTCCATTTATAATTTTATAATTTTATATGTTTCTATAAGATAGCCCCTCATCCTTCTAAACTCCAGAGAATACAAGCCTAGTCTTTTCAATCTTTCCTCTTATGACAGTCCTGCCATCCCAGGGATCAATCTCGTGAACCTACGCTGCACTGCCTCAATCACAAGGATGTCTTTCCTCAAATTAGGAAACCAAAATTGTACACAATACTCCAGATGTGGTCGCACCAGAGCCCTATACAACTGCAGAAGAACCTCTTTACTCCTATATTGAAATCCTCTCATTATGAAGTTGAAATGTTATTACTCTTCAGGCCAATATTATTACTGCATCAGTTGAGTCCCCTCCAAGGAGTGTTTGGCCTCAGCTGACATTGAATCAGAGAAATTTGCCAAAAGGGAAAAACATTGATTGAAACAAAACCTGATTAAATTTAGAACACAACAAGGCCACTTTATCATGGGTGTCTCCTTTACAGTGGTAATAACAAAAATGATGCCAACATGAAAGCTTATAACTTAACAAAACCCAAGATCTCTCCTCGTGATGCAGCATTTACTGGCAGGCTTTCCATTTTACTTTCCATTTAAATTGTATTAGATACATAAAGATATGCATAATGCATAAATAAATGAACAGTCAATACATTATAATTGTAGTTTTAAAGATGCAACTATTCCTCTTTAGAAAAGGATCTTGAAATGCATTGTCACGTCCGTAACAATGTTACATTTGAGTTATTTTAAACCTTTGTTTCACCACTTTACAGAGCAAGACGATCACTTGTAAAGGTAAAGGGCCTGTCCCACTGTATGAGGTAATTCTCTCCAGTTTCCCCTGAATCAAACTCAGAGAATTACGGTAATAGCCGTTCGTAGGTACTCGGGGCTCTCATGGACACTCTCCGCACTGTTAAAAAAACTTCACGATCTTACCGCATTTCACGAATACCTGCCGTTAGCGTTACGAGCCACTAAGAGACGTCCCAAGCTCCGACGTACCCGCTACATACATTCTACGTACTTACCACGAGTTTGATTTTTTTTTTAACCTCGGGAGAGCTCTTGGGTAAACTTGTATAGTGGGACAGGCCCTTTAATAGGAACGTGGAAATGTCCACGCAAGATAAGATCAGAGGTAATGTGGGGATGTGGGTGATAGCTGTCAACAGAAGGAGGGACAATATTCTTTCATCGTGCTTTAGACAAGGTCAATTGGCAGTCTGGAAGTAGACAGAGAAAGGATCATCTTCCAAAATAAAAATCCTCTCTGCATCATAGAGTCAAACAATATAGAACATAGAACAGTACAGAACAGGACCTTCGTCCCACAATACCTCTACCGGACATGATGCCAAGTTAAACCAAACTCATCTCCCTACAAGTGATCCATATCCCTCCATTCTCTCCATGTGACTAGCAAAAAGCCTCACATGCGACTATAGTATCTGCCTCCACCACAACCCCTGGCAGTATGTTCCACACACCCCCCACCTTCTGTGTAAACAAACTTATAATCATAGAAAAAATGCAGCAAAGAAACAGCCCAACATGCCAACCAAGTTGATCGATCCCAATTGCCTGCAAGCATGGTAAAATGGCTTAGCTTGCTTTTGTGGCTTTTTCAGGCATTTTGGGTGAGAACCTACTGCCCCCAATACAACTGCCAGTATCTCACAAGGATATTTACAAGCAGGGGGCTTGCAATTGAGTATCACTCGGGAACTTTGCAAGAAAATGAAAAAGGCAGGTCTGGAGGAGGTTGGTCTGCATTCATTCCACACAACAAAGAAATGGGTCACCACAGGCAGAGAATTCAGGCCCTTATTTCTCCTTTTCTTCAGTTTCATTTCCTTTTATAAGAAGGTATCATTGAAAAATCCCTCCAAGCAGTTCCTGCTTCATTCCTAGTTTGAGAATACAACAGAAACTTCAGTGAACTGCTGTTGGAGGTACATCTGATAACAATATTCGCACTAAGATTTTTTAATAAACAGTCTTAAAATTGGATTGTTTTCCTTACAGCCACTGCTACCAAGTTCCATACTTGCACCAAACATTGTTATCCAATGAAGCAAATTGTTGCAACTGGTGTTCTATTTAATGTCACAATGTATGCTCAATTCTACACTATCTCTATCACAAGCAATGACTGCTGAGAACTTTTTATCTCAGATGGGAGCATGTTATCCAATCACAATATAGCCCTAGCTTTAACTGCTTCTCATAGATGAGGTTATGACAGAGCCACATATGAAAGCTTCTTTTGGTGCTGAAGAATTGAATGTTTTGATGCAGTATATGCGAGTAACCTGATGGAATTGAAAGCCCATCCCGAAACCGCTCCCATTCCTTCTCTCCAGAGAATTGAAAGACTGTTGTAAGATGCATAGAAGATTATTGAAAAGTGAGTAAAAATTATATTTGAGAGAGGATATCGTTCCTAAGGACTGAACAGGATATCCAGGGTTTTCCAGTGACTCCAAATTCTGTATCAATGCCTGTCTAGAGACAACCTGTGGACTCTTTTGGTGTAATTGAGGAATGAACAAAACAGAAAAGGCTGGGAATATTCACCAGGTCAAGCAGCTCATTTTGAAATAGTGTTTAGATTTCAGTTTGAAGACATTCCACCAAAACTCTTTTAAAATGATGTTTTGCATGGGATTTGTACAAACAAGAAATGTCTCAAAATGCAGCTGATTTATACAATGCCTTCATCCTGAGAACTCTATTCTGTACTTCATATCTTCTCCTTTTCTCGATTTATTGTACGTCAGTTTTACTTGATTGTATTTATGTATGGTATTATCTGATCTTTACTTTTTCGAGATCCTGTTGTTTAGACTTTTTGAGATACAACGCAGAAACAGGCCCTTTGGCCGATCGAGTCCGCATCGACCAGCAATCATTCCATACGCTAACACTATCCTATACACTAGGGACAACTTTACAACTTACTGAAGCCAATTAATTTACAACCTGCACGTCTTTGGAGTGTGGGAGGAAACCGGAGCACCCAGAGAAAACCCACGTGGTCACAGAGAGAACGTACATACTCCGTACAGACAGCACCTGTCATCAGGATCGAACCCGCGTCTCTGCCGCTAGAGGGTAGCAGCTCTACCGCTGCACCACTGTGCCACCCTTATGTTTGGATAAGCTTTTGGTAACGTTTTCACTGTACATCAGTGCATGTGACAACAATAAACATAAATCTAAAATTAACCAACCCCTTAACACCAGCAAAGGAAAAGAGTTGGTTGATGATCTTAGGGAGTAAGGAGATGAACACAACCCTGTTCTCATAAATGGAGCTGCTGTGGATATAGTTGACAGCTTCAAGTTCCCAGGCATTTATATCAACAGCAACCTAACCTGGTCCTTCACACTGATGTAGTGATCCAGAAAGCAAATCAATATATTTACTTTCTTATGTGCCTAAAAAAATGTGGAATGTCCAAGAGAATTCTCTCAAAAATAGAAAGTGTGAAGGGATCTATTTCAACCTGGTAGGGCAACTGCCTGACCTACTGAGAGTGGTGAACACAGTCCAGTCCATTACAGGCTCGTTGCTTCACTTTGTCCAGTCCATCTACAGGGTGCATTGCACCAAGAAGACTGGATACATCATCAAAGATGCTGTCACCCTGGCTGTTCCTTTTTCCCTCTTCCACCTTATGGGAGACGATACAGTGATTTGAAAGCTCATGCATCGAAAGTTAATAACAGCTTGTGTAGGAAGGAACTGCAGATGCTGGTTTAAACCGAAGATAGACACAAAAAGCTGGAGTAACCCAGCGGGACAGGCAGCATCTTTGGAGAGAAGGAATGAGTGGTGTTTCGGGTTGACATCCTTCTTCAGACTGGTCTAGTCCCAAAACGGCTCCCATCCCTTCTCTCCAGAGATGCTGCCTGTCCCGCTGAATTACTCCAGCATTTTGTGTTAATAAGCGTTTCTTCCTCACTGCAATCCAACACTGGAATCAATCACCTCTTCGACGCCCCCTTCTGGAGGTGCTGCCACATGCTTTGCACTTAGCTCTACCTCAATTAATCTTTTATAGAGACAGAGAGGATAATGACATTAAGAGGCTTTTAAAATAGGCAAATGGATATGCGGGGAATGGAAGGATGTGGATCATGTGCAAGCAGATTAGATTATTTTATTTTGGCATGATGTTCAGCATAGGCATTATGCATTGAAGGGCCTATTCCTGTGTTGTACTGTACTGTTATTGCACTTTAATATTATTTTGCAATACAATCTTGCACCATTCTACTGTTGCCTTTTCTACTGCTGTTGGGCCATTGAAATTCTTGTGGAATAGATTATTGAGCATTTTGTGAAAGTGGTCTACAGATCTAATTATAAAAGAAGGGTCAGTGCAGAACTCTGAACAGAACAAAACATGTATTTTTGTGTAATTTCCTTCTTTCAGACCTATCTGTTTCCCTCATCTTTTTTTACTATTTTCACGGATAATTTGCTAGATGCCTCATTACGATAGATATTTACAATGTTGCTGCATTGCCTGGCCCTTCAGCGAAGGGTGATGTTGGTTATAAAGAACTGGATAAGGAGGAAAAACCTAATCTGGCTAACTACCACTCACTCAGTCCGCTTTCAATCATCAGCAACGTGACATAAGGTGTCCTTGATAATCGCTATCATTTGAACATTTTGATTGTCAGAAAATTCCAGACATTCAAGGTTCTTAAAAAGTTTGTAGCAGTTAAGCTTAAACTGGGGAAATAGTTAGGCTGTCTTCAAGGTTTTTTGGCCATTTTGTAAGCAAATTTTGTTGCCCCTATACCATTTGTCCACCCCATGATATGCAACAACACTGTTGCCACACAGGAGCTTGCCAATGGTCTGCCCATGAATATCCAGTTTGAGCTTCAACAGGATCATTGGTTTCAGATCCCTTCACAGCCAGTGTCCAAACATGGACATGAATACGAGTTGAACTGGTGAAGAGGTGAAGTGAGAGTGACGCCAAGTACACATCTGACCGATTGTGCCACCCAAGAGCCCTTGTAAATCTAAAGTCACTGGACATCAAGGAGTAAATACTTCAATGGTGGAAAGTCTTACCTCCCACAAAGAGAGATGGTTGTGGCTACTGGTCAAACATCTGAATCCCAGGACATTACTGCAGGAAATCCCCGGGAGAGTGTTATAAGCCCAAACATCTATAGTTGCTTCATCAATGAATTTTCTTCCGTCATCAGGTCAAAAAGGGGGATATTAGCAGATGATTGAACAATTTCAATTTTACTTCGAAGTCACGTGAGTGACTACGTGAAGAAGCCCCGCCAGTGCGCATGCTCGTCATTACGTCAGATGCATTGGCAAGTACCGATCTGGCAGTAAAGTTTCAACCTAGAAGGTAAGTGTTTTTTACTTACCAGGGTTGTTTGTTCGAGGCAGGAGCCTCTCTTCACAGAGGTTTCTTGCCGGATTTATGCGGAGTCCGATGCGTAAGCCGGCTATGGGCTGTGGGGGATAGCCGGCAAAGATCGGGTTTCGAGATAACAGCCGCTGACAAAGCAGTCAGTGGCTTCCAGCCTGCTGGGATGCCGTTGAAGTAACGCCAGAGTCACTGACTGTGCAGTCAGTGATTCACATGTTGGTCCCCAGGCATGGAGTAAAATTGGAGGGGGAGAGAACTTGTGCAGCCCTATTGAGACTCAGGTGAGTCGGGCTGCAAGGGTTCCTCTCCAATAATAAGGGTATTTTCACCCTTCACAAGTCCACACTACCAAATTAGTGAGACTACACTGTAATAGCGCAGGCCTATGGGACAGGCCACGCCAGCAGCCCCTGGGACAGGGCTGCTTCATGTGTCAAAGCGCCGGCCTACAGGAGAGCTGCACCAGCAGCGCCTAGGACAGGGCTGCTTCATGTGAAAAAGCACCAGCCTCTACGAGAGGCAGCACCAGCAACGCCTGTGACCTCCCATGAGCATCAGCCGGGAGAGCCAGGGCAGGAGGAAGCTGACCCTGAAGTTTGGTGTCACTGCTTATGTGCGTACACCAAAGCACATGAGCCATGCTCCAGGTGTGCCGGATGTGGTCAGCAATTTACCATACCAGCGGGAACTGGTGAAGCCAGGGATGACAATCTGGCCAGCAAATTAATGGCCTCTCACCGGTTCCAGGACTTCATAATGGAAGAAACTTCACATATCAAACACCTGTTACTGTGCATCGCTCTAAAGGAGCACATCATGAGGGCACAAGAATTAAGGCTGTAGAAGTCCTAAAAAACTGGTTGGAGCAGGAACAATGGCATTTGGACAAATGGCAAGGCCACTAGACAATCTGCCTAACCTCATCTGGCACTAGTGCATTACAAAAATCATCTGGGTCTCAGATATCTACCTATCAGGTAGACATAATATGAAAGTTGCAGACACCAGGTCATGTAAATTCTATGACAAACAAAAAATGGATGATGAATCCAAAAGTTTCAAAATTATTGTTAGCCGATATGGATTGCCAGACATAGATCTGTTGCATCTGGGTTAAATTACCAGTACCTAAATTTGGCATGGGAACCAAATCTAGGGGCAGTAGCGGAGGATACATTCTCGCTACGTTGGGGACGTACGTTCTTACGCTTTCCCCATTTCTGCCTCATTTAATCAATGTCTCACACACAAATAGAGCACGACTACGCTTAGGTGTTTGGTAGTTCCTAAACTAGTCCACACAGCATGCTCCCATTGGTTCTGAGACTAATGACACATCATTCATGATTATCCCAATTACAGCAACTTGTTGGTTCACACTGGGACAAGAGGTAGTTCCCCTTTACATGAGCGTATTAATCTATTGATTTATATCATCTGACCAGACTGTTCCAGGGACTCGGACTATAAAGTAGGACCTTCGATGTGATTACGATGGCCTGGAGAGATAGTACTAAAAAAACAATATGTATCTCTTATTAAGAAATGGGAGATGTCCTGTTTACAGTCAAATATATCTTATCATAAGTTGCAGGCATTTGGGATGTATTGGAGTTCCTGGCTACATTGCATTTTGACGAGTAGTTAAGCTATAGTGCCATTATAAAGGCACTATAGCTTAACTACTCGTTAAGCTATAGTGTCCTCCTACTTAGGGCAAGGGTCCAGACAACACTCTGTCGGATCTCATTTATTGGTGGCCTGATTCATAGGAGGTATTTAACAAAACCCTCCCAGATGTAGATATTCGGAAATCAGGGATGTGAATATAGTCCTCACACTGCTTTGGCAATGGGCTCCAATTACATCTCTGCCTTTCCGGAAGTTAACGCTAGAAGTGGTCATGTTCATGGTGCTAGTGGCAGCAATATGGGTCCAAATATTGCAAAAGTTATGACTGGACAGCATGCATTCTTCTGTAGATTATATTGTGTTTTATGCATATGATCTAATCAAACAGAGCAGGCCAGGGATGGCTGGAACCAAAATAAGCTTAAAATATACCCATTGATCTAAGACTATATGTAATTACGCATCTGAGCTAATATATCAACGTTATGCGCCCTCCGCTCCAGACCCTCATAATCGCAAAGATCATCTGGTAGTTGTAGTCTTCTGAGTCTTACTATATCACTTCAACTGTAGTTACTGTTTCACGCCGCTGCTTTGAAGATTGACAAGATTGGCATGCGCACTGGAGGGGCTTCTTCATGTAATCCCTCATCGTACCTCCTCATAAAATAAAGATCAAACTTAAAACTGGTAAGTTCTCATTTAATCTTACTATTTCATTCACAACTCCTCAGAGAATTAATTCATCTCCTCTCCAGCAAGGCTTAGATAAAATTGAGACATGGGCAGATACGTGACTGGTAACAATCATGCTACAAACGACATTGAATAATAAGAGAGAGTCTAAAAACTTGTCTTGAAATGCCACTGCACCACCATCAATAGATTCACCAGAGTCAAATCCTGGAGTTAATATTAAACAGAATGTCAATTAACAGGCCATAATTTGAACATGGAACAGCTGGAACCCTGGCAACTGTTCCAGGATTTGGTAATGGTGTATCCAGTGATGGCGTTACAGTGATAATGTGATTTATGCAGTGTATTCATTTTAGGACATACTGTATAACGTGAAAACCCACTTGACAGTTAACTCTTAACTAATGAAAGGCCTGGATAGAGTGGATGTGGAAAGGATGTTTCCAGTAGTGGGAGAGTCTAGGACCAGAGGGCACAACCTCAGAATAAAAGGACAATCCTTTAGAATGTAGATAAGGAGCAATTTCATTAGCTAGAGGGGGGTGAATCTGTGGAATTCATTGCCACAGAAGGCTGTGGATGTTAAGTAATTGGATATTTTTAAAGTAGAGATTGATAGCTTCTTGATTAGCAATGGCATCAATCCTAGGATGGAAAAATCAAATACCAGAGGGTCTGAGTTATACGCAGAGGTTGAGTAGGCTGGGACTCTATTCCAGAGGTGTACAAGATAATGAGAGAAATAGATCTTGTAGATGCACAGAGTCTCTTGCTCAGAGTAGGTGAATCAAGGATCAGAGGACACAGAGGCACAGTAAACAGGTGAAAGGGAATCTGAGGGGTAACTCTTTCACACAAAGGGTGTGGATTTATGGAACAAGCTGCCAGAAGAGGTAGTTGAGGCTGGAGCTATCCCAACATTTAAGAAGCAATTAGACAGGTATATGGATAGGACAGGTTTGGGGGGATATGGACCAAATGCTGGCAGGTGGGACTAATGTAGCTGGGACATGATAGCCGGTGTGGGCAAGTTGGGCTGAAGGGCCTGTTTTCACACTGGATCACTCTATGACTCTATGAACGAACTAGCAGTAGAAACATAGAAATTAGGTGCTAAACTAAATGATCTAATCCAAAGGTTCACAAGGAGAACGTGGACCACTTCACCACTTGCATCTGATCCTAAAGAATCCCCTTATCCTTAAACTGAAAACACCTCTCAGAGAAGGCAGACATCAATGGTGTGGAATTACCAGTCATTCTTTAAAAGTTGTAGCTGCAGAATGAAGAATGTCCTCCAGGTGGCAATCAACTTACCTCCCACTTTGATGTTAATTCTTACCATATATTTTCAGGTTTGTCTTTTTTCCACTTGCTTTGTTATTTTTGCTTTACATTCTCTTGCTGACCTTTGGTATTTCATTATTTTTATGCAGATAATAGTTTCCTGCAATATTTTCTGTGCAAAATAAACATTGCAGAGAAATTTAGTATAGATTAGGCACAAATTACTAAATAGGCCAAATAAAATTTGACCTTAAAATTCTTCTCTGCAAAGCATATTTATTTTTAATGTTTTGCTGCAATGCTGTTTTCTTTAAAGTTTTATTGTTCAAGAGACATGGTTTTGAATCCTACCAAAATAACCGAGGAACTTATGGTAAAACAATCAAGCACATTGCATAAAAACATTGCATCTATTTTACTTTTAGTTTTGAGAAAAATTATTACCTGATCTGGCTCATTTGTAACTCCAAACCATGTTGGCGTTGACTTTCAATTGCCCTCTTAAACAACCCAAAACCATTCAGTTCAATGAGCAATTAATGATGGACATGAAATGTGTACTGAGGTCAGTGCCCCCACTGACCTCAGTACACCCTCAGTTACATCCTCTTTATCAATGTTTAGCCCACTGGAATCTCAACTGCATCTTCCTCTACTGCAATTCTATATTGATCTTACAGAGGAAGAATAGGCTGTCAACATATTCATGTAGACCACTACCATGTCACTGCCTAGTAAATATTAATAGATTTATCCCATCTCTTCTCTTACAACAATCAATCTGTTCACATGTCCACAAAATATTTTGGGGTTAACTTATGTTTGCTTTTCTTATGCTTTCTTATTTGTTTATGTTTAGAGCAACATCTTGGAAACAGGCCCTTTGGCTCACCAAGTCCACACTGCCCATCGATCATCCATCCACATGATCATCCTATGTTATCCCAGTTTCTCATCTACTCCCTATGTACTAGGAGCAATTCTACAGAAGCTAATAAACGTATAAACCTGCACATCTTATATTTGCTTTTCCTATGCTTTCTTATTTGTTTATGTTTAGAGCAACATCTTGGAAACAGGCCCTTTGGCTCAACAAGTCCACACTGCCCATCGATCATCCATACACATGATCATCCTATGTTATCCCAGTTTCTCATCTACTCCCTACGTACTAGGAGCAATTCTACAGAAGCCAATAAACGTACAAACCTGCACATCTTTGGAATGTGGGGAGTAACCGGGAAAACCCATGCGGTCATAGGGAGAACGTAAACTCTGTACGGACAGCACACGTAATCAGGATTGAACCCTTGTCTCTTGTGCTCTAAAGAAAACAATTCTACTGCTGCACCACTGTGCTATCCCAGTATTAACAACATTTTCTATTTTTATTCCTTGCTCAATGCAAAATGGGCCACAATAAGTTGTTCCCAATGTTACCCTCATTCATGACATTATCACTGCATCAATCAAGTCCTTTCCGAGAAGTTTTTGGCCTAAGCCGACATTGAATCAGGGAATGTTTTCTTCATGGGAATGTAACTAGACTCTAATTGTAAGGTATTCATCTAACGGGACTCCCATTGTTTAATTACTGTTACACCAGCAAGATTTGATTCCAATTTATTCAGACCAAACTTGTTCTTATCTCATTGAAACTGATCCTTATCCAATTAAACAAAAGTACGGAGGAACTTTGCAGGACAGGCAGCATTTATGGAGGGAATGCACTAATGACATTTCGGATTCGGACCCTTAAGTTTGAAGAGGGGTCCCAATCCGAAACATCATTTGTCCATTCTTTCCACAGATGCTGCCTCAGCTGCTGAGTTCCTCCGGGACTTTGTTCTTTGCGCAAGACTCTAGCATCTGCAGTTTCTTGTGTCTCCTCCATTTAATTATTTTGTTCTGGAATTTTCTATGTCCATTTTAAATGCATGGCATTGTGATCACTAGATTTTCTCCTGTTGATACTTGTTTCACTTTGCGTAGCTTATTTCCTAGAAACAGATCCCATTGACCAGCCATGTACGCTTCAGGTGATCTCTCCTGGCCTTAATTCAGAAATACCAGAAATACCAGTGTTGCTCCAAAAACACTTTTATTTCTCAGCTCCTAATGATATTAAAAACCTAATATATTTGGGCAATTGATCTATTCCAATATCACTGTTCTATGGCTTTTGCAGTTCCCTGCAATTTCCCTGCAAACTTGTTCTTCAATATACTTCATGCTACTAAGTATTCTGCAGATCAATCCCAGTATAGTGTGTTCTTATCTTAATTTTCCTAAAATGAGTTTAGTTTAATTTAGTTTATTACTGTCACTCGTACTGAGGTACAGTGAAATACTTTTGTTTGTGTGCTATAGAAAAACAACTATACATGATTACAACCAAGCCATCCACAGTGAACAGATACAATGTAGAGGGTACAACATTTATTGTTGAATGAGGACTGATAAAGTCTGATTAAAGATAGTTCAAAGGTCTTGAGTGAGGTAGATGGGAGGTCAGGGCTGCACACTAACTGATGAGAGAACCATTCAGTTGCCGAATAACAGCTGGGAAGAAACTACATAAATCTGGAATTTGTTACCTTGCAGAATTCTGTGCTCATAAGATAACCTTTCAGGGCAAATTGTCCAATTGGCAGTAGCCTACTAAAATTGGATTTAAAAGGCATTTGGACAGGTACATTTGTTAGGAAATGTTTAGGGGATATTGACCAAACACAGTCCGGTGGGACTAGTTTCGATGCGGCATCTTGGTCGCCATGTGCAAGTTGGGCTGAAGCAGCTGTTTCCGTGCTGTATAACTCTAAGTGTAGTTCACTTAATAAATTAGCCTTGGCTTATTTTACCACTTGAACTACCTACACTATTAACAGTGCTTTTCACACCTTGATTACTGCTCTGATCTGAGGCTATTCCTCAGGTAGGTAGAACTATGTTTAGCTGCAACAAATAAGTCAAATGATGGTAGAGTTCTCAATGAAAATGCCTTTTACACTGTATTTCTTGGCTCTCTCAGCAGCGTCCCTGTTGCCCAAAATGATTCAAAAATAATAATGAATTGACAGCATTTACTTTGCACATTAAAACAAGATTCAGATTAATTCTTGAAGCTGTTATTTTGCATAACGTTATTTAATACCCTTGAGAGGAAGCACATCCTTTGCCTGTGCATTGCATTTCTTATTCAATGCATAACTCTTGTTTGGCAGTATTGTACTGCAATAGGTGATGTCAACATGACCTTATTGATGATCCCAGTCTTATCAGGTAGCGAAGGATGCTGATAATTTATTTCTCACAGTTGATTTTTTGCAACATTGAAATTTCCCTTCGCTCCTCCATTTTCTTCGCTTCAATATGATGGGCGAGAAATACAGACGAATTAGTCATAGAGTTAAACAGTACAGGAAGATTTTTCTCAGGTGGTAAGATACAAAACCTCTGGGTTTGATTATCTGCATATTTGTAGGTGAAAGCCCATATGCCTATTGGGTTTTTTTGGCAGGTTTATTTTCATTAGCTGTAACTAAATGGGAAATCAAAAGTTTAGCCTTGGGAGCTGAAGCCATGATTTCTCACAGCAGAGCAGGTGTGTTAAGAGATTTATAACAAATGATCTTAAAGGCCAAATGGCATTCCCTAAAAATATCTGAATTGTGATGGCATGCATTAATTCCATAATTGGCAGTTCAAAAATAGAATATCTGGAATAGGGACCCTGGATGTTCACTTGGGAACCACTGTTGATCAATCTGTTCAACCAGATCATAACTCAGCATGAATTATTAGGTGGAGAATAATAAAGGATAACATCAATATGTTTTCCTGCCTTTCATTTGTAAATATAGAGTTTAATAGGGCTGATAGCATGCTTCAATATACACAGAATGTGATGGAAACACTCAAAAGGTCATGTTGCATCTGCAGAAGAAGGAATAGAGTTGATGTTTCAGGCCAATGACACTTCATCAGGATTCAAAGCTAGAAATCAAGCATGTTTTAAGTTGCAGAGAAGGGCTAGGGGTTTAGAGAAAAGAAGAAACGTGTGTCGTGGGGAGGCCAAGAGATAATGAATGACAGAGGGTGTTAGTGGTGACTAAGGGTGTTTGAGTCACAGATACAGCAAGGAAACTGAGGGGTGATTTTATAGAGGTGTATAAAATCATTAGGAGAATAGATAGCTTAAAAGCACAGAGTATATTTCCTAGTGGGGGAATCGAGAACTAGTGTTACCTTTAAATTCAGTGAAGGACCTTTTGGTAATAATGCAATGCAGATGACAGCCGTATATGGAACTGGAGCTGGATCAAGACCGTGAAATTTTCTGATGACAAAACCATAAAATTGTTTATTCCCTCTGAGGAAAAGATAAACGAAACCTTCAAAGTTGCTCTAGAGTTTGCTTGTCCTGCTGTCGAGCTAGATAGTGAAAATTCCAGATATACTCTGAATCAGGGGTTACGAACTGGAAGTGTAAAAAACACCATAACAACAAAACCAGCAGCATTTCAGAACAGCCCAATATCATGACAAGGTATGGACCATGCCCTCTTCTCACTGTTATTGTTGGGCAGAAGCCTGAGGTTTCACACAACCAGGTCCAGGAACAGCTACTTTAGTTCACATCAAAGAGGGACCCAGCGCGGGGGGGATGGGGTGGGAGGGGGGCCTCAAGAACAAAGAGGGACCATTGGGGACTAAGATGAATACTTTGTATCTTTGTCAGCTCCCTATACATGGCGACTATTTGCAAACCTTGTGTATGGTATGCTAAACAAAAAATTTCACTGTGACATTTCACATGTGATAATAAAGTATAATAGTTAAATTTATTATTGTCACTCTCAACAAGGTACAGTGAGAAGCTTTTATTTGTGTGCCATCCAGTCAAAGAAGACCATACATGATTAAAATCAAGCCATCCACAGTGCACAAATAAAAAATAAAGGGCACAACATTTAGTGCTAAAGTCCGTTAACATCCAATTAAAGATAGTTCAAAGGTCTACCACTATCAGGTTCTTGACCAGACCTGCACAACCTTCATCCTACCTCAGCAATGGAACACGACGAACCATCTCCTGCACTATATGGACTTGTTTGCTCATTGTGTAATTTTGCATGTCTTGTTTTACACCAGGGGTCGGCAACCTTGTTCTGCATAGGGGCCGGGACACATGTCTGTGAGCGGATGGTGGGCCACATCTATCACGTGTACACATGGATCCCGACCCGGATGGCAGGCAGCAAATCACGTATTCACAGAAGGTAGACAAAAATGCTGGAGAAACTCAGCGGGTGAGTTTCTCCAGCCTCATGCAATCCTTGCATGTCTCGCCCGCTGAGTTTCTCCAGCATTTTTGCCGACCTTCCATTTTTACCAGCATCTGCAGTTCTTTCTTAAACGTGTTCGCAGAAGGTGCGCGGCCGTGCCGGCGGCTTTGCGCAGGATGCGGTACAGCCAGAGCAGGCACGTGCCGTCAGGGTAGGCAAGGTAGGCACTGCCTACCCTGACTAAAATTATAACATGGTAATAACTAAATATAAATAGTAAAGGCATGGGAGAATTATGCCTATGTAAGAGATTGATCTCTTAGGTAGGCATAATTCTCCATGCCTTTGATCCGCAGCGCTTGTAACACGGGAAGCTCTGTGCAACCCATGTGCCATCAGCGCTGCCTGAAGCCGTCAATGACAAGCGGGGCTGAAGGCAGCAGAAATTTGCAGCACTGCGCATGCGCATCGTCTACTGTGCATGCGCAGAGCAAGTTTCTTGGCGGGGTTTTCAAATATGGTTTGTCAATATTTTAAGTGTATGTTAGATAACAAAGAGAGAAGAATGGACCTTGTGTACCAATAATGCGGTAAGTACATTTTGTGTTTATGTTCTTAAATACTGTATTTCCCGGGGTGTGGGGGGGGGGGGGGGGGGGAGAGCTCCTTTCACAGTGTTTGGGGAGTCTGGCCCAGGGTAAGGTTGCGGGGAGGGCATGAATGTTATGAATGAGGGGATTGGGATAATGCCACTTGCGACGCTCCTTGCATGGAGGCGTGGAATGCCACCGCATTGAGGCGGGGGGGGGGGGGGGGAGAGAGAAGTAGCTCGGATGGCCGAGCGGCCGCCGGGCCGGACAGCGGAACCAGCCGCCACTTTAGCTCCTTCTGCCGGTCCCCGCTCACCTCTGGCAGCTCTCCGTCTACAAACCACTCTCCTGCCGCTCGCTGGCCTCACTCATGTCCTTAAATTCCGACAGCACGATTGAGGTTACTCGGCTGTGGGAATTTAAGGATTTGCAGGAAGTCGCTGACATGAGCGAAGTCGGCGAACGGCAGGTGACAGGTGTTCCGACGGAGAGCACTGCCAGAGATAGGCGGGCCGGCAGAAGACGCTGAAGTGGCAGCCAGTTCTGCTGTCGGGTACCGGCGGCCGCTCGTAGCTACCCGAGCTGCTTCTATCCCCAGCTACAGTGCGGGGGCTTCGTGCCCGGAGAGCTGCGGCTGCGGTGAGTGAGTAAGTTTCTGCCATTATCCCCGACACCCTCCTTGTCAACACTCGTGCCCTCCCCACAACTTTACCCCTGACACAGACTCTCCACACGCTGTGAAAGGAACTGTTCCCCCAATTGGTCTGGGACTAGGAAGCCTTGGGCAAATTGAAATGTCACAGTTTTAATTAATTATTTATTTAACGAGCGAACAATCTGCGCATGCGCGGTTTAATATTTTTTTAGCGGACTGAGTGCGTACCCTGAGTAATTACTCACGGCACGTGCCTGAGCCAGAGCTTGGTTGCACTTGGGGTGGGCGTTCGGCCATACTCGGAGCGGGCGCTCGGGGCAGGCACTCAGCGGGCCGGATGAATACGGGAAACAAAATCCACCTGCGGGCTGGATGCTTTCGGGGCCGTAGGTTGCCAACCCCTGTTTAACACAGTCATTTTTGTTTCATTGTCTTGCAGAATATTTGTGTAATTCATGTATAATTTGTGTTTATGTTTTTATTTGTTTTCTGAGTGCACGTGTCTGCAATACTACTCCCTTACGGTTGTGCATTGACAATAAATCCAACTTGACTTGAAGATAGCCACATTCCCCAAATCCCAATTATGGCCCAAATGTCTCCTTCATTTAAACCCCGGTACTGATGGCAATTGGGAAAGAGGTAGAGTTTTATAGGATTGCTCTCAGGGTTCACAGCTATTGAAGGTTCCCTGCTGTCTATTTGACCATCCATCAAATTGGAAAAATAACTATTTTTCAAATGTTCTCAGAACATCCTTGTGCTTTGTTGGATTGCTCAGCTGTGTTCCCTCGGTTGACCCCTCTCATGCACCCACTGTAGAGCCAACAACTTTAAAGTTAAACTAGACCAAGTGCAGACCCGTTGGGTCTGTTCCCCCAGAGTGCGGGGAGGGGGGAGGCAGCATGCGGCGTCACACACATTAACAGCCCCACACACACACTAACTACCACCACGCACACACGCTAACTACCCCCCTTGTTAATATATTAATATTAATAATTTGCTCCTTTTACCCCATAACGCCCTATCTACTGACTCATAGCCCCCAACTCGCACGTGCATCTAGAGAAGGGAAGGGGGGGGGGGTGTAGAGAGTGAGGGCAGAGAGAGAAGGGGGGAGAGTGAGAGGGAGGGGGACAGGGAGAGAGGGGAGGGGAAGTGGGGGACAGGGAGGGGGGGGGAACAGGGAGGGGGGACAGCGAGGGGAGGAGAGAGAGAGGGAGAGAGAGGTGGGGAGGGAGAGAGGTGGGTGAGAGAGAGGGATGGGAGAGAGAGAGAGAGAGAGGAGAGAGAGGGGGGGTCGCAAGGTTTTTATCAAAGGCGAGAGGCGTGACTGGCAGCATGTTGGGTTTGCAGCGGGAGGGAGGGAGGGGGAGAGGGAAGGAGAATTGGGAGAGGATGGGGGAGAGAGAGGGAGAGGGCGGACCTGAACTCAGTGAGCGGGCGGCTCAGAGAGCCTTCGGCAGCTTTCGCATGACGATTCCCCGTGTCCCTGCGATCAACGGAGGAATTTCAGGCTTCCTAGAGGGAGTAATGCCCCACGCGACAATAACTGCCGCCGCCATGTTCTACCATCGGGTGGAGGAGACGGAATAAATTCAGAAGTAAGCTGGTGGACTCCGGTGACAGGCTGTGACCTCCAGTGACCTCCAGTGACCTCCCGATCTTCAGAGCATTTTAGGAACGGGGGGATGGTTTGGAGCGGGCGCGCGGGTATGGGAGTTCAGCTGCGGGACGCATGGCACGAGCGGCTCGCTGGGCGCGGGACTTTAGTTCACAGCGGCGGGGGGGGGCGGCGCCTGGAGGCAGGTGGGCCTCGATTGGTGGAATGTGGGCATTGTGACATCATCAGCTCAAGCAGCAATTATATTTTTTTTAAATTGACTTTTGTGAATTTTATTCAAAATCTGGGAAATAATTGACCAAGGAGTGGATTTCCGAACTCATAAGGAAAATCCCCACCGAAATTATAAAAATCTCTGCGTTTTTGCGTCTGGTTTTCAAGGAGATACATTTCACATGCAAAATAACACACACGCACACATCCACATATACACACACAGAGTTTTAAAAGTATACTAGACCAAGTGCAGAACCATTGGGTCTGTTCCCCCAAAGGGTGGTTGCGAGGGAGGGGGAGGGGGGGGGTTGGCATGCGGCATCAACCACACTAACTACCGCCCTGCACACACGCTAACTACCCCACTTGATATTATATTAATATTATTAATTTGCTCCTTTTACCCCATAACTGCCCTATCCACTGAGGCATAGCCCCCAACTCGCAGGCGCGTCTAGAGAGGGGGAGGGTGGGGGTAGAGAGTGAGGGCAGAGAGAGAATGGGGAGAGAGAGAGAAAGGGGCAGAGACAGAAGGGCAAGAGATAGAGGGAGAGGGGAGGAGGAGAGGGAGTGTGGGTGAGGGGGGAGGGTGGGGGAGGAGGGGAGAGAGAGATGGGAGGACAGAGAGGGGAGGAGAAAGAGGGGGCTGAGGGGGGGGAAGGGAAGGGGGAGGGGAAGGGAGGGTGAGAGGTGGGGGGAAGGGAGGGGGGGGTAGGGGAGGGGGGAGGGGGTTTAGGAAGGGAGTGTGGGAGAAGGCGGGGGTGGGGAGAGGAAGGGAGAGAGAGGGGGGGAGAGGAGAGAGAGAGATGGGGAGAGAGAGAGATGGGGTAGAGAGAGGGTGAGAGGCAGAGGGAGAGAAATGTAACCGTGCGTCACACGTTCAGAATGTTTTGGAAATGAAGCGTGCGCATCTCGTGCACAAAAGCTGTCGGCAGCTCTATGGAATTCAGAGGAGAAGCATGCTGCGTCACACACACACTAACCACCCCCCTTCCCTCTAACCACTCCTCCACCTCCCCTAACCACCCCCCCCCCCCTCTTCCCCCCTCCCCTCCTTTCCCCCCTTCCCTCTGATGGCATATGTAAATGAAATCCATTGTGATTAGACATCTGTGAGATGGCACTGTGACATGCAGCAGTTTGGTTTTAGTGGAACCAAGTGAAGGTTCCAATTTCCCACACCTGTCCCATTGTGATGTCATATATGTAAATTAGATCCATTGTGATTGAACATCTGTGAGGTGGCACTGACTGATGCAGCAGTTTGATTTTAATTTTTTTTTAATGTTTTGTAAACAATTTTATTCAAAATCTGGGAAAATAATTGAACAAATCTAGAGAGGGATGCATTTCTGAACTCAAAAGTTAAATCCCTACCGAAATTGCAAAAATTGTTTGCGTCTGGTTTTCGAGGAGATACGTTTCACATGCAAAATAGCACACACACATCCACACACACACAGTTTTAATAGATACCTGATAAATAAATATAACTACTTCATTGGGATGTTTATATGGAAAGACAAAGCCACTGCAAGCTCCAAGAATGCAAAGGTCCTGCGTAATTCTGAAAATAATTCTTCCATTCCCACAATGATTTGCTATTTGGAGGACTTCAGCGGTAAGAGAGAACAAGATAGGCCAAAGATTTCAAAAGCTCACCATGCCATCTCTGAAGGCCATGAATGAATCATCTAGATTTTCACGGCAAGTACTTTTCAGTCATTTTATTTGCAGTTGCTAATCAACGTTGCCAAACCAGAGCATGTCCTGTTCTGCAAATTTGTTTACTTTGGCACTGTTTGTACAGGAATGAACAACACCAAATGCATCTATATGTATTTAAGTATTTATGTGTTGAAATATTCAACTGTTAAGAACTTCATGTGGTGTTTTGGAACAAATTTAGATTTAGCTCTTAGGGCTAAAGGAATCAAGGGATATAGAAGAAAAGCAGAAACGGGGTACTGAATTTAGATGATCAGCCATGATCATATTGAATGGCGGTGCTGGCTCGAAGGGCCGAATGGCCTAATCCTGCATCTATTTTTCTATGTTTCTATGTTTTGAATAAATTTGAACAAACTCTGGCAAAAGTCTGGAAGCAGTTAATCTACATATGGTAAACCTGGATGCACTGACCATGAGAAAGCTAACTAGAGGTTAGAAACTTGTCAAAAAGGTTGGATTGAACAAAATAAACTATTGCACATGACTCTAAATTTTGCGTCGTATCCTCGATTAAACGTACATCAACTCGATTCAAAACTACACCCATGTTTTCGCCGCAGCTCAGAGAGTGCACCTAAGGAATTCCTTCAATTAAATGCACACCAGTAAGGGATCTATTGCTGCCGACAGATTGGGCAGAATATTCACACAATCTAACCAGGATACTGTCTGCAGGTGCTTAATTAACTAGTACCAGAATATTGCCCCCAACTTAGCCAGTAATGCTACTTTAAGAAGTTGCGCTGGTAACTAATAGAGGTATGATCATGTTGGATGCATCATTCAATCAAATTATGAACTAAGCTTACCATGAATCATAATTTTAAGAATAGTGTTACTGATGAAAGTAATTGTAAAAACACAAATGCACAGACTATATAAACACAAACATCTGTGTCTTACTTCTTGCACATGAACCCGAGTTCAGAACCTTAAAAAGGGCAAATCCAACAATAACAGTAGTTTAGTTTACTTTAGTTTAGTTTAGAGATACAGCGCGGATACAGGCCCTTCAGCCCACCGAGTCTGTGTCGACCAGTGATCACCCCGTACACCAACACTATCCTACACACACTGGGGACAATTTACAATTTTACCAAAGCTAATTACCTGTACATTTTTGGAGTGTGGGATGAAACCGTAGCACCCACAGAAAACCCACGGAGATCACAGGGAGAATGTACAAACTGCGTACAGACAGCACCCGTGATCAGGATCGAACCTGGATCTCTGTTGCTGGGCCACTGTGCCGATAGTAACAACGTTTTCATGACAGAAGGAATCAATGAAGATAGTGAGCAGTGGCATTATCATGGAAATGACTTTTACATTCTCCAAAACTATTACAAATCAGGAGTAATCCTTCGAAGACAATAAGGAGTTAGGAGTTATAGAGATGAAGACACCGAATTCACTCCTCAGTCTTGGTCCAAGAAGGATCTCCCCCCAGAGTCATCTTTCTGGGACAGATGACTTGTCTGTCTGCAACTCATTGGTATTCCTTTCCAGTTTATATGAAATGTACTTCATTTGTTTATTACTTATAATCTCCGTAGCAATTACTCCTCAAAATTAAACGTGTTTTATATGAAAATATAACTGTTGAAACTGCTTTGTTAGCTGGAAGTATCTCCTCCTCCTCCCAAGTTGGGATTGGAGGCCCACCTCTTAAAATAGCAATTTTTAACAGTTAAACCCATTTGGAAAAGAGACCAAGGTAGTAAAGTCATAGAAACATAGAAACATAAAAATTAGGTGCAGGAGTAGGCCATTCAGCCCTTCGAGCCTGCACCGCCATTCAATATGATCATGGCTGATCATCCAACTCAGTATCCCGTACCTGCCTTCTCTCCATACCCTCTGATCCCCTTAGCCACAAGGGCCACATCCAACTCACTCTTAAATATAGCCAATGAACTGGCCTCAACTACCCTCTGTGGCAGAGAGTTCCAGAGACTCACCACTCTCTGTGTGAAAAAAGTCTTTCTCATCTCGGTCTTAAAGGATTTCCCCCTTATCCTTAAGCTGTGACCCCTTGTCCTGGACTTCCCCAACATCGGGAACAATCTTCCTGCATCTAGCCTGTCCAACCCCTTAAGAATTTTGTAAGTTTCTATAAGATCCCCTCTCAATCTCCTAAATTCCAGAGAGTATAAACCGAGTCTATCCAGTCTTTCTTCATAAGACAGTCCTGACATCCCAGGAATCAGTCTGGTGAACCTTCTCTGCACTCCCTCTATGGCAATAATGTCCTTCCTCAGATTTGGAGACCAAAACTGTACGCAATACTCCAGGTGTGGTCTCACCAAGACCCTGTACAACTGAAGTAGAACCTCCCTGCTCCTGTACTCAAATCCTTTTGCTATGAAAGCTAACATACCATTCGCTTTTTTCACTGCCTGCTGCACCTGCATGCCTACTTTCAATGACTGGTGTACCATGACACCCAGGTCTCGCTGCATCTCCCCTTTTCCTAATCGGCCACCATTTAAATAATAGTCTGCTTTCCTGTTTTTGCCACCAAAGTGGATAACCTCACATTTTTCCACATTATAACTGCATCTGCCAAACATTTGCCCACTCACCCAGCCTATCCAAGTCACCTTGCAGTCTCCTAGCATCCTCCTCACAGCGAACACTGCCCCCCAGCTTAGTGTCATCCGCAAACTTGGAGATATTGCCTTCAATTCCCTCATCCAGATCATTAATATATATTGTAAATAGCTGGGGTCCCAGCACTGAGCCCTGCGGTACCCCACTAGTTACTGCCTGCCATTGTGAAAAGGACCCGTTTACTCCTACTCTTTGCTTCCTGTTTGCCAGCCAGTTTCTCTATCCACATCAATACTGAACCCCTAATACCGTATGCTTTAAGTTTGTATACTAATCTCTTATGTGGGACCTTGTCGAAAGCCTTCTGGAAGTCCAGATATACCACATCCACTGGTTCTCCCTTATCCATGCTACTAGTTACATCCTCGAAAAATTCCACAAGATTCGTCAGACATGATTTACCTTTTGTAAATCCATGCTGACTTTGTCCAATGATTTCACCACTTTCCAAATGTGCTGCTATCCCATCTTTAATAACTGACTCTAGCAGTTTCCCCACTACCGATGTTAGACTAACTGGTCTGTAATTCCCCGTTTTCTCTCTCCCTCCCTTCTTAAAAAGAGGGGTTACATTTGCTACCCGCCAATCCTCAGGAACTACTCCAGAATCTAAAGAGTTTTGAAAGATTATCACTAATGCATCCACTATTTCCTGAGCTACTTCCTTAAGTACTCTGGGATGCAGCCTATCTGGCCCTGGGGATTTATCGGCCTTTAATCTATTCAATTTACCCAACACCACTTCCCGACTGACCTGGATTTCACTCAATTCCTCCTTTGACCCACAGTCCCCTGCTATTTCAGGCAGATTATTTATGTCTTCCTTAGTGAAGACGGAACCAAAGTAGTTATTCAATTGGTCCGCCATATCCTTGTTCCCCATGATCAACTCACCTGTTTCTGACTGCAAGGGACCTACATTTGTTTTAACTAACCTCTTTCTCTTCACATATCTATAAAAACTTTTGCAGTCAGTTTTTATGTTCCCTGCCAGTTTTCTTTCATAATCTATTTTTCCTTTCCTAATTAAGCCCTTTGTCCTCCTCTGCTGGTCTCTGAATTTCTCCCAGTCCTCTGGTATGCTGCTTTTTCTGGCTACTTTGTACGCATCATCCTTTGCTTTGATACTATCCCTGATTTCCCTTGTTATCCACGGATGCACTACCTTCCCAGATTTATTCTTTTGCCAAACTGGGATGAACATTTTTTGTAGTTCATCCATGCAGTCTTTAAATGTCTAAAGTAAATTAGTCTTTAAAATATAGGATTATACTGTATAATCTCCCTAAAGTGAGGATATTTGTAGATACAACAGATAAGGCTTAATCTTTTGACTTAATCTTAGAATTTTAGAAGGGGTACACTCAATATCGTCACATAAGTAACCACCTTTCCTTCATTGACACCCAAACCAATGTGGCAAAGGGAACATTACACCTCATTCACTTAATACAGTTTGGTAATAAGGCTGGAAACATTGGCTTATTCAAGATCACAGAGGAAAATCTGATATCCTCAGAGCCCTTAAAGAGCCAGAAGAACAACGTGTGTTAATAAAAATGTGATCTAAAACCATTTCATTATTGTTTGGTGTTCCCAAAAAAAAGATGATAGATGCCCGCTAGTAATCAGTTTTGCCTTCTAATTAATGTGAATCCATGTGTTTGGCAAATCACCAGAATTTTACAACCTTCTCCACATTTTAAGAGAGGAGCAAAATATGAATCATTTTTGACCAGCAAATGGCTTTTGAATTTTGTCAGAGAATGTGAATGGCATAAAACAGCAATGGTTGGATATGATAGCTATATGTACCTTGGTCTAGCTATTGATATTACTTTCAGAAATACGTAACAAAAAAAGAATTGATGAAGATCATCAGTGCATATTGCCCCCACTCCAGAAACTACAGATGAGGCCAAGGTGGAGTTCTACTCCAAATTCAGAAAAAAAATCCTGGTCTGCATCCTTGAGGGAGACAAGCTAAATCTCCTGGGAGACTTCAATGTCAGGGTAGGAGGAGGTGCAACCCTCTGGCAAGGCACGATCAGCATGGAATGAGAAGAGGAGACCAACTCCAACAGGCTGCCACTCCTTGCAAAGTGTTTGGAGCATGGTTATGTCATCATGAACATCCTGAAAAACAAACATAGGCTCTGATAGTAATACCTCCTGATCCAAGCACTGGCACCTGTTAAACTATATATGACAGCTGGACTGACCATCATCTCCATCAACAAAAGCACTGTTGTAAGTGGCTCAGTATTGACATTCTCTAAAACCCCATAAAAGTGTCTAATCTCTGCCAGCATCTAATTCGTTTTGCAGAAGGCATGGTATTGGGGGTAGAGTATTGACTTGGATAGAGAATTGGTTGGCATTCAGGAAACAAAGAATAGGAATAAACGAGTCCCTGTCAGAATGGCAGGCAGTGGCGAGTGGAGTGCCGCAAGGCTCGGTGCTTGGGCCGCAACTATTTACAATATATATTAATGATTTAGGTGATTGAATTAAAAGTAACGCTAGCAAATTTGCAGATAACACAAAGCTAGGTGGCAGTGTGAACTGCGAAGAGGATGTTAGGAGGTTGCAGGTTGACTTGGACAGGTTGAGTGAGTGGGCAGATGCATGGCGGATGCAGTATAATTTAAGAGAGAGTTAGATAGAGCTCTAGGGGACTAGTGGAGTCAAGGGATATGGGGAGAAGGCAGGCACGGGTTATTGATAGGGGATGATCAGCCATGATCACAATGAATGGCAGTGCTGGCTCGAAGGGCCGAATGGCCTCCTCTTGCACCTATTTTCTATGTTTCTATGTTTCTATAATGTAGATAAATGTGAGGTTGTCCACTTCGGCGGCAAGAACAAAGAGGCAAATTATTATCTCAATGGTGTTAGATGAGGAAAAAGGAAGTGCAACGAGACTTGGGTGTCCTTGTACACCAGTCACTGAAAGTAAACATGCAGGTACAGCAGGCAGTGAAGAAAGCTAATGGCATGTTGGGCTTCATAACGAGAGTATAGGAGTAAAGAGGTCCTTCTGAAGTTGTACAGGGCCCTCGTGAGACTACATCTGGAGTATTGTGTGCAGTTTTGATCTCCAAATTTGAGGAAGAACATCCTTGCTATTGAGGTAGTGCAATGTAAGTTCACAAGCTTAATCCCCGGGATGGCGGGAAAGATTGGAAAAACTGGGCTTACATTCACTGGAATTTAGAAGGATGAGAGGATATCTTATAGAAACGTATAAAATTATTAAAGGACTTGACATGCTAGATGCAGGAAAAATGTTCCCAATGTTGGGGGAGTCCAGAACCAGGGACCACAGTATAAGAATAAAGGGGAGGCCATTTAAAACTGAGATGAGAAAAAAACCTTTTCACCCAGAGAGTTGTGAATTTGTGGCATTCTCTGCCATAGAAGGCAGTGGAGGCTAATTCACTGGATGAATTTAAAAGAGAGCTCCAGGGGGTAGCGGAATCAAGGGATATGGGGAGAAGGCAGGCAGGTTACTGATTGTAGATGATCAGCCATCATCACAATGAATGGCGGTGCAGGGCCGAAGGGCCAAATGGCCTCCTCCTGCACCTATTTTCTAAATTCTAAATACTCTAAAGGCATTAGAATCAATAATATTATGACAGCTATTCAACTGTAATTTTGTAAATTATGGTCCTTAATAATTCCTTGGTCAAGGTGTAGGAATCCTTCAAATACCAAGGACTTAATACCTTGAGAGAGAAAGCCTTTGTTAACTCCTCATCTCATGCAATGCTTCCTAATATTAGTTCCCTTACTATCATTTGAGACACAAGAAAATGCAGATGCTGGAATCTCGAGCAATGCACATAGTGCTGGACTAACTCAACAGGTCAACATCTTCAGGTCATTTCTGAAGATGGGTCCCGACATGAAACATCACCTATCCATTCCCTGCACAGATTCTGCCAGACCCGCTGTTCCTCCAACACTTCGTGTTTTATCTATAATTGGAAAATGATTTGGCTCCCCGAATCTATTGGATGCAAATTAGATATTCCCACAGCTTCACCGATAAGCGACATGTACCCAACCTGCTGAACACTTTGACATTTAGCTTTTTTTTGTTTCCGCTGACAACGTACATTGTAGTTAGCTTCCAAATTGGCACTTTTTTATTGCCCGTGAATGATAACATTGCGATGATTGCATTGGAGACTGACATATTATTTTAATTCATTATGGCCATCCTCTGTCACAGAGGGCAGTGGAGGCCAAATCACTGGATGGATTTAAGAGAGAGTTAGGTAAAGCTCTCGGGGCTAGTGGAATCAAGGGATATGGGGAGAAGGCTGGCACGGGTTATTGATTGGGGACGATCAGCCATGATCGCAATGAATGGTGGTGCTGGCTCGAAGGGCCAAATGGCCTCCTCCTGCATCTATTTTCTATGTTTCTATAACCATACCCATGGACTCCTGCAGATTCTACCACCTAGCTATCTAGGAAACAATCTAAACTGGCCAATACACCGACCAGCCTCCATATCTTTGGGATATGGGAGGAAGACCAGACCACTGAATGGAAACCCATCATATCACAGGGAAAATGTGCATGCACCATACAGACAAAACCGAGGTCAGGATTCAACCCAGGTCACTGGAGTTGCTAGGTTACTAGCTACACCACTATGCCACCAGCATTTTCTTTTAAACCTGCTCTTTGGCAGTCTAAAGTCCATGTCTACCATCAAGCATCCATTTCACATCAATTCCACACTAATCCCATTTTGTTCTCTTCACATTCCCATTAACTCGCCTTAGAATCTACCACCCACCTATATATGAGATAGACACAAAGGCTTAGCTCAGCGGGTCAGGCATCATGTCTGGAGAAAAAGGACAGGGACCCTTCTTCAAGCAACACCTATCTTTTTTCTCCAGAGATGCTGCCTGACCTGCTTGGTTACTCCAGCACTTTGTGTCAATCTTTGGTATAAACTAGCATCTGCAGTTCTTTGTTTCTATCCACCCATACATTGTGGGCAACATACTGTGGCCAGTTAACCCACCAACCTGCGCATCTTTAGGATGTTTTAGGACACTGGAGTGCTCAGGGGAAACCCACAAAGTCACACGGAGAAAGAGTACAATCCGCACGGATAGCATTCTTTAGAGGTTGTGAATCTGTGGAATTCACTACCACAGAAGGCTGTGGAGCCCAAGTCAATGGATATTTTTAAAGTGAAGATTGATAGATTCTTGATTAGTACGTGTGTCAGGAGTTATGGCGGTCACCCGGGCGAATTTGACGCATAGAATCTCACGGCAGCGGCGCAATGCCTTCCGACGCCTCCAATGGCCCGGGACTCTTGCACTGAGGCTGCTCCATGGCCGGAGCTGCAACGAGTGACTTGCCAGCCCGGCAAACACTCACGAGTCCCAGCTCCCCGTTCGTATCTACCTTCGCCGCTGCTTCTGCTTCCATCCCTCCCTCTGCCCCGGCTATCGATAACATATGACCAGGTGCTCAGAGCACAGCAGCACCTCGTCCAAAGCCGGAGACATTTAAACATGTTTAGCAAAAAAGTGGAGGGGCTGCATTTTATTAATATCAGTATCCTCAGGGCATTGTTAAAGCTTACTTTATTGATAAAAGGATATCCTGTCCCTCAACATCTCTACTTAATTCTAAGATCTCCGATGAGCTCATATGTAAAGTTACAATCTTCTGTTTTTAAGAAATTGTTAATATGGCAAACCATCTGTGTCAGGAAGTTATGGCTTGCAGCTCAAAGTAAAAGTTTAATTTTAGATTTTAGAAATGTAAAATTAATGGTGAGATTGTCAGAAATTATCACCTATTGATTGGGTATTTAATAAGTCTTCTGTATATAATATAATTTAACACTTAATTTTGCATCTACCCACAAACCCATCCCTCTAAGGTGAGGAGGTATATCATTGTGGAGATCTCTCAGACCCTTGAAATATTTAAGAGAATTTAGTATTTGGCTAAAACCAAATAAGCAATCTGGAGAATAGTAATAGTTCTACGAGGAAAAGAATTCAGACCTATTTAATGTTTCCTTGGAGTTTGCTGTCTTGTCCATGGACTGGAAAGCAAATATTCTGTGCAGAAAGGTATTACAGATGTTGGTACATACTGAAGATAGATACAAAGTGCTGGAGCAACTCAGCGAGCCAGGCAGCATCTCTGGAGAAACATGATGGATGGCATTTCGTTTCCGGACCCTTCTTCAGACTGTAAATATTCTAGCTGTTTTCTTGATTTGTGGTAGTCACAACAGGGCTAAAAATCTGTACCACATCTCCATGACCCTTCTTGCACAAAATCCCACATCATCACACAACAGCCTCTGTCTCTAAATTCCAACAACCGTCTAACTAACCCCTCAATTGCACCTGAGGACTGAGCACATGTACCATTCTCCTGAATGCAAGGACTGCCATATCGGTTCACAGTTCTCGAAGGATCCTAGTCTGGTACCTGGATCTGCTGTGTGTTTGACCACCTATCAGGTGAAATGGATGAATTACTTGTAAATGAAGAATTATTTTTTTAAATCACCAGGGCACCTTTAAGCATTGCAGTCTTCCTCGTCAGAGGTTTCTGGGCACCCTGAGGTCTTTCCCCCACTCACCTTAAGTTAATAACTGCTCATTACCCATCTTTAACATAAACATAGGTGACATTTAAATGGCGGTGGTGTATGCATGTGGAATGCCAAAAGCTTCCGAGGAGCCCAATTAAGAATGCATAGGTCCTAATTAATTTTTAATATATTTATTCCATTTCCTGTCTGACCAAACAGTTGTTAGACCATTCAGTAAGCCCCTGAATAAACTAGATAGTGCAAGACTGGTATCATCCATAGGCCTAACCAGTTAGTGGAGGCAGATTGCTATCTCTGAAGGCTATTGATGAACCACTTGGATTTTCACTGCGATCCAATAATTTACAAGGTAATTTTATTTGCTGTTGCTAACCCATATTGCCAACCCAGAGCACAATTTGTTCTGCAAGTTCAATTACCTTGGCAGTGTGTGTCCAGTATAAACACCACAAAATTCCTCTAAATCTATTTAATTGCTATTGAAAAAAGGCACAGTGTAAGAGATGTGTGTACTGCTTATAGTCATGAGCGAAGAATGGCAATGAGGCAAATACCTGGTGACCAGCTCAGACAACCTTCTTTTCTTCGGTATTCACCAAGGAGAAGGATATTGAACTCTGTGAGGTAAGGGAAAAAAGTAGAGTAGCTATGGAAACGATGAGATTCAAAGAGGAGGAAGTACTGACACTTTTGAAAAATATCAAGGTGGATAAGTCTCCAGGTCCTGACAGGATATTCCCTAGGACATTGAGGGAAGTTAGTGTAGAAATAGCAGGAGCTATGACAGAAATATTTCAAATGTCATTAGAAACGGGAATAGTGCCGGAGGATTGGCGTACTGCGCATGTTGTTCCATTGTTTAAAAAGGGTTCAAAGAATAAACCTAGCAATTATAGACCTATTAGTTTGACGTCAGTGGTGGGCAAATTAATGGAAAGGATACTTAGAGATAATATATATACGCATCTGGATAAACAGGGTCTGATCAGGAACAGTCAACATGGATTTGTGCCTGGAAGGTCATGTTTGACAAACCTTCTTGAATTTTTTGAAGCGGTAACTAGGGAAATTGATGAGGGTAAAGCAGTGGATGTTGTCTACATGGATTTCAGTAAGGCCTTTGACAAGGTTCCCCATGGAAGGTTGGTTCAGAAGGTTCAATCTTTGGGTGTTAATGGCGGAGTAGCAAGATGGATTCAACAGTGGCTGAATGGGAGATGTCAGAGAGTAATGGTGGATGGCTGTTTGTCAGGTTGGAATCCGGTGACCAGTGGGGTGCCTCAGGGATCTGTGTTGGGTCCACTGTTGTTTGTCATGTACATCAATGATGTGGATGATGGGGTGGAAAATTGGATAAGTAAGTATGCAGATGATACTAAGATAGGTGGTATTGTGGATAATGAAGTAGATTCTCAAAGTCTACAGAGAGATTTGGGCCATTTGGAAAAGTGGGCTGAAAGATGGCAGATGGAGTTTAATGCTGATAAGTGTGAAGTGCTACATCTTGGCAGGACAAATCAAAATAGGACGTACATGGTAAATGGTAGGGAATTGAGGAATGCTGTGGAGCAGAGGGATCTAGGAATAACTGTGCATAGTTCCCTGAAGGTGGAATCGCATGTAGATAGGGTGGTAAAGAAAGCCTTTGGTGTGCTGGCCTTTATAAATCAGAGCATTGAATATAGGAGTAGGGAAGTAATGTTAAAATTGTACAAGGCATTGGTAAGACCAATTCTGGAGTATGGTGTACAATTTTGGTCGCCTAGTTATAGGAAGGATGTCAACAAAATAGAGAGAGTACAGAGGAGATTTACTAGAATGTTGCCAGGGTTCCAGCAACTATGTTACAGAGAAAGGTTGAACAAGTTAGGTCTTTATTCTTTGGAGCGCAGAAGGTTAAGGGGGGACTTGATTGAGGTCTTTAAAATGATGAAAGGGATAGACAGAGTTGACGTGGATAAGCTTTTCCCATTGAGGGTAGGGAAGATTCAAACAAGAGGGCATGACATGAGAAATTAAGGGACAGAAGTTTAGGGGTAACGTGAGGGGGAACTTCTTTACTCAGAGGGTGGTGGCTGTGTGGAATGAGCTTCCAGCAGAGGTGGTGGAGGCAGGATCGATTTTAACATTTAAAAGTAAAGTGGATAGGTATATGGACGTGAAGGGAATGGAGGGGTATGGTCTGAGTGCAGGTAGATGGGACTAGGGGAAAACAAATGGTCGGCACGGACTGGAAGGGCCGAGATGGCCTGTCTCCGTGCTGTAATTGTTATATGGTTATATGGTTAACCCCGGGCTCATACCCGAGTTCAGTTCATCAATTTTTACAGAAGCCAATTAACCTACAAAGCTGTACATCTTTGGAACGTGGGAGGAAACCGCAGCACTGGAGAAAATGCACGCAGTCACAGGGAGAACATACAAACTCCGTATAGACAGCACTCATGTTCAGGATCAGGTCTCTGGTGCCATAATGCAGCAACTCTACTGTTGCGCCACTGTGCCGCCCAAAATACTTTGTGTCCTTTTTTTGTAAAACAGCATCTGCAGTTCCTTGTTTCTAAATATCCAGTGGTTTAAAGGGCCTGTCCCACTGTACGTAGTAATTCAAGAGTTCTCCCCTGATTCGAGTTTGTGTAATGTACGCAGCGGGTACGTAGGAGCTCGTGGATGTCACGTAGTGGCTCGTGCAAGTAACGGTAGGAACCACATATATCACTCGGCTGCAGTTTGAACTCTTCTCTCCCGTGAGTGATGATGTGTCAACTTAATTGAATTGAAGAATTCCTGGTTCGATATTTCGCAACAAATTTCAACAGTACATTTTTAAGTGAAATATTGTGAATTTGCAAATAAGTATGATTTAATATCCCCACAGTTTATTATGTAAAATTCTCAGCAGATCACATGAAAGTTTCAGGTTGATAGCATTTAACCAGAACTGTGGAAATATGACTTCCTTCTGAATGACCTCCTCCTTCTTCCTCTTTCAGAAGATCCTCAGATTCTGCCTGCCCGCAGTTCATTTTCCTGGCCATGTTCTTTCAATTGAGATCATTTACCCTAAAAGGCATGGAAGGAGGATCTTTTCTCCTGCTTCTTAGTATAAATTGGAGTGTTAATCCTGAGGCCATGTCATGAACATGGTACCTTGTCAAAACTGGGATCAAATCACTACTGCATGGTGTACTGCTAATTCACAGCAAAACATTGTTCATACCAGTGGTCTTCGAACAGACGGTTTGAAGAGTTGCAGATTGTAAAACCGGAGGGAGGAAATTGGTAGCGGAGGGTGGTTGAGTCGAGGGGAGAAATAGGTGCGAGTCCAGTTGGGGCACAAAGGTGGGAAGGAAGGGGATAGAGAGGGGGTTGGGTGGTTAGACAGGAATAAGGGGGAGGGGAGGGTGGTTGTGAGAGGTTAACTAAAACTGAAGAATTTTATGTTCATACCATTGCATTGTAAGCTATCCAAGCAGAATATGAGGCTTCATGTAATGACACTGATGACAATAAATGTCTTTCGTTTATTTCATCACAGCCTACACCATGTCAGCGTGAATACTCAGCATATATTTAACCAGCTTTAGTTTATGTTAAGAGAATTGCCACAGGGCTGCATGGTGGAGCAGCAGTAGAGTTGCTGCCTCATTGCACCAGAGTCCCGGGTTCGATCCTGTCTATGGGTGCTGTCTGTAGGGAGTTTGTATGTTCTTCCTGTTACCATTGTGCGTTTTTTTCCGGGAGCTCCGGTTTCCTCTCACACTCCAAAGATGTACAAGTTTAGAGGCTAATTGGTTTGGTAAAATTGTACATTGTCCCTAGTGTGTGTAGGATAGTGTTAGTGTGCGGGGATTATAGGTCAGTGTGGACTCGGTGGGCTGAAAGGCTTGTTTCCAGGCTGTATCTCTAAACTAAACTAAAATAATTGACTATAATTATCTTTAATTAGTTACCTCATTATGCAATCTACCCTTGAGCTTTTGCCAAACTTTTTAACAGCCAAAAAACAACAGGCAGTAAGGAACTATTCCATGGCACAAGGTAGTTACTTTTGGAAAATGTGGGAAAGTTAAACCCCTGTCCCACGATACGAGTTAATTCCAAGAGTACTCCCGAGGTTGCCCTGATTCGAACTCGGAGATTTATGGTAATGGCCACTCGTCAGTACTCGGGGCTCTCGTGGGCATTTTTCATCATGTTGAAAAATCTTCACGAGTCTTCCCGTGCTTACCTGCCGTTAGCGAGTTTTCCCGAGTACCTGCCGTTAGCGCTAAGAGACTTCCCTGAGCTCCGACGTACCCGCCACGTTCATTCTCCGTGCTTACCACGAGTTTTTAACCTCGGGAGAGCTCTTGGAATGAACTCGCACCGTGGGACAGGGCTATTAATAGGACTTTAAAAAAGAACTGAAATCTACAGTAAGTGAAAACACAGTTGCGAATGTGTAGGAATGAATTGCTGATACCGGTCTATACCAAAGATAGACACAAAATGCTGGAGTAACTTAGCGGGTCAGGCAGCGTCTCTGGAGAAATAGAATAGGGGGCATTTTCGGGTTGGAACCCTTCTTCAAACGCAACCCGAAAAGTCACCTATTATTTTTCTCCAGGGATGCTGCTTTACTCGCTGAGTTAGTCAAGCATTTTGTGTCTGTACACAGTTGCTCATCTCTATTGTGTAGGAAGGAACTGCAGATGTTCATTTACACCAAAGAGAGACACAAAAGGGGAGGGGGAATCTACATGGGAGAGTAACCCACTGAGTTATTCCAGCATCCTGTGCTAATCTCTACTATTAATTTCAAAAACATGTTTTAGACAAATATTTTACTGATTCTATCAATTGTGTTCCCTTCACTTACAAATACTTCTCCAGAGCCCTTTCTTCTCTAGTGCCTCAGGTCAACAATTTAATCAACAATGATGTCCAACAGTGGCCATTTGCAGACAAACAACTTTTGAAGCTTCACAACCAAACAAAAATCGCAGCGTCTTTGGTAAATTGCAAAATGCCGAAGTAACTCAGGCAGTATGTGGAGGGATTGCTCACAACTCGGAAAACTTTCATCCCCTCTCACAGTACAATCTGTCTGAAGAAGGATCCCGACTCAAAACATCACATCCATTCCCTCTGCAAAAGCTGCCTGACTTGCTCAACTACTCCGGCAGTTTGTATTTTACTCAAGATATGAATGAATGAATGAATGAATGAATGAATGAATGAATAGGTTTATTGGCCAAGTATTCACATATAAGGAGTTTGCCTTGCTGCTCTGCCCGCAAGTGACAACATGACATACAGTGATAGTTACGAATGACATAAAAAACATAAAAATTAATAATAAAACATTATCGATTAAACATGTAAATTAAATTAAATACCAGAGCAAAAGGAGGCTACAGATTTTTGGTTATTGAGTAGACCTACTACTCGTGGAAAAAAGCTATTTTTATGTCTGGCTGTGGCAGCTTTGACAGTCCAGAGTCGCCTTCCGGAGGGAAGTGATTCCGAGAGTTTGTGGCCAGGGTGAGAGGGGTCAGAGATGGTCTTGCCTGCTTGCTTCCTGGCCCTTGCAGTGTACAGTTCATCAATGGAGGGAAGGTTGCAGCCAATAACCTTCTCAGCTGATCGGACGATTCGCTGCAGCCTCCGGATATCGTGCTTGGTGGCTGAGCCAAACCAGACCATGATGGAGAAGGTGAGGACAGACTCTACGATGGCAGAATAGAATTAGACCATCATTGCCCGTGTCAAATTGTGCTTCCTCAGCTGCCACAGGAAATACATCCTCTGTTGTGCCTTTTTGACTGTGGAGTCAATGGTGGCCCCCCATTTAAGGTCCTTGGAGATGATGGTTCCCAGGAACTTAAAATACTCCACAGATGTGACTGTGGTGTTGTTGATGGTGAGTGGTGTGATGGGAGGGGGAGCTCTCCTGAAGTCTACAATCAATTCCACTGTCTTAAGAGCATTGAGCTCTAGGTTGTTGTGATGGCACCAGGACACCAGCTGTGTCACTTCCTGTCTGTAAGCAGATTCCTCCCCATCCTGGATCAGTCCAATCAGGGTTGTGTCGTCCGCAAACATGACAAGCTTGACAAAGGAGTCAGTGGAGGTGCAGTCATTGGTGTAGAGAGAGGAGAAGAGAGGGGAGAGTACGCAGCCTTGCGGTGCTCCTATGCTGAGGGTCTGCTGGGTCCGAGATGGTTTCCCAGCTTTACATGCTGCTTCCTGTCTGTCAGGAAGCTGGTGATCCACCGACAGAGGGGTTCAGGCACAGTCAACTTGGAAAGTTTGGAGTGTAGTAGCTCTGGCACAATGGTGTTGAATGCAGAGCTAAAATCAACAAACAAAATCCTCGCATAGGTCCCCTGGCGGTCTAGGTGCTGGAGGATGACGTGGTTTTCTACGAGGTTCCAAGTCTATGTTCACTAGTTTCAACGAGTTCCCACGTGTATGTCTAAATTTGCCGTTTACTTCTCACTTCTGCGATGTACCAAGTTCCTCTCCTGAGTTACTCTTGAGCCAACAATGACTACCGACTTGTGGAAAAATCATCACATGATAAAAATGATGTCATGCATTTTTTTTTCACTATAAAAAGACTCCCATGTTTAAATTAACTCATTCGGAAACATGAGTGCAAGAAGTTCAGGATGGCATGGTATTTTGTTCGAGTGCTGTATGCAACAGCCCTTTATCTGATGCAAGAACACTTGTGCAATTAAGGCAGAAGGGAAAGAGTGAAGAGGAAGATGAAGAAGAGGTCTAAGTGGATGAAGCCCCTCTTTCAAAGGAGATCTCTGTTTGGACAGTATGACAACCTGCTTAATGTGCTGTGCGAAGAGGATCAATCTGCATTTAAAAATGTCATCAGAATATCACCTGAGCTCTTTAATGAGCTGAAGACTAACGTGGGACCTCTGCTGATAGAAAATGACACGGTTATGAAAAAGGCACTGGAACCAGGCTTGCACCTAGCCATCACCCTCCGCTACTTGGCATCAGGTGATTCTTACAAGATTCTTACAACTCCTACAACGTTCTGGATGCCCACAACACCATCAGCAGGATTGTCCGAGTGACCTGTGAGGCCATTATCGATTTTTATGCAGATGATGTGAAGGACTGCCCCTGGGATTAGAAAACAGATGGAACTTTACACACACATGTGGGGCTCTGAATGGCAAGCATGTGGCCATTCGTTGTGCACCCAATGGTGGCTCAAATTATTTTAATTACAAACAATTCCATTCTATTGTACTGTTAGCTGTGGTGGATTCTAACTACCAGTATGTGGATGTGGGCACACCTGGAAGTGTCGCTGATGGCAGGATTTGGAGAGAGACATCCCTTGGGCAGAAAATGGAAAATGGAACAGCAGGCATGCCTGATCCTGAACCTGATCCTGCCATGAGAAGAGAGGAAATGCCTGGTTGATGAAGCCATACCCACACAGGCATTTGACAAGGGTCCAGAGGATCTTTAATTACAGGCTGTCCAGGGCTAGGACAGTTGTAGAAAATGCATTTGGCATCCTGGCAAACTATGGAACAGGAGCCCAAGAACGGTATTGGGGGTTCAGAATTGATGTGGATAGAGAACTGGCTGGCAGACAGGAAGCAAAAAGTAGGAGTAAACGGGTCATTTTCAGAATGGCAGGCAGTGACCAGTGGGATACCGCAAGGCTCAGTGCTGGGACCCCAGCTATTTACAATATATATTAATGATCAGGATGAGGGAATTGAATGCAACATCTCCAAGTTTGTGGATGACACGAAGCTGGGGGGCAGTGTTAGCTGTGAGGAGGATGCTAGGAGGCTGCAAGGTGACTTGGATAGGTTGGGTGAATGGGCAAATGCATGGGCAGATGCAGTATAATGTGGATAAATGTGAGGTTATCCACTTTGGTGGCAAAAACAGGAGGGTAGACTATTATCTGAATGGTGGCCGATTAGGAAAAGGGGAGATGCAACGGGACCTGGGTGTCATGGTACACCAGTCATTGAAAGTAGGCATGCAGGTGCAGCAGGCTGTGAAGAAAGCGAATGGTATGTTGGCATTCATAGCAAAAGGATTTGAGTATAGGAGCAGGGAGGTTCTACTGCAGTTGTACAGGGTCTTGGTGAGGCCATACCTGGAGTATTGCGTACAGTTTTGGTCTCCTAGTCTAAGAAAATACATTCTTGCCATAGAGGGAGTACAGAGAAGGTTCACCTCTTCACTTGGTTCACATGGACGGCGAAAATCAGCCAGGGAACAGCCGATCTTTGCCTTCAGTCATCTTGCACCGTCTTGACGCCCGTACACAGCGTCTCGACGGCCGTACGCAGTGTCATGACGGCGTACGCAGTGTCATGATGGAGCACGCCTGGCCCGCAGCCTCATTCAGCATCATGCCCGCCCACACCACCCTCCCCTCTCTCTCCTCCCCTTCCCCACCCCTCCCCTCTCCCCCCCCCTCCCTCCCTCTTCCCCCTCTCAACCTCACGTTCGCAGACCAGACCCAACGGGTCTGCACTTGGTCTAGTAACTATTAAAACTGTCGTTCATTGGTTTGTTGGTTTGTTGGGTTCTATTTCGTGAAAATTCATTTAAGCTGTTTGTGAATTTACTCCTCCACCCTTTACCGTAATGGAGAAATCTTTACATATTCCTGTAGAGTTTTTCCTCCTCCACATTTTGATTTGAAAATTAGAACATTTGGTTTTTAATTACCCTGCTTTTTTAGTAAAAAACATCAAACAATTTTAAAATCAAGCTGCTGCATGACTCAGTGCCATCTCACAGATGTCCAATCACAATGGATCTCATTTACCTATGATATGACATCACAATGGGACAGGGCTAGGAGATTGGCACCTTCACGTGAGCCCACTAAAATCAAGCAGCTGCATGACACACAGTGCCATCTCACAGATGTCTAATCACAATGGATCTCATTGGGACAGGTGCGGGTGATTGGAACCTTCACGTGATCCCACGAATGCAATCAACCTGGTGTGCACAATCAAATAGAGCAAGTTGTCCTACCCCCCTCCCTCTCTACCGCCCTCCACTCCCCCTCCACCTCTACCCCTCCTATCCTCCCCCCCTCCTCCATCCCCTCCTGTTCTCCCCTCCACCTCTCCTCATCACTCTCCCCCTCTTTTCCCCCCCTCCACGTCTCCCTCCACTTTTCTCCCCCTCCAACTCCCCTGCTTCTCTCCCCCTCCCATCTCCTCCAACCCCCTCCTCCCCTCCCTCCTCCCTGTACTCTCTCTCTCCCCTCTATTCTCTCTCTTCCCCTCCCTCCCTCTGCCTTTCCCCCTCTCCCCTTCTCTCTCGCCCTTCTCTCTCCCCCCCTCCTCTCTCTCCCCCTCCCCCACTAACCCCTTCTCTCCTCCTCTCACCTTCCAATCGCTCTCCACCTCCCACCTCTACCACCCTCTCTCCTTACTCCTCCCCCTCCCCCTCCCCTCTACCTCCTGCCACATCCTACTCTCCTTCCCTCCCCTCCCCTCCACCTCTCTCCCTCCTCTTCTCACTCCCACCTCCCCCTCCACCTCCCCCTCCACCTCTCCTCTTCTCTCCACCCTCCAACCCCCTCCAACTCTTCCCCTCATTCCTCTCTCCCCCTCACTCATCCCCTCCTCTCTCTCCCCATATCCCCCTCCCATCTACTCGATCTCTCCCCTCCAATCTCTCTCCCCCCATCCATCCCTCCCTTCCACCCCATGCCATTCTCCCACTCCCCCTTCTCTCTCCCACCCCCTTCTCTCTCCCCTCTTCTCTCTCCCACCCCTTCTCTCTCCTCTCCCCCCTCTCTCCGCCTCCTCTCTCTCTCCATCCCCCCTCTCCCCTCCACTCCATCCTTCTCCTCTCTCTCCCTCCACCTCCCCCTCTCTCTTCCCCTCTCCCCCCACCTCTACCACCCTCTCTCCTCCTTTCTCCCTCCCTTCTACCCCCCATCACCCCTCCACCTCTTATTCTCCTCCCCCTCTCCACCCTCCCCTCTCCTCCCCCCCTCTCCCCCCTCCACCTCTTCTCTCCCCCTCCACCGCTCCCCCCTCCACATCCCCCTCCCTTTCTCTCCCCCTCCAACTCTCCCCGTCCTCTTAAGGGGTTGAACAGGCTAGATGCAAGAAGATTGTTCCCGATGTTGGGGAAGTCCAGAACAAGGGGTCACAATTTTAGGATAAGGAGGAAGTCTTTTAGGACCGAGATAAGAAAAACATTTTTCACACAGAAAGACGTGAATCTGTGGAATTCTCTGCCACAGAAGGTAGTTGAGGCCAGTTCATTGGCTGTATTTAAGAGGGAGTTAGATGTGGCCCTCGTGGCTAAAGGGATCAGGGGATATGGAGAGAAGGCAGGTACAGGATACTGAGTTGGATGATCAGCCATGATCATATTGAATGGCGGTGCAGGCTCGAAGGGCCAAATGGCCTACTCCTGCACTACATTTCTATGTTTATCCCCTCCCCCTCTTCCCTCCCCTCTCGTCTCCCCTTCCCTTCCCTTCCCCCACCCTTCTCTTGCCCCCTCACCCACCCCTCTCTTCCCCTTCTCTCTCTCTCCCCCTCCTCTCTCCCCCTCCAATCTCTCTCCACCTCCCCCCCTCTCCCCCCCCACCACTACCACCCCCTCTCCTCCCTCCTCTCTCCCTCCCCCACTCTGCCCCCTTCCTCTTCTCTCCCCCTACACCTCCCCCCTCACTTTCTCTCCCCCTCCACCCCCCTCCTTTTCTCTCCCCCTCCAACTCTCCCCTTCTTCTCTCCCCACCAACTCTCCCCCTCCCTTCTCTACCCCCTCACCCCCCTCCCCCTCTACTACACCCTTCCCCCTACCCCTGTCTCCCCTTCACCCTCCCCACTCTCCTCCCCTCCCCATCCTCATCCCCCTCTCTTCCCCCTCACCCCTCTCTCCTCACCCTTCTCTCCTCACCCCTCCCCACTCTCTCCCCATCCCTCTCCCCCCTCTCCCTTCCCCCTATCCCTCTCTCCCCCTTCCCCATCCCCTCACTCCACCCACCACTCACATCCCCTCCCCCACCCCCTTCCCCTCTCTCCCCTTCCCCCTCCACAAATTAATATTGCAACCCCTCTAGACTTATGGGAGAATGAGGAATTATATGTTTTAGCAATCCATTTTGCTTTCAATTTATGTTGTGCTTCATTTTTAAGATGAGTTTCTTGAAGGAATATTATATCAGCTTTGAGTGATTTTAAGTGTGCTAATACTTTACCTCTCTTGATTGGTTCATTAAAACCTTGACATCCCAACTACAAAATGTAATTCCTTCACCCCCAATTTTCATATTAACATCTTGCATCTTATGGATAGGGTGACCTGTAAAGAAGCAAATGGTTCAACACCTTGAATCGCATATTCCACCCGAACACAGGATCGATGAATTTTAAATTTGATAGATCTTCATCTCGAACCTATCTCCTTAAAAAAAAATCTTATAATTAAATTAATTAATTAATACTAAGATAGATAGATAGAAAGTTAGTAATGTGCCAAAAAGATAGAAAAACTACAACTACAGTAAGTGTATTTAAGGGCCTGTGCCACTTATGCGACCTTGGCTCGCAAATTACATGACCTCGTGGTCGCTTGAGGCGTCCGGGCACCACTTAGAAGCGCAAAGTTGTGCATGGCTGGTCCCGACATCGCACGGGGCTCCGAAATTCTTGCAGTGACCGAAATCTTCGCGTGCTAACGGCCTGTTGGCACGCAGACGCATAGCCGTCTTACGCAGAATCTTGATGTCGTATGCAGCGCATGTTGTTGCGCGATGACATCACCGCCTGGTGTGGCGTGATGATGTCACCGCCCGACGGTGTGCGATGCCCAAATTCAGTCGGCCCGCCTTCTGCCCAGCTGATTGGTAAGCATGACGCAAATGACGTCACTCGCGAACTTAGCGCAAACTCCGCTTCCGTTTGGTCACGCCAAATGCACGCAATCACATGCAAGTGGGACAGGCCCTTTAGTGATAGCTACACTAGCGTGGCTAAAATTCTAAGGATTTCCGTAGCCTTGTTTAAAACATAATAATACTAGTTCCGTGTTTTAAAAGACAAAAAGAATCTCAGTAATAACAATTTGTAAAGGGAGGGGGAAAAAAGAGAGAATTAGGTCTGAAGGATTTTTTTATCCAGTGATGGGGAATTATTTATGTCAAAAATATTAGTTAAAAAATATTAGTCCAATATTAGTCAATTATTAACAAAGATTTTTTTTTTTTTTTTTTTTAAATAGAATAAAATGAAATACCTGCGTTAGGTATTGATTATATATCTTATTTGTAACTAACTCCAAAAATATCTTATTAATAATAATTAGTAATAATTAGTAATATTTACTACTAAATAATAATAGTAGTTGTAAGTTAATAACAAGATAACTGCTCAACTATCATTTAAGTATAACAACTTAAAGTTCTATTTGTCCTCCGCCAAGTGTTGGCCCCGTAGAGATGTTCATCACTCCAATGATTTCTCGATGTCCTGGGCAAACTCAAATGCTTCCTTGTGATCGGTAAAGAAGTGATCCTTATGCTTGTAGGTAACTCGTAGTTTTGCAGGATACAACAGTCCAAATCTTAGGTCTGAAATTGTCCTGAGAATTCCTCTTGTCTCGTTGAAAAGCGCTCTTCTCTTGACAACCTCTGCGGGATAGTCTCTGAAAATACGGATATTGTCGCCTTCAAATGATAGGTTACTGTTGCTGGCAATTTTCGACAAAATGTCTTCCAAAACGTGGTCATAATGCACCTTCAATATCAGTTGTCTTGGGGGGCATTAGGGTTCTGACGTGGTCTCAATGCCCTATGTGCATGATCCAGTAGAGGCTTTTTTTATCTAAATTTAAAACCTTTTGTAGAAGATCGGCAGCAAATTCACAAGGGTTTTTATTTCCCTCTCTGCCCTCTTTGATTCCCACGATTCACAAGTTCTGATGTTTTGAATGTCCCTCCAAATCAATATATTTTTCAGATATTTAATTCAATAATTCTGATAAACGCTTGGTCTCAGTTAAGACCCTTTTCATAGTGTCAGCACTTGTCTGAACAATTGACTCTATTTCAGTTATAGCTGTAATATGCTGATTTATTATACTGATAACTGGATCCAACCTAGAATTAAGCATGGATTCCAATTTATTAAATTTAGCTTTTACCTCTTCCATATGTCAGTTTGTTTCCACTTATTTCGTCCTTCCAGGTAGACAATTCTTCCAGAATTTTGGTGTGGACAGTCCAAAATGAATCTGATATTTCTTGTTTAAAAATGGTCTGCTCTTCCCTTATAACAGATATTTCTTCTGAAATAATATTAGGGAACTCCTCCATTCCATTTTTTTTAGGTCTTACCTTCTGACCCTGTTTATAAATTTCTTCTTGGGACGATACTGAAATTGAGGTCGAGGCTTCACTTGGGCCTACTTCTTCCTCTGGTCGTTTAACCCGGGTTTTCCATGTCTGTACTTTCGGGGGAGTGCTTTGAGTCGACATTAAACAACCGTCGTCGCGGTCTGATGACGTCACTCACCCCTCGACACAAGTTGCCGGTAAGGTTTTCAGTGGGTCCGTCCCATTTTTTCTCCTTTTTTTCGGATTTTCCACGGAGCTAGCTGGAGCGTGGCTAATTCCAGCATAGCGCCACTGGAAGTGCAATAGCTCTTCTACATACAGATCAGAAAATATTAGCTAAGACTTTGGCAAGAAGACTAAGTTTGTATATTAGTAAATGAATACATCCAGACCAAACTGGGTTTATACCTAAACATTCGTTTTATAATTTGAGATGCCTGTTTAATATAATGTATTCACACAGAACGATAAATGAAGACTTAACTATTATTTCTTTAGACGTAGAAAAAGCATTTGACCAAGTAGAATAGTAAGATTAAACGAAAACTTACCAGTTTGAAGTTTGATCTTGATTTTATGAGGAGTTACGTTGGTGATTCCGTGAAGAAGACCCACCAGGCCGCATGCGCACCAATCTTCAAAGCAGCAGTATGAAATCACAAATAACAACACTGAAGTGACATAGTAAGATGTGTGACTCGGGCACTACCAGATGATCCTTTATGAGAGAGGGTTGGGCGTGGCGGGCACATAATCACCAACGTAACTCCTGATGAAATCAAGATCAAACTTCAAACTGGTAAGTCCTCGTTTAATCTTAAGGGCCTGTCCTACCAGCATCCGACTCCATGCGGTGAGCGCGACCAAACCGGCAGCGGGGGCCACGCAGAGGTCGGGTGATCCATGTACAGGGCCGTTCCCAACAGCATGCGCCTGCATGCGAAGAGCACGACCAAACCGGCAGCGGGGGCCGCGCGGAGGTGGGGTGAGTGGTGCAACGCGGCGCAAAGTGAGGCGAACTTGGAGCGAAGTCATAAAGGTAAGTTCGCCTGGACAGAGAGGGACATACAGAGAGGGGCACAGAGGCACACACAGAGAGGGGCACAGAGGCACACACAGAGAGGGTCATGGAGGCACTACAGAGAGGGTCACGGAGGCACGACGTCGAGGCGGTGTGTAATGTGTTGAGGCGACTGCGAGCCGACAAGCCGTTGCCGCGCGGAATTTTTGAACATGGTCAGTTTTTCGGAGCCCCGCGCGATGTCGGGACGAAGTCCGCACAATTCCGCACGGCTCCGGCGATCGAAGTGGGACCGGCCCCGCGACGCCGGACGGCTCAAGCGACCACGTTAGGTCGCACTCAACGCATGGAGTTGCATGCTGCTGGGACAGGCCCTTTAATATTTTACTTCGGAGTCACGTGAGTGATTCCGTGAAGAGTTCAAAGCTTTGTGATTTCATGCCGCAGATTACAAATCTCAGCATCCCACTGCATTGATTGACTCAAATGAGAAATTATTATTATTTTTTTAAATTTATTTTATTTATTATAGAAACAAAATAATAACAGAGTACATTATTTTACTATAATGAAAATACGTGATATTAATGATAAATTCATACTATTAATATTATTTGTATTATTATTAATTATAAATTTCAAGGTTATATATTTTATATAATTAAGAATACATGGTACTAATAATGCATTTATAGTATTAGCAATATACTCATACTGTTAATAATATTTGTATTATCTCAGATTTTTAAATATAAGACCAAATTTTATGTAATTAATAATACATAATACTAGTAAAACTTTTATAATATTCATTATATTTTCATAATGTTAACAATATTTGTATTATCATTGATTTTAAATTTAAAATTATTATATAATTGAAAATACACAGTTTTATATAATTGAAAATATAAGATACTAATAATATTTTCATGAAGTTAATGATATTTTATATTCGTACTGATATTAAGAATTTAACATAATGTGTTTCTATACTATTTTCTAATTTTTTATATAGATATAAGAAAATAGAAAATAGAGTAAAGAGTGAGAAAAGTTTGATGGAGAGTAAAATATTCCTCATTAATCCGTACTTGGAGATATATTCATGATTTATTATATATATTTCTTCATCCATTCAAATATTCAGGCCTCAGTCAAGTCCTCGCGCCGAACCGTTATGACCCTGTAAATATTTAATATATGGAGACCAAATCCCTTTGAAGAGGTCTAACCTATCCATAAGGACGAGCCTCAATCTCTCCAAATGGAGTGTCTCCGACATTTCTGTATTCCACATTTTGATTGTTGGGAATGCAGGGCCTTTCCAAAATTTTAATATTAATTTTTTCCCAATTATTAGACAATAGTCGATAAAAATTCTTTGGTTCATTGTTATTAGTTGGTCAGTTTCAAGTATTCCAAGTATTATTAACTTTGGATCAGGGGTCATACTTATATTGACAACATTCGAAATTATCTTACATATTTCGTTCCAATATTCTACAATTTTATACAGTTAGTAAATGAATGTGACAAATTTGCTTCTGAGATTTGGCATTTATCACATGTAGGAGATATTTTTGGGAAAAATATTATGTAATTTAGATTTAGAGTAATGTAATCTATGTAATATTTTAAATTGTATAAGGGAATGTTTAGCATTTAACGAGCAATGATGTATATGTTGTAGACTTTCATCCCATATTTCTGGTCTTATAATTTGGCCTAATTCATTTTCCCAAGACTCTCTATATGTTTCTGTTAATGGGATATCACTTTCCAATAAAATATTGTATATATATGATATCATTTTTTCCGTATTTGGATGTTTATTCAAGCATTCATCTAAAATTTCTGTCTTTCTATTTCTAAATTCTTGTGTATTTGCAGAAACATAGTTTTCTAATTTGTAAATATCTAAAATATTCTTTATTATGTAGTCCATAAGTTTGTTGTAACTCTTGAAATGAAAGAAAAGAGTTTTCCTTATAAGATCACCCATCTTAGAAATTCCTTTATTTTTCCATTGTAAAAAAGCTTTATCCAACATTGAAGGTTTAAACGTAAAATTATTGGCAATGGTAAGACCTAGTGGTATGAATTTTAGTTTTAGTGTTTTCTTTATTTGTTTCCAGATGCGGATTCCATTTTTCTATTATCGGATTTTCACTATAAACTTTCTTAGCTACGTTAGTGTTAGCAAATATTATAGAGCTAATTTCAAATGGAGAACAGTCTTCTTTTTCCATATTTAACCAATTTGGTTTATTATCTATTTCTTCTAACCAAAAATTTCATATTTTTAAATATTAACTGCCCAATAATAGAACATAAGATTTGGTAATGCTAATCCTCCATTTATTTTGGGTTTACATAAATGTTTTTTACTTATTCTATGGCTTCTATAATCCCAGATAAAGTTAGTAATTAGAGAATCTACTTTTTTGAAAACATTTTTAGGAAGATATATCGGAATTAATTGAAATAAGTATAATAATTGTGGGAGAAAAATCATTTTTATTGCATTAATTTTACCTATCATTGAAATAGGTAAGCTTTTCCAATATAAAATATTCTTATTTAATTTATTCAGTAATGGAGGGAAATTAAATTTAAATAAAGAATCAAATCTTTTTGTAACAAAAATCCCAAGATATTTAATATTTTCATTTGTTATCTTGAAAGGGAATTGTTGTAATATATGTAAATTATTCAGCGTTATTGGCATAAGTTCACTTTTATTCCAATTGATACTGTATCCTGAGAGTGATCAATTTTCCTTAATTGTCGAGCCAATAATTTTTGGGGTTTGTCCCCAAATTCAAACTGTAATTGTTTAGTATGTTGATAAAATTTTATAACTTGATCTGTATATATTTTATTTAATTTATATTTCAATGCTACAATTTTATTATGTAATATTATATCTGGTTTTGTTGCATTCTGTATATCTAATTGTTTAATCTCCCTTTCCAAATCTTGTTGTTCTTTCCGAATCTTTTTGTTATGGAATGCTTGTGAAGAAATCATGATTCCCCGAAGATATGCTTTAAATGTTTCCCATAATAAGGAGCGAGATATTTCTGGTTGATCATTTATTTCAAAGAAAATCTTAATTTGAGTTATGATATATTCCTGAGTAGTTTTATTTTTTAAAATTTGTGGGTTACGTTTCCACTGTCCTGAATTTTCTGTTTTGCCATTTATTTTAATTTTAAATGTTAATGGCGCATGATCTGAGATTATAATATTATGATATATTTAGATTCATAAGTAAGTGAAATGAGTTTTGCATCCACCAAGAAATAATCTATTCTTGAATAAGTTTTATGTACTGGCGAGTAAAAAGAGTATTCTCGTCCCGTAGGGTTTTCTGTTCTCCAAACATCTTTAATATTAGTCGTTTGTATATATGCGTTTAATAAATCACTAGAATGTGATTTAGTTTTTCTTTGTTTTGTAGATCTGTCTAAGTAGGGGTCTAGTGTACAGTTAAAATCTCCTCCTATTATCAAATTATATTGTGTTAATTCCGGGATATTGTTAAATACTTTCTTAAAAAACAATGGGCTATCAAAATTTGGTCCATATATGTTAACAAAAATCATTTTTTCTGTATTTAATTCTCCTATCGCAATGATGTATCTGCCATCTTTATCAGCTATGGTTGATGTATGTTTAAATAAAGTACCTTTACGAAATAATATTGCTACACCTCTTGATTTATGCGTAAAAGAAGAATGATATATTTTATCTATCCATTTAGCTTTCAACCTGTTTTCCGCATCTTTTTTTAAGTGAGTTTCTTGAATGTAGATTACATCAGCTTTGCTTGCCTTTAAATGTGCCAATACTTTTCCTCTCTTTATCGGTTTGTTAATGCCTTTAACATTCCAACTACAAAACGTTAATCCCTCATTCCCCATATTTCTTTTTAAATCTTGCATTTTAAGTTTGTAGAGATCTACAATAAAGTCTAAGGATCAGCGCGACAGACCCAACCTTACACCCGAACTCTGAATAGATAAATTTTAAATCTCGTTTGTGTCCCTCACAAATATATCTCCATTTGTCCAATGTGTTACTCCATTCAAACTGAAAAATACAATAGATATAAAAGAAGAATAAAGGATAGTTTAAGAAATTAGTGTTGTGTTTAAAGGTAGAAAGAACTACATCTAGAGTAGGTGTAGTTTGTGCTAGCCATACTAACATGGCTATCCATCTAATGACTTCCGTCATTGATGTTATTAACTCGGCCAGCTCCTCAAATGAGAAATTAATGCATTAGTAGTAACATTACATTTAATGCAGTAATAAAGTTTATTTAAAATATATAAACAAACAACAGTACCCCTCTATCCCAGGGCACTTTAAACAGAACTTAAAATAGCATTGGCAAACAGCCCTGGATCGGCAATCGGCCGATGATAGAAATTCTGAAATATCAGCTCATTTGCCCATCCAGCGGCCACCAAAATATTGTCGATGGGCACGTCCCTCGCCTTGGCCGCCGACGTAGCTGCTGCCCTAGTGGAATGAGATGTAAACACATCAGTGTTAATATCTGCATCAATCAAGACTTGTTTCAGCCATCTCAAAATATTATTAAATGACACTCTCTTATGTGTTTATTTTATATTTTTATAATTGATAAACAATCCTGTCTCCATGTTACACAAACCCTCTGTAGCTGCAATATATTGCATCAAATGAGTTTTTACGCATAAGGATGGATCCGTGGGATATGCTGAAAACACTATTTTGAACCCTGTGATACCTGGCCTGCTTTGTTTGAGGAGGTCATAAATGTAAAACGTAACATTGTCTGCCGTAGTTTCCATTCTATCTAGCTGTAATTTTTGTAACGTCTGTACTCTTTGCGCTGAAACCAACGCCATGAGCATGGCCACCTTCATGGTGATTTTGGTCAAAGACGAGACAGGAAACCACTCACGCAGTACTCTGAGGACCATACACACATCCCAAATTGCCATATATCTAGGTTTGGGAGATCTGGAATTAAAAATCCCTTTCATTAACCAAACAATGATAGGGTGAGATCCAATAGAATGTTTGTCTGACTTAATCACTAAATATGATGATAAAGCATTTCTTGCTGTATTGATTGCATTATAACTTAGTCCTTCATCATTGTAGAGGGTTGACAGAAACTCTAGAACATGCAAAATACATGCTGTACAATAGTCAATATTATTTTGTACACAATAAACTTCCCATTTTTTTACAACAAATATACTGCTTTTGAGTACCCGGTCTCCAAAATGCAGTAAGCATGTCCACAGTTCAACCCGATAATCCATGCCTCAGATATGGCCTTCTTAAAATCTGCAAATTAACAAATCAATACGGTCATACAATGGATGGCATACGCCAGTTACCAGATACACCAATAAATCCCTTTGTTTGGGAACAGCCATCAGGGGTTGTGTCATCAGCTGCAAGATGAAAGGGCACCATGATTGGGTAGGCCAGTCGGGTATCACCAGTACCCCTGAAGCATCATCCTGCTTGATTTTAAGCAAACAATTTATGAGACAGAACGGTGGAAATGCATATTATATATATACATACCACCCCAATTCAGTGAGAAAGCGTCAATCGCTACTGCCCCAAGATCTGGTTCCCATGACATATATTTGGGAAGCTGGTGGTTTAATCTGGATGCGAACAAGTCAACATCTGGTCTTCCATATTTGACAATTATATCATTGAATACATCCCCATTTAACATCCACTCTATGTTGTCATGGAACTTTCGTGACCTGGTGTCTGCCACTGTATTGAATCCCCCTGGTAGATATATAGCTGAGAGTCAAATGTGTTTGTCAATACACCAGACCCAGATTTGGTTTTTCAGTCTGTCACAAGATCCGACTTGATACCACCCATGTGATTAACATATGCTACTGCCGTAGCGTTATCAATTTGGAGCTGAACATGCAGACTGCTTTTGTTAGAACAATAAGCCTTGAGCCCATAAAATGCTCCTAAAAGCTCTAAATGGTTTATTCCCCATGTCTGCAGAAGCAAAGCTTCTTCCATACTCCATCTTCCTCCACAACTTGAACTTGTATCCGTGGCACCCCACCCAAGTGCACTGACATCAGTCTGCAAGAACATGGAAGGTTGTTCTAGCACCACTGTGCTGAAACTACTGGAGACATGTTGGATCCACCATAGAAGATCAGTAACTGCATCTGCTGATAATTGCATGGGCCTATCATAATGACCTAAATGTACCATGAGTGCCTGTTCCTTTGCTCTTTGTAATTGCTGATAATGCAAAGGCCCAAATTGGACTGCTGGAAATGCTGCAATTTCCCAAGCAGCCTTGCCACTTGTCTAATTGAAGGTTGTTGTTTGTTTAAAAGTTTTATACAATACTCAATTAGCTCTACACTTTTCTCCCTGGGCAAGGTAATTACCATCTTAAATGAGTCAATTGTGAACCCCAAATAATCAATTGTGGTAATTGGCGTCAATTTAGATTTTCCCAAATGAATGACAAACCCCAGTTTTTCAAGTGTGAATTTGACAACTGCCACTGATGTTTCAGCTAATTCTTTTGTTTGTCCGATAATTACAATATCATCCAAATAGGCTATAATTACATGGCCCTGACCTCTAAGTAGCCCCAAAATTGGTTTTAACAATTTAGTGAATACTCTAGGGGCTGAGGTTAAACCATTCGGCAGCGCCTTAAACTGCCATAATTGATTCATCCAAATGAATTTAAAATACTTTCTATGCTCGCACCGAATAGTAAGCGTCTTTCAGATCTATGGTTGCCATATAACAACCTCTGGAAATCAGTTGCTTGGTGGTAACCAACGTTTCCATTTTGAAGTGTCTATAGAGTACAAATGGATTTAATTTTGTAAGATCCAAAATGATTCTGCATCCTCCGTCCTTTTTGGGACGGGAAAATATATTTGACACAAATTGGCGGACTTGATGAACCGTCTTCTCAATTACTCCTTTGTTACATAATTTTTTCGAGTTCAGCTTGAACCTCTATTACCTCTGTTTGTGAAAAATAAAGTGTTCTGCTAGGAACATGTTGGAGAGGTAAAGCAGCATTTGGAATGAATTTAATCCAAAACCCTTGAATCACACTCCTGATAAACAGATCTGAAGTAAGCTGCTTCCATTCAACATAAAAAAAGCCATAATATACCACCAACTTTTTCCAGTGTTACATTTAATATCTTTTTATGAGAACCAGACCCACCTACCTCTCTGGTAACTGGTGCACCCAGCTGACTCCAGCCTCTGGCAGTGGCCCCCATGGTTGCTCGTGCTCCGGCTGAAGGGTACCATCCACGCCCCTGCACTTGTCCCTGGTGTTGCCCCGGAAGCTGAGGTGGTTCTGTAAGGATACTCCCTCTTCAGCGGTCTGCCGGTCATCATTGGTCTCATCAGGCTTATTATTTTTGCTTCTTAATTTTTTTCTTTGACCTGCATGGTAAGGTCTGCGCCAAACAGTAGATCAGGTGGTTGGATATTTCTTGGCTTACAAAGTGCAGCATATCTGGGATTAATGGTGGGTCTAATAGCCCTTTTCCTGAGACAATTGATCTCAAAAGGGGTGCTACATAGCAACCCTAGAGCCTCTTGATGTGTTCTGGTCACATAACCACCATCCATTCTTCTTGCGAACGCCGTTATGCCAGAAGCAAATAATTTTCGGACCCTCTGCATCTTAATCTCTTGACTTCGCATGCCGGGTCCCATCTGACCCCATATAACCTGATTCACAGTTGATACTTTTAACAACTCACAGTTGCTTGGAGGCTCATGTTTTTTGGCTGTCTCATCCATAGTGAGCTCCTGGAGCTGATGAGAAACCATATAATTTATTGTGGCAGCCAGCTCTTCACCTAGCGGCTCTCCTGCTCCTAATGGGACAGCAATTGGTACTGCCAGTGGTGGAACATCTGGTAACTCCACTGTTTCTCCTGGCTGAACCTCCCCATCAGATTTGGGATCAGGACTGATCTGACCCATTGCACTCCCTTCAAAAGTGAAAGGGTTATCCGGCAGCACTGTTGTTGCTGGCGCCTCTGGCTCTGAGAGGCGCTGACACTCCTTCTCTTGGAGTGAAGTTCTCTGGAGGGCTGTGTGCAACAGCTCCTCCACTTGGGATAGGCGTGAACACACTCTAACCAGCCCTGGTGAGGAATCATCCCCCGATTCCGTGGGCCTAGCAGGCTTTTCAGGTGCGCTGCGCCCTAATGGCACTGACTCTGTGCTGTGTAGCACTAAGTCTGCAGCCACTAACTCTGTAGCTAGCCACTGTACAGAGGTATGAGGCAGCGCTTCCATGCCTGAGCTGCCGCGGCTGGTTGCGACTCGCTGCTTTCCCTTCCCTGTTTTGTCCATGCTAGCGATCGGCAGATAAGCGTACCGGCCAGCACGGACTCGAACTCCAGTGAAAGTTTTGTCACTTACCTGGAGTCTGAATACTTAGCGCTGGAGGAGCTCGGTTCCTTGCAGCCTCTGTGCGTCAATGCGGCTGACGTACTGGTGCGCAAGCGGCCTGGCGGGTCTTCTTCACAGAATCACTCGCGTGACTCCAAAGTTAAGTGGGTCTATCTCTTTACAGTGTTGGAAAAATTCCAACTAGGAGAAAATTTTATCTCATGGATAAAGCTGTTATATAACAATCCGACTGCCAGAATATTGACTAATCAGATTCTGTCACCTAAATTTCAATTATTCAGGGGTAATAGTCAAGGATGTGCTCTTTCACCAATGTTATTTGCCTTAGCCATAGAACCCTAAGCAGAAAGCATAAGAGTACATCCGGGCATTCACGGATATAATACTAAACATACCAATAACACGATTTTGTTATATGCAGATGATGTACTTTTATATATCACCAACTCTCTAGTCAGTGTCCCAAATATATTAAACCTTATAGAACAATTTGGTTCCTTCTCAGGGTATAAACTGGAATAAAAGTGAAATGATGCCAATAAAAGTTCAAGACCCTTTACATCTCAAAAAATTTCCCTTCAGAATTGTCACTGAAAAATTTACATACCTTGGAGTCCATGTGACTAGAAAATATACCACTCTATTTCAAGCAAATTTCCCACCATTAATTACTAAATTAAATGCCCTCATTCAATTTTGGAAAACACTCCCTATTTCCCTTATAGGTAGAGTAAATGACGTAAAGATGATTTTCCTTCCACAACTCCTTTACCTATTTCAATCAATACCAATTTATCTCCCTAATAGTAAAAAAAAAACGTAGACTCTGTTATCACAAATTCCATTTGGGATTATAAAACCCACAGTATACATAAACGACATTTATATAAATCTAAAAAAAATGGAGGATTAGCACTCCCCAATTTCCTTTTCTATTACTGGGCGACTAATATTAAAAACATAACCTACTGGATGGATGATACATGTCAACAGGTAAACTGGTTAAACGGAGAGGGAAGATTGTTTGCATTTTAATATAGGCGCGATTCTTCTCTCTCCTATACATCTGAATAAATCAATATGAGTATGAGCAAAATCCGATAATACACAGCACCCTACGAATTTGGAAACAGTTGAAATCAAGCCTCAAACTGAAACATTTCTCTCTCCTTTTACCAATCAATAACAATCCCTCATTTAAACTGTCTACTTTAGATAAGGCATTTGCACAATGGAAAAACTCAGGAATTAAAACGCTGGGAGATCTCTACGAGAAGTTTCAAGAATTCTCCTCTCGTTTCAAGAATTACAGGAGAAATACCATTTGAAAGCAAGTCCATTTTTTAGATATCTTCAAATCCAAGACTATGTGAAAACACATACACAAGACTGTTATTTTATGGGCCCAGATATATTAGACGAATGCATGAATAGACAGGCGGATACAAGTAAGTTAATATCCTACATTTATAATACCCTTTTAATTGCACACATTCCATCTTCTGAAATGCTTAGGCAAGCATGGGAAGATGAATTGGGTTTATTAATCTCAAAAGACAGCTGGGAGGAAAGCCTTTTATACATACATTACTGCTCTCTTAATGTTAGGCATTCCCTGATACAAGATCTTCCCAAACATCTCTCCTATTTGTGATAAATGTCTCCTCCAAGAAGCGACTATAACCCATTCTTTCGCTTCCTGTATAAAGTTACAAATCTTCTGGAGGGGAATATTTGATACCTTCTTCAAAAGACTTAAAATTAAATTGGAACCAGATATAAAACTGATCACATTAGATATGTCAGAGGACTGCTCTAAGCTAACGATATTTCAAAGACGTTTCCTCAATTACAGCTTGATAACGGTAAAAAATTAATACTCAAATTTTGGAAACAGACAACAGTCCCTACAGTGAAGATTTGAAATACGGATATGTCCGAGTCACTACATTTGGAAAACATTAGGCTTGTCTTGGCGGAAAAACCAGATCAATTTCTTAAGACGTGGTTACCTTTTACTGAATTTCTGCCGCAACAGAATGGATAAACACAAATTTATATTTAAATCCGACATCAGGGATGGGTGAGGGGGGGAAACAAAAAAATATACATAAAATATAAATAAGAGTATATTTGACTCATGGAAATCTTTCAACATGTTGAAAATTTTTCACGAGTTAACACGTTTCCCGAGTACCTGCCGTTAGCATTATGGGTCGCTAAGTTACGTCCACGAGCTCCGACGTTCCCACTAAGTTACCACTATTTGATTCCACGAGTTTGATTGGTTTTTAACTCAGGAAAACTCGTGGGGTGAACTCGCACCGTGGGACAAGGGTTTTAACTGACTTCTGGTCTTCATGACCAACAGTCGGTTAGAATTGGTCATAACATTTCCTTCACTCTGATCCTCAACACTGGTGCTTCTCAGGGTGGTGTGCTTAGTCCCTGAGATCTCAACTCCCTGTACACCCATGACTGGGTGGCCAAGTACAAAACACCCAATCTTTAAGTTTGCCGATTATACCATTATTGTTGGCTGGAACTACAATAATGATGAGATAAAGACGAAAGAGATGAAGATTGTTGTGTTTATCATTGCTGTAAGTACACTTTTCACTCTGTGAGCTTCATGTACATAAGAAATTTACTTGAACCCTGCTCTATATGACAATAAACTAAACTAACTAATCAAAAGAAGAAAAGTGATCTTCCCTATACTTCTATTCAGAAAACAGGTTTTTTTAACAGATTTATTCATGCAACTATGGTCAGCATGACCTTGTAATTATGTATAAAGTGCATGACACATGAAGAAGCTCAATACTCACTAACAAGAAAATGTGTAAAACAAACCTTGACTTAAGAGACTAATGCATGCTGTTCTGGACCTTGATTTTTTTTTAAATTCATGCCTGTAATAAATGAATGTTAACAAGCCCAGTACTACACTTGAGAAAGTCTAATTATAGGGTGCCGAAGGGGAAGTTTAAACAATGGTGTTGGAGCTGTAGAAACAAGGAACTGTAGATGGAACACAAAAAGCTGGAGAAACTCAGCGGGTGCAGCAGCATCTAAGGAGCGAAGGAGATAGGCGACGTTTCGGGTCGAGACCCTTAGATGCTGGTTTACAAATAAAAGACACAAAGTGCTGGAGTAGCTCAACGGGCTCGGCAGTATCACTGTGGAACATGAATAGGTAACATTTCATGTTGGAACCTTTCTTCAGACTAACTGAACTAATTGTAGGGGAGGAAAGATAACGGGGAGGGTCAGGACTCCATCTCAGAATGGAGACAGACAGACAAATAACCAACAAAAAAGCAGATTTAGCTGGAGGCTATGCAATTGCCCATGTCTACATCTTGTCACAAGAGAAGTTGTTGATGGTGAGGACAAGTTTCATCATGGTGGAAGAGAGTGTTAGTAGAGGGAAATTGATTGGGTGTTTATTCAAGGAAGAAGCAGAAGGTCTTGAGACCTTGCTGGTGGGGGATGGAGATGTATGGTGACTGGACTTCCATGATAACGATGAGGCAATGAGAGCCTAGAAATGTAGTTATTGAAAAGTTGAAGGGCATGTGAGGAGTCTCAGATGTAGGTCGGAAGAGACTGGACAAGAGGGGATAGAATGGAATCAAGGTGTTTAGAGATGAGTTCTGTGGGACAGGAGCAGGCAAAAACAATGGATCTGCTTGTGGTTTGGTGTTCATCTGTGGATCATGGTCAAGAGGCAGGTATGAGGAGGGGTCCGAGAGCTGACGTCAGCACAGTAGATGTCAGCCTGCCAGACTACAATGACATCTCCTTTGTCGCCCGGTTTAATAACAATGTTGGGATTGTTGATGAGGGAGCGGATGACTGTGCATTCAGAAGGCGTGAGATTTGAGTAGTCAAGAGGAGTGGAGAAGTCAAGATGGTTAATGTTGTGCTGGCAGTTGCAAATAAAAAGGTCCAGAGAGCATAGACGTCTGGTTGGGGAAGTACAAGAGGAGGAATGTTGAAGATGGGAGAAGGGATTGTCACTGGGCGGCGAGGACTCCATACTAGAGAAAACGGCCCAGTGGTGGAGGTGATGGATTAAGAGCACAACATCATGACCGGCCAGGAACTCATTGAGGTGTGGACATCGGGGTACAAAGGTAAGACTTCTGCATCAGAAAGAGGGTCAGGGGAGATAGTGAAATTGCTGTGGAGGAGAGATCACCAGAGATTATGTGATCGGAAACACTGGGCAATAATGGCCTAGCGTTCAACTGTGGGGTCATATTGGAGCTGTATTTGGCTACACAGCCATGGGCATAGTAAGAGTAGAGCAGGGGATTGAGCACACAGCTTTCAGATGCCCCCATGCTGATGGTCATCAAGGAGGGAATGTTGTTGCCACCTGGTAGTGATTGTGGTCTGCCGATGAGGAAGTTGAGGATCCTATTACATAAGGGCGAGCAGATACCCAGTTTTCCCCCCGACTCTGACAATAACTTTAGAGAGATAATGGTGTTGAATGCCAAGCTGCAATCGATGAACAATGCCATGACGAAACAGGAAACATAGTGCTGGTGTAACTAAGCGGATCAGGCAGCATTTCTGGAGAACATGGATAGTTGACATTTTGTGACAAGGCCTTTCTTCTGACTGATTGTTGAGGGGCGGGGCGGGGGCGGGGATACTTACATAGTTTGGTGCATGAGGGTGCTGAAAAACATGGGGTAAATATAAATAAAGCTCTTAAAGATAGCGGAGTCGAGGGATATGGAGAGAAGGCAGGAACGGGGTACTGATTGTGGATGATCGGCCATGATCACAGTGAACAACGGTGCTGGCTCAAACGGCCGAATGGCCTTTTACTCCTGTACCTATTGTCTATTGTCTATTCACATGAATAGCGCACACAAGTAGCTGGTTCATTTTCTCATCTGGTGTAATGTGCCCCAGAGATAATCTCCAGTGTAATCTATTCTCACTAAAATGAAATAATGCTATATAGTGTCCAAATATCAAGTCCTCCATGTATTAATTTCTAGGTTTACAAAAGTAAAACTTCAACAATGAACTTCTGCCAAGATGATAAGAGTAAATACCATATATATAAAAAAAATTAAACAGTGCTGACAAATGCAGTCAAGGCTGCACTTTATACAAGAGAATCAGATAATTGTAAACTGCTCAAACTTCAGCCTTGAGAATCAAAAAACCCTATCTGAGCACTGAAATAGCAGTAACTTCTTATTACACATTCTCAGTCACTTTAAATGCCACCATTTTTTTCTCAGTGATCCACTCTTGAAAACTACTTAACATTTGAGAACTAATCATGAGATGAAACAGATTTGAGCTATTTCTGTATTTTAACCTGCCAAATGCAATGTGCTCAAGCAAACAAAAAGATTGGTAAAAAAACATATGTAAACAATTGTTGTAAAAGTATTTAGTATGAAGAGTCTGAAGAAGGGTCTCGACCCTAAACATCACCCATTCCTTCTCTCCAGAAATGCTGCCTGTCCCGCTGAGTTACTCCAGCTTTTTGTGTCTACCTTTGGCCTGGGTTTTAATGCAAGCTGTTGGGAACACATGGGAAGCCCAGTGCAAATGAGTGCATCTGTTGGTCATTTTTGTTTATAAGCAGCCACAAAGCTAAAAGGTCAGATCCAGAGTTCTTGTCTAATCAGCATCAGCTGATGCAATGACAACCTGCATGATGCGAATGCCCGTCTGAGTGGACCTCTTTGTTATTGGTTATTATTGTCTCATGTACCAAGATAGAGTGAAAAATCTGTTGATGAGGCAAGTCATACTGTATTATGGCTTCTAAATCAAAACCCTAATGATTTATGATCTTGGACCATCCCAAATGGTCAGAACCGGAATCTGAGCAACCTGCCTTCATCGCTGCTAACAGCACAGGCTTGTGTTTGGTAGAAATGTATGGAAGCTAAAGGAAGAGTGAGTTGGCGATGATTAGAATGTTAAGGCCTGAGATTCCAGCAAATGTGGAAGAAGAAACAGAGAGCATTGTTTCAGATCTTTAACAGAACTGTCCTGGAGGAGAATTGGAACAAATGAATAGTAATTGGAGCAAAAAGCTGGAGATGTTGTAAATCCAAAACAAAAATAAAATGCTGGAAGCATCTACCACATTGCTTGTCTTTCATGCCTTGACTATTTTTCTTGTTGGCTAATTAATGGTCTATTCAGTTGTGTGAAGATAAACAGCAACACATGAATTGGCCAACAATTCATGGCACTTTTAGTGATCATGTGGTATTCATTGTACCTCATTCTGCACATTTCAGAAGAGTGTCATAAATTATAGAGTAGCAAAGAACTGCAGATGCTGGACATGACACAAAAGGACACAAAGTTGTGGAGTAACTCAGCAAGGGAGACAGCATCCCTGGAGAGCATGGATAGGTGACATTTTGGGTTGAGACCCTTCGTCTCCCAAACCATTTCTTATCTCATTGCCTCTAGTGATCTACCCATCCCTCCAACCTTATTGTTTCCCAGCCCCGCATTGCCCACTTCTATTTCCTTTCCAAAATACACAAACAGGACTGCCTCGCCAGACCCATTGTCTCTTCCTGCCCAACTAAATTAATCTCCACATACTCGATTCCATCCTACCACCTCCTGTCCAGTCCCTTCCCACCTACGTCCTAGACACCTCATATGACCTTCAATTCTTTAATAGCTTTCAATTTCTAGGCCCCCATTGCCTTATCTTCACCATGGATGTCCAGTCTCTCTGCACCTCCATCCCCACCAGGAAAACTGGTCCCAATCATTCTATGGTTCACTCTCCTTTCTCTTGGGCTGCCCTCTTGCTCCATCTCTCTGGCTTCTCAGGCCACTTCTCTGTCCCATCGCTGTTGTCTCTTCACTCTCTCCCTTATTCTCTCACAATGTTCCCTTCACTCTCTCTTACTTACTCTCTATTATCGCTTCACTCTCTTGTTCCCTCGCCGTTTTCTCTCCACTCTCTCTCGTTTCTCGCCGTTTTCTCTTCATTCTCACTGCCTCATTCTCCCCGGCCCGCCACAGATGCATTGCCGCATCACTTCTGGAACATGTTTGAGACACAAATTCTCCAATAAACTCTGACAACAGATGGCGCAGGTTCTGTTCACTCTTCTTTGGGTCTTTCTTGGCTGTTCAATCCGGATGTATCTACAGGCGATGGAGTTCTATTATGGTTGCCGAGGTCGCTACTGAGCTTGAACCAAACCCGCTCCTTTCTCGCTGGCTGGTTTTACCCAACGCGCATCTCAGGATTGCCTTGGTTTCCACCATCATGCCATCACCACTGTTGACATTGCAATTCACCTTAAATTCGTGAACTTGACATCAGCAATTGATTGCCGTGGTAACAGTGACCACAGAACAAGCGGACTGTGAGAAATACCCATCAGTTTCTCTACCGGCCATCAGGGGAGGATGTCTACTGTCCTCACCCAGTCTGGCCCAGATGTGACCCCAGATCCAACAATTCGTAGATCTCTTCTGAACAGTCACTCAGTTCCACCATCATTCAACATCCAGACAGAATGTATGAAACATTTGTATCATAGCTTCATAATTCGACTTGCCCACGTCACCCACGTTAGCATACTGGGTTGGTACCATTTGCCTGCATTTGCCCCATAGCCATCTAAAGCCTTCCTATCCATATATTTACCCAAATGTCCTTTCAAACTTGTAATTGTGTCCACTTCTATGGCTTCCTCTAGCAGCTGGTTCAGATAAAGATCACAGTCCGAGTGCAAAAAACTGTCCCTGAGGTTGCTCTTAAATCTCTATGCTCTCACCTTAAGGCTATGTATGTGCTCTCGTTTTAGACCCTCTACCCTGGGAAAAAGACTGTGACCCACTTTATCAATGCCCCTCCATGATTTTTTATACTATGTAAAGTTTCTCCTCAGCCTCAGTGTGGCGATACGGTGGTGCAGCAGTAGAGCTACTGCCTTACAGTGCCAGAGGCCCGGGTTCAATCCTGACTACGGGTGCTTGTTTGTATGGAGTTTATACATTCTCCCCATGACCTGCGTGGGTTTTCGCCAAGATCTTCGGTTTCCTCCCACACTCCAAAGACGTACAGGTTTGTAGGTTAATTGGCTTGGTGTAAATGTAACAATTGTCCCTGGCGTGTGTAGGTAGTGTTAATGTGAGGGGATCGCTGGTTGGTGGGCTGAAAGGCCTGTTACTGCCCTGCATCTCTAAACTAAACTCCTACACTCCAAAGAAAAAATATCCCAGTCTTTCCAGCCATTCCTTATAACTCAAGCAAATAAGTCCAGGTATCATATTGGTGAATCTCTTCTGTACCCTTTCCAACTTAATGACATCCTTCTTATAGATCGCCAACTAGAACTACACAGAATACCCCAAAGTAGTCCCACTGTTGATTTATGTAGCTGTATCATGATGTCCCAGCTTTTGTACTCCATACCGTTCCTAATTAATCTAAGCATGCCAGACAGCTTCTTCACCACCCTGTCCACAGCAAATGCCATTTTAATTAAACCATGCACCTGTACTCATAGATATCTCTGTTTACAACACTCCACAGAGGTCTACCATATACAGTGTAGGTACTGTCCTGGTTTCACATTCCAAAGTGCAAAGCCTCACACTTGTCAGAGTTAAATTCCATTTGCTATTCCTTGGCCTATATTCGTAACTGGTCAAGACCCAGTTGTAAACTTACATATCCTTCCTCAATGTCCACTGTACAACCAATTTTGGTATCATCTGCAAATTTAGGAACAGTGTTAACAACATGTCATCCAAACATCAATGTAGATAACAAACAGGGAATGCAACATAGATCTTCGCAGCATACAGGCCACAGGTCTCCAATCGGAAAAACGACCTTCCTACAACTACCCTTTCACTCCTTTGTCCAAGCCAATTTTTAATTAGCTACCTTATCTTGTATTCCATGTGCTCTATAATCTCCCAGACTAGCCAACCACATGGGACATTGTCAAAGGGCCTTGCTAAAGCCTATATAAACAACGTCTTCTTCCCTGCCCTATCAACCTCTTCAAAAATCTCTCAGATTCACGAGACATGATTCCCATCTCTAATCAGCCTCTGTCTATCCAAATGCTGGTAGATTCTCTCCCTTAGAATCACCATGAACAACCTACCCACCACTGACATCAGGCTCATGGATCTACAGTTTTCTCCACATAATATTCCAACAGCAGCATTAAAACGACTCATTATAATAGCAGGTTGATATGTTTTCTCTTTTGCTCAAATCTTCTTGCTTTGAAGGCCTACATATTGTTTGTCTTCCTTTTGGTATTGGTTTGTTATTGTGTCATGTACCAAAACACCATGAAAATCTTTTGTTTACCATGAAAATCAATACAATCAGGCCATTCACAGTACAACAGGTTGAAGAGAAAAATACCAAAGTGCAAAATATAGTTTACTAGCATTGTGTTGTAACAGTTCGAGAGAAAAAGTCAGACTCTCCTAGTGGCAGCATGCTGTGAGGTTGTAACTTTGTTTGCTCCCTTAACTTTTAACTTCTTGCTTACCACTCTTTCAATGTTACTTGTTATTACTTGATTCCAAGACATGGTCTAACCTTTTTTAAAGTGTTGATAACACTTTTATACTCTTCAATCGTGTAAAGGATGGAGACAAGAGCAAAAAAAGCTTCTCCAAGGAAGGAGCATGGGGAAGGCGCAGCTTCTGACTGGAATCTTAGAAGCAATATCGAAAATGAATGGAGAAATGAAGACAAGATTCTGCAGTGGAAGAAATGTTGAAAGGAATTTCGAGAAAATTGAAGGAAGTTCAAGACAAGCTGATTATGTTACAAGATGAATCTCGTGAACAGAAGGAACAAATTGATAACTTGCGAACCTTGGGTCAGGAAAGAAATTTGGAGATTGAAATACTGGAATGGAAAATGAACGAAAATACTCGGGCACTCGAGCAATACAAGACTACAAATATGGATCTGGAAAACAGAAGCCGTCGACTGAATATGCCTATAAAATGATAAAGGAGACTTTCAACATCGAGCACTATGAAAATCTTCCAATTTTGGCTAACGTACACAGGATCGGGAAGAAACCTGGTCCTCAAGATAAACCGAGATATTTGATCGTTCAGTTTCACTTTCTGCAGATGAAGGAGAATATGCTCCGAGCAGCAAAAAAGTTGGGCATGGTTGAATATGAAGGATGCAAGTTTCGGTTTGTCCCTGATTACAGCCGTGAGCTTATGGGATTGAGAATGCCTTTCCATAATGTAATGTCTGAGTTGTTTAAGAAAAAGTTGCGCCCTGCCTTGCTCTATCCAGCTAGACTGCGTATACGACTCATTAATGGTAACGACCAATTTTTTTAACAATCCGCAAGAAGTTTCCAGGAGAATCTTCGTATGATGATATCAAACCATAACTTTTACGTTCTCTAAGATACTGTTAATTTAATGTAATGGTATTATATATTAACTTTTAAGATCTTCTATGTTAGCTCTTCTACTTTTAAAATGTCCATCGAAGGATTTTGTTCCCCTGACTTAAGACAAGGTGAAGCAGTTCTTTTTCATAGTTTGCACGTATTTTGACCTTGGATAAACAATATGAAATAGCTCCTGTTTTTCACAATTAGCATGCACTTTTTAACCATAACATTAATTTGTTTTGGCTATTGAGTGGTAAAGTTGCCTTCTTTTTACACCGTTGGGAGCTGTCATTAGGAGAGATGGGGGTAGGGGAGGGATTAGGTAGCGTACTGACTGCCTACTGGTCAGTTTCGGGCATGGGTGGGGGTGGGAGGGGGGACTTTTGCTTTTAGTTTAGTTTTTCTATCTGGGCAGAATTTGAACTACAAAATTGTCTGAAATGTCGTCACTTCTGGCTCCGCCTTAGATTTTCTTCCTTCCAGTATCATGAACTGCTATGGCCTATGAAATTAACCCTTTACATTCCACATGATTTTTACAAACAATATGGATAAAGTTATTAACTCGCTTTCATGGAATGTGAATGGTCTGAACAATCCCATTAAGAGAAAAAAAAATGTTTAAGTTCTTCGTAGACTAAATGCTCAGATTATCTTTGTTCAGGAAACTCATGTAAGGAAAGACGACAATCAACGATTCTTTAAGTTTTGGAGAGGACAGCAGTTTCATTCAAATTCACAGGCAAAGGTGAAAGGAGTCTCTATTTTTATTGACCCCTCAATTTTGTTTGTTCATTATGAAACAATTTCTGATCCATATGGTAGATTTTTGATGATCACTGGTATTCTTCATAACCAAAAAGTTGTTATGGTGAATGTTTATGCACCTAATATTGATCACTCTGAGTTTTTTAAACAGTTAATTGCATCCTTTCCTAATTTAAATGAACATCTTTTGATAATGGGTGGAGCTTTTAACTGCTGTTTGAACCCCTCGATGGACAGATCTGCATCTTATCATGTGCTTCCAAATAAATCAGCCAGTTTTATCAATTCTTTTTTTACTTGACTGGAATGTTAGAAGTCTGGGGATTCCTACGCCCAAATGACAAAATAATTTTCTTTTTCTCTCATGTATATCATAGATTCTCAGCTAGTTTCATTAGTCACTGTGTGTGAGTATGATGCAATTGCTATTTTTGATCATGCACCATTGAAACTATCAATTTTACTTCGGAGTCACGTGAGTGACTACGTGAAGAACCCCGCCTCACGCTGGCAAACGGCATTACGTCGACGCTGACGGCGGAAGGAGGAGCTGCAGTAAGGAGCAGCTCCTCGCAGCGGTCGGAACGGCCCCGCAGGTAAGTGCAGCAAAGTCGGGATGTTTTTTAGCGTACGCTGGGTGGGTCCAGCAGTAAAAATAAAGTAAAATAAAAAGTCAGAGTCATGTTAAAGTGCTGTTTAGCACAGATTAAATGAAAGAAATGGAGAAATCGGCAAAGAAAATTCGCGGGTAAAAAGAGCTTCCCGGGGTGAAAATAAAAATACGGGAAAAAAGCTAGTGCGGATCCGGTTCCGATAACCGGTGGCCGCTGATATACCCGTTAGTGAGTTCTAGATTCTCCAGAAGTTATAACCACGGAGAGAAATGCTCCTAAAAATGTAAAAAAAATCTGAGAGGCCCGTGGTTCTGATGACTCTGATACTGAAAGTCCTCCAGATAATTAAACTATATGGAACTAATAATGGAGCATATGGAGAAAGTTCTCCAAAAAAATTATGAGACTAGGGTCACAGTACCCAGAAGGTTCCCAAAAAAGCCCTGAGGGGTTTAATTATTCTGATATGGCTGTGGGCCTAATTGGGAGTTGGAACTCCGGACCCAGGATTTGGGCGAAGGAAGTCTCATGGGATGAAATCCCAATTGATTTAGGGCTGCAGAAGGCAGACCCTGCTGATGGTGATTTGCATTTGGAAACACACCACAAAATAAAAGAAAGGCCAAATGTGCCTGAGATAGCAAAAGAATTTGCTATATATAAAGGAAGTGGTGAGGCTATGGAAGAAAACCTAGCTGCCAATATTAATATATGATATCTCACCAACTTCATAATTCTGTGATGATTGAAACATCAGAATTATAAACGCACAGGAAATTGTGCCTCATTGGAAGTGCCTACAGTTTATCCGTTGATATGGGCATCCATGACCCCAAATATGAGAGCTCAAGAAGTGAGGTCCAAAAATCCTCACAAATTATTCTGCTGCCATTATGGCTTTTGGGGAGATGGATAAGTTTTAAAAAAGAGGGCCTATTGTGCAAATTCTTTCTATGAAATTATTGTATGAGGAAAATGGCTATTCGGCCCATATTTCACCCAAGGTTTGCAAGCTTGTGTGGTTCGAGCAAGTGGTGTTCAAGCTCCTGGTTATCTGTTTGGAGTAAATCTGCCTAAATTATTAAAAATTGGATGAAGAAGCTAAAAAATTTTAACTGCATGAAATCTTCGTCTTAGGACAAAAAAGGTATTTTTTCGCCCAGAAGGGGATTTGATTTTGGAAATAAAGGCAGAAATATGTCAAGGAAATATTATTGTACTGCACAGCCCAATACTTACCCATATTCGGGGAAAAGGAGACCACCACGCTCATATGGAGAGGTATTAAAGACTTGTTCTATCTTTAAAGAAACTGCGGATTAATCTCCAGTTGGAGGGAGATTACAAAAGTTTTATAAAGACTGGCTTACTATTATTTCTGATCGGTTTATTTTTACAAGCAGTTTCAGGAGCCACTATTACATTTAAAGAAGGGGTTAATCCTCCAGTACAGATAAACCTGCCTATGCTTTCGTGTTTACTGCAATTGGAAAAGCAGAGATTAATGTGGAAATTGACAAATTATCTGAAAAGGGGTTATTGAAAAAACTTATAAACACGAGCATCAATTGTGTCTAAGATATTTCAAAAGACATAAAAAGATGGTGATTGCAGAATTATTCTGGACCTTACAGATCTAAATAAGTGGTAGAATACAAATTTTTAAATGGAAAACATTTAATACTGCAAGATATTTAATATCAGCAGGTTGTTATATGGCTACGATTGATTTGAAAAATGCCTATTATTCTGTACCAATACATCAGTTTCTGGAGGTACTTAAAATTTAATTGGCTGGGGACAATTATGGCAGTTTAAAGCTTTGCCAAATGGATTGAGTTCAGCTTCCAGGCTCTTTACTAAACTGTTTGAAACCAGTTTTAGCCCAATTAAGAGTACAAAAACACATCGTTATGGCTTATCTCGATGACATTCTAATCATTATGGCAATCAAGAGTCAGCTGAGAATTAGTTTCAGTACAAAAGCTTTGTTAAAGCTAGAGTTCTTGATTCATCCAATTAAATTCCAGCTGCAGCCAGCACAATCAATTAACTATTTGGAGTTTGTAATCAACTCAGAAACTATGTTAATACTTTACCAACAAAGATAAAGTTGATGATATTTGGTGACTTGTAATAATCTCATTCACAAACTTATCCTTCCATCTGAAAAGTAGCGAAAACTATTGGTAAACTAGTAGCAGCATTTCCTGCAGTAGAATTTGGTCCATTACATTAATCAAAATCTTCAAAGGGACAAAATAAGAGCTCTCAAAGAGAGGGCAGGCCACTTTGATAGGCCTATGCAATTAACAAAAGAAGTTTTGTTGGAATTACCATGGTGGGTTTAAAAAATATCCCACAAGCTGCTAAAAACATTCTGATTAAACAGCCAGAAATTGTTTATAAAATAGATGCTAATGGTCTCGGATGGGGGGTGGGGGGGGGGGGGGGGGGGTGGGGGGGGGGGGTATAACAGATTCATCCTCCAGTTGTGGAGGTAGATGGAAAAGTCCAAGAAGAAACGTTTCTTCAAACTTATGGTATTAACTATTTAGAGTTATTGGGTGCTTTCTATGGTCTAAAAGCATATTGCTGTTCAAAAAAGGGTCTACATGTATTAATACAGTTAGACAATAAAACGGCTGTTGCATATATTAATCACATGGGGGAGTCAGATCAGTATCATGTGATTGTCTGGTCAATGAAATCTGGCAATGGTGTATTGATCGCCAAATTTGGATTTCAGCAAACTACATTCCAGGTAAAGACAATGTGGTGGCAGATAAAAGATCAAGGATATTTTAAAGATGACACAGAATGGATGCTTAATCCAGCAATATTTAAGAATATTGTAACTCAATTTGGTTTACCAGAAATTGATTTGTTTGCATCAAGGCTTAATCATCAATTGCCTAAATATGTGTCTTGGGAACACGATCCAGATGCAGTAGCAGTAGATGCTTTTTCATTGAACTGGGGGAATATGTTCTTTTATGCTTTTCCACCTTTTGCTTTGGTTCAGCAATGTCTGAAGGAAATAGAACAAGATTCTGCCACAGGATTGTTGGTAGTTCCAAATTGGCCAACACAACCTTGGTTCCCATTAATGCTGAATATGATTAAAGAACCATATATGTCAATTCCTAACTGTAGTGATATTTTGACTAATCCAGTAACCAAAGAAATTTATGCATTATATGCATATATGAATTTATTAATCTGCAGGTTTTGACCAGACCACTACAGGAGCTGGGATTGTCGGACAAAACTATGGAGGTTATAGTCGCATCATGGCGAGATAACCTGCTATTTAAGGTTATATCACCTCGAGACCTTAGCACTCCACAGGTAACTGAGCCCGAGAGAACAACCTCGCTCAGCTACAGCAACAATGATATTATAGTTAGCGGACCAACCTAACGTGTAGAGCCTCAATAAACGACTGTTTGAACCTGCCTGACATCTGACTTTATTCACCACGTATGGTGCCGCTACATTGGTGACCCCCGACTGTCCGAATTGAAATTTGGACTCACCTGAAGCACGCAGCCTCGGGAGACCTGATGTCTGCAGCCGGCTGCCCAGCCCTGCAGAAACTACGCTGCCACCAAACCCAGCCCCGCAGTGAGGTACGCCGCCTCTTCTCCACCAGCTGCTGCTCACGGGAGATGAGAAGCTGCGGCTGCCGCCGCCCTCCCGCTCCCGGAAACGGGGCAGGCCCCGCTTCCAACCCCCACACCACTCCACGCCTTTTGTGACGGCCGCCGAGCTCCCCTGCATGACCCGCCAGGAGCCGACCACCGGAGCAGAGCGTTTTAGCAGCCGCCGCTGCCCCACCAGCTGCAGCAGGACCTGCGAGCCTAGCGGCCTTCGGCCCACAGCAACGCCGACACACGCCCGACGGCCCTGGGAGCAGAGAGAGAGTACCTGCTGCTCTCCCACTCCCCACAACTGGCCTCGCCCTGCGAACACGGCTCCAGGCCCTGCACTGCACCGGGCCTCACAGCTCCAGGCCCTGCACCGGCCTCACCTCACCCGGGTTCACCACTCCAGAGCCAGCACCGCAACAGGCCTCACCGCGGCCACGGCTCCACATCCTGCCCTGCACCACGCCTGGCCCCGCCGACCGCTGCCCAGGGCCTAGCCACCCGAGAGGGCGGTCTTCCCTGGGGCGCCTGCCGAATACGCCCATCTTCTCCTCACCGGCGTGGACTCCGAAGATCCCTGGGCGCTGGCTGCCTGTCCGGCCCAGCAGCGGGGTCTTCAATCGCTGATGAAGGCTGCCTCAGCCAGCCGGTAAAATGGCCGCTGCGGCCTCCTGAAACAAGTGGCCGCACAACTACAAAAATGGCTGCCGCAGCCGGCCGAAACTTCCCGATCGGCGTCCACAGCGCCACCTTCCGGCCGGATGCCGTCACTGCAGCTTGACCACCGGCAACAGCATCACCATCAGATCGACTGCCATCACTGCAGCCTGACGCCGTCCACAGCGCCACCTTCCAGCCGGATGCCGTCCCTGCAGCCTGACCAATGGCGACAGTGCCTCATTCAGGTCGGAGGCTGCCACTGCAACATCTGGTTTTCCAGCACAGCTTCACATCCTGCACCATGGACACTGGACAATTTGAACTTACCACTTTGCACGTGATTGCTCACTGTAATTTGTGCTGTTTCTGTTCATTTTGTTTTCACTGCATCACCACGCCGGGTTCAGTAATCAGTTTATTTTATTTTCGTTTTTTTTTTTTCCTCATTGTTGCCGACGTCTCCCAGCCGTTGCTGGAGGCCGTATTTCACAGGACACTCTCCCTTAGCTGGTCACGGAGATACGACCATGTCTCTTCGGTCTCCTCGCACCCCTCGGTACATCGGGATCGCCCACGCAGAGCGTCACTGCGCCCGTGGAGTCCTCCGTCCGGACCCACGTCCGGGGTGTCCCAGACCCCTTCTGTCCGGCGGCTTCTGCATCGGTCTCCTCGCACTCCTCGGTATTTCGGGATCGCCCACGCAGAGCATCACTGTGCCCGTGGAGCCCTCCGTCCCGACCCACGCCCGGGGTGTCCCAGACCTACATGCAGGAGCCTCCCTCGACCATGATATTCCTTCCTCCTGTTCTGGGGGGGGGGTCCTGTGGCGTCAGCCTAAACTCGGGCCACTTATGCTCGAACCCTCGTCAGGAGGTACGAGGGCTGGCACGTGACGTCATGGGCTAGAGGGAGTGTCCTGCTATTTAAGGTTATATCACCTCGAGACCTTAGCACTCCACAGGTAACTGAGCCCGAGAGAACAACCTCGCTCAGCTACAGCAACAATGATATTATAGTTAGCGGACCAACCTAACGTGTAGAGCCTCAATAAACGACTGTTTGAACCTGCCTGACATCTGACTTTATTCACCACGTATGGTGCCGCTACATTGTAATCATTCCCTCGGATATAAGGAGGGTTATTATATGTTCTTTAAACCATTAAAAAGTTAATTATGGAAAGAACTAATATTAGTCTGGTTTCTCATGTATGTATTTACTTAGCCGGACTGTCGTACTAATTAAATACTACGACATAAAAAACACAGAAAGCTTTAAAATCTTCACGTAGTCACTCACGTGACTCCGAAGTAAAATAGTAAGATTAAACGAGAACTTACCAGTTCGAAGTTTGATCGTTATTTTATGAGGAGTTACGATTGAGGGATTACGTGCCCTCCACAGCCACCCTCATAAATAAATGATCAATCTGGTAGTTCTAAGTCTTTTATGAGCCTTACTATGTTACTTCGGCTATTTGGTGTTCTGTGTTTTTCATGCCGCTGCTTTGAAGTATGCCGTTTTGCCAGCGTGAGGCGGGGTTCTTCACGTAATCCCTCATCGTAACTCCTCATAAAATAACGATCAAACTTCGAACTGGTAAGTTCTCGTTTAATCTTACTATTTTACTTCGGAGTCATGTGAGTGATTCCGTGTAGAAGACCCGCCAGGCCGCATGCACACCTGTACATCAGCCGCACTGGCGCAAGCACCAGACTGGCAGGACAGAGCTCCTGCCGGTGGTAAGTTAAACCTAAAAGGTAAGTTCGCTTTTTTACTTACCAGGGTTTTTCAGGCAGGAGTCTCTTTTCACAGAGGTTATCCTGCCAGTTTCGCAGCCCGACGAGTGTGCCGGTTATGGACTGTGGGGAAACCCCATTCCGACCGCGGAAGTGGATAACCGGCAAATAGATTGGGTTGTGAGATAAGGAGCCGCTAACAGTGCAGTCAGCGGCTCCCAGCCTGCGGGGATGCCGTATAAATGGCAAGAAATTCAAGCAGAGTCATTGACAGTATAGTCAGCGGCTCCCAGCTTGTAGGGATGCCATAAAAACGGCAAGAATTCAAGCAGAGTCGCTGACAGTGGGATCAGCAGCTCCCAGCCTGCGGGGATGCCATTGGAACGGCAAGGAATTCAAACAGAGTCGCTGACAGGGGGGGGTGGGGGGGGGGGGGTCAGTGGCTCCCAACCTGTGGGGATGCTGTTGGAACGGCAAGGAAGCAACGCTGGAGTCACTTACAGTGGGGCCAGTGGCTCACTGACGTTGGTACCCAGGCAAGGAATTAAATGGGACTCATTCAGCCCTATTTGGACTCAGGTGAGTCGGCCTATAAGGGGTTTCTCCTTATAATAAAATTTATGTATTTTATAGTGTTTTTCTTAAAGTTAAAAGCTAAGGGCAAAGTTAAAGTCATAAAAAGTTATTGTTATATGTTTCTGTCAATGTAATCCTTGTTGTTTAGCACAAGTTGCTATGAATTATTTTAACCCTTCACAAGTAAAGCTGTGCACTAAACATGTTGATTTAGTAAGCTCACACTGTAATAGCGTGGGCCTATTGGACAGGCCGCGCCAGCAGCACCTGACAGGGCTGCTTCATGTGTAATATGTGTAACAGCGCCAACAGGGGGATGTGAGAGCCAGCCGCTGAGTTTGTTATTCAGGTAGGCCTATTCTACAGGGGAAGAAAGCCTGGCAGACGAATCAATTAGGCCAACAGCAGGCAAAAGTCATAGTTCAGAATGCACCCCAGGCGCTCATCAGCAGTAGCGGTTCACTGGAGCTGGGGGCAGCATGATAGCTCAGAAATTCCATGCACCTTTCCAATCATACTCAACAAAATGGGTCCAGCACTTCCAAAATTTGGGTAGTGTACCATTCACAAGTTGTAATATTTACATTTGTTTTGTACGACACACAAAGGGTAAAAATATTTGGTTGAGGCGCAGTCGGAGCATTCCAAGCAAGTTTGGATTATGGCCAGGGTTTGGAAATTGGGCAAAAGTTCTCATGCAAACCACCCATGGAATAAGGTAGGAATGGCATGTTATTATGAAGTATGGAGAGTGTCGGGCAAATGAACTTTCCAAATATGAAAACTTATTTTCCTGACTACAACAGATTCATAGGATCAGAGATCCATGCTATGCAAATCCCATTACAGAGGTTATCAAAGACAATATAATTGTACAATAACAGTAACACTTTGGGGTATGGGATAAACTGTTGTTGGTCATTGGGATTTATCTTTTATTATTATTAGCCTTGACTCCGCCTTGTGGCAAGAGATTGGAGTAATAGCAATCTGTTACAAAACTGAGTTATTTTCATCAAGAGTAATTGGCAATATAGCAGCTGTGTTTCAGCCGAGCAAATCAAGGAACTGAGATAGTGTAAGTAGCAATTAGACCATTGTTAACAACCTTATGCTATTGTCAGCTGATGCTACCTCAGCCACAGTAATGAAGTAACAGTATTCAACATTGCTGAACATGACAATACCTCATTGAACTTGAACTTGAAAACTTGCTACAGTAGTGTGGTCGGTCAAATTCAGTTATTACAAACTGATGCTTAGGACTCTAAGATGAGAGTTTCCGAATACCATCACCTACTTGGAGGCATTGCAGATTGCATGAGTTACCAATTCTTCAATTGTTGGTATCAACTAAATATATACACTAGATGCACCCCATGGGTAAGGGGCTATTGAGCGAATATACATATTCTATATGCTCAAATTCAAGTTGCTACTCTACGATGGTGACATATGTTAGTCACATGGTAATCAAGTAAAAGTATCCTATAATAAATCTCCTTTGCCACTGGTGTATCATCCAGTTCAGATCGATAATAACACAAAATAAGTGTTGGATCTCAAAGTATGATGAAAGTATGGTTCAATACTACATCGAATATCGACATGTTGATGCATGTTTATTCACTGATTGCAAAAACAGTGCGGAGAAATACATTCTTGCTTCAATAGGAGGAATGGTCTTTATGTCTTCCTCATTTTTGCCTCATTAGCCAGGTCTCAAAACAGTCAGCAAGACCTCGCTTGGGTTCGTACTGTCGGACTGGCCAAGCGTCCATGCTGGCTTCTTTTTCAGGCATTATGGCACAACGGTATACGGTTATTCAAAAAAACAAGAACTTGCTGTTTCAAACTGTGGTTCAGGAGACTGGCCTTTGCACAGTAAAACAATTATTGACTTACACATTTTGAATGGATTGATTTATGCCTCAGGTTGTCATATCAAGCCATGAAGGTGCTCACTGCAGTGTGCAGGGATAGCACCCAAAAAAGCAGTACATTTCTATTGAGGGGATCAGAAGTGTTTTTTGTTAAGTGTTAATGTTACATTTAATACGGTACAGATTACTGATGTTTTCCAGTTCATTTAAAATGGTATTTGACAATAATTTGACACTACAGCTGCAACATAAGGGAACTATGCTGTCGGGTTCAACCCGGATATTGAGTTATTAAAAGATCTTGACACAAATTCTTCCACTACAAGATTATGCAGTTGGTTATTGTAAATGTGTGAACATTACATCACCAAGGGGTTCCATCTACATCCTTAGTTATGACACTTATATCAGCACAACGACGGCAAACATTGCAAACGCTGTGGCTAGATAGGATGGAATTGGCTGCAGGTGCCATTACATTTTACATTCTGGTCTACACAAGCAGAGTAGACTAGAGGTGGCATGATTTAAGATCATTTTGGATACCCCACGGTCTCACGTCTATGTTATCAAGGCCACCAGAATCATAAGAAGTATGGAATCAGCATATTTTATTAGTCATCAAACAACTACACAAAGGAAGGTCGGTTCAGACTATTTCAAGGTGGCTGCAGCAGGTTCTGGGTTATACAGGTATTAACACTGACGATTGTATATCTCATTCCACCAGGTCAGCGTCAACATCAGCATATGCAATGTTACTACTAATGCATTAATTTCTCATTCGAGTCAACCACTGCAGTGGGATGCCGAGATTTGTAATCTGCGGCATGAAATCACAAAGCTTTGAACTCTTCACAGAGTCACTCATGTGACTCAGAAGTAAAATAGTAAGATTAAAAAGAACTTACCAGTTTGAAGTTTGATTTTGATTTTATGAGGAGTTACCTTGGTGATTACTTACCCGCCACGCCCAACCCTCTCTCATAAAGGATCATCTGGTAGCTCTCAAGTCACGCATCTTACTATGTCACTTCTGTGTTGTTATTTGTGATTTCATACCGCTGCTTGGAAGATTGGTGCGCATGCGGCCTGGCGGGTCTTCTTCACGTAATCACCAACGTAACTCCTCATAAAATCAAGATCAAACTTCAAACTGGTAAGTTCCCATTTAATCTTACTATTAAACTACCTGATTTCAAGTTTAGTGCTAAACAATGGCAGTTTAATACTACTCTGCTTCAAGATCTAAATGTTGTTAATTTTATTAAAGATCAGATTGCTTTCTTCTTCTTAACAAACTCTACCGAAGAAATATCCAATGGTGTAGTCTGGGATGCTTTTATGGCATATATTCGTGGACAAATTATTTCATACTCCACGGGATTAAAAAAACAAACTAAAAATGAAATACGTATTTTGGCTGATGAGATTAAAGAAATTGATTAAAAATATTCAAAAGCTCCTAGCCTAGAGCTCTATAAGAATAGAGTTGAACTTCAATTGAGACATGATTTGTTATTAGTATCACCGATTGAGAATCAGCTACTTAAAAGCAAAATACATGGCGAAAAATCTGGTTAATTACGCGACAGTCAGTTGAAAGCTGTGTCAGCCAAACGTCAGATTATTAAAGTGAGTAAACGGGATGGTACATTGACAGTAGACCATGATGAAATGAATAAATTCTTTCAGGAATTTTATACCTCCCTATACGAATCAGAATTTCCTACTGATTTCAATATAATGCATGAGTTTTTAAAGAAACTGAACTTGCCAAATTTACCAAATAATGAGTCTCTGTTGTTAGATGAACCCATCCCAGAGGAAGAAATACAGATAGCAATCCTTTCGATGAATTCTGGTAAAGCTCCATGGGTTTACAGTGGAATTTTTAAAGCATTTTTCAAGATAACTGTCCCCCTGTCTATGCAAGGTTTTTAAAGAAGCCTTTTTTATATTACCACAATCCAATTCAATTCAATTCAATTCAATTTAATCTTTATTGTCATTGTGCAGTGTACAATACAGAGACAACAAAATGCAATTGGTATCTCCGAAGGGCGAACTTACGAATAAACAAGTAATACATATACATATGCAGTAGTGTCCATGCTATTTGCTGGTGATTGGATAGTCTGGGGGGGGGGGGGGGGGGGAGGGGGGGGGGAGAGGGGGGAGACGGGTGGAGACAGGCAGTCAATGAGGTGCAGCGTTGAGAAGTGTGACAGCCGCAGGAAAGAAGCTGTTCTTGAGCCTGCTGGTCCAGCAGCGGAGGGACCTGTAGCGTCTCCCTGATGGGAGGAGGGTAAACAGTCTGTGATTGGGGTGTGAGCTGTCCCTGATGATGCTGTGCGCCCTGCGCAGGCATCGTTTACTATGGACAGACTCAATGGAGGGGAGTGAGGAGCCTGTGATGTGTTGGGCGATCTTCACCACCCTCTGCAGAGCTTTCCGGTCGGTAACAGAGCAGTTACCATACCATACTGTGATGCAGTTGGTAAGGATGCTCTCAATGGTGCAGCGGTAGAAGTTCACCAGGATCTGGGGAGACAGGTGGACCTTCTTAAGTCTCCTCAGGAATAAGAGACGCTGGTGAGACTTCTTGAACAGCGAGGATGTGTTGTGGGTCCAGGAGAGGTCATCGGAGATGTTGACCCCCAGGAACCTGAAGCTGGAGACACGTTCCACCTCCGTCCCGTTGATATGGATGGGGTTGTGCGTGCAGCCTCTTGATCTCCTGAAGTCAACAATGAGCTCCTTGGTCTTCTTGGAGTTGAGGGCCAGGTTATTGTCAGCACACCATGCTGTTAGGAGCTGAACCTCCTCCCTGTAGGCCGACTCATCGTTGTCGCTGATGAGGCCAATCACCGTCGTGTCATCTGCATACTTGATGATGGTGTTGGTACCATGTACAGGTATGCAGTCATAGGTGAAGAGGGATTAGGGGAGGGGGCTCAGCACGCAGCCCTGGGGTACTCCAGTGTTCAGGGTGAGGGTAGAAGAGGAGTGGTTATCCAACCTAACAGACTGTGGTCTGTTGGTTAGAAAGTCCAGTAACCAATTGCAGAGGGAGGGGTTGATGCCCAGGTTATCGAGTTTGGCGATCAATTTCAAGGGGATAATGGTGTTGAATGCTGAGCTGTAGTCGATGAACAGCATTTTCACATAAGTGTTTTTGTTGTCAAGGTGGGAGAGGGCGGAGTGGAGTGCCGTTGAGATGGCTTCCTCCGTGCTCCTGTTCTTACGGTATGCAAACTGGAAGGGGTCCAGAGTGGGAGGTAGGCAGCATTTGAGGTGTGCCAGGATATCTCTCGTTTCCCTGATCCCTGACCAGTCTGAAGAAGGGTCTCGGCCCGAAACGTCGCCTATCTCCTTCGCTCCTTAGATGCTGCTGCACCCGCTGAGTTTCTCCAGCTTTTTGTGTACCCCAGCCTTTCAAAGCACTTGGCGATGATAGGGGTGAGTACAACTGGGCGGAAGTCGTTGAGGCTCGCCGCAGTGGAGTGTTTTGGCACTGGCACGATGGAGATAGTTTTAAGGCACGTGGGGACAACTGCCTGGGCAAGTGACAGGTTGAAGATGTCAGTTCAGACGTCTGTCAGCTGTGCAGCACAGGTCCTGAGGACGCGCCCAGGGATGCCGTCAGGACCGGCAGCCTTACGTACATTGATCCTACTCAGTGCCACGTGCATGTCGTAGGGGTTGAGTGTGAGGGGCTGGTGGTCATCGGGGAGCACAGCTTTGATGGCCAACTCTTGGTTGTCCCTTTCAAAGCGGCCATAAAAGTGATTGAGTTCCTCGAGGAAGGATGCGTCGCTGGAAGTGGGGGTGGAGTTGGTGGCTCTATAGTCAGTGATGGCCTGGATGCTATGCCATATGCGTCGGGGGTCGGAGTTGCTGTCGAAGTGCTCCTCGATCTGCAGCTTGTATCTGTGTTTGGCGTTCTTGATGCCCCTCTTCAGATTGGTCCTCGATGAACTATAGGCACGGTCATCGCCTGACCTGAAAGCCGAGTCCCGTGCTTTCAGCAGTCGCCTGACCTCGCTGTTCATCCATGGCTTCTGATTCGGGTATGTGGTGATTTGTTTGAGAGTGGTGACATTGTTGATGGAGGAATTGATGAAGTCCAGAACAGAGGAAGTATAGGCGTCAATGTCAGTGTGGGAGTCAAAGGTGGCCTGAGCTGCAAACGCATCCCAGTCAGTGTTACCAAAACGCTGCTAGAGTGTGGAGTCCGCTTCATCTGGCCAAACCTTGACTGTCCTCACTGTGGGTTTAACGTGTCTGATGAATGGGGAGTACTTAGGGAGCAGGAACAATGATAAGTGATCAGACTGATCAAGGTGGGGGAGGGGGATGACTTTGTACGCTTCAGCCATGTTGGTGTAGACTTTGTCCAGTGTCTTGTCCTCTCTAGTGGCGAAGGAGACATGTTGGTGGAATTTGGGGAGCACAGTCTTCAGGTTGGAGTGATTGAAGTCACCTGCAACAATGAAGGCTGCATCTGGATTGAGGGTCAGTTGTTTGCTAATGGCAATATGCAGTTCTTTCATTGCAAGCTTGGCATTAGCATCAGGAGGGATATAGGCTGCAGTCACAACCGTGGAGGTAAACTCTCTGGGCAGATAGAACGGTCTGCACTTAACCAAGAGGAACTCAAGGTTGGCTGAGCAGTGACTCTCAATGATGGTGGTGTCTGTGCACCATGCTTTGTTTACATACATGCACAGACCCCACCTCTGGTCTTACCGGGGTCAGATGTTCTGTCCGCTCGGAGTATGTGTCGTCCCGGTAGCTCAATGGCGCTGGCGGGAACATCAGAGTTCAGCCAGGTTTCGGTGAGGATCAGGATGCTGCAATCCTTGATCCAGTTGTAGGAGGCAATCAGAAGACGGAAGTCATCCATCTTGTTTGCCAGGGAACGGATGTTGGCAAGAAAAAGGCTAGGGATGGATGGCCTGTGTGGGGTTCGCTCCAACCTTACCCTCAACCACCTCGAGATCCATGGCGATGACGTGAATCCTTTTATGAAGCATCTATTTCTTTAATTCTTAAAAAAGATAAAGACCCTACTGAAGTGACATAATATAGACCTATATCACTGTTAAATGTAGATTCCAAAATTCTTTCAAAAATATTAGCCATGAGATTGGAAAATATTTTACCGCAAATTATTTCTGAAGATCAGACAGGTTTTATTAAAAATTGTTATTCATACTTTAACGTTAGGAGATGAATGAATATTGTATATACTGTGTAAAATAAAACTCCAGAATGTGTCATTTCACTTGATGCTGAGAAGACATTTGATAGCGTATATTGGGAATACACTTGAAAAATTTAAGATTGGTCCAAAATTTATCTCTTGGATCAAGCTGATATGTCATCTACCTCCGGCTTCTGTAGTTACCAATAATCAGAGATCCCCTTTTTTCAGGCTCTTTCGAGGTACTAGACGAGGCTGTCCTTTAAGTCCTTTACTGTTTGATATCGCTTTGGAACCTTGGGAATCCCTTAATAATTTTGGTATTGTCCGTGAGAATAAGACACATAAACTGTCTCTCTATGCAGATGAACAGTTATTACTTATCTCTAATGCAGATAAATCTATTCCGGCAATAGTAGCACTAATTAATCAATTTAGTAGCTTTTCTGGTTATAATCTAAATCTTAGTAAGAGTGAGCTTTTTCCATTAAACAATCTAATTTTGAATTATGGACAGTTTCCGTTTAGATTGACTACCGACTGTTTTAGTTATTTAGACATTAAGATTACAAAGAAACACAAGGATCAATTTAAAGCCAATTTTACGCCCCTAATTGGCCACCATATCAGACAACAGTTTACTAATGCTCACCAATGTCCTAATCTCTAATTGGCCGAATCAATGCTATTAAAACGTTTATCCTACCTAAAGGTTTGTATTTATTTCAGACAATACCAATTTTTCTTGCTAAATCTTTCTTTGATATTATTGACTCAAAACTTTCTTCATATATATGGCAGAATAAAAATCCCATACTAAGTAAAAAATACTTACAGAAATCAAAAAAAGACGGTGGTTTGGCACTGCCGAACCTTAGATTCTACTATTGGCAGTTAATGCTTGCTATTTAACATTTTGGACAAAAGATTTAGAAGATACCCAATGCCCAGGATGGATACACCTTGAACGTGATTCTATGCAAGTGCTATAAATTAACTTCTATTCTAGGGGTCTCGTTACATTTTACAATTACAAGATTGAATAAATATACGACTAACCCAAAAATAAGACATATATTCCGAATATGGATTCAATTTCGTATGTTTTTTGGATTGAATGATTTTATCTTATCGAGTCCTATCATATCTAATTTATTCTTCCAACCTGCTAGTACTGATCAAGCCTTTCTGTTATGGAAGAGAAAGGGATTAGTAGCTTTTCGTAATTTGTTTTTGGATGGTTGTTTTATGTCTTTTGAACAACTATCCAACAAATATAATCTACCTAACTCACATTTCTTTAGATATTTACAAATTAGACATTTTTTGAAGGCTATACCCTTTTTTCCGTCACCGCATCAAACCGAAATTTTGGGAAAATATTTATACTTGAACCCTTATCAGAAAGGTTTAATATCAACTATTTATGAGTTGATTTTGAAATTACAAATAGATACATTTGATAAAATTAAGAATGACTGGGAAAGAGAACTTCAAATTTCTCTACTTACTGAGAAATGGGAGAGGATTCTTCAATTAGTAATAATTCCTCAATGTATCAATGTGTGCAAGACACGTTCTGATACAATTCAAGGTGGTTCACAGAGCTCATATGTCAAAAGATAAGTTAGCTCGTTTTTATGGTCATATAAATCCTACCTGTGACAGATATAATTCTGATGTGGCCTCACTGACTCATATGTTTTGGTCTTGCCTGCTTTTGGAAAAATATTGGAAAGACATTTTTGATACTATTTCTGTAGTTATAGGCAATGATTTACAACCTCATCCTATTACTGCAATTTTGGGGCTACCAATGTTAGATTTTGTTTTGAAGTCACGTGAGTGACTACGCGAAGAGCCTGCAACCCGCATGCGCGTCAATACGTCAACTTATGGCGTGGGAATCGAAGCAGTTCGAAATTGCTCTGGCAGGTAAGCCAATTTTGTTTTCAGGAATGGGCCGCTGCAGTACAGCGGGCCCGGAGTAGCTAACAGGCGCAGCCTGTGCTGCTGCCGCCGTTGGAGCTCCGAACAGGAGCAGGCGGCCGGATTTGGAGGCCGCCATGGAGGCTCCAACGGGAGCTGGCGGAATATAATATTGCGGTTGCCGGCGTGGCCAGGTCAGTGACCACTGCAAAGGATTAGCAGCAGCCGGGAGTTTTAAAAATAGCTGCGGCCAGGACAGCGACCACCATGAAAGCTCAGCTGCCGGGTCAGTATTCGCTGTGGGGGGTTTTCCGCAGCACCTAGCAATTTAAAAATAGCTGCTGCTGGCTGAGGTCGGTTCAGCATATGCGGTAGAGCAGCGTATAGTGTATGCTCTATTTATAGGGCAGCTATAAATAGAGCTGGCAACTTATAATAGCGGTTGCCACTCGGTCACGTTTGTGACTATTGTAGCAGAATGGGGCTCCACTGGAGCAGGCAGTTGTTTGGAGCATCTTACGGGCAATGCCTGTACAGATTTATGCTCCGAAAGGGAGTCAGCCAGAGGGCTGAGGAGGCAACACCTGGTTCAGGGTTGCTTTCTATTTCCTCCCAGAAAGGAGCTCCTGGCATAGGAAGCCTTGTGAGCTGTGTCTATCAGACAGGTGTGGGTGCAACACCTGGTTCAGGGTTGCGTCATGATAATTTCCGCTCAGTATAGGGGACTGTTGGAGATTCTTTCATAAGTGACTCTATGTGGATATCGATAAAACAATCGAATCCCTGAACTAATGGGGAGATGCTTCTTTTTAATCATGTGAACAAACTATGCTCCATGTACCAGAGGCTTTAACAGGTGGCTCCAGCCATATGCCTGTGGGAACACCTGGCAGGGTTGCATTATTTCTCCCACTCTGTCGAAGGAAGTATCGGAAAGAGGTGACTCCGATTATGATGCTGGCTCGACCGGCTCATATGGGGTCAGAGACCTGAGGAAGCAACACCTGGTTCAGGGTTGCACTCTATTTCCTCCCCTGAAATACTCCGTTGAGGCTCCAGAAGGGAGCAAGGACTCAAAGTCACTAGCAGGCGCAACGTATCTGGTAAGTACAATAAATAATGATGATTTAAAGGGACTGCTGAGATACCAGCAGCAGAGGACTGCGGCAGTGCGAAAAGCCGACGGCCATCCGTTTCCACTTTGGAGCCGCTGGCAGCGCCGGTCTGCACAGCTAGTTCCGATTCGGCTCCTAGAGGGAGCAGCTTGGCAACCCCGGGTCGGGGCAAAGTCAAAGCCAAGTCTGTGAGACAAGTCCTGTCGGACGATTCGTCGGGACAAGAGGTTTCTGTTCCCACATCTATGGCAGATGTGATTGGCCGTTTGTCTCAATTGTAACATCTGATGGATCAGATGGTGGCATAAAATATGTTCCGTGTTACGGAGGCATGCACAGGCAGTTCGAGTCATATGCTTGTGGCAACACCTGGTTCAGGGTTGCAATATTCCTCTCACCCGGATGAGGGTCAGATGGTGGCACAAAATATGCTCCTTGTTACGGAGGCATGCACAGGCAGTTCGAGTCATATGCTTGTGGCAACACCTGGTTCAGGGTTGCAATATTCCTCTCACCTGGATGAGTGTCAGATGGTGGCACAAAATATGCTCCTTGTTATGGAGGCATGCACAGGCAGTTCGAGTCATATGCTTGTGGCAACACCTGGTTCTGGGTTGCAATATTCCTCCCACTCGGATGAGGGGAGTGTCGGAGATCAGTATGGAGCTGACTCCAAATATGAGTATGTGCCTGAATCCCATGCTTTAATGCATGATGTGCGAGAGTCGCATAAGGAAGAGTTGCCTGCTCTTGCCTCTAAATTTGCTGTTCCCTCGGGGACTGGCGAGCCACCACAAGAGGAGTTGGCCAACAGCATCAGCTACCTAACATCACACCAGCTGAAGGAAGATGTTATGCTGGAAACGGCTGGGAGATATCCCAATCTGGGAAATTGCAAAGCTTCAGCAAGGCCTGTAGGTGGAAGATGTAGTCTGTTCCATTCGGCTCAGGAATGCTGGCAGGCATGCCTTGCACAGCAATATCACTTTTGAGCTCTGGAAACGAGCTGTTGGCAAGCATGGGGCTGAAGATGTGGTCAGACAGGGTCTGCAAATGGAACTTCGCTGAAGCTCCAACAAGCAGGTCGACCCGGGTTCAGAGACACTAGCAGGTAAGGTCTCTTTATTAACCTCCGTAAAACTCTGAAATGGAGCAGTCTGTCAGCCCAGGTTTGGATTTACTGGCAGCATGGGCTGTCTAGTATCTTTTCACTGTCTCTGGAGCAGACAGATTGACGCAGAGACATTGGCAAGGTGCCTTGCATATTAACCTATGTAATTTCCAAGTAGGAACAGCTTGGTTACCCTGGTTCAGGGTAGACCATCCTGGAACTGGCTGGCCATACGGGTCATATTGACCAGGGAAAGTAGTCTCCCTTAACACATGGTTAAAATTCTGTTCAGTTAGTGCAGTTGCCAGTTCGTTGAAAACATCATTGCCATCCTCTCTGGTCTGGCCGGTCTGGCATATAATATTTTATCTAACCTGCAGATTCATGTTGTGAATCAAAAAGGTATATATAATAATCTGTAGTCTCTCAATACCAGTATTCCTGATTGAGTGGCTGGTCAAAGAGATTGTGTTGCGCACACTGGCGACTCAGACAGGTGGTTTCAGTCAGAGGATTGCGAAGCAATTCCTGGTTCAGGCTTGCATTAGGCTAATTTCCACTCTGAGGAAGAATGCTGAGGATTCGTGGTGACTCTAATAGTCAAGAGTTGACAGGGAACTCGTATTCCCACATCAAGTGGATATGGTGTTTCAGCTCTAATCATAAGGTTCTGATTATGTTATCAGCGAATTGAATGAATAACTAGATAATGCATCCTCCATGGCAAGAGAAGCCAAGAAATTTCCGTCCGTATGGTCAATAGAGGAACAGTGGTTCCGAGTGGAATCAGTGACATTTCACAGAGGATGAGTAGTCTGCCCAAGAACAAAAAGGGGCATATTTCTGATATTTGTCAAGATTATAGGAACATGGAGCATGCCAAATCAGGTTAGGATTTGGCTAATCTGATCATGTGTTTGGTTACTCAGTTTGTGATGGATGATTGGCTTTCAGCAATTTAACTGATTCAGAGAATCGATCTTGAAGATGCATACTTTGCCATATCTACACACAAGAGGCACAGATATATTTGGTGCAACATAGCCAGTGGTGGAAGCTAATGCTGCCCTACTCAGATCAAATGGCATTGTGTCAGCAAGTTTTAGATGACATGCAAAATTTGCAGCTGATTAGACTTAGGGGTTTATCAGTAGATGCCTCTTACCATATTAAGGATGAGGCAACATGAAACTTAATTGTGCCAACTTTGCCTATTCATTCAGGCCATGGTAAGGCGGCTAAAGAAGCTCCTATTTACTCGAAGTCACGAGTGATGGCTGGTGCAGCCTTTTTTCTCAGGCAGCTAGCTCTCCACAATGGTATGGGAAATTTGTGAACAAGATATGTGAGTTAATTGTAAACAGAAATAACAGAGGTTTGTGTTGCTTTCAGTTTGGGCTTAGAGAAGTCATTATGTGATAGAACAATTAACACTGCTTGTGCTGTTTTGTCATTCTTTATAATTCCATAAGTGGGACAATAAATGATTGGCTATTCACTCGCTGTTCACTAACGTTACGCAGGGTGTTTTTTATATAACCGCTCTAAAAGCCTACAGTCATCGTAGTGTGCAATGTACATCAGTAAATTATTATGCAGATATTCATCTACTGTATTCCTAATGGGAGCAGTATCTTTAAGTTGATTATGCTTTTAGCAACTGATTTCAGCACAAAGAACATAGTCTTTATTCAATCTCTGGCTCGGTGTCTGGGTCATAACTGACATTAGGGTAGCTTGTTATGGGAATTATCTCATAAAGCAAAACGGGCATGGTTGCGTACATTTGGAGTTGACAGCATACCCACCAGATCGGAGATCTGTAATTAGGTACACTGAGCTTACTAGTACCTATGAGATGAAAGATAGTTTCTTCATTGTTATTTAATAGTCTTTCAAGAGATTGCTGATGGCTCATTAGCAGCCAATAGAATGGATATTTCATCATACAGCAAGAGGCTTACATAGTACATGTTCAGAAGTTATAAAATTTGGTTGAATATGTCTGGATATTTTCTAGATAGAATTCTAAACAGGGTTGCATGAATTATTGTCTAACTCAAAGCCAATTGGGACTATGGTCCGATTAAGAGCAATGGCCATGTATGGAAGTTAGCTTCATGTTGTTAATAACACATGTCTATTTACCATTTATGGTTTTATCTGTTTAAGTGTTTCACACACAGATTGGGTTACCGCATGAAACCACATAGCTTTGAAGGCTTCATGTAGTCACTCACGTGACTTTGAAATAAAATAGAAAGATTAAACGAGAACTTACCGTTTGAAGTTTGATCTTTGTTTTATGAGAAGTTGAAGTGAGGGAATACGTGCACTCCACTCCCAACCCTGATTCTCATAAAAGATCATCTGGTAACTCTAGTCTCATTAGTCTTTCTATAGTTTAAGTTCTGCAACTGGTCTGTGGTTTCATACAGTTGCTCTGAAGATTGATGCGCATGCGGGCTGGTGGCTCTTCACGTATTCCCTCACGTCAACTTCTCATAAAACAAAGATCAAACTTCAAACAGTAAGTTCTCATTTAATCTTTCTATTCTACTCATCTGTCCCGTTCCGCCCATCGGCTGATTGCTTTTACTACATTAATTGCCAGAAGATCTATTTTATTTAAATGGAAAGACTCTAATCCTCTGACCACACTCCATTGGTACTCTGAAATGATATCACGTTTAAATTTAGAAAACATTAGGAGTGACATTGTTGAACCCTTGGTTAAATTTGATAGGACTTGGAGAAGCTTTATTCAACATTTTCACACAATATAAATTGTCCCCCCTCCAACCGTTATAATAATTATTTTACCTTTATATGATGGAACGGACTTGATGACAAACAGGGAATTGTTGAAATTCTTTGCAGCCCAGATTCTGTTTTGCTTTTTTTTTCTAGTTTAGGGGGTTTTGTTTTTCTCTTCTTTTTCTTCTTTTCTTTTTTCTTTCTTTTTATCTTTTTGTTTTTATATATACAAGTTCTTTTAAACACTTAACTATATTTACATAGAGACCGGGAGGTCTATACTCAATGTGCATTTTGACACTGGACATATTTAGGTTATACTTGGTATTAATGTAATCCTGATCCCTATGTATCAATATCATTGTTATGTTTATCATTATTTTTGTTTTGTTTCTGTTTTTGAAAAAAACTAATAAATAGATTTTAAAACAAAGAAGGAGAGAAAAAGTCCACTGTCCGCAATGAGGTAGGTTGGTAGATCAGGGTTATACTCTTGCTTATTGAAGGACATTCTAAAATTTTAATTAAAAGAGGAAAAATCTTTTCCTGTGTCTGATGATTTGTGCTTTCCAGCTATCATATCTGAGGGGAGAAGAGGGAATGACCGGGGTGAAAAAGGTCCTCGGTTAAAAGGTTAAAATGGTTAGAAGAAGATATGAGGTTGCTTTGGCAAGAAAGGTGAAAGTAAACCCAAAGGGTTTCTACAGCTATATTAATAGCAAAAGGATAACGAGGGATAAAATTGGACCATTAGAGAACCAGAATGGACAGCTATCTGCAGAGCCAAAAGAGATGGGGGAGATATTGAACAATTTCTTTTCTTCGGTATTCACCAAGGAGAAGGATATTGAACTCTGTGAGTTAAGGGGAAAAAGTAGGGTATGGAAACTATGAGATTCAAAGAGGAGGAAGTACTGACACTTTTGAAAAATATAAAAGTGGATAAATCTCCAGGTCCTGACAGGATATTCCCTAGGACATTGAGGGAAGTTAGTGTAGAAATAGCAGGAGCTATGACAGAAATATTTCAAATGTCATTAGAAACGGGAATAGTGCCGGAGGATTGGCGTACTGCGCATGTTGTTCCATTGTTTAAAAAGGGTTCAAAGAATAAACCTAGCAATTATAGACCTATTCGTTTGACGTCACTGGTGGGCAAATTAATGGAAAGGATACTTAGAGATAATATATATAAGCATCTGGATAAACAGGGTCTGATCAGGAACCGTCAACATGGATTTGTGCCTGGAAGGTCATGTTTGACAAACCTTCTTGAATTTTTTGAAGCGGTAACTAGGGAAATTGATGAGGGTAAAGCAGTGGATGTTGTCTATATGGATTTCAGTAAGGCCTTTGACAAGGTTCCCCATGGAATGTTGGTTAAGAAGGTTCAATCTTTGGGTGTTAATGGCGGAGTAGCAAGATGGATTCAACAGTGGCTGAATGGGAGATGTCAGAGAGTAATGGTGGATGGCTGTTTGTCAGGTTGGAAGCCGGTGACCAGTGGGGTGCCTCAGGGATCTGTGTTGGGTCCACTGTTGTTTGTCATGTACATCAATGATCTGGATGATGGGGTGGAAAATTAAGTAAGTATAAGTAAGTATGCAGATGATACTAAGATAGTGTTGTGGATAATGAAGTAGATTTTCAAAGTCTACAGAGAGATTTAGGCCATTTGGAAAAGTGGGCTGAAAGATGGCAGATGGAGTTTAATGCTGTTAAGTGTGCAGTGCTGCATCTTGGCAGGACAAATCAAAATAGAACGTACATGGTAAATGGTAGGGAATTGAGGAATGCTGTGGAACAGAGGGATCTAGGAGTAACTGTGCATAGTTCCCTGAAGGTGGAATCGCATGTAGATAGGGTGGTAAAGAAAGCCTTTGGTGTGCTGGCCTTTATAAATCAGAGCATTGAATATAGGAGTAGGGAAGTAATGTTAAAATTGTACAACACATTGGTAAGACCAATTCTGGAGTATGGTGTACAATTTTGGTCGCCTAACTATAGGAAGGATGTCAACAAAATAGAGAGAGTACAGAAGAGATTTACTAGAATGTTGCCAGGTTTCCACCAACTGAGAAAGGTTGAACGTTAGGTCTTTATTCTTTGGAGCGCAGAAGGTTAAGGGGGGACTTTATTGAGGTCTTTAAAATGATGAAAGGGATAGACAGAGTTGACGTGGATACGTTTTTCCCATTGAGGGTAGGGAAGATTCAAACAAGAGGGCATGACATGAGAATTAAGGGACAGAAGTTTAGGGGTAACGTGAGGGGGAACTTCTTTACTCAGAGGGTGGTGGCTGTGTGGAATGAGCTTCCAGCAGAAGTGGTGGGGGCAGGATCGATTTTAACATTTAAAAGTAAAGTGGATAGGTATATGGACGTGAAGGGAATGGAGGGGTATGGTCTGAGTGCAGGTAGATGGGACTAGGGGAAAACAAATGGTCGGCACGGACTGGAAGGGCTGAGAGGGCCTGTTTCCATGCTGTAATTGTTATATGGTTATATGGTTATATTGGCTGTTTCCCAAGGCACCATGTAGTGTAGATGGAGTCAATGGTGGGGTGCCTGATCTGTGTAATGAACTGGGCTACATCCACAATTCGTAGCAATTTTTGCAATCTTGAGCAGAGTTCCCAAACCAAGCTGTAGTGCAATCCAATTTCACTGGGTCCAGCAGTGAAAGTAAAAGTAAAAGTCAGAGTCACGTTAACGTGCTGATTTAGCACAGATTAAATGAAAGAAAATGGAGAAATCGGCAATGAAAAATTCGCGGGTAAAAAGATCTTCCCGGGGTGAAAATAAAAATACGGGACAAGAAGCTAGTGCGGATCCGGTTCCGATACCGGTGGCCGCTGATTTACCCGTTAGCGAGTTTCTAGATTCTCCAGAAGTTATAACCACGGAGGGAAATGCTCCTAAAAAATGTAAAAAGAAATCTGAGAGGCCCGTGGTTTCTGATGACTCTGATACTGAAAGTCCTCCAGATAATAAAACTATGTGGCTAAAAATGGAGCATATGGAGAAAGTTCTCCAAAAAATCATGAGACAAGGGTCACAGTACCCAGAAGGTTCCCCCCCAAAAAAAGCCCTGAGGGGTTTGATTATTCTGAATATGGCTGTGGGCCAAATTGGGAGTTTGAAACTCCGGACCCAGGATTTGGGCCGGAGGAAGTCTCATGGGATGAAATTCCAATTGATTTAGGGCTGCAGAAGGCAGACCCTGCTGGTGGTGATTTGGATTTTGAATGCACACCACAAAGTAAAAAGAAAAGGCCAAATGTGCCTGGGATAGCAAAAGAATTTGCTATACCTGAAGGAAGTGGTGAGGCTATGGAAGAAAACCTAGCTGCCAACATTAATTATATGGTATCTCACCAGCTTCATGATTCTGTGATGATTGAAACATCAGAATTATATAAAACGCCAGGAAATTGTGCCTCTTTGGAAGTGCCTACGGTTAATCCGTTGATATGGACATCCATGACTCCAAGTATGAGAGCTCAAGAAGTGAGATTTCAAAAAATCCTCAAATTAATTTCTGCTGCCATTACGGCTTATGGAAGACAAATGGAGAGGTTGGAGATGGATAAGATTCAAAAAGATACTTTGGGCTTATTGTGCAATTCTTTCTATGAAATTAATTGTATGAGGAAAATGGCTATTCGGCCCATATTTCACCCAAGGTTTGCAAGCCTGTGTCGAGCAAGTGGTGTTCAAGCTCCTGGTTATCTGTTTGGAGAAAATCTGCCTAAACAATTAAAAGATTTGGATGAAGAAGCTAAATATTTTAGCTGCATGAAACCTTTCGTCTTTGGACAAAAAAGGTATTTTCCGTCCAGAAGGGGATTTGATTTTGGAAATAGAGGCAGAAATATGTCAAGGAAATATTATCGTCCTGCACAGCCCAATGCTTACCCGTATTCGGGGAGAAGGAGGCCACCACGCTCATATGGAGAGGTATTAAAGACTTGTTCTATCCTTAAAGAAACTGCGGATAAATCTCCAGTTGGAGGGAGATTACAAAAGTTTTATAAAGACTGGCTTACTATTACTTCTGATCGGTTTATTTTACAAGCAGTTTCAGGAGCCACTATTACATTTAAAGAAGGGGTTAATCCTCCAGTACAGAATAAACCTGCCTATGCTTTTGTGTTTACTGCAATTGAAAAAGCAGAGATTAATGTGGAAATTGACAAATTATCTGAAAAAGGGGTAATTGAGAAAACATATGAACACGAGCATCAATTTGTGTCTAATATATTTAAAAGAAATAAAAAAGATGGTGGTTGCAGAATTATTCTGGACCTTACAGATCTAAATAAGTTTGTAGAATACAAACATTTTAAAATGGAAACATTTAATACAGCAAGATATTTAATATCAGCAGGTTGTTATATGGCTAAGATTGATTTGAAAGACGCCTATTATTCTGTACCAATACATCAGTTCTTCCGGAGGTACTTAAAATTTAATTGGCTGGGACAATTATGGCAGTTTAAAGCTTTGCCAAATGGATTGAGTTCAGCTCCCAGGCTCTTTACGAAACTGTTGAAACCAGTTTTAGCCCAATTAAGAGCACAAAAACACATTGTTATGGCTTATCTCGATGACATTCTAATCATTAATGATAATCAAGAGTCAGCTGAGAATTCAGTTTCAGTTACAAAAGCTTTGTTTGAAAAACTAGGGTTCTTGATTCATCCAATTAAATCCCAGCTGCAGCCAGCACAATCAATTAACTATTTGGGGTTTGTAATTAACTCAGAGACTATGTTAATAACTTTACCAACAGATAAAGTTGATGATATTTTGGTGACTTGTAATAATCTCATTCACATACCTTATCCTTCCATCCGAGAAGTAGCGAAAACTATTGGTAAACTAGTAGCAGCATTTCCTGCAGTAGAATTTGGTCCATTACATTATCAAAATCTTCAAAGGGACAAAATAAGAGCTCTCAAAGAGAGGGCAGGCCACTTTGATAGGCCTATGCAATTAACAAAAGAAGCTTTGTTGGAATTACAATGGTGGGTTAAAAATGTCCCACAAGCTGCTAAAAACATTCTGATTAAACAGCCTGAAATGGTTTTACAAACAGATGCTAGTGCTCTCGGATGGGGGGGGCAACAGATTCATCCTCCAGTTGTGGAGGTAGATGGAAAGTCCAAGAAGAAACGTTTCTTCAAACTTATGGTATTAACTATTTAGAGTTATTGGGTGCTTTCTATGGTCTAAAAGCATATTGCTGTTCAAAAAAGGGTCTACATGTATTAATACAGTTAGACAATAAAACGGCTGTTGCATATATTAATCACATGGGGGGAGTCAGATCAGTATCATGTGATTGTCTGGTCAATGAAATATGGCAATGGTGTATTGATCGCCAAATTTGGATTTCAGCAAACTACATTCCAGGTAAAGACAATGTGGTGGCAGATAAAAGATCAAGGATATTTAAAGATAACACAGAATGGATGCTTAATCCAGCAATATTTAAGAATATTGTAACTCAATTTGGTTTACCAGAAATTGATTTGTTTGCATCAAGGCTTAATCATCAATTGCCTAAATATGTGTCTTGGGAACACGATCCAGATGCAGTAGCAGTAGATGCTTTTTCATTGAACTGGGGGAATATGTTCTTTTACGCTTTTCCACCTTTTGCTTTGGTTCAGCAATGTCTGAAGAAAATAGAACAAGATTCTGCCACAGGATTGTTGGTAGTTCCAAATTGGCCAACACAACCTTGGTTCCCATTAATGCTGAATATGATTAAAGAACCATATATGTCAATTCCTAACTGTAGTGATATTTTGATTAATCCAGTAACCAAAGAAATTTATCCATTATATGCATATATGAATTTATTAATCTGCAGGTTTTGACCAGACCACTACAGGAGCTGGGATTGTCGGACAAAACTATGGAAGTTATAGTCGCATCATGGCGAGATAACACACAAAAACAATATATGACACATATTAAGAAATGGGAAGAATTTGCACACAGTCAAATATTTCTTATGATACTGTGAATATTGTAAATGTATTGGAGTTCCTTGCTAAATTGCATTTTGAGCAACATTTAAGTTACAGTGCCATTAACACTGCACGCAGTGCCTTATCATCTTATTTAGGACTTATGTCTGACCAGAAATCAATTGGATCACATCCACTAATATCTAGATTCATGAAAGGAATCTTTAACATTAATCCACCCAAACCAAGATACACAGAGATTTGGGATGTGAGCATTGTACTTACCTTACTTAGACAATGGACTCCAATTGAAGGATTGTCATTGGAAAGATTAACATTCAAATTAATAATGTTAATGTCATTGGTTTCAGCTCAAAGAGTGCAAACTTTACAAATGTTGCGTTTAGACTGTATGCATGTGACTGCAGATAACATTGTGTTCTATGTTTACGATCTGATCAAACAAAGCAGACCAGGAAGAACTGGAGCAAAGGTAACCTTTCAAGCTTATCCTATTGATCCTACTTTGTGTGTGGTTAGACATTTGAACCAATATATAAAAGTTACCAAAACTCTTCGAGGAAATGAAAAAACGTTAATGATTACGCATAAAAAACCACACACTAAAGCTTCAGTTCAAACTATCTCAAAGTGGTTAAAACAGGTGTTACTGTTAGCAGGAGTAGACACTGATGTCTTCAAATCTCACTCCACCTGGGCTGCAGCTACGTCCGCGGCGAAGGTGCGGGACGTACCGCTCGAGCATATTTTAAAAATCGCAGGGTGGAGTAAAGAAGAAACTTTTTCAAAGTTCTACAATAAACCTGTTCACACTATGACAAGCTTTGGCCACGCGGTGTTGGGATCACTATAGTCACCTGCTTTGTTTACTATTGATTGCTATAATCAGTTATGTAGTCACTTATATCTTTTATCACTTGTAATGATCCCTCGGATATAAGGAGGGTTATTATGATGTTCTTTAAACCATTAAAATTAATTATGGAAAGAACTAAAATTAGTCTGGTTTCTCATGTATGTATTTACTTAGCCGGACTGTCGTACTGATTAATTCTACGACATAAAAAACACAGAAAGCTTTAAAATCTTCACGTAGTCACTCACGTGACTCCGAAGTAAAATAGTAAGATTAAACGAGAACTTACCAGTTTGAAGTTTGATCGTTATTTTATGAGGAGTTACGATGAGGGATTACGTGCCCTCCACTCCCCACCCTCATAAAATAAATGATCATCTGGTAGTTCTAAGTCTATTATGAGCCTTACTATGTTACTTCGGCTATTTTGTGTTCTGTGTTTTTCATGCCGCTGCTTTGAAGTATGCCGTTTGCCAGCGCCAGGCGGGCTCTTCACGTAATCCCTCATCGTAACTCCTCATAAAATAACGATCAAACTTCGAACTGGTAAGTTCTCATTTAATCTTACTATTATATGCTTTCCCCAGTGCATTTGTAGGTTGGTAACAATTGTTGGACACATGCTGAATTTCCATTGTCTTCTAAGGAAGTAATGGCATTGCACATAGGTGTCCTTGCTGTCTAGGTGTTCCAGAGATAAGTGTGGGACCAAGAAGATGGTATCTGTTGTGGACCAGTTGCAACTCTAGGCAAACTACAATGTATCAAGGGTGGCTGGGAGGCTGGAGTTAATGTGTGAACATTATAATGGTGGATGTCAGAGCCACTGCAGTAGTCATTAAGGCATATTATCTTGCTTTCCTTAGTCACTTGGATGCTAGTGGCCTTCTTAAATCAGGTGAGAACCTCAGATTGGAGTAGTGAGAGTTTAAAGTTATCTGTGAATACTTCTGTCGGCTGATCCACACAGGTCATGATGACACAGTCAAGCATCTAGGTCTCATGCTTTCCGCTGATTCACTCTCAGGAAGGCCAATCTTGCATCTACCACAGTGACCATTGGTGGAGGCACAACAGAGGCTTAAGGGGTGGGTGACATCCATCCACTGACCGTCTGTGCAAAGGCAACATAGAATAGAATACATTGAGCTCATCGGGGAGGGACATGTTGTTGCCAGCAATAATGCCAGCTCTAATGTTGAAGCCCATTATAGCATTAGGCTTTGCCACAAAAAGTTGCATATGGTATTTTCACATTAACTTCTGGCAGTTTGTATATAGGACATCCAGGTTCCTTAAAACACCAATACTTTTCAATCTCCTACCAGTGAAAAAACTGATTTTACCTTGTTTTCTATAAACTGTTAGCATTGATTACCAAGTTTTAAGAAGCACTAAAAATATTCCTTTTGTACCTCTGAAACTTTTATGTTGACATTCCAGGTGTTCTTTCTCCAAAGTTCGCAGAAAGGAATGACTGATGATTACTAACACAATGTTCTCTTAAAACTTTCTCTTCAGATTCATATAAGAATACGCAATGGACGCAAAGTGCTGGAGTAACTCAGCAGGTCAGGCAGCATCTCTGGAGGACATGGATAGGTGACCTTTGGGGTTGAGACTCTTCTTCAGACTGATTGTTGGTGGGGGGGGGGGGGGGGGAGATGAAAGCTCGAAGAGCGGAGAGGCAGGACAAAGCATGGCAAGTAATAGGTGGCTGCGGGGGCAAGGGAAGGGATTGAGAGGCAGTGGGTTGGAACAAAGGCTAGATGGTTGGAACAGGCGAATTGCGAAGCTAGAAGCGAGAGGAGGGAGGGGAGGAGAGAAATAGATGGGAGTCTAGGCGAGTCACAGGGGAGGTGGGGGGGGGGGAGGGGGAGGAAGGTGTGGGAAGGTAGGTTAATTAAATTTAACCCAACCCAAGCAGAATATGAGGTGCTGTTCTTCCAGTTTGTGTGTTCTCCTCAGGCATATTAATTTATTGTCACATATACCAGGGTACAACAAAATTCCTTGTTTTTTCATGGACCTCATAGTAAACAATATACATGGTAATATAAGGCACAACTATAAATACAATAACAGAAGCAAAACACCATTGGGGCAAAGGCTGTATTGCAATCTGAAGTCATGCAAAGTTAAAGAGTACGTTGTAGCACCTCTGGTGTGTGAAAGAGGTGATAGGTTCAGGAGCCGAGGAACAGTGGTGAAGATGCAGTCTTAACTCCTGCTGTGTATATTATTTAAATTTCACTCATCTACTATTATAATAGGGACTAGTTTTGGAAAATAACAGATTTTGCCCAATGAACGAATCTATGCAATCTTGCGAGATTATGAAATAAACTTCCAATGTTTGCGAATAACTTATTTTCCAATTCACTTTTAATAATTCCTGGAATTTTCACACTGTTTAATAGCAAATTATAATCATTACACATTTTGTATTTTCATGATTTAGAGTAATAAATTATCATATTCGGCCTGAACTAACTTTGGTTCATAGTTTTTTTTATTGTCACGTGTTCTGAAGCACAGTGAAAAGCTTTTTTTGTTGTGTCCAGTCAGTGAAAAGATTATACATGATTACAACCAAGCCGTCCACAGTGTACAGATACAATATAAAGGGAATAATGTTTAGTGCAAGATAATGTCCAGTAAAGTCCGATTAAAGATAGTTCGAAGGTCTCCAATGAGGTAGATGGTCGGTCAGGATAGCTCTCTGGTTGGTGAGATGATGGTTCGGTTGCCTGATAACAGATAGGAAGAAACTGTCCCTGAATCTGGTTCTTTCCATGTTCTAGAGGTGAAGGAGCAAAAAATACAGAGCAATGGTTGCTTCTAAAATATTTTGATGTCTTGCCAGAGATACTCCATGAACACTTCCAGACAGTTGTTTGTGCTTATTCGAAATGAACTTTGTTCCTACCCTCAAGCCAGTGTTTTTTTAAAGCCAATTTAAATCAACCTTGTAATGCATAACATTAACTTGGTGAAGATATCTACAAAGCTGGAACCAGAGGCCCATTTGTCTGACTCTTCCAATCCAACTGCACCATACGTCAGCATACCGTATATGACTTTGTATGCTGACTCCATCAGAATATCTAGGATTAGGTCAGGATAACACTGGTCAGACAGCTGCATCTTGCATTGTGAGTGATGGCTCCCAGAGTGGTGGGGGACTGAGGAAGAATAAAGAGTGATCTTTAAAAATGTTATCCGTCTATCGTCAACCTGCACGCAATACTTGAGAACAGGGACACAAGAACATGAAGTGTTGGAGTAACTCAGCAGGTCAGGCAGCATTTTTGGAAGGAATGAAGAGGCAACATTTTTGGTTGAGACGTTTTGGTCTGAAGGGTCCCGACACGAAACGTCGCCTGTCCATTCCCTCAACAAATGCTGCTGATCCGCTAAAATACTCTATCATGTGAAAATTCAATGATATCTAAATTAACTTAATATTCGCCTTTCGCCTTTCGAGCCATTCCTTTTCCTTCAAATAAATGGTCTGATTTAGAACGGGTTCGCCAGGCAGATTTCTTCATCAGGTCCTCACAGTGAACTTGCAAACATGCCAGTGGAGTCCATGAGAAGTCCAATATTGGAATCCACTCAGAAAATCACTGGCAAAGAGTGACCTGTGCATTCTAGTGGGACTCCTGCAAATGGTGCTAATTCTGTATGCGATTCAATTCAGTAGCAAAGTTGATCCACATCTTCAATTAGATTAACGTTTGCGCGCGCGACCGAGCGCCGGTGGACGAGGGTGGCGGCGGCGCGCGCGAAGATGCCCGGGGATCGGGGCGGCGCGCGGACCAGAGCCTGGGAGCTCGCGCCACCCGGCGCTGCAGAGCATTTAAAGGAAGCACGCTGCATGCAGCGGGCCAAGTCCACACATATATATATATATAAACTACAGAGGACCCAAATGGCTTCTTCAATCACTTATCTGGCCTTCTTGATAAGTTGGAATATTGTCTCCGCGCAGACCTATCACTGCCCAAAGATCTGCCGCTGTTCCACGCAGTTTGTAAAATGCACAAAAAAAACAGCAGCTGGTGTCCCAGCTGCGATTTTACGCAGTTACTCCAGCCTGTAAGTATTCGCTTTCTTTCCCCATTTCTCATTTTCTTTAAATGGGCTTGTTTGAAGGGTTATTCTTTCGTAGGTAGTAATTGATAATTTTGAATAAGATGTAAACTATCCAAAGGTCAAATCTGATAAACGCATAGTTACATATTCTTTAACCATATGTCTATCAAGTCAGTTCACGTGGTAGTTTGTACGTTTGCATTAAAAGTACAAAAGTTTAAGAGATTGAAACTTCCGCGAGCTGCAATCATAACCATATTGAACCGTGATAAGTCTGAATATTAGTGCATCGTTGTCGCCTTCAAATATTGATTAGTGCCGGGCTTTTTGGAATAAGCCATTCTGGTGTTACTTTTCGAACCAGTACAGAGCCCGCTGATATTTTTATTACTTCCTCGGCAGTCCTCGAGATTGTCAAAAACTCCCGCGAAAAAAAATATTCGGCTCCTGTGAACGGCACAAGCTAAACCACAAATTTCCCGGGGAAGGTTATGAAGCTGGTTTTCACATCATCAAAGACGCGAGGAAGTACAGAGTTATATGGGTTTTAAATGAATATGTTTTACTGGAGTTGAAACCATTCTTCTGGGCAATAATTAAAACCAGTAGCTTGGTCTATTAAACAGTAGCACGACTTTCATTGTCTATATTAGCTTACCATTTAAGAATTCTATCCACACGCAATCCGAATTCATTATTTTAATTCGCTTTTAAATTCGATAATTAACAGTAAAAACATCTGCTCCTTGCTCTGGAGTAACCAGTTAGCCAGAATGTCAACCTCATAAAAACCCGTACCTTTATGCATCTTTTTTGAGCTTCTTCATGATTTTCTTTTCGCAAATGTACTAACTCCAAACTTGTGAGTGTCTGTCAGCAGCCCAAGATTCTCTGTAGCCAACAAGGACTCCGCAATAGTTTAATTATTGTTTTGTTCTGCTTTTTAACATTGCGTATTTGCATTTAAATTTATGTCCAGGCAAAAACTAGATTAAAATATGCTTATTTGGCTGCAGTGACTGACCTTCCTTCCTGAATTTAAATATTTATGGATCTGATCCCCTGACTATTTAGTTTTCTAGTTTATGTTTCCTTCTAATTCTCCATCCTGAAACGCTCTTTCCTTCACATTACATTTCATAGACTCAGAGATCCTTTCAGGTGGTGGCTCTAGAAATCGTAGACGCATTGGTAATCATTTTCCAATGTTCTATAGATTCAGAATCAGTTCCTGTGGATTGGAGGGTAGCTAATGTTCTCCAACTTTTCAACAAAGGAGCGAGAGAGAAAATGGAGAGTTATAGTTAGTCTGACATTGGTGGTGGGGAAGATGCTGGGTTCAATTATTAAAGAAGTAATAACGACGCATTTGGATAGCAGTAAAAGGATTGGTCCAAGTCAGCATGGATTAATGAAGAGGAAATCCTGCTTGACTAATCTTCTGGAATTTTTTGAGGATGTGATCAGTAAAATGGATGAAGGAGAGCCAGTGGATGTAGAGTATCTGAACTTTCCACACAGGAGATTAGTGGGCAAAATTAGAGCACATGGTATTGGGGGTAGGGTATTGATGGATAGAGAATTGGTTAGCAGACAGGAAACAAAGAGTAGGAATAAACGGGTTCCTGTCAGAATGGCAGGCAGTAGACAATAGGTGCAGGAGTAGGCCCTTCGAGCCAGCACCGCCATTCAATGTGATCATGGCTGATCATCCCCAAACAGTTCCCCTTTCCTGCCTTCTCCCCATATCCCCTGACTCCGCTATTTTTAAGAGCCCTATCTAGCTCTCTCTTGAAAGCATCCAGAGAACCTGCCTCCACCGCCCTCTGAGGCAGAGAATTCCACAGACTCACCACTCTCTGTGAGAAAAAGTGTTTCCTCGTCTCCGTTCTAAATGGCTTACCCCTTATTCTTAAACTGAATTAAAAGTAACGCAAGCAAATTTGCAGATGACACAAAGCTGGGTGGCAGTGTGAACTGCGAAGAGGATGCTAGGAGGTTGCTGGGTGGACAGGTTGAGTGAGTGGGCAGATGCAAGGCAGATGCAGTATAATGTAGATAAATGTGAGGTTATCCACTTTGGCAGAAAGAACAAGGAGGCAGATTATTATCTCAATGGTGTCAGATTAGGAAAAAGGGAAGTGCAACGAGACCTGGGTATCCTTGTACACCAGTCACTGAAAGTGAACATGCAGGCAGTGAAGAAAGCTAATGAATGACGAAATGAAGAAAGCTAGTGAAGAAAGCTAATAAAGCCTTCATAATGAGATGATTTGAGTTTAGGAGTAAGGAGGTCCTTCTGCAGTTGTACAGGGCCCTCGTGAGACCACATCTGGAGTATTGGGTGCAGTTTTGGTCTCCTAATTTGAGTAAGGTCATGTTTGCTATTGAGGGAGGGTAGGTTCACGAGGTTAATCCCCGGGGATGACGGGATTGTCATATGAGGAAAGATTGGATAGACTGTGCTTGTATTCACTGGAATTTAGAAGGATGAGGGGTGATCTTATAGAAACATATAAAATTATAAAAGGACTGGACAAGCTAGATGCAGGAAAAATATTCCCAATGTTGGGGGAGTCCAGAACCAGGGGCCACAGTCTAAGAATAAAGGGGAGGCCATTTAAAACTGCATTGAGAAAAAACTTTTTCACCCAGAGAGTTGTGAATTTGTGGGATTTTCTGCCACGGAAGGCAGTGGTGGCCAATTCACTGGATGAATTTAAAAGATATTTATATGGAGCTCTAGGGGCTAGCGAATCAAGGGATATCGGGAGAAGGCAGGCATGGGTTACTGATTGTGGATGATCAGCCATGATCACAATGAATGATGGTGCTGGCTCGAAGGGCCGAATGGCCTCCTCCTGCACCTATTTTCTATGTTTAATTGGTTTGTTGGTTAATTGATTTCAGTATTATTTTTTAATTGTCCCTAGTTTGTAAAATCGAATTGGCGCATGGGTAATTGCTGGTTGATGCAGACTTGCTGGGTCGAAGAGCCTCTTTTCACGCTGTATCTCTAAACCTGTTCACACAAGTTCTATGTTATTCCTTTCTCATCTACTCCCTACGCACAAGGGACAATTTACAGAGGCCAATTACCCAACAAACCAGCAAGACTTTGGGATGTGGGAAGAAACCAGAGCATCTGGAGGAAATTCACAGAGTCACAAGGAGAACATGCAAACTTCACATAGGCAACAGATGAGGTCAGGGTCGAACACTGGTTGCTGGTGCTGTATCTCTACCAGCTGTGCAACTATTTAATTTTCAGGTAACCCACAGCCCATGGGCTCTTTTCACTTTCTTCCTGATCCACACAGGTATGCTCAGCTCACCTTTTTCCAAGCACCAACCCAGCCCCTCGGCAGCCTTTTTTTATTCTCCTTTCCTAATTGGTACCAGCTGTCCATCATCATCCCCTTATTGGTTCCACTTATCCCCTTTCTTACTTATCAGATTTCAAAATCTGCAGCCTCCTATATCTCCACATATCACCTTGCACTCTCTGACTCTACCTCCACCATCCCCTTCTCCCACATGGCTGCATCTTCTTTCTTCTCCTTATCTCTCTCTACTGATCACTCACCAGCTGCTGTTTTCCATCTCCACCCCTTCATCCCCAACACCCCCCCCCCCCTTTTCCCTTCTGCCATCAGGCAAACATAGAAGTGTGAAAACGCACACGTATAGATTCAGAAACAGTTTCTTTCCAGCAGTTATCAGGTAACTGAATCATCCTACCACAACCAGTAAGAACTGCTGAACTACTATCTACCTCATTGGTGACCCTGGATCTATCTTTGCTGACTTTGCCATGTACTAAACGTTATTCCCTATCACGTATCTATACACTGTCAATTGCTCGATTGCAACCTTGTTTTGTCTTTCTGCTGACTGGATAGCACACAATAATTGTTTTCACTGTATCTCAGTACACGTGACAATAAACTAAACTAAACCTTAGGCCACCTGCTCATCTTCCTCCTCACCTGGTTCCACCTATCACCAGTCAGTCCCTGCATCACCATTTCCCCCTCACTTCTTTATACTGGTTATGCTCTCAGACCCGATACAGGTCTTGAACTGAAATGTCAATCATCTCTCTGCTTCCACATGTACTGCCTGACCTGCTGAGTTCCTCCAGCAGTCTGTTTTCACTCTCACTCAAATGCTCTATTTTTCCTCCATGCTATTCCAACGTACAATACAATATTGTGGATCAGCATCTGACTCAAAATGGAAGTATACAGTTTCAGGAATTCCAGTCTCTCATGCAGCATTCAGTTGGTCATTGAGTCATAGAGTGGTACAGTGTGGAAACAGGCCCTTTGGCCCAACTTGCCCACACTGGCCAACACTGTTGGTCTGCTCTCTTCCTGGAATTTCATTTGACTCCTATTTGCTTCTCCTCCAGGCAAAACTGTACCTGTCCAGATGAACTGTCCCAACCCCAAACGTCAACTGTCCATTTATCCCAGACAGATGCTCAACCCCTGAGTTCCTCCAGCAGTTTGTTTGTTACCAAAGGCCAAACTTGTTCCCTGAGTAGATGATCAGTTTTGGTTTGATTGGAACTATATTTTGTTGAGGTCAGGAAGCCAGTACAAAATGTTATATTTTTGTCTTTTGTAAATGTTATGTTCATCAGAGGCAGTTAAGACTGGAAAATGTTACACCTTCATTTTGATTGTTTCTAAATTCTATATCGAAAGATCAAGGTTGCACAAGGGAATGGGTGATTTTGATTTTGCATAGGGTTATGTTTTTCCAGTATTTCAGTGATTTTTCTGCCTAGATTAATATCTGTGAAAATGTACAACCAGATTCCCATGTTTCCTTACAGCACGAACTGCCTCAACCATAAGCTCACAATCCATCAGTCTCATTTTCCCGCTTATTTTTTCGGATAGGTTATTTTTTTGCCCGAATTCCCATTCCACTGCTCCCAATTTCTGTCATTCACCTACATGGTAGGGACAATTTACAGTGGCCAATTAACCTACCAACCTGTTTGGTTTTGGGATAATGGAGGAAACTACACAAGTACAGGGAGAACATGCAAACTCAGTATGGACGTGGACAGCACCAGAGGTCGTCACTGAATCCAAATCACTGGTGCTGTGATGAAGCGGCTCTACCATTTGTGCCATTTTGCCACCCAATGAACTTGCATACTAAAGCTGCCATGGTGGGATTGAATTTTAATCCAGGCGTTTTAATTTCATGCCCTATATTTTAACCCATAAGCACCACAGTGGATAAAGCTGAACATTTCCTGCTAAATTCCGTATATTGATATTTTCTTTGGTCTTTAAAGGAAGACATAGACAGGTAAACGGAAGCTGAAAGTTGGAAATACCATTTTTTTCCCTTCATTCCACTCTTGTTTTGAACTTGTTCTGCCTGGATACATGTAATGGAAACACTATCCTGTAAAGATTTCCTTGTTGTTAGACTGCCATCGGTCATAAAACATTCTCATACAATTCCCTTCAACATAATTTACTACAGTGCTACTGATTTTGATCCCCCGATGGCCCAAACAGGAGATCATACTCCTTATCCTCTATCCATCAGAAGATCTTTCCCCCACGCTATCTTTGTAGCCTCTTCTATCCTTCTTTCCCCACAATGTATTTTATGCACCTGACCTCTCTTTGTCCCAATATGCTGGATATACCTTGGTCTACCTTGGATCCAATCTCGAGGACTTCTTCTCATAACTCTAAACTGCACCCTTTTCACCCAGACTTGTGGACACTCCGTTACCTTTCATTCCAATGTCCATTGATCAATTTCCCACCTCTTTGCATTTTTGAAGTATTTTGTAATAACATTTATGTTAATGTTTAAGCTCTTAAAAATTGGACACTCAGGATCTATCCAATGATAGAAAACAATTTCTAGACAACTCAATCTTCATCACATGTGCATGGGAGTTGCATAATCTGGCAGACGTCATAGAACTGAATGTTTACAGGTATAAGTGTAGTTTCTTTGTTGTTGATGCCTTGAGACCCTAAAGAAAGGAAAAGATTTGGGGAGTACTGCATAATTAAAATAAGCAACTGCATATGCAAGGAGCACTCTGATGTTTCGCCACATTACCCACTGCCTTGCTATGTGCTGGATTATGTAGCCTGTACTGTGCTACACACTAAGCTTTCTGGGAAGACTTTTCATGTGCAGACAACCTGTTGAAATTGGAAGAACGATGTTTAATAAGTGAATGAACCACCTCAACATATGCTTTGTGAAATATGTGTTCTCGCACATGCAAGTATAAAGAATCATTAAACTAGAGAACATAGACACATATCACACAATACACAGTTGACGCTGTGTCACTTTTGCAATTGTGGAATCTGTTAATATTTGAATAATATGTTATTGTAATATTTTGGGCATTAGCGGTGTCGGAAAAGCTGCCATTTATTTTCCTTTCCCTAGATACCCTGGGAATTTGGTTGTTGGCTCCCTCCTTGAAATAGTTTAGTCAAAAAGAATATGTAAGGTTTGAGAAGCTAAAATTAGACAAAGCCCTCCAGGAATATAAAAGCAGGAAAGAACTTAAACGAGGATTTACGAGAGCTAAGAGGGGCCGAGAAATGTCCTTGGAAAGTAGGATTAATAGAATCACGTCATTTTATAATTAAGTGGACAGCTAGGAAAAGGGTAAGTCCACTCAAAGACAAAGGTGGCAATCTGTGCCTTGAGCTATAATTTCAAATGCATCTATCATGTCTCCCCTCAACCTCCGACGCTCCAGAAAACAATCTATGTTTGTCTAACTTCTCTTCATAGCTAATAGCCTCTATCCAAGCAGCATTCAGGTAAACATATGCTACTCCACTTCACATCCTTCCTGTAATTGGGCAACCAGAACTGCTCACAAATGTGGCTTAACCAAACTTTTATAAAGTTGATAGATGCGAAATGCTGGAATAACTCAGCGGGTCAGACAGCATCTCTGGAGAAAAGGCGAAGGTTATGTTTCGGGTCGAGTCCCATCAGGACACCCTGACTCTTATACTCAATATTTTGACTGATGAAAGCAGTCATGCCATATGTATTATTTACAAGTCTATCTATGTAAATTCAGGGAGCTATGAACTTGGACTCCAAAATACTGCCATTTATCAATATTGTTAAGGATCTTGCCATGAACTATATATTTTCCCCTTGCATTCAACCTCCCAATTGCAGCATCTCACACTTGCTCGGAATAAATTTTACGTGGGATTTTTCATGTCATAACTTCTGTATGTTTTCAAAGCAGTGCTCTCTACTGCTGCTTTCTGTATTTGTTCATTGAAAGCTTTATTCAGCAAAGATATTTCTCCACAATTTTATTATTGCAATCGATGCTTTCTTACAATGGATGCTCAGAATAGCAAATGTATTCAACCTTACTTTAGCAGTGAAGAATTTAGGGAGAAAGATATTTTCAGCCAAAGTTTCAGAAGAAAGATTTGCACTTGATCCAGACTCCACTTCACTATCAAACATAGACAGTACACTTGGCAAAAGGTCAAATGAAGAAATAGGGAACGTTTTGGGTCAAGACCCTTCTCATCAATCCATGTTCTCCAGAGATGCTGCCTGACCTACTGAGTTACTCCAGCACTTTGTCCCCTTTCGTGTAACAACAGGTCAAATGTCCTGACTTTGCACCTGCACTTCATGAAGGAGATCATGGACTTGGTCAACCTCCGTGTGCTGCATTGGCAAGTCAAATTTCACTACACCATTTGGTGTATGTGATAATAAATGTCCTTTGTCCTTGTCCTTTGTCCTCCTTTAATATTGGTCTGCTTGCCTCCTCCCATCTTTTAACCAAATAATAATGATCACTGGATCCTCTTATAGAGAATTGGTTACCATTCTATTAACTTGACGATATTTGCTGTCCGACTTGTGGATATGCGAGACATTGAGTCTGTTAAGACTGTGGCCACTTTAGTCTTTGCCCTTAATTTTTTTTGGCTCATTTTAACTTTTTTTTACTTCCTATGTTAAAATAATAACATGTGCTTATGTTCATTGCATTTACCTTGGTCTTCCTCTCTGTATCTAATCTATCAGTGATTTGGACTTTTTGATTGTGGTGGCTTCAGATGTGTGGTAGATGTTATTATTTTCATTTTCACACAGGTTTCAGATTTCTGAGAGTGAGGAATGTGTTAAATAATGGTAAATAATGCAGTAATCTAATTGTAATTTATGACTACATTCACATACTACATTTTGTGTCCCTTCAGAGGTAATGCATTTTCAGTTGTACGTGATGATTCAAGGTTAAGGTTTCCCTTGGAAGTGAAAAAATATGTAATTGATTCTACTTATTCTAAATTGATATTATCCTGCGTGGAAAAATAACGCTCTTTTAATTTAAATTCACTATAGATAAGTCATGAGTGTTTTATTGTGAAATATCCCAAAAGAGAACAATGAGATTATTTCTTGCAGGACAACAGATGTGTTTTTTTTATAGTGATCCATCTGCAGAGAAACTGCAGATTTAAAAAATGGTGTAAGAGCTGCAATGAGTTACATTGGAAGATTGGAAATTCATCCCTAGCATAAGAGAGGTTTGTTCAAGAGTCTGAAAATATCAGGAAAGCACTTGTTCTGGAATCTGAGGCATGTGTTTTCAAACTTTTGTATCTTCTGCGTGACAGGGGGAGGGAGAAGAGACAATGAACGAGGTATGTGTGATCCTTGAGTATGTTGGCTGTTTTCCCGAGGCTCCCTGACGTATTGATATAATCAACAGGGGGAAGGCTGCTTTGTGTGACGGACTGGACATGGTCCAGAACCCTCTGCAATTTCTTTTGGTCTTCCCATAACAAGCTGTGATTATGTCTGGATGAGATGCTTTCTATGGTGCAAATTGTAAAAATTGGTAAGAGTCGTTGGAGATGGGCTGAATTTTCTTAGTCTTCTGGGGAGATAGAGTGCAGATGTGCTTTCTTGACCGCAGCATCCACGTGGTTGGACTAGGACACATTGTTGGTGATATTTAAACCCGAGAACTTGAGGCTCTCGGCCATCACCACATCAGCACTAATGATACCAACAGGGATATTTACTCCATCCTGCTTCCTGAACGCTGACCAGCTCCCTCATTTTGCTAACAGAGCAAGAAGTAGATCAAGGAAGTGAATTACTTCACTTTTCAAATTGGCAGTCTTAGTTGATAAAGACTTGGCTGGTGGTGCATTCTGGATGGGAGCACTAGACAAATGCAGGCATGGATCTCTTTATCACTGTCATATCTCCAATGATAACAATATTTTTCTGATGCTCGCTACTTATTCTGCAGTACTTGTGAAGTCAATCTTTGGTTGAGGAAGTTTATGGGCTGAATCTTCAATCAGCCGATTCTTGCTGCTCATCTGTCAGCAAGAACATTCTCCTTTTTGTTTCAACTCTGTAATTCATCTTCATCAGATTGCCCGGGGCATTTCCTTGGAGTCTTGACCCTCGGAAGCTGACTGTGCTTGAACTGTTCCAGCTCAACTGTTGGATCACTGGCAATTTGGAATTTAGTCTCTTTCCATGCAAGGATCAAAGGAAGAGTAAAGTGAAACTGCAAGACACTCTTGAAAATGAGCTTCATCAGCAATGTTTTGTTTGAAGTTGTACATTGCAATGAGCCTTCTTGTGCATCTTCCCTTTATCTGTGCCATGATGGATTGAGTACAAGCGAAGGAGGCAGTAAGGAGGGGGAAGTGACTAGGAGGAATGACTGGCTTTTTGTTTTGAAGAGAACATAGGTTCCACCCTTTGTTCTCAGGTACCATAATATCTTTTGTGGCCTGTTCCAATAAGAACATTGTGTAAAGTGGCACAAAGGTAGAGTATCTGCCTTGCTGCGCCAGACCCGGGTTTGACCCTGACTATGGGTGCTGTCTGTGTGGGGTTTGTACTTTCTCCCTGCGACCGTGTGGGTTTTCCCCAGGTGCTCCGGTTTCATCCAACACTCCAAGACATACAGGTTTGTAGGTTAATTGGCGTCAGTTGAATTGTCCCTGGTGTGTTGGATAGTGCTAGTGTATGGGGTGATCGTTGGTTGGCGTGGCATTGGTGGGGCTTGTATCTCTTAAGTAAATTAAAAGTATGTCATCTTATCCTGTAAACAGAGATGTTGATGAAGGTGGATGGGCAGCAGAGTGCTTGAAAGATTTCATCATCTGTGAATATTTTTGAGAGTGACAGAAAGGTTGTGATGTATGGTTTGGTATGACAGCAAGAATGTGTATGTTGCCTTGCTCATCTCTCCCTGCCACCACCACCACCACTGTGTGAACATGCATGTGAGTACTTCAGAGGGAACTAGCACTGTCTAAGCGCTTCAGCACAAACCTCCAGTTATAATGTTTAGAAAAGCTTTTGAGTGTGTAACCTTTCACGCAGAGTTCTTGGGGGCAGGCTTAAATCAATGTATTAAGATAACCCGAATACCTAATTAACTGATCCAAGGGAACTGCAGAGTTAAATGTCTGAAATTTAAGCAAGTTCAAAACATCTCAGTTTGGATCCTGCTACTTTACTTCAGTGAATGGAAAGTAAGGTCCCCTACTGTGATGTTAGTTCAATAGTTCATAATGGACAATAGATTATCTTAGAATCTATGACAATTTTAATATGGTTCCTAGTTGGCACTTACTTAGAGCACAAAACATGTTAATTCAATGTGACCTTGAATGCTCATCATAGCATGGCTTGTGTGGTAAATGCGAAATAAGTGTCAGGATGATGAGGATGATGTGTTAAAGTTCCTCACCTGACATTGGGATTGAGGCATGCTGCTGAAGAGTGTGCAGAGATTTTTATTTAACTTTTTATCTAGCTGTGTTATACACATGGAGGTGTTTAATGTTGGTAGCAGGTAACTATAACGGGAAGGGCTACATTCCAGCACAAACATCCCAGCACATCTCTCAAATTTGAACAACAAACATACTTGAAGGTGTATGGCTACTATTATAGAAAGATTGTTTAATTCCATGAATGGACCAATGGAAGGTCTTTTACAACTTTCAGTTCGATTTTGTAAATTTGGGAATGGTTGATTCCTCCTGGACTCAACTGGACTGTCCAATGTTTGAAAAAAATACTCTGCAAAATATACATTTGTTCTGTTCCCATTCCTACACAGAATTACTTGTTAAGTTGAAAATAATAGATGCTAGAAGTTTGTTTTTGTAATTCAGCATAAAGGTTCAGCGATTTATAACTATTAATTAGTTAAAATAGTGTTAAGTCCAATAACTAAGATAAAATTGCGGAATGAACTTTGTGTCCGATCGATTTGTCTGAAGGCTATATTTGAGCCAGACTATCTTAAAAAACATTGCATTATTTTTTTCACTGTCCTATTTATTAATAACCACCCACATAGAAATAGATTACAAAAACATTTTGTCTTTTAAATGTACATTTCCAACTACCAAAATTATTGATCACCATTTCAGGTGATGATTGTTACATTCAAACCCTATGACTTCCTCATTCACAGTCCACAGTCTGTTCGTATTGGTAGAAATGTGTCAGACTCGATAACAATCAGCACGGCTGCACCTCAAGGCTGCGTGCTCAGCCCCCTGCTGTACTCACTCTATACTCATGACTGTGTAGCCGGTCATAGTGCGAACTCCATCATCAAGTTCGCTGACGACACCACTGTTGTGGGACGTATCACTGATGGGGATGAGTCGGAGTACAGAAGAGAGATCGAGCGACTGTCCATATGGTGCGAGCACAATAACCTGGCCCTCAACACCAGCAAAACCAAGGAACTGATTGTGGACTTTGGAAGGAGTAGGATGGGGACCCACACTCCTGTTTATATCAATGGGTCGATGGTTGAAAGGGTCAAGAGCTTCAAATTCCTGGGCGTGCACATCTGTGAAGATCTCTCCTGGTCCGAGAACACAGATGCAATTATTAAGAAAGCTCATCAGCGCCTCTACTTCCTGAGAAGATTACGGAAAGTCGGTCTGTCAAGGAGGACTCTCTCTAACTTCTACAGGTGCACAGTAGAGAGCTTGCTGACCGGTTGCATCGTGGCTTGGTTCGGCAACTTGAGTGCCCTGGAGAGGAAAAGACTACAAAAAGTAGTAAACACTGCCCAGTCCATCATCGGCTCTGACCTTCCTTCCATCGACAGTCGCTGCCTCAAAAAGGCTGGCAGCATCATCAAGGACCCACACCACCCTGGCCACACACTCATCTCCCTGCTACCTTCGGGTAGAAGGTACAGGAGCCTGAGAACTGCAACGACCCGGTTCAGAAATAGCTACTTCCCCACAGCCATCAGGCTATTAAATCTGGCTCGGACAAAACTTTGAACATTAATACCCCTCCATCTGTTATTTGCACTTTATTAATTTATTAATTAATGTGTGTATTTGCGTATATAATTGTAGTCAGTGCCTACTATGTTCTGTTGTGCTATGCAAAGACAAAATTTAATTGTCCTGTCAGGGACACGACAATAAACTCTTTTGACTTTGACTTGACAATCGAAAACGTGATGCACCAGCTTTTAAAAATGTTTTTGTGTCTACAGAATAATCCAACAGAGTATACTTAGGTTTAGGTTTATTATTGGCACATGTAGCGAATACAGCGGAAAGCTTTGTTTTGCATGATATCCAATCAGATCAGAAAATACCATACATAAATACAAGGGTACACAAAAGGCTGGAGAAACTCAGCGGGTGCAGCAGCATCTAAGGAGCGAAGGAGATAGGCGACGTTTCGGGTCGAGACCCTTCTTCAGACTGGTCAGGGATCAGGCATACCTGCCAACTATTCCGATTTGGGCGGAATTCTTCCGATTTTTCCATCCCAATTCCGAATTCCGATTTTTTCCTCAATATTCCGAAAAAAATTGGAATTCGGAATTGGGATGGAAGCGTGCATGCGACCCATGGCGGCGGCGGCGGCGAGGAGACAGCGAGAGAGCGCACCGCGCCTGCGCCGCTTATGGGGACACGCACGGGTGTACGTCAGCACGCAGCCGCATGACCCCGCCCCGCCACGGTGGCGTTCGGCGTCACTTGCCCCCCCCCCCCCCCCCCCCCCGCACTGAGGTCACTTTGTTAACGAAGAAACTGCAGATGCTGGAGAATGGAGGGTTACACAAAATGCTGGAGAAACTCAGCGGGTGCAGCAGCATCTAAGGAGCGAAGGAGATACACAAAATGCTGGAGAAACTCAGCGGGTGCAGCAGAAAGTCTGAAGAAGGGTCTCGACCCGAAACGTCACCTATCTCCTTCGCTCCTTAGATGCTGCTGCACCCGCTGAGTTTCTCCAGCCTTTTGTGTATCTCCTTCGCTCCTTAGATGCTGCTGCACCCGCTGAGTTTCTCCAGCCTTTTGTGTATCTCCTTCGCTCCTTAGATGCTGCTGCACCCGCTGAGTTTCTCCAGCCTTTTGTGTATCTCCTTCGCTCCTTAGATGCTGCTGCACCCGCTGAGTTTCTCCAGCTTTTTGTGTAACCCCCCTGAGGTCACTTTCCCGCCCTCACTGACGTCACGTACCCCGCCCCTTACTGACGTCACTTGCCCCGCCCCTTACTGACGTCACGTGCCCCGCCCTCACTGACGTTAAACTAATAGGATTCCGATTTTTCAATCTCACAAGTTGGCAGGTATGCTGGTCAGGGATCAGGGAAACGAGAGATATAGATGGTGATGTGGAGAGATAAAGAACAATGAATGAAAGATATGCAAAAAAGTATCGATGATAAAGGGAACAAGCCATTGTAAGCTGTTTGTAGTGTGAAAATGAGAAGCTAGTGCGACTAGGGTGGGGGAGAGACATAGAGAGAGAGAGGGAATGCCAGGGCCCGAGGGCTGAGGGAGAGGTGGGAAGGAGAGCAGACAGCAAGGGTTAACAGAATTGAGAAAATTCAATGTTCAAGCCCAGAGGATGCAGACTCCCCAAGCGGAATATGAGGTGCTGTTCCTCCAACTTGCGGTGTTGCTCACTCTGGCAGTGGAGGAGGCCCAGGACCGAGAGGTCGGATACATAAATACAATCCAGTCAAACTCAAGGACAATAGATAGAGCAAAGGGGAAGCTACAGAGTGCAGAATATAGTTCTCAGCATTGTAATGCATCAATTCCATAGACAAGGTCCAATGTCTGCAATGATGTAGAGGTGAATTGGACACAACCCTGGCTTATGGAAGGATTGTTCAGAAACCTCATAACAGAGGGGAAGAAGCTATTCCTGAGTCTGGTGATATTCACTTTCAAACTTATGTAATTTCTGGCAGATGGGAGTGGGGAGAAGAAGGAATGACTGGTGTGTGATGAATTTTCCATTTCATTGTCCAAGGCAGTGTGAGGTGTAGATGGAGTCAATGGTGGAAGTCTGGTCTGTGTGATGGAAGGAACAACATCTACAGCACTGCAATTTCTTGCAATATTGGACAGAGATGTTCCCTAACTCAGCTGCGAAGCAACCTGACAATATGCTTTGCATGGTGAATCTGTAGAAGTTTGTAAGAGTCATTGGAGTCATGCCAAATTTCCACAGTATCCAAAGAAAGTAGCAGCACTGGTGTGCCACTTTGGCTGTTTCCTCAATGCAGTTGGTCCACGACAAATCGTTAGTAACATTAATGCCAAGGAACATAGAGCTCTTAGCCAATTCCATTTTGATGTCCTTGCCATAAAAAAAGTGCAGTGAAGATTCCAGGAAAGGCAGGTATGCTGCCTCTGGAATGCCAGAGGTTGAGGGGACATTCGGTAGAAGTACATAGAATTATGAGAGGCATAGATAGGGTAAACAGAAACTTTTTCCTGGAGTTGAAATGTCCAACACCAGAGGTCATGGATATAAGGTGAAAGGGATAAAGTTTATTGGAGATGTGTGGGGTATGTTTTTGTACACTGAGAAAGGTAGGGCTCTGGAACGCATTACCAGCATGGTGGTGGGAGGCAGATCCGATACTGGTGTTTAAGAGGCTTTTAGATAAGTGCAGAGAATAGAGAGATATGGATCATGTACAGGCCAATAAAATCCGTTTAACTTGGTATCATGTTCGGCACCAATATTGTGGGCCGAAGGGCCCATTCCTATGCTGTACTGTTCTATGTTCTATGCTGCTTGAGTACATTTGGCTGAATTCTCTAGAGGTAGATAATAGCTCAGAACTGCTCTCTAGTCCACTGACAGGGCAATTGCCAGCAAGCTTAAAGATGGTGTTGGAGCAGTGTCTGGTTACACAGTCAATAAACAATAGACAATAGGTGCAGGAGTAGGTCATTGGCCCTTTGAGCCAGCACCGCCATTCAATGTGATCATGGCTGATCATCCCCAATCAGTACCCCGTTCCTGCCTTCTCCCCATATCCCCTGACTCCGCTATTTTTAAGAGTCCTATCCAGCTTTCTCTTGAAAGTATCCAGAGAACCTGCCTCCACCGCCCTCTGAGGCAGAGAATTCCACAGACTGACCACTCTCTGTGAGAAAAAGTGTTTCCTCATCTCCGTTCTAAATGGCTTATTCCTTATTCTTAAACTGTGGCCCCTGGTTCTGGACTCCCCCAACATCGGGCACATGTTTCCTGCCTCTAATGTGTCCAAGCCCTTAACAATCTTATATGTTTCAATGAGATCCCCTCTCATCTTTCAAAACTCCAGAGTGTACAAGCCCAGCTTCTCCATTCTCTCAGTATATGACAGTCCCACCATCCCGGGAATTAACCTTGTAAACCTACGCTGCACTCCCTCAATAGCAAGAATGTCCTTCCTCAAATTAGGGGACTAAAACTGCACACAATACTCCAGGTGTGGTCTCACTAGGGCTCTGTACAACTGCAGAAGGACCTCTTTGCTCTTGTTATAAAGGCCATTTGCTTTCTTCACTGCCTGCTGTATCTGCATGCTTACTTTCATAGACTGATGTACAAGAACCCCCAGATCCCGTTGTACTTCCCCTATTCCCAACTTGACGCCATTCAGAAAGTAATCTGCCTTCCTGTTTTTGCTACCAAAGTAGATAACCTCACATTTATCCGCATTAAACTTCATCTGCCTTGCATCTGCCCACTCCCCCAACTTGTCCAAGTCACCCTGCATTCTCATAGCATCCTCCTCACAGTTCATACTGCCACCCAGCTTTGTGTCATCTGCAAATTTCCTAATGTTACTTTGAATCCCTTCATCCAAATCATTGATATATATTGCAAATTGCTGCGGTCCCAGCACCGAGCCTTGCGGTACCCCACTAGTCACTGCCTGCCATTCTGAAAGGGACCCGTTAATCCATACTCTTTGTTTCCAGTCTGCCAACCACTTCTCTATCCATGTCAGCACTCTACCCACAATACCATGTGCCCTAATTTTGCTCACTAATCTCCTATGTGGGACCTTAACAAATGCTTTCTGAAAGTACAGGTACACTACATCCACTGGCTCTCCCTTGTCCATTTTCCAGAAGATTAGTCAAGCATGATTTCCCCTTCGTAAATCCATGCTGACTCGGACCGATCCTGTTACTGCTATCCAAATGTGCGGCTATCATCTTTCCCACCACCAATGTCAGGCTAAGTGGTCTTAATTACCCGTTTTCTCTCTCCTGCCTTTCTTAAAAAGTTGGATAACATTAGCTACCCTTCAATCCACAGGAACTGATCCTGAGTCTATAGAACATTGGAAAATTATCACCAATGCATCCACAATTTCTAGAGCCACTTCCTTAAGTACCCTGGGATGCAAACCATCAGGCCCTGGGGATTTATCAGCCTTCAGTCCCATCAGTCTATCCAACACCATTTCCTGCCTAATGTGGATTTCCTTCAGTTCCTCTGTCGCCCCAGATCCTCAGGCCACTACCATATCAGGAAGATTATTTGTGTCCTCCTTAGTGAAGACGGATCCAAAGTATCTGTTCAACTCATCTGCCATTTCCTTGTTCCCCATAATAAATTTGCCTTTTTCAGTCTTCAAGGGTCCAACTTTGGTCTTAACTAATTTTTTCCTCTTCACATACCTAAAGAAGTTTTTACTATCCTGCTTTATATTCTTAGTCATGGTTATAGAGCGTGTAAAATTGTGGACTGAACATACAGCCTTGACATACCCTTCGGCTGATGGTCAGCACGGATGAGGTATTGTTGCCAATTCATAATGTTTGAGGTCTGCCAATAAGAAAGCCGAGGATCCAGTTGCACAGGGAAGAGCAGTGACCCAGTTCGATGAGTTTGGAAGGGATGATGGTGTTGAGCACCAAGCTATCGTCACAAACAGCCTGACCTACATGCTCCTGTTGTTTAAGTGATCCAGCACATAGTGGAAAGCCAGCAAGATTGCATCCATTGTCGATCTGTTGTGGTGGTAGGCAAATTTGAAGTGAGTCCAGATTGCCATTGAGGTAGGAGCTGATTTACATCATAACCAATATCATAAGAACCACTTCATTACATCGGGCATGAACACCACCAATTACCAACTTCACCAACGTATTATTGATGTCCTTTTAAAGCAGGCTGGAGCTTTAATATATTGTAGCAGTCACAGGTGTTAGTTGGAAGTTAACTGCCTTCAATAAGGAGTGTTTTGTTGGTACCTCTACTTCTGTTTTGTTACCTTAGTAAGATGCAGAAGTAAAGAGTATGGCACAACTGCAAACCTACCAAGACATGGCCGTCCACCTAAACTGACAGGCCGGGCAAGGAGAGCATTGATCAGAGAAGCAGCCAAGAGGTAACTCTGGAGGAGCTGCAGAGATCCATTATGGAAGAGTGGCAAGAAGAAAGGCATTGTTGAAACAAAGCCATAAAGAGTCCCGTTTGCAGTTTGCCACAAGCCATGTGGGGGACACAGCAAACATTTGGAGGAAGGTGCTCTGGTCTGATGAGACCAAAATTGACGTTTTTGGCCTAAATGCAAAACGCTATGTGTGGCGGAAAACTAAAACTCACCCTGAACACACCATCCCCACTGTGAAACATGGTGGTGGCAGCATCATGCTGTGGGGATGCTTTTCTTCAGCAGGGACAGGAAAGCTGGTCAGAGTTGATGGGAAGATGGATGGAGCCAAATACAGGGCAATCTTGGAAGAAAACCTGTTGGAGTCTGCAAAAGACTTGAGACTGGGGCGGAGGTTCACCTTCCAGCAGGACAATGGCCCTAAACATACAGCCAGAGCTACAATGGAATGGTTTAGATCAAAGCATATTCATGTGTTAGAATGGCCCAGTCCAGACCTATATCCAATTGAGAATCTCTGGCAAACCTGGAAAATTGCTGTTCACAGACTCTCTCCATCCAATCTGACTGAGCTATTTTGCAAAGAAGAATGGGCAAAAATTTCAGACTCTAGATGTGCAAAGCTGGTAGAGACATACCCCAAAAGACTTGCAGCTGTAATTGCAGCGAAAGGTCGTTCTACAAAGTATTGACTCGGGGACTGAATACTTTTGCACGCTTCAGTTTTTTATTTGTAATAACATTTGGAAACCATGTATCATTTTCCTTCCACTTCACAATTATGCACCACTTTGTGTTGGTCTATCACATAAAATCCCAATAAAATACATTTACGTTTGTGGTTGTAACATGACAAAATGTGGAAAAGTTCAAGGGGTATGAAAACTTTTAAAAGCCACTGTACATATCCAGTTCTCTTTGGATCCACAGCCCTTTTGGATTTGAATTACATGGCTGTTCCTTGTTCTCTCTAACAACATGTATCAACTTGCTCTTGTAAACTACTGTTAGAGAGTAAAACCTCCCAAGACACTTTATAGGAGCGTTGTCAAACAAATCTTTACCCCAGACCACATGGTGATATATTAGGACAAGTGATTAAACTTTTAATCACTTTTAAAGTCACTTTTTAAATCACAGCTTTTCACAAGAAGCTGTTAAGGTGAATCATAAATAGTTCCAAAAGCTAGAAATCTGAGGCAAAAATGGAAACTAGCGGAAGCACTCAGCTGGCATCTCACATTTCCATCATTCAACGTATGTTTTCTCTCTATCAATTCCTGCTATTTTAAACGTCAATTATTTTTCTTTACATACACCTATAGAACTATCTCTACCATAATTTCTTAGCAGGTAGCATGTCATTCTTTCCTGACACTCCTGATCACCACTGTCACAGACGTTCTATTTATTCACTCAGTCCCTCCTCCATTTTTCTGCAAATTAAAAGGTATTTCATTTCTAGTTATTTTCAGATCAAAGGCAATCTGGCAGGTTATTTGACTACATTGAAATGCCCCTACTATGGAGATGAGTGGTAGAAGAGTCAGGATGGTGTTGATGGGCAAGAGATGGAAAATATGTATTGGGGAATATAAATGGGGAAAGAAAATAGATGTGTTAGCTCAGAAAACCAACAAAGACTCAATGGGCCAAATGGTCCCCTTTGTTGGAAAGGAAAAGCACAATGCAAATATATTGCTATTGAGGGCGTGCAGCGAAGATTTACAAGGTTAATTCCCGGGATGGCGGGACTGTCATATGCTGAGAGAATGAAGCAGCTGGGCTTGTACACTGGAGTTTAGAAGGATGAGAGGGGATCTTATTGAAACATTTAAGATTGTTAAGGGTTTGGACATGCTGGAGGCAGGAGACATGTTCCCGATGTCGGGGGAGTCCAGAACAGGGGGCCACAGTTTAAGAATAAGGGGTAAGCCATTTAGAACGGAGACGAGGAAACACTTTTTCTCAGAGAGTTTTGAGTGTGTGGAACTCTCTGCCTCAGAGGGCGGTGGAGGAAGGTTCTCTGGATGCTTTCAAGAGAGAGCTGGATAGGGCTCTTAAAGATAACGGACTCGGGGGATTTGGGGAAAAGGCAGGAACGGGGTACTGATTGGGGATGATCAACCATGATCACATTGAATGGCGGTGCAGGCTCGACGGGCCGAATGGCCTCCTGCTGCACCTATTGTCTATTGTCTATTATCTCACCACTTCTATTTGCCGACCATACTGATGTTATCTGAAAGCAGGTTTTTTAGACTCTGAATAGTGTGAAATTTATTCTCAATGGGACCAAAAACTACAGTGTTGCCAATTTGAAACAAAAACAAAAATGGTGGAAAACTGAGCCGGTCATACAACAATTGTGGAAAGAAAATCTATCATTGTTTTGGGTCTATGACCCTTCCAAAATCCAGCTCTGAAACAGTATAGATAACAATTCAGTATAATTCTGGTTTGACCATTTATATATTATTTTCTTTCTGGAATATTTATTTTGTCATGGCAATTAATTTTTGTACTGTGACCAAATGAATTCTGCCTCTGTTAACAGCAGGGGCATGGTAATGTTCAGGATGCTAATTAATGGGGGGATTGGGGTTGCATTTACTGGTTATGCAAGAGAAGACACAGAATGCTGGAGTAGCTCAGTGGGTCAGGCAGCATTTCATCATTTTGCTCGTTTGCAAAATCTCATCAATTTAATGGAGATGCTGCCTGGCCTGCTGAGCTACTCCAGCACTTTGTGTCTTCTACTGGTTGTTCAATCTGTTTATTTCATATTCTCCCCAGCTAGACTGTCCATCTAGATTGCCTCCTATCACCTTTCTTCTCTCCCTTGCCCTATTTCTATTGCACTGCACATGCTTACGGATAATCACATAATTATGGATAGCGCTGCACATTCATAGATATGCAATATGCAATATACAAGTGACTAGGACAAATTTTGATAATGATTACTTCAGAATAGTTCTGACAGTAAAGGTTAAATTTAGCATACCAATGATCCGATCTATCTTAATTCATTTGATACCAGTGTTTTGTTTATCATTATTGAAGAAGGGTCTCGGCCCGAAACGTTGCCTATTTCCCTTGCTCCATAGATGCACCCATTGAGTTTTTCCAGCACTTTTGTCTACCTTTTTTAATCATATGCTGTGCACATGTGCTTGAGTTGGCCGATGGGGTGTTTAATCTCAGTATAAGTGGGTTTCCACGATGTAAAGTTTCTACCGATTTGCTTGCAAAGCTGTCTTAAATGCTGTTGTTGCAGCAGACCTGCCCAAAGTGAAAGTGTTATGCCTGTTGCCAAATATCCTCTCATGTTTGACGGCACAGTGGCACAGCTGGTAGAGCTGCTGCTTCACAGCCCCAGGGACCCTGGTTCGATCCTGATCTTGGGTGCTGTCTGTACAGAGTTTGCACATCTCCCTCTAACTGTGTGGGTTCCCTCCGGATGTTCACGTTTTCTCCCACGTTCTCAAAGATGTGCATGTTTGTAGATTGATTGACTTCTGTAACATTGCCCCAATTCTGTAGGGGGTGGGTGAAAAAGTGTGGTAACCTAAAATTAGAGTGAATGGGTGACCGATTGTCGGTGTGGTCTTGGTAAGCTGAAGGACCTGTCTCCGTGCTATGTCTCTAAACTTTAAAAAAACTGAATTTGTTGTTCAACTGACATTCATGTTTTCTTTTGTTCCCAGGATGTTTACTCATCTACCACTGAGAAAGATCCAAAGACATTCTTTTGAAGGACTTAGCGATATTATAAGAATGTAAGTTTAGTAAAAGTTGAATTCTAAATTTGAATATATTGCATTATGTATTAAATCTACATGCGTTTATGGAAATGCTTAAACTTTACGGAGTTTAAGGAATCAAAATTTCTTGTTTGCATTTCTACCTCTCTAGTGACTTCTTATTGAACATTCTCGTTGTTTATTATGTTAGCTGTTGAGTATTGTGTTAACAATCTGTACTGCTGTTGCAAGTAACAATTTCATTATTTCGTTTCAGGACATATGACAATAAAACACCACTTATTTTACAACCCCTGGCTGTTATACCTGATGTAATCAGTTGTTTCATTCTATTCTTCAAATCATCTCAATGCTTTCAGGACGGCTTCTACATCTTAATTGCCTCTTTTAATCTCTGTGCTTGTCAGAAATCTCGATGTGCTGCACTTGGCGGCAGATGAACTGCTGGAAGACTGAATCAAAGATATCATTACCTCTGATTATGCTGTCCTCCTCAGCCAACTCATCACTGTGCATAGTATCATTCATAAATAATATCTTAATATCCCATTATCACTCCTATCTCAGCTTCAACTCCATATTCTCTCCATTGTAGTGAGTCCAAACGTTGTGTACAAGCGTTGTTTTTATCAAGACACTAGTCCAAGTGCAGACCCGTTGGGTCTGCTCCCCCAATGCACCCGTTCCCTACCCGTAGCCCCCACGGGAGGCGAGGTCCTCCAACTCAAACCATTCCCGAATGTAAGATTCCAGCACTCCGCCTTCTTGAGCAGTGGGCTTTAAAAAAAATTCATTTGCACTTACCCTGCGTGTTGCAATAGCAATTTGCCCTCCCCCTCCTGTGAGATGAAAAGTTCAGAGTGTTCCCGAGTCGTCACTGCTAGCCAAGCCATTGTGATGTCATCAGCTGAAGCTGGTCGTTTTAAATTCAAAGTCTTTTGATTTTTTTTAAACTTTAATCAGTAATAAGTCCAGAAATAAAGCATAAAGTGTTCAGTGAAAGTGATCTCTGCCTAGAGGGGGGAAATTTGAATCAGAATATGTAAAAATCTTGTGAAAGTTGGCATTTTAAAATCTTTAATCATGAAAAACGTGAAATATAGGATGAAATCTTCAGTGAAGCTGTTCACTACTAGCCGAGCCATTGTGACGTCATCAGTGAAAGCTGTTTTTTTAAAAATTCAAAGTATTAAACTTCAAAGAAGTTTTTAAACTTCTTACTTACTTTTAATCAGTAATAAACAGAGAAATAAGGCATAAAATGTTTAGTGAAGATGATCTCGGCCTCGAGGGGACAAATGTCAATGAGAATATGTAAAAATTTGATCATTACCGCATATTGTTTTTGTGAAGATGTAAAGACAGCCACATATACACACACATATACACACACCTATACACACACATGTATACACACGTACACGATCAGACTTTTAATAAGTACTAGACCAAGTGCAGCTGCTCCCCCAACGCACCCATTCCCTACCCATAATCCCCACGGGAGGCATGGTCGTTAAACTGAAGCCATTCCCGAACGTAAGTGAAGCTGATCACTGCTAGCCGAGTCATTGTGATGTCATCAGTGAAAGCTGGTCATTTAAAATTCAGTCTTTTGATGTTTTTAAACTTCTTACTTACTTTTGATCAGTAATAAGTCAAGAAATAAAGCATAAAATGTTCATTGAAGGTGATCTTGGCCTTGAGGGGAAAAATGTCAATCAGAATATTTAAAAATGTAATCGTTACCTTGTAGTGTATTTGCGAAGATGTAAATACAGCCACATATACACACACATATACACACACATATACACACGTACACAACCAGACTTTTAAAAAGTATATGATTACAGGTTTGGCATACATGTGAGTTTGGTACACTCTAACATAAAGTAATTGTTACTGCTGTTGAGCACGGTTGTTGACTTGAGCTCTCAAGCTAAGTTTCTGCTGTTGTTGTAGGGCACACCCTTTAACTGATGACGTTCTCTTCCCGCCAAATGCAGTCATGTGACCATTCCAGTTCTGGTGACGAGGGTTTGATCAGTAAGTGGTTTGACCGCCAGGTAGCGCCACACCATCAGGGCCGGCTCTATGCTGATTGGACCGATTTTTTCAAATTGGGCCCCGTGCCCAAGGGGGGCCCCGCGTTAATTTTCCATATTTCATATGGAAATACAAATTCGCTTTGTTAAATAAAGATTTTTTTTTAATTTACAAAACGTACATGGTTTTGTACATGGAATACAAGCGCTGTGCGGTCATCAGACGCAAACGATGTGTTAACCACTGTAGTGTTAACAGCCAGATGTGTTAACAAGTAGTTATCCAATGCGTCATCAATGCATTGATCCACATTCCTCAGTAAATGTGTAATTGTGTTTTAGACGAAGTATTAATGACGCTGCATTCCTTTGAATACAATTCACGCGGCGTCATTAACACTTCTTCAAAACATAATTACATTTACTGAGGAATGTAGATTGATGCATTGATGATACATTGAGAATTTCTTAAAACTCACCATCATGAGTGAGAACTTCTTCTTGGTGAAGTTCTTGGTGTGCAGGTCAGTCATTCAATTTACCTACCGACCCATGTTGTGTCTCCCCGTCTTTCTCTTTCTCTCTCTCCCTCCCTCTCTCTTTCGCGCGCTCTCTCTCTCCCATTCCACACCTCTCTAGCTCTCTCGGCATTCCCGGAATCATTGATATTTTGCGGTATACAAAAATGCTGGAGAAACTTAGCGGGTGAGACAGCATCTATGGAGCGAATGAAATATGTAACGTTTCGGGTCGAAACCCTTCTTCACACCCGGCTATTTCCTTCGCTCCATAGACGCTGTCTCAAGCCCTGTCCCACTGGGCGAGTTCACCCAAGAGCTTAAAATCTTTGTGTAGCATCTCTGTCCCTATCTTCAAATTCCCACTTTGAAGTAAAATACAGTTTTCGACTTTATATTTTCGCAGCAGGATCGCGATTAGTCGATTCCCACGCATTTTCAATCATCGTTTGATTCAGTGTAATTTTCACACATGGTTGATGTAGTTTTTGTTTAAAGATACAGTACATTACAATAAATAGTGATGAATAGTAATAAATGTAAATAATTCAAGTTATGTTTCTTGTGTGGTGGTAAGGGGGGGGGGGGGGGGATAAAATTCCATATATTTGTATTTATATAGCAATCCTGCTGCGAAATTTTTGTCGAAAGTTGTATTTTATTTCAAAGTGGGAATTGGAAGATAGGGACAGAGATGCTACATTGAGATTTTGATAGGAAGGAACCGTTCCAGCAGCTGAGTAAAAGATCGGTTAAATGGTAGGTTCAATGAAGATCGGGCGAGGGGGAATTGGGGGTGGGGGGAAAGTATCTATGGCTTGAGACTTGCCTAAGTGAGTACTGGCATGGATTATCATTCCACACCAAATTTCTTAGACAATAATACATTTTATGCAATTATCACAACATTTTGTTGGATATGGATAAACCTATGGTACATGCTCATAAAGTAGTAAAACAAATGTTCTTTAAGTATTGTTGTTTCTGGGATGGGGTGACTGATAGCAAATAACCTACATTCTATATTATGTCATAATGTGGCTGAAACAATGGCATATTTTGTGATATTTATTGAGATAGAAAGATATAACTGAGTTTGGGCAAGATATTACCTTGCGTCATTCTGTATGTCTGATAGATATTGTGAAATGGAGGATTACATAAAACTACAATTCAAAGGTAATGAATATACAGAGTATTCTTATTTCCATCATGAACATACAATAGTGATATAGGACACCAGGTCCTACTACGGTAAACTCACGCGCTACTAAGGTATGACTACGTGTTAAAAAGTATCACATTTTTACATCCTGAGTGTGGACATTTACATTTACATGTGGACATTTTTCAACATGTTGAAAAATCTTCATGAGTTATTACGTTTCCCGAGTACCTGCCGTTAGCGCTAAGAAATGACATGTTGGGCTTGAGAACAAGAGGAATCGAATATAGGAGCAAAGAGGTCCTTCTGCAGTTGTAGAGAGTTCTAGTGAGAACGCACCTGGAGTATTGTGTGCAGTTTTGGTCCATCACCCGCTGACCCACTCCGCTCTATGATCTTTGCTCTTGAGCTGGTCCCCGCACTGTTCAGACGGAGAGCACTGCCAGAGGTGAGCGGGCCGGCAGAAGGCGCTGAGATGGCAGTCGGTTCCGCTGTCCGGTGATGGAGGCCGCTCGTAGCCACGCGAGCTGCTTCCCTCCCCGGCCACAATGTGGTGGCTCCGCGCCCGGAGCGCCGCGGCAGCGGTGAGTGAGTGTTACTGGCATGAACCCTGACCCTCTCCTTCTCAACGCTCCTTCCCTCCTCGCAACTTTACCCCTGTCTATACTTCACACGCTGTGAAAGGAACTCTCCCCTAAATTGTCATGTTACTCACGACATGTGACTCGTTTATAATTATTTATTTATATTTCTACGAACTTTTTTCCCAATTGGGCCCCGCACCTCCTAAGGCCGGCTCTGCACACCATCACTGAAACCAGTTGAGATTAGTCTCTTCATGTTCACTTCAGCCTCTATCTTATTCCACTTGCTTTCCTCATCCATGATCGTTATCTTATACGGCTCATTGTCGACTTCTTTGAAGCACCTTGGGATGTTTTCTATATTGAAGGTTATGCATGTTACTTTATTTAAGCATTAAAATAAAACAGAAGCTTCCCAAGCTTCTCACAAGATCCAAGGAAGCACTTGGTCAGGTTCTGGAGATTTATCCGCTTTAATGTGCTGACCACTTGGGTAATTTATAAATTGTCTGACATATTACAATTAATTTACCTCCGTACCTTAACTTCCATGTTATCCTAAATGGATACATAATTAGATTGACGTTATCTTTGAACATCTACAGTACCCAATCTCTCACCATCACCATGCTTACTTTCTGAGTGATCCAAGACTTGACATCACATGACTCTCTATTAATCTCAAATTGTGGTTGTACCAACTTTATCATTTTGATATGAACTGCTCGGAGATTTGTAGGAACATTTAATTCGTATATTGAATTTTACCTAATAGCCATCTTGTACAAAAAGGTTCTAGAATTGCGAATAACTAGGAAGTTACAGGTACATTGAAGAATATAAGAAGATTGTTAGTACATTTTAATTCAATATAATGAAGTGGAATTTTATATTTTGGGCATAAAGGAAAAATAATTCTGTTACAATTGTATACATTGAGAAGTAATGGAGTGTAATTTGGATGATATGGATTCTGTGCTTGGTATGATTGAATGTGGTTTTGGGTAATTAGAATGCTATGCTTGAGCTGGAACTATCTGAAAGCCAACTACGTGCTAGACTAGACAATCTTAATATAGTACTACTTTTAGCCAGATAACTATATGCAACAAGATATGTCTAACAACTCAGTTTGAACACTACGTACTGCTCCATGAGAGTGCAGAAATATATGCAAACGGGATTAAAAAAAACACACTGCTGGAGGAACTCAGTGGGTCAGGCAGCATCCGTGGAAGGTAATGGACATATGTCTTTTTGGGTCAGCACCCTTCTTCAGGCTGACGAAGTAGAAGTAGGAGGAAGTAGATATAGTAGCTAATAAAAAGAGATGAGGTATGAGCTGGCAAATGATGGACTCTGTGAAAAATTTCCTTCTGACCTCAGTTCTAAATATCTGGTGCATTATCTAGAGATAAACTCCCTTGTTTCAGACATTCTAATCAAGAATAACTACTCCATACCTTCCCACTCACCTTTTCAAGCGCCATCAAACCTTATGTTTCAATAAACGCACATCTAATCTTATTCTTAGTCTCCACCTTTTATCACAGGACAATTGTCATCCCAGGGGTCAATCTAGAAAATATTCATTACAAATGAGCCAAAAATATTCCACCACATATGGAGGAAACAGTTGATAAGGGGAAAGGTTATTTTAGTTCTCATTTAGTGCAATGAGACATGGTTAAATTGATAATCTTGTTGTAAAGGGGCCTTCTTCATGAAGTGCCCATGGTATGACATCATTTCACAGTGATGTTTAAAAATTAAAGTCTTAATCTAAAAGGAGGTGAGAAGGGTAGTGACCTGAAACGTCACCTATCCCCATGGTCTTCAGAGATGACCCATTGATTTACTCTGGCATTTTGTGTCTCTTTTTGCCACATAAAAGGCTTGGGCACAGCAGCTCATGGAATTGGGCAATTGTGTTAGCATGGAATGTAGACTTGGCAAACAGGGATGGGCAATAAAGATACTGAAAAAATATGTTTTAAAAAACCTCATTGATATGCAGCCCATTTGATCAATCTGTGCTTGACCCTATCTGTACCACTGCTTATTAAACACAGTCAACTAATATAATCACAAGCACAGTTGGACTTGGTGGTTTTCTGTCAGAGAAAAATAATGTCATGTGTTGGTTGTTATCATGGCAAGTCTTAATGCCTATTGAGGAACATTATTTACAGCTAGAACAAAAAACACTCTCTGTAACGGGGCATTTAACATTTTCATCTGTACCTAGATAATAGATTTAATCTTATGACTGCCCATATGCCTCTTGATAGTTTGTCTTTCAATGCTAATATCAAACTGCCCAGTCACCATAAGCAGTGAATACTTGAGCCCCAAGAAATATGATCTCAGCTAGTGGTTATCAGTTTTATCATGCTGATTACTTCTTGTGCCATCCCTTGACTGCAGTTGAACCCATTGGCCATGAAGAAGTGGCTGTCAAATCGGGTGTATATTGCGCTAGCATAATTGCAGTGCTCAAAATTATGATGCTAAGCAAAATCAAAACTGTACTAAAGTAAAATGTGATAAAAAGGAACTGTGGATGCTGGTTTATACCAAAGATAGACATAAAATGCCAGCGTAACTCAGCGGGTCGGGCAGCATCTCTGGGGAAAATGGGTAACGTTTCTGTTAGGAACATTTCTTCAGTCTGCAGTAAAGCAAGAAGTAGCTCTTTCACAGTGCATGATGACAATTTGTTTACAAAAATGGGCATGGAAATGACATCCTCTCCTTGCAAAAAGTTAGTGATGAGCTTGTAATTGCACCTACCTCCATGTTTGTATTGGTTGGGAATTACATTACGGATATTACTCAGAAAAGCCATAAAAAATCATGAAAAATTCCTATTATAGTAAAAGGTCAGGTTCCCAGGAATTGATAGTGTGGCTGTACTTAAAATCAACAAACATCTACTTTGTTGAGCAATTGTGACAGTAAACCTGCAATCACCAGTACGAATGTCAGAATTACACAAAGGGCCATGATTCAACGTTTGTGTTGATTTTGAAGCTCCAATGATGATTTACTTGTAATTGGTGACCACTACAGTAGATTCTCCACTATCAAAATTATCAATTATGTATTGAGGCAGGGTGCTGTTCCAAAACTTGATTATATACTTTAAGATAGACACAAAATGCTGGAATAACTCAATTGATCAGGCTACATCTCTGGAGAAAAAGACCAGGTGACATTTCGAGTCTGAACCCTTCTTCAGACCCCCCCCCCCCCCCCACCCCCACATCAGTCTGAAGAAGGGTCTCGACCAGAAACGTCGCCTATTTCCTTCGCTCCATAGATGCTGCCTCACCCGCTGAGTTTCTCCAGCATTTTTGTCTACCTTTTTCAGACTGGACCCTTTTTTGAAAATAAAAAAAACTGCAGATACTCAAAATCTAAAATAAAAGTAGATAATGTTGAAATGCTCAATAGATCAGTCAGCATCTGTGGAAAGAGAACCCTGTATGATGAAAGGCATTTGACTTGAAACATTAACTCTTCCCGCTGTTGAGATTGAAATAAGCAACTGGTTTTCACCAGTGATAACCTCACATTGTTTGGAACTTGCTATTTGTTATGAAGTGGATGCATTTGAATAATGAATCATAATGTCACTTTACTGATGAGAATTTTAAAATTGGGTTGTTACTTAATGAGATACCAATCTGCTCTGCAGTCACGGGTTATGGACGAATGCCATTTGGTACAAATTTTGGATTTGGCAGCAAAATTTTGAGTGGCTTCAAGTTTACAGAGGGTATAATGTGGGAAGGTAGGCCAGTTATTATGAGAAAGCCAAGATCAGAGATAACAAAGGAAGGGAAAATAGTTTTAGCAGCAGAGGACAAGCCAGGGATAGAATTAGGCATTGCTCTGGTTATTATGAACATGGGCAGACTTAGAGATAACAATGACGGATGATGACTGGAGTAAAGTTCAACACGAGCATCACAAGCTCAAACTATTTGGTATTGCATCTGCCTTTTCTCTGTCGGGTCTCCGTTGTCGTTGGGGCCTAGCATCGTGGAGCGGCCTCCAGCCGGACCTGGGGCTCCAGTCGCAGAGCCTGCGACTACTCACCATCGTGGGGCTGGTCGAGTTCGGAACGGGAGGAGCTGTGGTGGCACGCTGCTGCTGCCCGACCCTGGAGATTCGGAGGCTCCAGCTGCAGGCCGGTGGACGGTAACACCGGGAGCTCGCGGGTCCCTGGTGGGAGACCGCTTTTTGGAGCTCCCGCGGCGGCAACTTATCCCGCCCGAGTTGCGGGGTTGAAAATGACCTGGAGCGGGGCCTTACATCGACCGGCGCGGCTTTAATGGCCGCAGGACTTGCTAGCGCCCGCCGGGGGCTCCAACATCAAGACCCGGAGCGTGGCCTTGCATCGCCCCGTGCGGCCTGAATGGCCGTGGGACTTACTTACCATCGCCTGCCGGGGGCTTTGACTCTGACATCGGGAGAAGAATGGGGAGTGCAGGGGAGAGATAAGACTTTGCCTTCCATCACAGTGAGGAGGAGATTCACGGTGATGGATGTTTGTGTCAATTGTGTTGTGTCTTGGTTTTCTTGTTTGTATGACTGCAGAAACTAAATTTCAATGAGGTTCAAATGACAATAAACGGTATTGTATTGTATTGCCATCTCTTGTGCCTCTCAGATTTAGACTTTAGACTTTTAGACTTTAGAGATACAGCGTGGAAACAGGCCCTTTGGCCCACCAGATCCACACCAACCAGCAATCACCCCAAACTCTACTATCCTACACAAGGACAATTTTACAATTTACAGTAGTCAATTATCCTACAAACCTGTACGTCTTTAGAGTGTAAGAGGAAACCAGATCACCCGGAGAAAACCCACGCACAGGGACAATGTGCAAACTCCGTACAGACCGCACCCGTAGTTAGGATCGAACCTGGGTCTTTCTGTTGGGCAGCAACTCTACTGCTGCACCGCTGAGCCAGATATTGCTGACAGAGATGTATCTAGAGGGTGTAGTACAAATTTGTGAAGATTACTAAAGACAACAGCTTCAATCTGCCTAAAATTCATTTAAGTAAATATTTATTGAGTATTGGATGTAATAGATGTACTGTAATGACATAAATAGGAGATGAAAGGAGAAATACGGAGTGCAGTATGACCCTATCTTTGATGCCAGTGCCTACTTAAGCTAAAAAATCCAGGTAAATTCTTAGAATTATTTTCTCTCTACTGGAATTAGAATGAGAAAATAATTTTATAGATTTATTTAATTCATCAGACAATGGAATAATTAATTTCACTTTTTTTAATCTTTCAGTGATATTTCGCAGAGTGATTCCTTGGAGAGAATTGAGACTCAAGCTTTTGTTGATCTTAAGGGCTTGATGGAACTGTAAGTAGTGTTGTAAATATTATAATTTTGCCAATGCCAAGCTAGTTTAACCTTGAAACCAATATGATTAAAGGAGTGGAAAACCAAGAGCTGAATTTTAACTCCTTCGGGCATGTGAGAGTTTAAAACACTGAAAGTAAAGTGAAGCAATTAGAGTCGTCGAGTGATAGAGTGATACAGCATCGAAACAGGCCCTTCAGCCCAACTTGCCCACACTGGCCAACATGTTCCAGCTACACTAGTCCCACCTGCCCACGTTTGGTCCATATCCCAGCAAACCTGTCCTATCCATGTACCTGTACAACTGTTTATTAAACATTGGGATAATCTCTGCCTCAACTACCTCCTCTGGCAGCTTGTTCTAGACACCCACCACCCTTTTTGTGAAGAAGTAACCCCTCAGATTCCTATTAAATCATTGCCCCTTCACCTTAGACCTATTCCCTCTGGTCCTCTGTTCCCCTACTCTGGGCAAGAGACTCTATGCATCTAACTGATCTATTCCTCTCATGATTTTATACACAAATTTCATTGTGTTTTATTAATTTTATTATGGTTTTAGTCTCCAATCTATCAACTAGCACATTTAACTCGAGTGTGCTAGGATGGGTCGGGAACAACTCCTTCTGGAGAGGCGGGCTGATAATTTCAATGAGATACTAATTTGCTTCCTGAGCTTAGTAATGAAAGCTAAGCAACAGTAGAGAGGGCTGAAGACTGGACAAGTAATTCTATGAACATTGACTGCAACCTCACAGCTGATTTCTCAAATGAATCTTTGGATGATTTTGTTTAAAAAAATACACTGAAAGTCTAACATTGAGCACCAGAGCTTGCTTTGTGAACTTGGCAGTTCAATTTTCAAACTTTGGACATGAGCACTTGTAAACTGTAAGAACACAAAGTGCTGAAGTAACTCAGCGGGTCAGGCACAGATAGGTGATGTTTTGGGTCAGGAAGAAGGGTCCCAAAACATTGCCTATCCATGTTCTCTAAACATGCTGCCTGACACACTGAGTTACTCCAGCACTTTGTGTCCATTTTTGTAAGCCAGCATCTGCAGTTCTTTGTTTCTACTCCTTTGTGAGCTGTAGTTTATCCTCATCAGCATAGTGTTGCTAATGCAGCTATACCTTGCAATAGAAAAGGTCCATTGATCATTGTCAGTTAGTTTCTCAATATAGGATAGATCCTTGCACATGGCCAGCTACAGAGAAGAGAGGGAATCGGCAGAGTTACAGCTGACATACAGCCAATCCTACAGGATTAGTGGTTCGTGGGTAGCCACTCTTTTCATGTTCAAAGACATTTGATGATTGAAAATCTTGCTGGAGATGAATTTCGTGCTCTGCCCATCTGTTTAAACATCATTTGGGCAAGGTGGATGCTGCAAAGACAATGTTCATACATGTGAAATTCTCGCACCCAAGAACATATTCCCTATTAACACTATTAACAATTCCAATTAACTCTTCCATTGACATCTGCAAATCGGTTAATTTTTCGATGTGCAGGATTATTTATTTTTCTGGTTTCAGGTGCTCATTTTCTCAACACATCTTTATTTAAGTTTCAGTGACAGGTTCCAGCTAAGACATTCCAGTAACATGCTTCACCATCTCCATGGTGAGAATTTTGATTTAAAGGTCAGTCACTGAAAAGAAATAAAACGCCATGCGAATCATTTAAAAAAAATTATTAGAGTATTAACACAAAATAGATTTTCAGCTCATAGCTGGTATTATAAATGAATAGTTAATGAAGTGCAAACTTGCTGTTCAGGTGCTCCCTGGTCTGACCAGGTTTAAGAATTATCTTCTTCTATCATTCTGCTAACAAAAAACAAAATTATTATAACAAGGTAACTTCTATTCTTGTTGTATATTTCCAAATTGTATTTAAAAATTAAAATGAATAGTAAGCTTTAAAAGCTTAGAGAATGTACCACCAAGCGATACACTCATTAAATATATCCATTAAAATCACTGTTTTAAGAGAGAATTGCCATTTTATGCCCTGTTTTATTCAATTTCACATAAAAATAAAATGAATTAGAAAATAATGGACATGCTGTGTTTTTTTCCGTCTGAAATTACCCCTCCTGTGTTCTCCTCCACAGAAAACCTGGTTGTATTCAATGGCATCAAAAAACTCCCAGGGAAAGACTAGACCTCACTTTTCGGATTTTGATCATCAAATGCATGGTCCATACCATTCATATTATTTAAAGGCCCCATGTGTGATTTGCTCCTGTGTAATATAGAGTCAATCCATTGGGTAGGATCCCTTCAAATAACCTATACTTGCCATGTTCTCCAACATGTTCTACAACCATTACCACACCTCCATTATCTCATACATACAACTGTCAATACGATACGAGACAATAGAACTTTATTCATCCCCCGAGGGAAATTGATCCAATACAATAAAGTATCATTCATGCATTCAACCCAGGTCCTCCACCACCCCCATTTTCCCATTTTGCTGACCGATCCAATCCAACTGATATTGTAACATCACATTATCACAATCTTCCCCACACCCACAATCAACAGTGCCTTAAGGTTCCTGTGTCAAATCAAATAACCTAAATACCATTGGGCAAACATTTAATTTGACATCTACTCAATATCTTCTTCTTCTGGTGTATGACGTGCACAGCCTGAAGTTGTAGGACACCTTGTTCTATTTGATCTTATTTGATTGTGCACACCGGGTTGATTGCATTTGTCGAAACAGGGCGGACCACGTGAAGGTTGCAATCTTCCACCCCATCTACTCAATATAAATCAGTGGGACCTACAAAGGATAAATAATCCAATAGTTACGCAACAAGATATTTCTCAACTCAGCGTGAACATTGCCATGGGAGACCTGCAATAAACAATGTAAAAAATATATTATTGGCTCATCTCAAACACACTGCAAATGGTTTATTTGGCATACATGTCAGATTTCAATTAAATCAACAGGCTATCTCGTCAAGGTTTGTCTAATCAGTTTCGGTTTGCTGTAAAATATCTGACTGTAAACTCATAGACTGTAAAGTATAGAAAAAACATAGAAAATAGGTGCAGGAGTAGGCCATTCGGCCCTTTGAGCCAGCACCGCATAGTATAGTGCAACTGTTATATGAAACAAAGTTTTAATGTATTGGCATCCTTTTAAAACACACAAACTCAGGAGCGCAAACCGAATAACATTGCAGGAAATGTATGTTTGCCTGGACCCTAAGAAAAACTTAGAAAAAAAGGCATATATTAGGTTGCAGAGAAGGGGAGAGTTGGAAAAAACTGAGGGGATGTCAGTGATAGAGAGCAGATTGGAAGCGTGAATGATGTAGATGAGGTTGGTGGTGCCTGAATGAAGATGTTGATTGCAGATGATCTGTCTGAAGATGTAAACCTGTAAAAAGGAACAGGAGATGCAGGCATATACCGAAGTCTAAAGAAGGGTCCCGATCCAAAATGTCGCCCATCCATTTTCTCCAAAGATGCTGCCTGATCCGCTGAAGTGCTGCCTCCAGCACTTTGTGTCTATCTTCAGAGATGTAAACCTGGTTGTTTCATGCCATTTTATGTTGCTGTAGATACTTAACTGAGCTCCTTCAGGAGTGAGAGACCCTTGCAGTTCTGGGACAATCTGGTGCTCTGAACTCAGCAACGAAACAGGAAGCAGTTGGTTACTGCAGTAATTCAGTAATTTTCCTTTATACTTCAGATCCCAACCCTGCACAGGACTAAACACTCTTCCGCTATCCCCCACCCAATTCGCAATTTGCTGTCCCATAGTTCAACCTTCCGCCCCAACATAAATATCATTGCGGTGTTCCAGTTTTACCATTCTTTACTCCCGTTAGACAACGATCCAAATGTGAAGCTTTGATGCCAGCTACCCACTGTGGCCATAAATACCTTGAACCCAGCCTCTGACTGAATAACAGATGCCAATTTATCAATACCAAAATATCAGCATCATATCAATTTCAAGCCCTTGTACTCAACTGAAATTGCAATAGGGGTGGCTAATGCATGAAACAGACATAGATCATAGAACAGTACAGCTCAACAACAGATACTTCAGCCCACAATGACTGTGCTGAATATGATGCCAAGACCAACTCTTACCTGCCTGCACATCATCCATATTCCCCTATTCCCTGAATATCCATGTGCCTATCCAAAAGTCACTTAAATGCCGGTATCAACCACTACCCCCAGCAGCATGTTCCAGGAACACACCCCCCTCTGCCATTCATTGGTGGCTGGCTTCTGGACATAATGAGTTCAGCCATGATGGAGTAACAGAGATATATACAGCAGGGAAACGAGCCTTTCAGCCCCTCTCCATGTTGACTAGGTTGCCTAACCAAGTTCGTCCCACTTGCCTGCACCTGGCCCATATTCATCCAAGCTCTTCCCACCCACATACCTGTCCAAATGCATTTTGAATGGTATTGTTATGCCTACCTCTACTCAAATCCTCTGGCAGTTCATTCCATGTACGCATCCACCTCTGTGTGTAAATATTGTCCTTCATGTCCCCGTGAAATCTTTCCACGCTCACCTTAAACCTATACCCACTAGTACAATAGGGAAAAGGTTGTGACTATTCACCTTATCAATGTTCTCATGATTTTATAAACCTCAGCCTTCTAAGGTTCAGTGAAAAAAGATCTGGCTTACTGTACTTTAGCCTTTCCTTACAGCTCAAACTTGCCAGACGTGGTAACATCCTCATAAATCTTTGTTGTGCCCTTTCCAGTTTAATTATATCCTTCCTATTGCAGGGTGACCAAAACTGTACACATTACTTCAAATGTGGCCTTATCAACATCTTGTACAGCTGTAACATGCTGTCCCAATTCCTGTCGTCAATATACTGACAGATGAAGGCAAGTGTACAAAATGTTGTCTTAACCATCCTGTCAAGCTATGGAACTATGCACCTGAATCCTGCCCTGGTTTGCCCTGCTCTTTTCGGTGTTATTTACCTAATAAAATGCATTTGGTATAATTGTAGTTTACAAAAGAATAAACTTCAGAAATTATTGAAATCTAACTCAGCTGGGTCCCTGACATCTTCAGGTCTATTTTGGTGATCTCCCAAGGGTATACTTGCAGTCGATCAACAAAACCCTTAATCCTTCCATTGATATATAAATGGGATATTTTTGCTTGAAGCATTGCAACATATTTTGGAATGAACAGAAGATTTCTAGCATGCATATAAAGCCTGGCATGAACAAATACCCTAAAAGCTTTGAAGTTTGACAAGATCAAGAAGAAAATCACCTTTGCTTTATGTTGCCATTGTGATGAGGGAATTACACTTAAATGCCTGAGAGAATGCTCTGAGTTACTTAGTTATTTAAGGCTTTGAATAGCGTACTAATTCTGTTCCAGTATGATTCTTAATTTGAATTGATTCAATGAAACAGCTTGTTGGAATTCTATAATTGACTCAGTTTCACAGTTAAGGAAGATTAAAAATCAGTCATTGTACCCACTCTTAGTACATGGGGCATCTTGGCCGGCATGGGCAAGTTGGGCCATAGGGCCTATTTCCATGTTGTATGACTCTGTGACTCTATGTCTCTTGTGAACAGTTTACTAAATTTTTACAGCTGCAATTAAATAAAGATTATATTATTTATTGGTCCATTACTTTAAATTTATTAATGTTTTTCTCTTTCTAGTTCAATTCAGAATACAAAGCACCTGGTGAAAATTGACCAAGAAGCTTTCAGGAATCTACCACAGCTAAGATACTTGTGAGAGAACCTTAATTTGCAATAGCGTCTGTGAATAACTTTTTAATAGAGTGCTATTTTGTTTAATGTTCCTGTTTTATTGCATTTATGGATTTCCTGTTGTATTGTCTATATGGATTTCAGTAAGGCCTTTGACAAGGTTCCCCATGGAAGGTTGGTTAAGAAGGTTCAATCTTTGGGTGTTAATGGCGGAGTAGCAAGATGGATTCAACAGTGGCTGAATGGGAGATGTCAGAGAGTAATGGTGGATGGCTGTTTGTCAGGTTGGAAGCCGGTGACCAGTGGGGTGCCTCAGGGATCTGCGTTGGGTCCACTGTTGTTTGTCATGTACATCAATGATCTGGATGATGGGGTGGAAAATTGGATAAGTAAGTATGCAGATGATACTAAGATAGGTGGTGTTGTGGATAATGAAGTAGATTTTCAAAGTCTACAGAGAGATTTGGGCCATTTGGAAAAGTGGGCTGAAAGATGGCAGATGGAGTTTAATGCTGATAAGTGTGAAGTGCTACATCTTGGCAGGACAAATCAAAATAGGACATACATGGTAAATGGTAGGGAATTGAGGAATGCTGTGGAACAGAGAGATCTAGGAATAACTGTGCATAGTTCCCTGAAGGTGAAATCGCATGTAGATAGGGTGGTAAAGAAAGCCTTTGGTGTGCTGGCGTTTATAAATCAGAGCATTGAATATAGGAGTGGGGAAGTAATGTTAAAATTGTACAAGGCATTGGTAAGACCAATTCTGGAGTATGGTGTACAATTTTGGTCGCCTAATTATAGGAAGGATGTCAACAAAATAGAGTGAGTACAGAGGAGATTTACTAGAATGTTGCCAGGGTTCCAGCAACTATGTTACAGAGAAAGGTTGAACAAGTTAGGTCTTTATACTTTGGAGCGCAGAAGGTTAAGGGGGGACTTGATTGAGGTCTTTAAAATGATGAAAGGGATAGACAGAGTTGACGTGGATAAGCTTTTCCCATTGATGGTAGGGAAGATTCAAACAAGAGGGCATGACATGAGAATTAAGGGACAGAAGTTTAGGGGTAACGTGAGGGGGAACTTCTTTACTCAGAGGGTGGTGGCTGTGTGGAATGAGCTTCCAGCAGAAGTGGTGGAGGCAGGATTGATTTTAACATTTAAAAGTAAAGTGGATATGTATATGGATGTGAAGGGAATGGAGGGGTATGGTCTGAATGCAGGTAGATGGGACCAGGGGAAAACAAATGGTCGGCATGGACTGGAAGGGCCGAGAGGGCCTGTTTCCGTGCTGTAATTGTTATATGGTTATATGGTTATATGGCCATTGCTTGCCTTTTATTCCATATTTATAATTTATTTGTTAGTTGCTAAAGATCATCAGAGTAAATGCAGACAAGTGAAGTAATCTGATTCATCTGTTTCATCTTTCCGCAGAAACAGTCCCCATGACATTCAGCGGAAGGTCATAGGGTCATCCTCCTTCTGAAAATTAGAAATATGTTCAGAACTCACAGGGAAATAATTATTTATAAGATTCCACCAGGGTGTTCTACTCCCAAAGTCAGATCTTTGTGGATCACACAATGCATATCCACCTATTCCATAATTCTCCCTCTGATATTAACCTGGAGGATCATTTTTTTGAAAGAATTGTTTCCAAAAATCAATGTTGAAGTTTATTTTTATTAGTCAATACTTGAGTCCTTTTGTTCTGTATTTATTCCGTTAAAATTGTTAAGCACTCCTTTCAGTTTATGTGTGCGAATATCACTCACCTTTGCAATTAGATTGGATGGGTTGTAAGGAATTAAATACCGACCTTAAGTACTGACCTTACGGGTTCAGTGAGCAAAGGGTTCAGTGAGCGAAGGGTTCAGTGAGCGAAGGGTTCAGTGAGCGAAGGGTTCAGTGAGCGAAGGGTTCAGTGAGCTGAATGTTCAGTGAGCTGAATGTTCAGTGAGCTAAGGGTTCAGTGAGCTAAGGGTACAGTGAGCTAAGGGTACAGTGAGCTAAGGGTACAGTGATTTTTAGCAAAGGTTAGTTTAAAGGATTAAGATTTTTATAGTGTGAGTGAGTTGATTTAATTTGGGGGCAAGCTATGTCAGTTGAGATCGGCCCCGAGGTTTGTTCATCCTGCAACATGTGGGAGATCAGGGATATGGTCGGTGTCCCTGGTGACTACATTTGCAGGAAGTGTGTCCAGCTGCAACTCCTGGCAGACCGCATTGAATGATTGGAGCTGCGGCTGGATTCATACTGGAGCATCCACGATGCTGAGAAACTCGTGAATAGCACATACAGTGAGTTGGTCACACTGCAGGTAAAAGTTAAGTGGACAGAAAGGGAACGGGTGGCCATTAGCCAGCGTAGCAGTAGGCAGGTAGTGCAGGAGTCCCCTGCGGTCATCTCCCTCCTAAACAGATATACCATTTTGGATACTGTTGGGGGAGATGGCTCATCAGGGGAAGGCAGCAGCAGCCTAGTTCATGGCACCATGGGTGGCTCTGTGTCACAGGAGGGGAGAAAAAAGAGTGGAAGGGCTATAGTAATAGGGGATTCAATTGTAAGGGAAATAGGTAGATTTTTCTGCGGCTGCAAACGAGACTCCAGGATGGTATGTTGCCTCCCTGGTGAAAGGGTCAGGGATGTCTCTGAACGGCTGCAGAACATTCTGGAAGGGGAGGGTGAAGAGCGAGCTGTCGTGGTGCACATTGGCACCAACGATATAGATAAAAAACTGGATGAGGTCCTACAAGGCGAATTTAGGGAGCTAGGAGATAAACTTAAAAGTAGGACCTCAAAGGTAATAATGTCTGGATTACTACCAGTGCCACGTGCTAGTCAGAGTAGAACTAGGAGGATATTGCAGATGAATACGTGGCTTGAAAAATGGTGCAAGGGGGAGGGATTCAAATTTCTCGGGCATTGGAACCAGTTCTGGGGGAGGTGGGACCAGTACAAACAGGACGGTCTACACCTGGGCTGGAATGGAACCAATGTCCTTGGGGGAGTGTTTGCTAGTGCTGTCAGGGAGGATTTAAACTAATGTGGCAGGGGGATGGGAGCATGAGCAGAGAAACAGAGGGGTGTAAAATGAGGGTAGAAGCAATAGGTAGCAAGGTGAAAAGTAAAAGTGGCAGGCAGAAAAATCCAGGGCAAAAATCAAAAAGGGCCACTTTTCAACATAATTGTATAAGGGGTAAGAGTGTTGTAAAAACAAGCCTGAAGGCTTTGTGTCTCAATGCAAGGAGCATTCGTAATAAGGTGGATGAGTTGAATGTGCAGATAGTTATTAATGAATATGATATAGTTGGGATCACAGAGACATGGCTCCAGGGTGACCAAGTCTGGGAGCTGAACATCCAGGGATATTCAATATTCAGGAGGGATAGGCAGAAAGGAAAAGGAGGTGGAGTAGTGTTGCTGGTTAGAGAGGAGATTAACATAATAGAAAGGAAGGACATTAGCTTGGAGGATGTGGAATCGATATGGGTAGAGCTGCGAAAAACACTAAGGGGCAGAAATCGCTAGTGGGAGTTGTGTACAGGCCACCTAACAGTAGTAGTGGAGTTGGGGATGGCATCAAACAGGAAATTAGAAATGCGTGCAACAAAGGTAAAACAGTTATAATGGGTGACTTCAATCTACATATAGATTGGGTGAATCAAATTGGCAGGGGTGCTGAGGAAGAGGATTTCTTGGAATGTATGCGGGATAGTTTTCTAAACCAACATGTAGAGGAACCAACGAGAGAGCAGGCTATTCTAGACTGGGTATTGAGTAATGAGGAAGGATTAGTTAGCAGTCTTGTAGTGCGTTGCCCCTGGGCAAGATTGACGATAATATGGTTGAGTTCTTCATTAGGATGGAGAGTCACATTGTTAATTTAGAAACAAGGGTTCTAAACTTAAAGAAAGTTAACTTTGAGGATATGAGACGTGAATTGGCCAAGATAGACTGGCAAGTGATTCTTAAAGAGTTGACGGTGGATATGCAATGTAAGGCATTTAAAGACTGCATGGATGAACTACAACAAATTGTTCATCCCAGTTTGGCAAATGAATAAATCAGGGAAGGTAGTGCATCCGTAGATAACAAGGGAAATCAGGGATAGTATCAAAACAAAAGATGAAGCATACAAATTAGCCAGAAAAAGCAGCCTACCAGAGGACTGGGAGAAATTCAGTGATGTGAAGGACTGGGAGAAATTCAGATATGTGAAGAGAAAAAGGTCAGTTAAAACAAATGTAGGTCCCTTGCAGTCAAAAAATGGTGAATTGATCATAGGGAACAAGGACATGGCAGACCAATTGAATAACTACTTTGGTTCTGTGTTCACTAAGGAAGACATAAATAATTTGACGGAAATAGCAGGGGACCAGAGGTCAAATGAGATGGAGGAACTGAGTGAAATCCAGGTTAGCCGGGAAGTGGTGTTAGGTAAACTGAATGGATTAAAGGACAATAAATCCCCAGGGCCAGATAGGCTGCATCCCAGAGTACTTAAGGAAGTAGCCTCAGAAATAGTGGATGCATTAGTGATAATTTTTCACAACTCTTTAGATTCTGGAGTAGTTCCTGAGGATTGGAGGGTAGCTAATGTAACCCCACTTTTTAAAAAGGGAGGGAGAGAGAAAATGGGGAATTACAGACCAGTTAGTCTAATATCGGTAGTGGAGAAAATGCTAGTCAGTTATTAAAGATGGGATAGCAACACATTTGGAAAGTGGTGAAATCATTGGACAAAGTCAGCATGGATGTATGAAAGGTAAATCACGTCTGACGAATCTTATAGAATTTTTCGAGGTTGTAACTAGTAGAGTGGATAAGGGAGAACCAGTGGATGTGTTATATCTGAACTTTCAGAAGGCTTTCGACAAGGTCCCACATAAGAGATTAGTATACAAACTTAAAGCACACAGTATTGGGGGTTCAGTATTGATGTGGGTAGAGAACTGGCTGGCAGACAGGAAGCAAAGAGTAGGAATTAACGGGTCCTTTTCAGAATGGCAGGCAGTGACTAGTGGGGTACCGCAAGGCTCAGTGCTGGGACCACAGCTATTTACAATATATATTAATGATCTGGATGAGGGAATTGAATGCAACATCTCCAAGTTTGCGGATGACACAAAGCTGGGGGGCAGTGTTAGCTGTGAGGAGGATGCTAGGAGACTGCAAGGTGACTTGGATAGACTGGGTGAGTGGGCAAATGCATGGCAGATGCAGTATAATGTGGATAAATGTGAGGTTATCCACTTTGTGGGCAAAAACAGGAAAGTAGACTATTATCTGAATGGTGGCCGATTAGGAAAAGGGTAGATGCAACGAATCCTGGGTGTCATGGTACACCAGTCATTGAAAGTAGGCATGCAGGTGCAGCAGGCAGTGAAGAAAGCGAATGGTATGTTGGCATTCATAGCAAAAGGATTTGAGTTCAAGAGCAGGGAAGTTCTACTGCAGTTGTACAGGGTCTTGGTGAGGCCACACCTGTAGTATTGCATACAGTTTTGGTCTCCTAATCTGAGGAAAGACATTCTTGCCATAGAGGGAGTACAGAGAAGGTTCACCAGACTGATTCCTGGGATGACAGATCTTGCATATGATGAAAGACTGGATAGACTCGGCTTGTACTCGCTGAAATTTAGAAGATTGAGGGGGGATCTTATAGAGACTTACAAAATTCTTAAGGGGTTGGACAGGCTAGATGCAGGAAAATTGTTCCCGATGTTGGGGAAGTCCAGAACAAGGGGTCACAGTTTAAGGATAAGAGGGAAGTCTTTTAGGACCGAGATGAGAAAATCATTTTTCACACAGAGAGTGGTGAATCTGTTGAATTCTCTGCTACAGAATGTAGCTGAAGCCAGTTCATTGACTATATTTAAGAGGGAGTTAGCTGTGGCCATTGTGGCTAAAAGGATCAGGGGATATGGAGAGAAGGCAGGTACAGGATACTGAGTTGGATGATCAGCCATGATCATATTGAATGGCGGTGCAGGCTCAAAGGGCCGAATGGCCTACTCCTGTACCTATTTTCTATGTTTCTCTGACTCCTTTATGGTGCTTTGCTTCCATAAAAGAAAAGTAAGAATGAGGGTCTTGTGTTTATATACCATATTTAGTGTTTATTTCCTGCATTTAGAGTAGGAATTTATCCCAAGATGCTTTGCAGTGAGGTAGAGGGTATTTGCTGTAGAACACACATGCAACATGTTAATAATAGTGTGTAGTTAATAATAATAATAATAATAATAATAATAATAATAAACATGGTAATATTAGTACTGTTATTTTTAGTAGAAAAGGATATTCAATCTAATAAACCTTTTTTTAGGATATGATCCAGCAATGTTTCCTCAAAACATCAAAACTGTAGCACAGCTGTTTCCCAAACAATTCTAGGTATTTAAAACCTAGACCTTGTTATCACCTACTTGCTAATATCTCTGCTTATCTTCCATCGCCTTCATCCTTCGTGATGTTCCTGCATTCTGTCTTTGCCTTGATTTCTTATTGACAGATATAATCGCCTGATTTTTGTTTTCTTTTTGCTTTTTACCTTTTAATATTCAAAAAGTTATAATTTTACATCAGTACATCAGAGAACAAAGTAATTTGGTCCAATGCAGCTGCACTGTCTTTTAATGAATTGACCATTTGGCATCTTTCATTGAACCTGTATGTTTTCTTTCAGTATTTAACCACAAATGAAAACTGTTCTGCGTTCTTCTTGAACCAGTTATTCCACTAAAGCTTTCCATTTCCAAGATGGTCTTTGCAATAAATTATGCAATTTCTAGCCACTTTCTCTTATGTGATGCACTCTGCTTCCTGTTTTCTAACGTGCATTATGCAATTAACCAATTTTCCGCTTGATGAGGATTTACATTGACTCTGAGATTTTTAATTCTGTCTTAAAATTCTTACTCTTGTTTCGGATATCATGACCTTGTTCCTGTCTTTGTAAAGTTCTATAGTAATACAGTCAACAATTTGTTAATTTTTCTGCTATCTGCCTGTTCTGGCCTTTTGTGTATTACTGATTTTAATCCTCCATGAAGAACAGTTTTGCCAACAGTTGCTTGATCCCAAACTCTGGAATTCCTTCCCTACTTCCTCTATCTCTGTCTCTCACTAATTCTTTCTTTAAGATTATACTAAATTCCGTCTTTTTGACCAAATATTTGGCTATCTGTCCTGATACGTGACTGTGTTAAAGTTTGTTCAGTAAAAGTACTGTGAAGTGACGTTTGAAATTCAACCATGTAAAAGATGGTACGCATGTTAATGTTGTATTTGTAACCTCTCAGCAATTTATTGGCACACAATAATATTTTTTTTTCAATGTATCTGACTGAAGACTTGTAGAATCTCACTTAATCCAACTTATTAGGTATCTGAATCACTACTCAATTTAAACAACTTTCAGATTACAATCATATTAAAATTATAGAGTGCTGTAAAAAGTTGTGTAAACTGCACTCTATTAGTATTTCCTCAACAATATTAGTAAGAAATTTCACAGAAAATTAGGATCCATGCCTGGTATTGTTTTGCTGTGAACATTATGGGGTAGATATTTTCGTTTCCAGGCTAGAAGGTATTTTTCTCATCAAAATTTATTTTGTCGATAACTCTATTTTTTAGAACAGCTGAATGGTTCCAGAATCAGAAACCAGATTGTGAAAGATATCAAATAAAAGGAAAATGCCATTTATTGTGAATATCGCCCCTGATAAACAATATCTGGTATTACCCAGATTTGGGAAGTATTTCCCACTGAATGTATCTACTCAATATTATTTGAGACTTGTATGTTTGTAAAACTTAAATTTTCATGTAAATCAAAATTAAACCATTTTGTGCATTTGTTAGTGTATTTTCCTTCTCCCTCTGAAGGACTTGATCATAAATATATAACTTTTTTTTAACCAGGAGCATTTGCAATACTGGAGTAGGACTCTTTCCTGATCTGACGCACATCCACTCTATTGCATCCAGTTTTATTCTGTAAGTGTCCAACTTATCAGTATTATTTAAATACATTTGATGGGGTAATGGGTAGGGAAAAGGTGTTTGTTTCATTATCCAGGTGAGAAATTTCAGCTTGGTAAACAGTATATTTATAACCTTTCTTTCTTGTCTTCTCATGCAATCCACAACCAAAGAGTGTGTGCAGTTGAATATGTTGCAATCCATTTGCCATGTTCAAACAATATACCTATTGCCTCAAATGAGAAGTGTTCCTTGAAATGTCATTATGTTCTTGCAATCCATTGGCTCTTCTTATAGCTGCTTTGAGTGAAATTGTCAATACGTAAAGGGAACTTTTGTGTTGAGGATGCAAGACTGCTGAAATTAAGCAGATTCATTTGCTTAAGCTTATTTTGTAGTCAGAGAAAATTGTCTGTTAATATCGAGGCTGTATTTAGCAATGTTACAAAATTTTGAGATTTTAAAAAATCAAGTCTGCAATTTATCCCATCAGATAAAGCATAAAAAGAAGTTTAATTTGACACCTAATCACTTTCATATCTTCAGTATTAAAAAAGTTATGGCCATTTTCATACTCGGAAATTAGCATCTTGTTCCCTATTGCTTTTCCATTGACTTAACACAAAAGCTGTGATCAAGGACAATCAAAAGCCCATAACTTTCTTAAAAATTAAGAGAACTGAATGACATTTTCAGTTATTATAGATTGAAGCATTCTGAAACAAATATGAAACACTTATTTGGATGACCTGAAATTAAAGCATGTAATTAGTTAGTTACCAAATTGTAGCTAATTACAAAATTCAATTACTAGATCTAAACATCTATTCATTTCTTAAGAAAAGGTTAACATTTTTAAAAAGCCTAAGTGTCCAAATAACATTCACACAAGAATTCACAATATAACATGATTTTTAAATCTCATTGTCATGAATTTATAGGCCAAATGGAAGGAATTTAGTGTTTAATTCCCGTAAATTAATGACCATTTAAATCATCTTGTGAGTGGGATTTTGTGGAACACGATCGTTTGGAACGTTGCTGTTGCAGTGACTTTAAACCCCATATCGGCAGGAAAAACACTGCCGGTTTGTATGGGTCCTAAGTCACCTTTTCGCAAAAACCATATAACAATTACAGCACGGAAACAGGCCCTCTTGGCCCTTCCAGTCCATGCCGAACATTTATTTTCCCCTAGTCCCATCTACCTGCACTCAGACCATACCCCTCCATTCCCTTCCCGTCCATATACCTATCCACTTTACTTTTAAATGTTAAAATCGATCCTGCCTCCACCACTCAATTCCCTACCATTTACCATGTATGTCCTATTTTGATTTGTCCTGCCAAGATGTAGCACCTCACACTTATCAGCATTAAACTCCATCTGCCATCTTTCAGCCCACTCTTCCATATGGCCCAAATCTCTCTGTAGACTTTGAAAATCTACTTCATTATCCACGACACCACCTATCTTAGTATCATCTGCATACTTACTTATCCAATTTTCCACCCCATCATCCAGATCATTGATGTACATGACAAACAACAGTGGACCCAACACAGATCCCTGAGGCACCCCACTGGTCACCGGTTTCTAACCTGACAAACAGCCATCCACCATTACTCTCTGGCATCTCCCATTCAGCCACTGTTGAATCCATCTTGCTACTCCGCCATTAACACCCAAATATTGAACCTTCTTAACCAACCTTCCATGCGGAACCTAGTCAAAGGCCTTACTGAAATCCATATAGAAAACATCCACTGCTTTACCCTCATCAATTTCCCTAGTAACCTCTTCAAAAAATTCAAGAAGGTTTGTCAAACATGACCTTCCAGGCACAAATCCATGTTGACTGTTCCTGATCAGACCCTGTTTATCCAGATGCTTATATATATTATCTCTAAGTATCCTTTCCATTAATTTGCCCACCACTGACGTCAAACTAACAGGTCTATAATTACTAGGTTTATTCTTTGAACCCTTTTTAAACAATGGAACAACATGCGCAGTACCCCAATCCTCCGGCACTATTCCCGTTTCTAATGACATTTGAAATATTTCTGTCATAGCCCCTGCTATTTCTATACTAACTTCCCTCAGTGTCCTAGGGAATATCCTGTCAGGGCCTGGACACTTATCCACTTTTATATTTTTCAAAAGAGTCAGTACTTCCTCCTCTTTGAATCTCATAGTTTCCATAGCTACTCTACTTTTTTCCCTTACCTCACAGAGTTCAATATCCTTCTCCTTGGTGAATACTGAAGAAAATAAATTGTTCAATATTTCCCCCATCAATTTTGGCTCTGCAGATAGCTGTCCATTCTGGCTCTCTAATGGTCAAATGTTAACCCTCGTTATCCTTTTGCTATTAATATAGCTGTAAAAACCCTTTGGATTTACTTTCACCTTTCTTGCCAAAGCAATTCAATTCAATTCAATTCAATTCAACTTTAATGTCATTGCACAGATACAAGTATGGGTACAACGAAATGCAGTTTAGCGTCAGTACGTAGTAATAACCATATAATAACCATATAACAATTACAGCACGGAAACAGGCCCTCTCGGCCCTTCCAGTCCGTGCCGATCATTTGTTTTCCCCTAGTCCCATCTACCTGCACTCAGACCATACCCCTCCATTCCCTTCCCATATCGTCCATATAGCTATCCACTTTACTTTTAAATGTTAAAATCGATCCTGCCTCCACCACTTCTGCTGGAAGCTCATTCCACACAGCCACCACCCTCTGAGTAAAGAAGATCCCCCTCACGTTACCCCTAAACTTCCGTCCCTTAATTCTCATGTCATGCCCTCTTGTTTGAATCTTCCCTACCCTCAATGGGAAAAGCTTATCCACGTCAACTCTGTCTATCCCTTTCATCATTTTAAAGACCTCAATCAAGTCCCCCCTTAACCTTCTGCGCTCCAAAGAATAAAGACCTAACTTCTTCAACCTTTCTCTGTAACATAGTTGCTGGAACCCAGGCAACATTCTAGTAAATCTCCTCTGTACTCTCTCTATTTTGTTGACAATAGCAATATATAAATAGATACAGAATGCAGACAATGTGGACGGAGAGACTGGAGAAATCTATCAGCGGGTCTCCGAGTTCAACAGTGTGATGGTGTTGTTATAGAAGCTGTTCCTCATCCTACTAGTGAGGGACCTGAGGTTCCTGTACCACCTCCCCGATGGTAGGAGGGCAAACAGTCCATGGTTAGGGTGGGAGGGGTCTTTGATGATCTTCCCGGCCCGTCTCAGACACCGTTTTCGGTGGAGGGCATCCAATGACAGGGAGCGGGGCACCGATGATGTACTGGGTGGTTTTCACCACCCGTTGTAGTGCCTTCCTATCTGCTACGGTGCAACTGCTGTACCATACCGTAAAGCAGGTGGTCAGGATGCTTTCGATGGTACAGCGGTAAAAGTTGGTCAGGATCTGGGGGGACAGGTGGGCTTTTTTGAGCCACCTCAGGAAGTAAAGGCGCTGCTGCGCCTTTTTGATCAGCTTGGAGGTGTTGAGGGACCAGGACAGATCCTCCGAGATGTGTACCCCGAGGAATTTGTAATTGGAGTCCCACTCCACCTCAGGCCCGGTTATATGGATGGGGGTGTGTCTGCCCCCTCTGTTCTTTCTAAAGTCAACAATGATTTCCTTCGTCTTCTGGGAGTTGAGGACGAGGTTATTGTTGGCACACCAGGTTGTCAGGTGCTGGACCTCCTCCCTGTAGGCTGACTCGTCGTTGTCACTGATCAGTCCTACCACCGTGGTGTCGTCGGCAAATTTTATGATGGCGTTGGAGCTAAACTTAGGGATGCAGTCATGGGTGAAGAGGGAGTAGAGGAGAGGACTGAGCACACAGCCCTGTGGCACGCCGGTGTTCAGTGTTATAGTGGAGGAGGTGAGGTTGTTGACCCTAACAGACTGAGGTCTGTTAGTGAGGAAATCCAGTGTCCATTTGCAGAGGGAAGTGGAGATGCCAAGACCGCTGAGTTTGGTGATCAAGCTAGCGGGTATGACAGTGCTAAAGGCGGAGCTGAAGTCAATGAACAGCAACCTGATGTAGGTGTTATTACTGTCCAGGTGGGTCAGGGCAGAGTGTAGGGCCGCCGATATGGCGTCCTCTGTAGACCTATTGGTCCGGTAGGCAAACTGATGGGGGTCCAGTGTGGGGGGGAGGCTGGCTTTGAGATGAGCCAAGATCAGCCGTTCGAAGCACTTGGCGATGTCAGGGGTGAGTGCCACTGGCCGGAAATCGTTGAGACTCCCTGTCGCTGATTGTTTGGGCACTGGCACACTGGTAGATGTCTTGAGGCAAGTGGGGACGACATCCTGGGCCAGTGACAGATTGAGGCAAGTGGGGACGACATCCTGGGCCAGTGACAGATTGAAAATGTCAGTGAGGACCAGGGATAGTTGTCCAGCACATGCCCTGAGCACCCGCCCGGGGATGCCATCGGGGCCGGCAGCTTTGTGCTCAGTGCATCTTGTACAGCAGAGGTGGAGAGACTGAGCAACCTCATATCTTCTTTTAGCTTTTCTTTCTTAAGATTCTTTTTACACTCTTTATACTCATCGAGCACCTCATTTACTCCATGCCTCCTATAATTATTGTAGATATCTCTCTTTTTTCGAACCAAGTGTCCAATTTCCCTTGAAAACCATGGCTCTTTCCAATTTTTACTATTTCCTTTCAACCGAACAGGGACATAAAGATTCTGTACTCTTACAATTTCCCCTTTAAATGTCTTCCATTTCTCTTCTACATCCTTCCCATAAAACAAAATGTCCCAATTCACTCCTTTTAAGTCCTTATGCATTCCCTCAAAGTTAGCCTTTCCCCAATCAAAAATCTCAACCCTAGGTCCAGTTCTGATTCTCTCCATAATTATATTGAAACTAATGGTATTGTGATCACTGGTCCCGAAGTGCTCACCAACGCATACCTCCGTCACCTGACCTGCCTCATTTCCTAACAGGAGGTCCAGCACTGCCCCTTCTCTGGTCGATACCTCTATGTATTGCTGCAAAAAACTATCCTGCACACATTTTACAAACTCCAAACCATCCAGCCCATTTACAGAATGCGTTTCCCAGTCGAATTTTGGAAAATTGAAATCTCCCACTATCACTACCTTGTGCTGACTACTAATATCTGCTATCTCCTTACATATTTGCTCTTCCAATTCTCGCTCCCCATTTGGCGGTCTATAATACACCCCTAAAAGTGTTGCTACACCGTTCCCACTTCTCAGTTCCACCCAAATAGCCTCCCTAGATGAGCCCTCTAATCTATCCTGCCAAAGCACTGCTGTAATATCTTCTCTGACAAGCAATGCAACACCTCCACCTCTGGTCCCTCCAATTCTATCACACCTGAAGCAACGAAATCCTGGAATATTTCGTTTCCAATCACAGCCCTCCTGCAACCATGTTTCACTGATTGCCACAACATCATATTTCCAGGTGTCAATCCAGGCTCTAAGTTCATCCACCTTTCTTACAATGCCCCTAGCATTAAAATATACACATTTTAGAAACCCACCATCCCTTATTCTCTGTTTATTATCTTTTTCCTCTTTCTCGCCTACATTTCGGGTCCAAGTGCTTCCCTTCTCTACCTCTTGCCCCACACCCTGTCCCCTATCCCCCTCTACCCGAGTCCCTCCCCCCAGCCTTTCTAGTTTAAAGTCTCCTTTGCAAATCTCCCCGCCAGGATATTGGTCCCCCTCGGGTTCAAGTGCAACCCGTCCTTTTTATACAGATCGTGCCTTCCCCAAAAGAGGTCCCAGTGATCAAGAAACTTGAATCCCTGCCCACTGCACCAGTCCCTCAGCCACACATTTATCCTCCACCTCATTCCATTCCCACACTCACTGTCACGTGGCACAGGCAGTAATCCTGAAATTGTTACTCTTTTGGTCCTTCTCTTTAACTTTCCCCCCAACTCCCTAAATTCTCCTTTCAGGACCTCTTCTCTTATTCTGCGTATGTCATTGGTACCTATGTGTACCACAGCATCAGGCTCCTCTCCCTCCCTTTTCAGAATCTTTTGGACACGTTCCGACACATCCGAGACCCTGGCACCAGGGAGGCAAACTACCATCCGGGTCTCCCGACTGCGTCCACAGAATCGCCAATCTGACCCCCTAACTATGGAGTCCCCTATTACAATTGCCCTCCTCTTTTTGCTACCCTTCTGAGCATCAGGGCCGGTCTCTGTGCCGGAAGCCCGGCCGCTGTTGCTGCCCCCAGGTAGGCTGTCCCCTCCAATCGTACTCAAACACGAGTACCTATTTTCCAGGTGTACAGCCACTGGGGTACTCACTAGTCCCTGCCTCTGCCCCTTGCCCTTCCTAACAGTGACCCACTTGTCTGCCACCCGTGGTCTGGGAGTGACCACCTCCCTGTAACTCCTGTCTATGACCTCCTCACTCTCCCTGACCAGATGGAGGTCCTCGAGCTGCTGCTCCAGGTTCCTAACACAGTCCCTTAGGACCCCCATCTCGACACACCTGGCGCAGGTGTGGAGGGCTATCAGATTCCCTGACCTCCCACATCTGACATCCAGAACAGTACACTGCCCTGGCCTTCATACTCCCCCCTTACACAGGATACAATATCAACAGAATACAAAGTACAATTCCCCACTTACCCTGGATACAATACAAAATACAGTACACTACAAACTGCTGGAATCTGACTGCCAATCAGCTGCTTTCTCTAATCCACTTCCCACCAATCAGCGGCTTCCTCAAAAAAAAACCCTTATCTGAATGGAACGTTAGTGATTGTGCCTCCTCTTCCCTCTTCCAACGGCTCCTGTGGGCCTCTGTGGGAGCAAGCCCCGCGCTGGGTTTTTATACTCACCAGCCGGGTGTCGCTCCTCCTCCCTCTTCCAACGGCTCCTGTGGGCAATATGAATTTTTTATTGATTAAAGGCATCCTAAGAAGCAAGTTTATATGAAAAAATAAACGGTGTACCTTGCCTTGTCCTCTACGTGAGATCCGTCCCGTTGTCGGCGTTGACAGCATTAGAAGATGATTTTAATTTTACTCCTATTCAATTATCCAGCGCTAATTTTAATAAACTTAATAAAACGGCAGTCGAAGCGATTTTTCTTCAGCAACTAAACAGCCTGTTCAAAATCGATTTGAATAGTCTGAAGAAAAAACACATTTTAAACCCGCCCCCTCTCAAAGGCGCCAAAGTCGCGCACAGTTTTGTAACATACCTACTGTTTTAAGATTATGATTATAGTATTGAAACAGGTGTGAGAAAATAATTTAGTTGCAATAGGTAAAAACTCTTCCATTAGTTCATTTATCCCACAGGTCGTGCTGACATGATAAGTAGGCTGCAAATTATCTTTCCTCACATTCAGTATGAAATTTGCTTAATAGAGAATTGGCCATCTGAAATAAATCTAAAGTGAAAAGAAAGGAAAATCAACAAAGGCATCTCATCAATGGATAAATGATTAGAAATTGGTATCTTTACACCATTGCCAAAAGCTAATGTTACCCAAGGAAGATAATGAAAGAATCTCCAGATATATCTGACGGGTAAAGTGAGTTAAGACTTCAGTATGAAACAACTCTGTGCAGGGTCAAGGCAATGAAAGGTATTTGTGGAGAAACCCAGGGTGAGGCTCATGAGATAATTATTTTACTTCGGAGTCACGTGAGTGACTACGTGAAGAAGAGCCCGCCTCACGCTGGTAACGGCATGACGTCGACGCTGACGGCAGAAGGTGGAGCTGCAGTAAGGAGCAGCTCCTCGCAGCGGTCGGAACGGGCCCGCAGGTAAGAACAGTAAAGTTGGGATTTCTTAGCGGGCGCTGGGTAGGTCCAGCAGTATAGGAAATATATTAAATCAGGTCAGAGTCATATTAGTGCTGGATAAGCACAAATGATGAAGTAAACTTATATTCGCGGGTTAAATGCTTCCTGGGGTGAAAAAATAAATATACGGGAAAGCTAGTGCGGAGCCGGTTCCGATACGGTGGCCGCAGATATACCCGTTAGCGAATTAGTTTACAAAATGATAACCACGGAGAGAAATGCTCCCGAATATGAAAAATGGAAAATAAAATAAAATAAAAATCTGAGAGGCCCGTGGTTCTGATGACTCTGACATTGAAAAGTCCTCCACATAAGTAAACTATGTGGAACTGATTATGGAGCATATGGAGAAAGTTCTCCAAATAATTATGAGACTAGGGTCAAAGTACCCTGAAGGTTCCTAAGATTAGCCCTGAGGGGTTTAATTATTCTGAATATGGCCATGGGCCTAATTGGAAGTTGGAACTCCGGACCCAGGATTTGGGCCGGAAGAAGTCTCATGGGATGAAATCCCAATTGATTTAGGGCTGCAGAAGGCAGACCCTGTTGATGGTGATTTGCATTTTGAAAGCACACCACAAAATAAAAATAAAATGAAAAAAAAAATATGAAAAGAGGCCAAAAATGCCTGGAATAGCAAAAGGTTTTGCTATATATGAAGGAAGTGGTGAGGCTATGGAAGAAATCCTAGCTGCCAACATATATATATATGGTATCTCACCAACTTCATGATTCTGTGATGATTGAAATATTAAAATTGCACAGCACAGGAAATTGTGCCTCATTGGAAGAGCCTACGGTTTATCCGTTAATATGGGCATCCATGACTCCAAATATGAGAGCGTCAAATAGTGAGGTTTTAAAATCCTCACAAATTATTCTGCTGCTATTATGGCTTTTGGGCAGATGAAAGGAAAACATAAAATAAAGACGCTATTGTGCAATTCTTTCTATGAAATTTTATACAATATAAATGGCTATTTGGCCCATTTTTCACCCAAGGTTGCATACCTGTGTCGAGCAAGTGGTGTTTAAGCTCTTGGTTATCTGTTTGGAGTAATCTGCCTAACTTATTGAAATTGGATGAAAAGCTAAATTTTTTAGCTGCATGAAACCTTCGTCTTTGGACGAAAAGGTATTTTTCGCCCAGAAGGGGATTTGATATTGGAAATAGAGGCAGAAATATGTCAAGGAAGTTTTATTGTATTGCACAACCAAATACTTACCCGAATTCAGGGGATAAGGAGACCACCACGCTCATATGCAGAGGAATTAAAGACTTGTTCTCTGCTTAAAGAAACTGCGGATTAATCTCCAGTTAGAGGGAGATTACAAAAAGTTTATTAAGACTGGCTTACTATTATTTTTGATCAGTATATTACGAGCAGTTTCATTAACTACTATTATTTTTTAAAAAAAAGAGGTTAATCCTCCTGTACAGAATAAACCTGCTTATGTTTTCGTGTTTTCTGCAATTGAAAAAGCAGAGATTTATGTTCACATTGCCTAATTATCTGGAAAAAGAGGTAATGGAAAAGATTTTGAACACGAGCATAAATTTGTCTTTAATGTTAGAAGGCATTACAGATGATGGTTGCAGAAGTATTCTGGACCTTACAGGTCTAAATAAGTTTGTAGAATACAAACATGTTTCAAATGGAGTCATGGAATACTGCAAAATATTTAATTCAGCAGGTTGTTATATGGCTAAGATTGATGAAAAAGACGCCTATTATTCTGTACTTATGCATCAGTTTCGATGGTACTTAAATTTTAATTGGTTGTGACAATTATGGCAGTTAAGCTTTGCCAAATGGACTGAGTTCAGCTTTTTACTCTTTACGAAACTGTTTGAAACCAGTTTAGCCCAATTAGTGCACATCATTATGGCTTATCTCAATGACATTCTGGTCATTAGTGATTATCAGGAGTCAGCTGAGGACTCAGTTTCAGTTACTAAAGCTTTGTGGTAAGCTAAGGTTCTTAATTCATCTAATTAAGCCCCAGCTGCAGCCAGCACAAACAATTTACTTTTGGGGTTTGTAATTAACTCAGTGACTATGTTAATACCTTTACCAATAGATAAAGTCGATGATATTTTGGTAACTTGTCATTATCTCATTCAAAACCTTATCCTTCCATCCGAGAAATGGTGACAACCATTGGTGAACTGCTAGCAGCATTTCCTGCAGTAGAATTTGGTTCATTACATTTATTGATATCTTCGAAGGTACAAGATACAAGCTCTCAAAGAGAAGGCAGGCCATTTGACAGGCCTATGTAATTAACAAAAGAAGCTGTATTGGAATTTACAATGGTGGGTTAAAAAAGGAAAATGTCCCACAAGCTGCTAATAAATATTATGATTAAACAGCCTGAAATGGTTTTACATACAGATGCTAGTGCTCTCGGATGGGGGGGCCACAGATTTATCCTCCAGTTGTGGAGGTAGATGGAAAACTGAAGAACAAGTGTTTCTCCAAGAATATGGTATTAACTATTTGGAGTTATTGGGGGCCTTTTATGGGCTTAAAGCATATTGTTGTGCTAAACAAGGTCTGCATGTGTTAATACAATTACACAATAAAACAGCTGTGGTTTACATTAATCACATGGGAGAGTTGGATCAGTATCATGTGATTGTCTGGTCAATGAGATATGGCAATGGTGTATTGGTCGGCAGATATGGATTGCAGTAAGCTATACTCCAGGTAAAGACAATGTGGTAGCAGATGAAAGGTCCAGGATTTTTAAAGATAATACGGAATGGATGTTTAAGCCAGCAATATTTAAGAATATTGTTCGACGATTTGGGTTGCCAGAAATTGATTTGTTTGCATCCAGGCTTAATCATCACTTGCCTCATTATGTGTCTTGGGAACACGATCCGGACGCAGTTGCAGTAGATGCATTTTTTATTACACTGGGGAAAAATGTTCTTTTATGCTTTTCCACCATTTGCTCTGATCCAGAGATGCTTGAAGAAAATAGAGCAAGATTCAGCTTCCGGATTGTTGGTAGTGCCAAATTGGCCAACTCAACCTTGGTTCCCAGTTATACTGAATATGATTAAAGAACCGTATATGCAGATTCTTAACTGTAGTGATATCTTGACTATCCAGTAACAAATGAAAGATTACCCATTATATGCATATATGAATTTGTTAATCTGCAGGTTTGACCAGACCACTACAGGAACTGGGATTGTCGGACCAAACTTGACAGTTATTGGCGCATCATGGCGAGATAGCACACAGAAACAATATATGACACATATTAAGAAATGGGAAGAATTTTGCACACAGTCAAAATATTTCTGATGATTATGTGAATGTTACTCATGTTTTGGAATTCCTTGCCAATTTGCGCTTTGGCCAACATTTAAGTTACAGTGCCATTAACACTGCACGTAGTGCTTTGTCGTCCTATTTAGGACTTATGACTGGTGAGAAATCAATTGGGTCGCATCCATAATATCACGATTCATGAAAGGAATTTTTCACATGAATCCGCCAAAACCTAGATATACAGAGATTTGGGATGTGAGCATAGTACTTGCTCTACTTAGAGAATGGACGCCAATTGAAGGGTTGTCATTGGATAGGTTAACATTGAAATTGGTCATGTTAATGTCACTGGTCTCAGCCCAAAGAGTGCAAACTTTACAAATGTTGCGTTTAGACTGTATGCATGTGACTACAGATAACGTTGTATTCTATGTTTACGATCTGATCAAACAAAGTAGACCAGGAGATCTGGAACAAAGGTAACCTTTCAAGCTTTTCATATTGAGCCTGCTTTGTGTGTGGTTAGACATTTGAACCAATGTATTAAAGTGACGGACACTTTTCGAGGAAACGAAAAGACATTGCTGCTTACGCACAAAAAGCCACACACAAAAAGCTTCAGTTCAAACTATCTCAAAATGGTTGAAACAGGTGTTGGTTTTAGCGGGAGTAGACACTGATGTCTTCAAATCTCACTCCACCAGGGCGGCAGCTACGTCCGCGGCGAAGGGGCGGGACGTACCTCTCGAGCATATTTTTAAAAATCGCAGGGTGGAGTAAAGAAGAAACTTTTTCAAAGTTCTACAACAAACCTGTTCACACTATGACAAGCTTTGGACACGCGGTGTTGGGAGCACTATAATCACCTGCTTTGTTTGCTATTAATTGCTATAATCAGTTGTGTAGTCACTGATATCTTTTGTCACTTGTAATCATTTTTCCCTCAAATATAAGGAGGGTATTATATGGTTTTTTCAGCCATTAAAAAACTTAATTGTGAAAAGATCTAACATTTGAGTGCTTTCTCATGTATGTGTTTACTTAGCCGGACTGTCGTACGGATTAATTCTACGACATAAAAAACACAGAAAGCTTTAAAAACTCTTCACGTAGTCACTCACGTGGACTCCGAAGTAAAATAGTAAGATTAAACGAGAACTCACCTGTTCGAAGTTTGATCGTTATTTTACGAGGAGTTACGATGAGGGATTACGTGCCCTCCACTCCCACCCTCGTAAAATAAATGATCAAATGGTGGTTCTAAGTTTTTTTATGAGCCTTACTATGTTACTCCGGCTTTGGTGTTCTGTGTTTTTCATGCCGTTGCTTTGAAGTATGCCGTTTACCAGCGTGAGGCGGGCTCTTCTTCACGTAATTCCCTCATCGTAACTCCTCGTAAAATAACGATCAAACTTCGAACAGGTGAGTTCTCGTTTAATCTTACTATTATTGTTAGAAGAGAAACATTGATTGCCGTTCATAATTAATCTTAAACAGAAAAGCAGAGTTAGCTACAATTTGCATGTGGAGTGAAATATTCACTGGGCCATGCAAACTATTCTTCTGAATCAAACTGCTACACTCTGGAAAAATCCAAGAATCAGCTTCAGCATTCAAGAGATCTTGAAGTGACATTTCAGATGCCTTGATAGATTTGATATATTTTACATAATAGTTTAACTTGTGTTTCGAAGGCCATTGTTCATTTTGCATAACTCTGCTTTCCAAATACACTTGATTGAAGAATTAGAATGGACTTTGCAATCAAGAACTTAGTAGCATATATTTCCATGAAGGATGTCCACATGCAATAAAAAAAAGAATATTGCACCTGATGTGGATTAAAAAACTTTAAGAGCCTGATCATAATATTACCCCTTTACCTGCACTCGTATACCTTCTCCACAGAATTCTATCTGCAACATTTTGCTAAGGTTTTTTTTAGTTTAGTTTACTTTAGAGATACAGCATGGAAACAGGCCCTTTGGCCCACCAAATCCACACCAACCATTGAACCCCGCACATTGGCACTATCCTACACATACAAGGGAAAATTTACTTTTTTTTAACCAAAGCCACATTCACCTACAAACCAGGCACGTGCCGTCAGGGTAGGCAAGGTAGGCAGTGGCTACCCTGAATAACATTATAAAATAGTAATTATTTTATATGTAAATATAATATATATAAAATATATATAAAACATATATAAAATGGTCATAAATAGTAAAGTCACGGGAGAATTATGCCTCCCTAAGAGATCAATCTCATCAGCAGTACGTTTTAAACACGGAAGTATGAGGTACTCGCGTGCCGTCGACGCTGCTTCAAGCCATCAGTGGGAACGGTCCGTAAAGGCAGCTGCAATTCTGCCTTTACACTGTGAACTGCGTGCATGTGCTGCGTTGCGCACTGCGCATGCGCACCAGCCTACTGCGCATGTGCACCAGCCTACTGCGCATGCGCGTGCGCAAGTTTCTTAGCGGGCTTTTCAACAGTGGATAGTGATTACCTGAAGCGTTTCACGAAGCAACCTTATGGATATTTTTGCTGCAGAATGGATTTTGTGCACAAATAATATGGTAAGTAATTTTTTTTTGAGCTACATGTTTTTAAATACTTTATTAAGAGATAGGACCTATTGAAAACAAATTACATGATAAAAGTAATTTATAAAGAGAACAATCTGCGCATGCGCGGTTTCCACGATTTAAAAATAGCCGGATGACAGTTCACCGGGGAGGGAACAATGTGCGCATGCGCAGTTTCAAGATTTAAAATAAGCCGACTGACAGCTCACTGGGGAGCGAATAATCTGCGCATGCCCGGTTTTCAAGATTTTTAAAAGCCATTGCCTTCCCTGGCTGATTACTCACGGCACATGCCTGCTACAAACCTGTATGTCTTTGGAGTGTAGGAGGAAACTAGAGCATGCGGGGAAAACCCACATGTTCACAGAGAAAGTACAAACTCCATACAGACAACACCCATAGTCAGGATCGAACCTGGGTCACTGGTGCTGTAAGACAGCAACTCTACTGTTGCACCACTGTGCTGCCCTAAGCTGCAGCCTCATCCTGCAGCATCAATAATAATGTCTTTGAGCAAAGTAGGGCGGCACACTGGCCAGCAGTAGAGCTGCTACCCCACAGTGCCAGAGACCTGGGTTTGATCCTGACTACGGTGCTGTTTGCACAAAGTTTGTACATTCTCCCTGTGACTGCTTCCTCCGAGTGCTCCAGTTTTGACCCGCATTCCCAAAATATGCAGATTTATAGGTTAATTGGCTTTTGTAAATTGCCACTAGTGTGTAAGATGCAAAACTGGGAAAACATAGAACTAGAGCATGGGTGATAGATGGTCGGTGTGGACACGGTGGGCTGTAGGGCCTGTTTCCACGCTGTCTCACTAAACTAAACTAATGTAAAATCAAGAGGAATTTGATAGAATGTTGCATCATCTTGAAAGGCAGATGGTATGACCTTAACATGCTCAGCATTCTACACAGGGCAAAGCTTTTGAAAAGAACAAAGTTAATGAAGTCTTGCCTTAATGTTCTGTCACTCCAATGTCCCAGCATGGTGAATAAAGACTAGATAACCTTTAGATTTTTTCGGAACAGTTTGAACAGTCCCAAGCAGTACTGTAACATTAGATACTGAATGTTCTATTACTTATGGCTTAATGGGCCTGTCCCACTTAGTCTCCTGCAGTCACCTAAAAAGTCGTCTATGCCGTCGCCACATGTTCGCAGACGGTTGCCAGGGAGTCACTTTCATGGTCGTGAGGAGTTCCCGCAGTCTGCAAACTAGTCAAAAAATTAGCAGTGACTAGAATGAAGCCACCATGGAGAGTAGCGAGAATTCTCGAGCTGTTGGTGGGTCGCCAGGATGTCCTAGAGGGTTGCCAGGAGGTCGAAGGTTCTCGGAAGTTCTCGTAGGTTGTAGCCGGTGCTGACCGGTGAATTTCATTGGCTCATTGGGAAAATAAAAGGTAAGCAGTAGTTTTAAGAACCAAGGAAAACCGACCGGGAATGTTAAATGTCCGCCGAGCTTCACAGCCATGTATCTCTGGCTTCTGAAAAGTTGTCTCCACTCCTTCTCCCTCCTTCTCACCCCTTGTCCCCCCTCTCCCCCCCCCCCCCCTCGTCTTTTAAAGGACTTACCATACACTGTGCTTACCATTTTTTTACAGCGCCAACCTTCCTGTTCATCGCGGTGCGTGTCTGTATCACCTTGGCTTTGCACCGTGTGATTTTTTATTTAGACAGGGCAAGCTGGGGGGAGCACTGTCTAAGAAATTCACACGGGCTGGTGAAGGAAGCAATGAGTTTGTGTGTGTGTTCTGCTCTGACAGTCGCCGTTCCAGTTCCCATTTTTTCAGGCGACTGCCGGCAACTTGACAGTCGCCGGCAGTCCGCTGAAAAATCGCCTAAGTGGGACAGGCCCATAAGGTTGCTGCACACTTCTTGATGAACGATAGTGCTGAGAAACTATCTTCACTGATGCACGGACACAGCTAATGGAGACCTCCTTTCTTCTAACCAAAATAACCAAACTGAATTATTCTGGTAAATAATTCAACATGAAGAATCTTTTTTTAATAAATGAGATGAACAGGATCTTTGGCCAAACAACTCTTTATGAGCCTCACACACTTGTTCCTGCCTTCATGAATCAACCACAATCTCATGTATTAAATCATTCCCTTGAGACTTTCTTAGTATAGTGATACAGCATGAAAACAGGCCCTTCAGCCCATTGTACCCACATCAACCATTCTAAACCTTCTAAATCCATGTATCTGTCCAAATGGGATAAAGGAAAGTGCGTTCACGTCGCGGCCCTGTTTCCACCAATCTTTCCATCACCACGCACAAGAAGCGCAATACAGATACCATTGTGCAGATGCCGAGAAGTATATTCAGCTCTGGCTAAACACTTCTAATCTTGTTTGTGGGCTCGATAAGACGAAGATCTGTCCAAATGTCTCGTAAATGTTATGATATTACCTGCCTTAAATGTTATGACAGTACCTGCGTGATAGTGATAAATCTATATAATAAGTAGCAAGTATATTAACTATCAGCTTTTGCAAACTGATATATAATTTTAATTCAAATATCTTGGTAATTTTGTTAACCAATGACAAAAAGGTACAAAATGGTTGTGAAAATGCTGGGGAAGGATATTAAACCAGAATTGCCATTACAAAATGCTTAGGGAGTGATTTGTTGAACGGTACTGGCTGTTTGGCCCACACCGTCTGTGCCAAACAGGATGCTAGGACCAACTCTTATCTACTGGCGCATAATCCATATCTCCCCATTCCTTGCATATCCATGTGCATATCCATGTGCCTATCCAAAAGTCTCATAAATGCCATTTTCGTACCTGCCTCAAATTTAATCCAGCAGCACATTCTAGGCATTCACCATCTTCTGTGAATCAATAAACTGGTCTCGCACATCTATATACTTTTAAAACTCTGTGTATGTGGGTGTATGTCATTTTGCATTTGAAACGTATCTCCTCGAAAACCAGATTTTTACAATTTCGGTAGGGATTTAACTTACGATTTCATAATTGCACCCCTCTCTAAATTCAGTCAGTTATTTCCCCAGATTTTGAATAAAGTTGTACACAAAACTCACTTTTTTAAATATAATCGCCGCTTGCTAGCTGCTACGTCACAATGCCCACATGCCCACCAATCAAGGCCCACTTGCCTCCTGGCTGCGCCCCCCCCCCCCCCCCCCCCCTGCTGCTGTGGATTAAAGGTGCAGAAAGATCGAGAAAGTTCTGCAGAATAAAGATTCTACAGCTCTTTAGAATCTATAGTTCCGCTATAGCTTCTTTGTTCTACAGGTTTCGGGGCAGCGATTCCTCACACACTGAATCTGCTCGAAAGATCTTTCTTCTGCAGATCTCAGATCAGTGGCGCCACTCGCGCTGAACCTTTTCCTCACTGCCGCCGCAGCTCGTGAAGCCCCGCCCCTCCCATTCAGCTGCGGGTTTCTTTGCTGTCAATGCTCGCTCCTGGGCGAACGCATCTTGCCTTAGAGGCTTTAAATGGCTGTCGTCCGCTGGCAGTTATCAACGGCCGTTATCAATGGCTGTTGATACCGCTATAAGGTCTTTGCTCTCTACCCGTCACAGGGGGTCTGTTACCCAGCCTGCGAGTTGGGGGCTATGTGTCAGTGGATAGGGCAGTTATGGGGTAAAAGAAGCATAGTAATAATATTAATATAATATCAAGGGGGATAGTTAGCGTTTGTGCGGGGAGTTAGTTAGTGTGTGACATGCCGCAAGCCGCCCCCCTCCCCCCCGCAGCCCACCCGCCCTCCCCAGCAACAACACCTTGGGGGAACAGACCCCACGGGTCTGCACTTGGTCTAATCTCCTTTAAAGCTTCTCGCACCTTAAAGCTATGTCCTCTAGGGGGCGCCGTCCTGTGTGGGTATGGCTGTCCAGCCTGCAGCTGTCCATTTATTCATCTTTTTTTAATTTTTGGTTAGTTGAGTTTTTGTTTTTCGGATTTCTAGTCTTTTTTATGTGGGGTTGGGGGGGGAAGGGGGAAACTGCTTTTCAGGGTTCCTACCTGGTCAGAGAGGCGGCTTTTCTCTGGGCAGCACCTTCGACCCGTCCCCGCGGCCTACCAGTAGGCCTGGAACGGCGTTTCCTGAGGGGACTGGCCAGAACCTCGGCTTCGGTGGTGGCGGCACAGTGCTGGAGCGCTATCGCGGAGCGGAGCGGCCGATGCCTTACCCGGGTCGCCGCACTGGAGCTCCGGTGAGCTGAAGACCGCCGATGAAACATCGCGGATCTGCGGTCTATGGAGCGGCCAGCTGCAGGCGGCGGCGCTGAATAACATCGGGAGTCTGGGATCTCTCACCGAGATCGTGAGTGTTGAAGCTCCATCCAGCACGGCCTGTTGGCTTCGGAAGCCGCGGTCTCCAGTAAGGAAGCGGTCGTTCCAGCTTTCCCATGCCGCTGTGAGGATTCCCCCGATGCTCCGGAGCACCATTATCCGGTGAGAACGGCTTGGAACATCGGGCATCCGTAAAGGCGACTGCGGAGGCCTCAATAGGCCCGACTATGGGTGGACATCGGGATGGGGACTGGACTTTGTGCCTTCCCTCATAATGGGAACCATTGTGGGGGGATGTTTTTTATGTTAAATTTATTTATTATTGTTATGTTGTTTTCTTTTTTATGTGCTGCAATGGCAATACACATTTCACTACACCAATTGGTGTATGTGACTAATAAAGAACCTTTGAACCTCTCGTATTTGATATTTTCCTGGGGAATAGGTTCTGTGCCATAGTCAGAATAAATCATCGGTTACTTCACATCAACATGTGGATATTAAAATAAGAGTTTTATTAACAAAAGTAAACACAGCCAACATACTTGACTTCAGAAAGGTTGTACATAGAATGTATTACATTATGACATAGTTGGCACCTAAAATTAGGTGCCACTGTGTTGTTTTGTACTGTATTAACTTTTAATTTAAAAAATGTTTAAAAAAAGGTAGAATTTGAGGGAATGCGTTAGCATCAATTATTCCATTGTTAATGGAAGTAAATATATTTTCAAAGGGAAACGAGAGGTAATTTGTTTGAGGAAGGCAAACAAGGTAAAGTGTTAGCACAAGGGTTCTCAACCAGGGGGGAATTCCCCCCAGGGGGGAATTTCAGGTTTTCAGGGAGGGAATTGGGACCACAGATTAGCAAACTCAAACTGTTAGAAATAAAGGATTTTCAGTATTATATGCATATTATTTGGAATGCACTTTTTGAGGCAGACGATCGTGGAAAGGAGGGGGAGAATGACATTCTGACATATGGTGAAAGGGGTGCATGGGGCAAACAAGGTTGAGAACCACTGTGTTAGCAGGAGAGATAGATAATGTGCTTTAGAGACGATATGAGATACATTAATTTATTGGCTGAGGCACAAAGTACAAGGGGAAAGGGGAAATTGTGCTGTAAGTACGTAAGATCTTATTTAGCACAGAGAATGGGACAGCATTAAAGAAGGTCCAGATGTGAGTTGCTAAGGTTAGATAATTTTAGTGAAGCACAGTAGGTTGAGAAATAATTAACTGAGTTGTTCAGGAAGGGTTTGTATTTGCTTTGTCAGCAGAATTAATAGTGAATAGTGAGGGGGTAAAAGAACACAAAGTGCTAGAGTAACTCAGCAGGTCAGGCAGCATTCCTGGAGAACATGGATAGGTGTATCTGTGTGTATACAGTATTTATGGTTCTGGAGGGGTGGGAGCGGTCAATGGTTCACCTTAGGAGGTAAGGTGTAGGGTTTTTCTCAAGCATCTATTTTTGAGAGAATATTTGAAAGTACATTGAAATTGTAATTAGCAAACTGAACAAAGTACGCCTTTCAACTGTATCATATACTTTCAAAAATATAAATCATCTCCCAAGAAAAATCTCAAAGGACACACATTTTGTGCTGGATGTTCAAATTTGCTTATAAAATTGGGCCAAGCACAACAGTTCCTGCCAATATAAAATTTGTGAAAATCTGCTCCAACTAGATTGAGACAGGGAACACTATATGCCGTCGAAAATACTCATACTAGCATGTGATTCCGATGTTGCAATCTTTTAAGTGACTGTTAAGAGACACAACCAGAAATATTATTGTTGACATTTCTAGATTAATAAGATTGTTAATTGGTATCCCTCCACCTCCATTCCAGGGAAATATGTGACAACTTGCGTCTTCTATCAATCCCAGAAAATGCATTTGAAGGAATGAACAATGAATCCTTAACATTGTAAGTATATTAACTTTTAGTCACAGAACTCACTGCTTTTTCCACATGCAAAATTTAAGTTTCCAATATCGAGTGAATTCTTGGACAGAAATTATTTGAGGTTTAAATTATCTGAGGTAATGTAAATTTCACACATTTTCCAGAGGCTTGGCTAGGGAGTCCAGATTGTGAAAGTGACCTTGTAGTATTTTCATTTACTAAGAAGTAGTTTAATTATTCTGTTGAGAAAGATAAAGAAATTATAAGTTTTTGCCAGCTTGGAAATAAGAAGTTTAGTTTATTGTCATGTGGAAATATGACAAAAGTACAGTGGAAAGCTTTTGTGCATCCTAAGCAGTCAGCAGAAAGACAATACATTATTACAATTGAGCCATCCATATAGTGCAGATACATGATACATGGAATAACGTCTAGTGCATGATAAAGTCCTGTAAGGTCCGATTAAAGATAGTCCGAGGGTCTCCGATGAGGTAGATAGTAGCTCAGGACTGCTCTCTAGTTGTTGATAGAATGGTTCAGTTGCCTGATAACAGCTGAGAAGAAACTTGCTGAATCTGGAAAAGTGTGTTTTCACACCTGTACCTTTTGCCTGATGGAAGAAGGGAGAAGAGGGAATAACCGGGGTAAAGCATCCTTGATTATGCTGGTGGCCTTGCAAGGCAGCGTGAAGTGTAAATGGAGTCAACAGAAGGGAGGTTGCTTTTGTATCATAACGCCATGAGGTCATAAGGAATAGGAGTAGAAATAGGCCATTCGGCCCATCAAGTCTACTCCGCCATTCAATCTATCTCTCCCTCCTAACCCCATTATCCTGCCTTCTCCCCACAACCTCTGACACCTGTACTGATCAAGAATCTATCTATATCTGCCTTAAAAATATCCACTGACTTGGGCTCCACAGATTCACCACCCTCTGGCTAAAGAAATTTCTCCTCATCTCCTTCCTAAAAGAACATGATGGTCTGGGCTCCATCCACAATTCTCTGCAATTTTGCTGCGGTCTTGGATTGTTCCCAAACTATGCTGTGATGCATCCCAATAAAATGCTTTCTGCCCCTTCAAGAATATATAATAATTAAATGATAATAAATATTGAAATAGATCAGTAATGTGGAGACACAAGAAGATGAAGGTTTGTAGGTTAATTGGCTTCTGTGAGTTGCCCCTTGAGTGGGATAGAACTAGTGTATGGGTGATTGTTGGTTGGCGTGGACACGATGGGCAAAAAGGCCTGTTACCATGCTGTATCTCTAAACTAAACTTTACGAGGCCATTATTGTAAAAACACACAAATAAGAGGAAATGAATGTAAATTGATGCAAAGTTATATGTTGAAAATTTCAGAGACTGGTTCAAGCTATGGGAAAGTTGTGTACACAGGGAAATGATTGGTTCATTGACTCATGAGATTAATTTGAGAGGTACAGTGACAGGTCACAGTGACCCCTAGGCATATGCACCTATCGAATGACAATTAGCTGGTGATTTGTGCACTGTCCCCCTCTGATAGAAATGCATAACTGGATAAATTTCCTATGAAGTAGTGTGCTTAGAAGAACATGCAAGCAATTGGAAGCACTGTGGTGCAGATGATAGAGGTGCTGCCTCACAGCACTGGAGACCCGGGTTCGATCCTGATCTTGGGAGCAGTCTGTGTGGTATTTACATGTTCTCCCTATGACCTCGTGGGTTTCCTTCATGTGTTCTGGTTTCTTCCCACATCCCAAAGATGTGGGTTTGTAGGTTAATTGGCCCCTGCAAATTGTCCCTAGTGTGTAGGGAGTTCCTCTTCTTCTTCTTGCGTGTGGCGTGCACTGCCTAAAGTTGTAGATCATGTGGAATGAAAAACTACAGTCAGAACCTTTCTCCCCAGGGTGGATATGACCAGTACTAGAGAGTGGGGACCCGGAACGCATTGCCAGGGGTGGTGGTGGAAGCAGATTTGATAGTGGTGTTTAAGATGGGCACAAGGAAGTGCAAAGACTTGGGGTTACTGAACATCCCGCGGTCTCGGCATAAGCTCAGGGGCGACTGCGCCTTTGCGGTTGCAGCTCCTAGACTGTGGAACAGCAACCCCCTTCCCATCAGAACTGCCCCCTCCATCGACTCCTTTAATTCGAGACTTAAAACTCATCTTTACTCTCAAGCCTTTCTTGGGAGGGCTATATGTATGTATATGTACTTAATCTATGAACCAATGTTGCATAACGTTAGTACCTCCACCAATGTAAAGCACTTTGGCCAACAAGAGCTGTTTTTTAAATGTACTATAGAAAGTGACTTGACTTGAAAGAATAGATGAATATGGATCATATACAGGCAGATGAGTTCAGTTTAACTTGGCATCATGTTCGGCACATTGTGAACTGAGGCGCCCGTTCGACCAGAACATAGAACAGTACGCACCAAGTCCACACTGACCGGCAATCATTCCATACACTTGTACTATCCTACACACCAGGGTCAATTTACAGAAGCCAATTAACCTACAAACCTGTACGTACAAACTCCATACGGATAGCACCCATAGTCAGGATCGAACCCGAGTCTCTGGCACTGTAAAGGGCCTGTCCCACGAGCACGCGAGTCCATGCGGCAAGCGCGACCTAATGTGGTCGCTTGAGCCGTACGGCCTCGCGGGGCAGGTCCCACTTCGATCGCCGGAGCCGTATGGAATTGTGCGGCGCTGGTCCCAACATCGCGTGGGGCTACGAAAAACTGACTGTGTTCAAAATTTCGGCGCGGCAACGGCCTGTTGGCCCGCAGCCGCCTCGACGTCATGCGCAGCATCTCAATGCTGTATGCAGCGTCTTGACGCCGTACGTCACGCGCGAACTTCCCGCAGACTTCGCTCGAACTTCACGTCATTCACTCGACCTCCGCGCGGCCCCCGCTTCCGGTTTGATCGCGCTCGCTGCATGCAGGCGCATGCTGGTGGGACCAGCCCTGTACGGGGTTCACTCGACCTCCGCGCGACCCCCGCTTCCGGTTTGGTCGCGCCTGCCACATGCAGGTCGCATGCTGGTGGGACAGACCCTTAAGGCAACAACTCCGCTTGCACCACTGTGCCGCCCTAAATACTGCTATGTTCACACAATTGTTCAACAACCGACTCCTGCTTTCATTTTCACCCTGATTTCAATGGTAAAAGTAGAATCTGAAAAAAAAATCCAGAGCTTTTAAATCGGCAATAAAAATCTATAACAATCCTAAATTATTTTCCACTGCACTTTGCTGTGTTTATCTTTCATGCCCTGTGTTCGAAATTATTCAATGGCATACACATTATCAGGAAATTAAGCAAGCAACTAGAGTTGTAGAACAGCAGAACCAACAGCTATGGTTGCAACCCTTTGCTCCCTTACAAGGATTAATATAATGTTCCTGAGTAACTCAGTGGATCAGGCATCATCTCAGGAGAAAATAAAAGGGTGCCTTTTTAGGTCTGGACTCTTCATACTGATTTTGGGGGGCGAGGGGGAGGTGTGATTGTCAGGGAACTGGAAACATAGAAACATAGAACATAGGTGCAGGAGTAGGCCATTCGGCCCTTCGAGCCTGCACCACCATTTAATATGATCATGGCTGATCATCCAACTCAGTATCCTGTACCTGCCTTCTCTCCATACCCCTGATTCCTTTAACCACAAGGGCCACATCTAACTCCCTCTTAAATATAGCCAATGAAGTGGCCTCAACTACCTTCTGTGGCAGAGAATTCCACTGATTCACCACTCTCTGTGTGAAAAATGTTTTTCTCATCTCAGTCCTAAAAGATTTCCCCCTTATCCTTAAACTGTGACCCCTTGTTCTGGACTTCCCCAACATCGGGAACAATCTTCCTGCATCTAGCCTGTCCACCCCCTTAAGAATTTTGTAAGTTTCTATAAGATCCCCCCTCAATCTTCTAAATTCTAGCGAGTACAAGCTGAGTCCATCCAGTCTTTCTTCATATGAAAGTCCTGACATCCCAGGAATCAGTCTGGTGAACCTTCTCTGTATTCCCTCTATGGCTAGAATGTCTTTCCTCAGATTTGGAGACCAAAACTGTACGCAATACTCCTGGTGTGGTCTCTCCAAGACCCTGTACAACTGCAGTAGAACCTCCCTGCTCCTATACTCAAATCGTTTTGCTATGAATGCAAACATACCATTCGCTTTCTTCACTGCCTGCTGCACCTGCATGCCTACTTTCAATGACTGGTGTACCATGACACCCAGGTCTCGTTGCATCTCCCCTTTTCCTAATCGGCCACCATTCAGATAATAGTCTACTTTCCTGTTTTTGCCACCAAAGTGGATAACCTCACATTTATCCACATTATACTGCATCTGCCATGCATTTGCCCACTCACCCAGTCTATCCAAGTCACCTTGCACCTCTTAGCATCCTCCTCACAGCTAACACTGCCCCCCAGCTTCGTGTCATCCGCAAACTTGGAAATGTTGCATTCAATTCCCTCGTTCAAATCATTAATATATATTGTAAATAGCTGGGGTCCCAGCACTGAGCTTTGTGGTACCCCACTAGTCACTGCCTGCCATTCTGAAAAGGACCCATTTACTCCTACTCTTTGCTTCCTGTCTGCCAGTCAGTTCTCTATCCACATCAATACTGAACCACCAATACTGTGTGCTTTAAGTTTGCATACTAATCTCTAATGTGGGACCTTGTCGAAAGCCTTCTGAAAGTCCAGATATAACACATCCACTGGTTCTCCCTTATCCACTCTACTAGTTACATCCTCGAAAATTCTATAAGATTCGTCAGACATGATTTACCTTTGGTAAATCCATGCTGACTTTGTCCAATGATTTCACCACTTTCCAAATGTGCTGCTATCCCATCTTTAATAACTGACTCTAGCAGTTTCCCCACTACTGATGTTAGACTAACTGGTCTGTAATTCCCCGTTTTCTCTCCCCCCCCTTTTTAAAAAGTGGGGTTACATTAGCTACCCTCCAATCCTCATGAACTACTCCAGAATCTAAAGAGTTTTGAAAAATTATCACTAATGCATCCACTATTTCTGGGGCTACTTTCTTAAGTACTCTGCGTTGCAGCCTATCTGGCCCTGGGGATATATCGGCCTTTAATCCATTCAATTTACTTAACACCACTTCCTGGATTTCACTCAGTTCCTCCATCTCATTTGACCCCTGGTCCCCTGCGATTTCTGGCAGGTTATTTATGTCTTCCTTAGTGAAGACAGAACCAAAGTAGTTATTCAATTGGTCTGCCATGTCCTTGTTCCCCAAGATCAATTCACCCGTTTCTGACTGCAAGGGACCTACATTTGTTTTAACTAATCTTTTTCTCTTCACATATCTATAAAAACTTTTGCAGTCAGTGCCACTGTGTTGTAAACTACCGATGCAAAATATGAAGGTAAAAAAAAATGCTGGAGAAACTCAGCGGGTGAGGCAGCATCTATGGCGTGAAGGATATAGGTCGGCTTAGAAAACCGCAAGAGATGCTACACTTGTCGCTTTACCTCCCCCCTCGACTCCATTCAAGGACCCAAGCAGTCGTTCCAGGTGCGACAGAGGTTCACCTGCATCTCCTCCAACCTCATCTATTGCAACCACTGCCCTAGATGTCAACTGATCTACATCGGTGAGACCAAGCTTAGGCTTGGCGATCGTTTCGCCAAACACCTCCGCTCGGTCCGCATTAACCAACCTGATCTCCCTGTGGCTCGGCACTTCAACTCCCCCTCCCATTCCAAATATGACCTTTCTATCCTGGGCCTCCTCCACGGCCAGAGTGAGCGCCACCGGAAATTGGAGGAGCAGCAGCTCATATTCCGCTTGGGCAGTTTGCACCCTAGCAGCATAAACATTGACTTCTCCAATTTCCGGTAGCCCTTGCTGTCTCCTCCCCTTCTCAGTTCTCCCTCAGCCCTCGGGCTCCTCCTCTTCCTTTTTCCTTTCTTCTCCCCCCCCCCCCCCCCACCCCCCACCCTACATCAGTCTGAAGAAGGGTTTCAGCCCGAAATGTTGCCTATTTCATTCGCTCCATAGATGCTGCTGCACCCGCTGAGTTTCTCCAGCACTTTTGTCTACCAAAGGATATACGTGACGTTTCGGGTGCCTCTAATTTGCATGTGTCTTCACTCTGGCAACGTCACCTATCCATTTTCCCCTGAGATGCTGCCTTCCCACTGATTTACTCCAGCATTTTTGTCTATCTTTGGTATAAACCAGTATCTGTAGTTCATTTTCATTACATTAGGATTAAGGATTAATAGTAGTTCAATGCATACTTTTGACACTTTTGAAAATGTTCTTTAGCAAAATCTATTCATTATATAAAGATAATGTTGGAGAACACTCGAAGAATCGATGCCAGATGTACAAAATTAACAAAAGGTAGATTTCAAAAAGTGCATAGGAAATAATAAGTTACGTAGGTTAAATTAATTCAAACCCATTAATGAAGTTTTGCAAATATCTTGCACTAATTCCCATGATGTCCATTCTCCAAAATAACCAGAAACAGTTGATAAGATAACTGTTTTGTGATGATTCACATATTCCACATTGTCCTGAATAATCCAAACATATGCACCCTGACGAAAGGTTTTTATTCAATTTTGAATTTAACTAAACAACTGATTTGCTCTAATAACTTTGTCTTTGCAGGAAGCTGTATAAAAATGGATTTGAAGATGTGCAGAGCCATGCATTCAATGCAACAAAGCTGGATAAGTTGTAAGATTTGTATGCTACTTGTAATGGTGCTATATTGTTCTGATTTAAGTTATACATTAAATATTTGAAAATACTATTTGAAATAATTAATGTCAAAAACAGTAATCAATTTAGTTTGTTGCATACATTTAGGATTTCATTTTGGCGTCTTTGAAGGACAGTACAGAAAAATAAAGCCTTAAACCAGAGAGTATTTTAAAGTCACAAGATAACCCCAAGGTTCTTAATCATAGATAACTAGTGCAAGAAGCAAGTGGTATACATTACATTCCAGTACAGAATTTTTCTGAATCCATTCTATTTCAAGTAAAAATCAATCTGCGATAGTTCTTATTTTGAGTTTGAATAAGATTGATGACATGATTTGAGAGTCATGGTGTCCAGTTACCGATTTATCAGTTTAAACAGTGCAGATAAAAATATCCGGTGTCTTGCAATCAGTAAATGTTTAGAAAGGGTTATGATTAGCTTGTGAAGAACAAGCATTGAACTTACGAAATTTCCAAAATAGACTAGCGTCAGCTAATATTATTATCCAGTGAATGTTACAAAATTATAACTGGAGGTTGCTAGTGAAGATTCTACCATGCACTATTAAGTTCTTACTTATAAGTGGGTTTTCAAATTTGTTACACATATCAAAGTATTATTAACAATGCATTTCCAATTTATCTTGACTTATTCTACAAATAAAAATGGAGCCTAGTATTTGAGAGGAAAGCAGCTGTATCACAGTGGTTGTGCAAACTGACTGAACCCACCACTTCCATCAAGATCAACTGGCACTAGTTCTGGCCCAACAACATGTGAATCAAAGAACCGCATGGATTCTAGGCTATTTTATTTGAAAAGACACATCTATATTTCAAAGAGAAAATAAATTATTTTTGCTTGCAGTTTTAAACGATTTCCTGCACTTCAACAAGCACTCATCTTCCTTTCATGAAAAGCAACTTTTTGACACCCTGGATTAATTCATGCAGATTGTCCTCCCGCCAGCCAACACCAAAATTGTTAACCATGTAAATGAACTAATACATTTTGGAAAATAACACCCACTCTTAGGTTGTCAGTGCTGTTCAGAAACTTGTTAACAGAGGAAAAGAAGCTGTACTCTTCCACATGGGAGAAGCCGGTTCATTTCTAAGGTAAAGAGAGCATTGAAATCAAACAAGAGGGTGGTGGCTGTGTGGAATGAGCTTCCAGCAGAAGTGGTGGAGGCAGGATCGATTTTAACATTTAAAAGTAAAGTGGATAGGTATATGGACGGGAAGGGAATGGAGGGGTATGGTCTGAGTGCAGGTAGATGGGACTAGGGGAAAACAAATGATCGGCACGGACTGGAAAGGCCGAGAAGGCCTGTTTCCGTGCTGTAATTGTTATATGGTTATATGGTTATAAATGAGTACCGAGTCCACGCCAACCACCCTTCACCCCATACACTAACACCATCCTACACACTAGGGACAATTTACAATCTTGTCAACTAACCTACAAACCCGCATGTCTTTGCGTAAGGGAGGAAATTAGAGTTGCCCCCAATGTGATATCAGACACCTTGTGACATCAGAAGTAGGGAAAAAGGTGGAAGTTTGAAGTGATAACAGGCCCCTTAATTATAAAAAGACTGGGCAGATTCAACGTGGACTGTCAGAAAGTTTTCACTTTGTAACCAGAACAGATTAGGTGAATCAATTGATGGGGTCTATTTGAACTCGCAGAAGACTAGGGATAGGGTACCCAAGACATTGTAACATTAATGCACATGGTATTGGAGGTTAATATACTGAAATAAACAGGTTCTTTTTGGTTTGGATATCTAGGGTCAGTGGGTTGTCACAGGGATCTGTACTGCACTCCCAACTGTGCACAAAATATAAGAATGAATTTGATGAAGGGATCAAGTATAACATGTCCAAGTTGGCTTTTGTAAAAATGTAGATTGTCCCTAGTGCGTAGGTTTGTGTTAGTGTATGGGTGAACGCTGGTCGGCGCGGACTCGGTAGACCGAATGGCCTGTTTCCACGCTGTATCTCAAATGTTAAAATTTCAAGAGGGTTTGATTACACAAGATATATGGAGTCCTGATGACACTGAAGCTGGTATATGTTGTGCAGATCTGCCCTCTGTACTTAAGGAAGCTTTGCAATAGAGGGATTGCAACAGGGATTGATTCCTGGGGTGGGGAGTATGTCCTGCGTATCCTCCCTGAACACAGAGCTCTGGTGGTGTTGACCATAAAACCAAAGTTGCCTTCACTGGCAGCGTATTGCCTGTTATACACAGATTTGTGATTGCCAGCTGAAACACAGGTGTTTTGTATGTTGCGTGAACTACCATATTCATCTCCAGAAGACTTGCACCAAACTGGTACAGAAGCCCTGCAATGTCATTGCTGAAGAATGTCTAGGCCAACTTATTTTACTATCAATAAACTTTGAATGTGGATTCTGGAAGTACATGATAAGCAGTTCTTATTCTTACAATTTTTGTGATAAACTGCACAAGGCATCATGACCTATTTTTAAATGGGCGTTGGTCCAAAAACATTTGCAAGGACAAGTTCACATTGAAATAATGGGATTAATTTGTGTTCATGGACATACTGTAAAATCTAGTCATGTGAAATTTGGTTTTACCTTGGACTTATAATCAATGCAAAGTGATTTTTCCCCTTAAAAAATTAAAGTAACTGGAACAGGAGTAGGCCAATTGGCCACAAACCAGCTCTCATATTTTTCAAGTTCATAGCTGATCTGATCTTGTCTTTAACCACCTTCTTGCTTATTCCTATTTGTATTATCAAACAGCCTTGAATATATCTAATGACTATGGTTATCAGTACAGAAATCCTAAGCCACTGAGCTTTGAGTAAGGAAACCCCATCTAATTCATAGAACATAGAACAGTACGGCACAGTAACAGTCCCATTAAAATTAGCCTGAAGATGGGTCCTTATTCAAAGTGTTGCCTATCTATTTTCTCCAGAGATTTTACCTGACCCACTGAGATACTCCAAAATGTTGTGTCCATCTCAAGGATACCATATGCCTTCTTTACCATGATTCCTATCTTATATTACCAAGCAATTCCCCCAGTTTTAGATTCCTCATGATTAAAGACATCCACTGTGCATACAGCCTATCAACCCCCCTCAAGACCTTTCTTGTTTTAGTGAGATCACCCCTCATTCTTCAGTGGAAAGCAGCACCGTTACAAATTGGACTGGGATCCCCAAGCATCTTCATTTTTATCTGCTTTACCCAACTCGACTGACATTCAGTGTGTTTTGCCAATCTACAGCATACACTATAAATTATAAGTGATATTCTGAGAATGTCTCATTGTTGATTTGCCTCTGAGACAACTGGAGTCATCTTGCATTGGGGATCATTGTGTTACTGCCTGACCTTCGGCAGACACCAATTTATTTTCTGTTACAGTTGTGGTTGGTTCAGCAGGCTTGCAAGCAATAAATATAACCAAAAGGATAAAAATCAGACTCTTTCTTTCACATATAACCACTGTACACTGGTGGCCATAGGGCAGACTAACTACAATCATTCTCTGCATATTTTAACATTTAAATAAATGGAATCGTGGTTCCATTAAAATAAATAAAACACCATCTGGTCACCGATGTCCTTCCAGGTTGGAAATATGACACTCTTGCATGTTCTGGCCTTTGTGTAACTCAAGCCACGCAAGAATGTCCGTCCACCCCATGAACAGATGAGTTTTATTTGAGATCTTCGGTTTCCTCCCACACTACAAATGTTTGTAGGTTCATTGGCTTGGTAAATCGTCTCTTGTGTGTGTGTGTAGGGTAGTGCGCGGGTCGGTGCGGACTCAGTGGCCCGGATGGCCTGTTCCCGCGCTGTATCTCTAAACTAAACTAAAGCCTCCACAATAAACTACTAAGCCATTATTCACAGGGCAATTAGGAATAAATAATATGTTATATTTGACACCAAAATTCATGTTGGGGATTGAATATAACGCCAAAGTTGTGCACGGTAGGTTCAGTCTCAGGTGATTAACAGGGAGAGGGGGCTATGGCTGAGGACTATAGTTGATGTCATCAGTTGAAGAAAATAACATCTGTGTACCCAATATGTAGCTGGGAAAACTTATGCACATTCAATGCAGAATGCCAGACAAGCCCACTGGAGATTTAGTGTCTATAGCTGGTGGATGATGTGGGTTACAAGTATGGCTGGTGTGGGTGATGGAAAATGTTAAATTTTGACAATGGAGATGGTCTCTTCATGTGAAGTGGAGGAACACTATTGAGGGAGAATGGAAATTTAATTCCGTTTAGAAATGAGTAAACCGGTCCTTTGACCCACAACCAGTGATCACCCATACACTAGTTCTATCCTACACACTAGATAGGATAGAACTAGTGTATGGGTTCTACAAACCTACAGATCTTTGGAATGTGGGAGGATTGATTGATTGATTGATTGATCACACTTGACATCTCACAGTGAAATTATTTGTTTTGCGTAACATACACAAGGTATGCAAAGAGTCTGAAGAAGACTCTTGACCCGAAACGTCACCCATTCCTCTCCAGAGATGCTGCCTCTCTTTGCTGAGTTACTCCAGAATTTTGTATCTGCCTTCGTATGCAAATATTGGGCACCGACAAAGTTACAAAGTATTCATTAAAGTCCCAATGGTCCGTCTTTGTTCTTAGCGTGCCCCCCCTCCCATACCGGGTCCCTCTTTGCTCTCAGCAGGCCTCCCCCCTACCACACCGGATCCCTCTTTGCTTTCAACACCCCACCTCCCCCCCCCCCCCCCCCCCCCCCCCCCAATGCCAGGTTCCCTTTTATTGTCAGTGGCCTTGTCTGACCTCAGTCACCCACCGTGGTCCCATCGGACCTCCAGCACCCACCACGGGCAACCAGGGAAAACCCGCGCAGTCATTGGGAGAATGTACAGACTCCGTACAGACAATGCCCATAGGCAGGAGAAAACTCGGGTCACTGATGTTGTAAGTCAGCAACTCTACCAATGGTTACCTGACTCAGGAATGCTTAAATGTTAAGAACGGGAAATGTTCCATTTCCCATAATTAATTGCTGTTAAGTAGTCAGAATATGTTGGAAACAGCAAGCAAGGACCTTACCTATGCTGTGAAGATACATTGCCCTAAACCATTCCCGAATTCCTAACAGGTATTCAAGATCAGCAGAACATTTCCTGATATTTCTGCTTTCATTTCCAACAATTGGATTATTTCACATTTTATGTTAATGTATGTGTTAAACATAGACCTTCACTAAAAAAAAGGAAGTACACTCATTTTACCAAGACATATGTATCTATTGAAAAATATTTATTGCTTTCCTGAGAATTATGTATGTGTTATGCATTTTTCAAAGGCAAAACAAATTACTGTATGACATATCTTTATTTTCCTGAAGATTTGACATCATCTTAATCATGTTATATTTTTCCAGGGAACTTAATGATAATAAAAACCTAAGAATTATACACAACGATGCTTTCAAGGGAGCTATTGGACCAGATGTATTGTAAGTTATAACAAGTTTTCCATTACATATGGATTCATTTTGAACATATGACTATATCAATCAATTACATTTACAATTTTAAATGCCTTTTGTAAAGTAAATTATACAAAAACTGCAAATTAATATTTTTGCACTTAAACAGTACTTAATTTTAACACTACATAATTATTTGTCTTCTTTGTCCATGATTCTCTTGATTGAGAAAACAATTAGCAGTTGAATCTGTAGAGAGGAACTACAGATGTTGGTTTACACCAAAGAGAGACACTAAAAGCTGGAGTAACTCAGCAGGTCGGGCAGCATCTCTGGAGAAAACAAATAGATGATGTTTCGGATCGGAACCCTTCTTCAGACTGGAGCAGTTTGAGTTACTCCAGCATTTTGTGACTATCTTTAGCAATTTCATCTGTTGGAATTATGTGTATTTACTTTTTGCTTCTGCATTTCACATTTGCACATTGCAACGCAGAACTCACAAATATGCTGGTGGTCAGATGTTGGTCTGATACATCTTTTGCTCTTCCACCTGCCTCATCAATGGCAGAGTATGGATGTACAGTATAATTGCAATAGTCCCATATTATTAAATAATTTCCAAAAAATTGCAAGGAAAAGCTGGAGACAGAGGCAGCAAAATAATACTCATTAGATTAGGCTTATTTTAAACAGGTCTGGGACCGAGTGAAGCATCTAATCTATTTTGTTGCTACAGAGACGTTTCTTCAACAGCACTTGAGTATCTTCCATCTAATGGGTTGGAGTTCATTCAAAAACTTACTGCACGCTTTACGTACTCACTGAAACGATTCCCATCACTGGAAAAGTTTGTTAATTTGATAGAAGCAAATTTGACATACCCCAGCCACTGCTGCGCCTTCAAAAACTGGGAGAAATCGAATGGGTAAGTTGTTGTATATTTTTACTCTCTCAACCCGTCCCACATCAATGCATCTGTTGTGTGACATGCGGTGATAAATAATCAACTATCTTTCAGAGAAGCTAAACCAGCATCTGCAGTTCCTTCCTACACTATCTTTATGAGAAAGTAGATGTCAACTAAAACATTTATCAGATTAGTAGTGCCATGAATGTCACTGGTCCGGTTATGATGTTTTCACAAAATCAGGTTTTCATTGGGTCTGAATACTCTTTGCGACCCTTCAAACCTTTCTCTTTTCAGTTGTTCTTTCCAAAAATAAGTGGCCAATAATACACTACTATGGATTATAGACATTTTAAACTATATATTTAAATTTTATAAATTTATAAATGCTATAAATTTAACAGCCATTAGAAAAGTAACATGTTCCCTCAGCCAATCGACAGAAAGTAAACTGTAGTGGTACATGTCATGGTTGTTTGACTAGACCCTGTTCAATTTCCTAACAGGTGGATTAGATTAGAATTAACTTTCTTTAACAACTTGATAAGAGCATAAAAGGCCATGTACACCAAATAGAGTGCATTTCCTCCGTCCTGCATATCTGTCATCTCTTCAAACAACTACTATCTAATATTTAGCTTAGTACAGTTTATTTTTGAGATACAGTGTGGAAACAGGCCCTTTGGTCCACCAAGTCCACGCTGACAAGCGATCCCCGTACACTAACACTATCCTACACACTAGGGACAATAACAAATTTTGCCAAAGCCAATTAACCTAAAAAACCTGTACGTCTTTGGAGTGTGGGAGGAAACTGGAGCACCAAGAGATAACCCACGTGGTTAGTGGAAGAACGTACAAACTACATACAAACAACACTCATAGTCAGGATCGAACCTGGGTCTCTGGCGCTCTAAAGCAGCATATCTACCTCTGTGCAACTGTGCTGCCCCATATGTTATGTGGTTTATTGTTTTGAATTATGCATCAGATGCTTCTAATTATTATCTAGGTAGTTAAGTATGTATTTAATTATAATTAATAAATGCATATTTTTGGTAGCACATGACTAACTTGGATCTAATTGCCAAGGTATCAATATGAAATAGGGTCCCGACCCGAAACGTACCTGCCCGTGTTCTTGAGAGTTAATGCCTGACCAGCTGCATTTCCAAAACATTGTGTCTATTTTATTTCCACCAGATTTGTTTTGTAGTATTCAAGGGGGAGAAAGAAAGAAAGAAAGAGAAAGAAAGATTGACTAAAATTCATATTGTAACTCGTACATCATTCTCCACAAAATGTCCACATGTGAGATTGAAGGAGTTTGGATTCATACAAGTGGATTTGGCTGCAATCCTGCTGGACAACTTGCCAAGGCTATAAAGGCCCATGCAGGAGGGTTGAGTAAAGTTATAAAGTGTATCTGGAGCAGAACCATATCTGTCAGGAGCCTGATAACAACTGCTGAGAAATATGATAGTGAGAAAGAAAACCATGCTGAATATAGTTGATTGTTACTTTCCCTTCAGACAGAATTCCATACCCATACTTTTATACAACTTTTCGAAGTTTTGTGAAGCTCAAACAAGAAAAGTAACCACAGATCAGGACTTCACCACCAGCTATGAACAGAATAAATTATAGTAAGTATTGTTCTAAGCACAAAATGGGACTACTATTGTTTAATTGGACTACTTTGGCCGCAAATTATATTCTTTCTAGGTTTAGGTTTATTATTGCCATATGTGCCAAGGTACAGTGAAAAGCTTTGTTTTCCAATCCAATCAGACAATACTATATATAAATACAATCAGATTCAATTCCAATCCTATCAGATAAAACTATAAATGCAATCAAGCCAAACTCAAGTACAATGGTAGAGCAAAGAGAAATATACAGAGTATAGAAGGCCCAAGAATACTATATAATATATAACATCCTTTCCTATTTATTTATATTTCCCTTTATCTGCCTCATGCTCAAGTAATGTAGATCGGAATACACTATGTATAGGCTACTATGTGTAACAAATGCTTCAGGAATGTTGCCACAACTATACCTGCAATTTTTCTTTCACAGTAAATTTCAGGCAAGATTTGCATTCAGAAACCCTTCATAATTTGACTTTGCATGGTAACTAATATCAAGAATATCAGATGACACACACTATTTTTACATTTGCAAATTGCATACCCTACTTGCAAAAGTGAAAAACTCCCTTGAGCCATAGATTAATTTAGAGAATTGAATAGAGGTGGTAGGTCACGTGAAAAAACACCAGACATGACTGGCCATTATACCAAAGCACCAAATATGGAAAACACGCAAGCCATTTCTCGGATACTGATGGGTGTGGACAACAAAATAGGTTCAAAAAATGCATGCTTCCATTGTTGTCGAGCACGAAGGATTCTGGCACCAAACTAGTACATGGCTTTAAGAGCCTAGAGTTAATTATTTTCATTGCCATTAGCATACGTTTGGACTCAAGTCAAGTCAAGAGTCAAGAGAGTTTTATTATCATGTGTCCCAGATAGGACAATTAAATTCTTGCTTGCTGCAGCACCACAGAATATGTAAACATAATACAGAACAGGAGATAAAAGTGCAGTGTGTCTATATACCCATAGACCATATATGTACACAATAAATAAACAGGTAAAGTGCAATAGACTGTTATTGTTCAGAGCTTGTTTGATGTTGTATTTAATAGCCTGTTGGCTGTGGGGAAGAAACTGTTCTTGAACCTGGATGTTCCTGATTTCAAGTTCCTGTACCTTCTTCCCGATGCCAACAGAGAGATGAGTGTGTGGCCAGGATGGTGTGGGTCTTTGATGATGCTGGCTGCCTTTTTGAGGCAGCGACTGCGATAGATCCCTTCGATGGTGGGAAGGTCAGAGCCTATGATGGACTGAGCAGTGGTCACAACTTTCTGCATTCTTTTCCGCTCCTGGACATTCAAGTTGCCGAACCAAGCCACGATACAGCCAGTCAGAATGCTCTCTACTGAGCACCTGTAGAAGTTCAAGAGAGTCCTCCTTGACATACTGGCTCTCTGTAATCTTCTGAGGAAGTAGAGGTACTGGTGCCTTCTTTATAACTGCATCATTGTGCTGGGACCAGGAAAGATCTTCGGAAATATGCAACGCCCGGGAATTTGAAGCTCTTGACCCTTTCTACCAATGTCCCGTTGATATAAACAGGATTGTGGATTCCCATCCTACCCCTTCCAAAGTCCGCAATCAGTTCCTTGGTTTTGATGGTTGAGAGCCAGGTTGTTGTGCTGGCACCATTTGGTCAATCGGTCGATCTCACTTCTATACTCTAACTCATCGCCATCAATGATTTGTCTCACAACAGTGGTGTCGTTGGCGAATTTGATGATGGAGTTCGCACTATGTCTGGCTACACAGTCATGAGTATAGATTGAGTGCAGCAAGAGGCTGAGCACGCAGCCTTGAGGTGCTCCTGTGCTGATTGCAATCGAGGATGACACATTTCCACCAATACGGGCAGATTGTGGTCTGTGGATGAGGAAGTCGAGGATCCAATTGCAGAGGGATGCGCAGAGACCCAGATCGGTGAGCTTGATAACCAGCTTGGAGGAGATGATGGTATTAAACGCCAAGCTGTAGTCTATGAACAGCAGCCTGACTCAATCATGATGGTGTATCTGATGGCCAGTGTTGCAGCTTCCAAAGCTCCATAAGCAACATCTGCCCTCAATAACGTGTAACAGAAGATCCTCAGATTCCTTCTTTCAAGCTCAGCTTACTGCCCTTGTATCTGACTAGAGTGTCCAAAGTATATTGCTGGATACCACAGTGGTGCCACAATCATCCTCCCTCTATTGACTTTGATTTCCAAAGTACCAGAAGAATAACAATGACCACCCAGACTTTGAAGGAACTGTTTATTGTTGGCCCTTTAAACCCAGAGCTCCAACAGTGCAACAGTGGGATGACATTTGGTTTGGTTTGGAATATTTTAGTGCCACTTTTATCTCTACACGTCGATACTGTAATAGTCAGTGACAGAGGGAATGAAATGGAAGGAACCATTGGCAAATCAGAAATTAGGATTTAGGTCACTGCTGTTGCATTATTGTGCCATCTGGCTCAATTTAAATAGAAATGAGCTGCCTAAGTTGTTTCCGTCTTCCTCATCCTCCTCCTCCTTCTCAGTTTTTGCTGTTGCTTATGTACAGTTGGTGCAAGGACTGTTCCCGCACAGTGCTGAGTTGCGACAGTGTGCATCAGACTACTATGAATGCTGGCACCTGCTCTATCAAACACTGCTGGGCTTCAACAGAGACATCCATGCAATGGAAGCACTGTTTCAGCCAATGTCGGTGGTCTACTATATCACATTTCACATTGAATCAACCACACATGAGCTGAGACAGGGATTAAGTTGGGTGATATATTATTCAAAGAAAGATGTAATCTTCGTAATATTGTGAACATCTGATCAGCAGCCCTTCCTGTATTGAAACATAGATTTAATGTCTAACTTATCCGGTTCATGTGTACATCAGCCATGATAAAAGAGTTGAAATTGGTGGCTGAAGAATTGAGGAATGAAAGATAATGCATCCAGGCTTCATAGTATTTAGCTGAAGGAAGGGAAGAGTGTAAAGTTTCCCCTGGGGTGGCTTGGTAATATTCTCATTTGATAAAACCTTGTGTCCTAATGTGAAATTATTTTGGATAATCACCCAATTTGTGTTAAATTCTTTTTTATGCATTCAAGAGATGTGGGCTTTACAGGCTGAGCCAGCATTCAATGTGCTTTTCTAATTGCCTTCAGGGGGTGGTCGTGAGATGCATTTTTGAACCACTACAGTCCTTGAGTGTGGGTATACTCAGAATGCTATGAGGGAAGGGCTTCCAAGATTTTGATCCAGTAACGCTGAAGGAACAGTGATATATTTCCAAGTCTTGATGATGTGTGGCTTGGACGGCAACTTCCTGATTGAGGTGTTCCTCTGTTTTGGTGCCCATCTTTATCTGGTTGAAGTCGTGGGTTTGGAAGGTGTTGTCGAGTTGCTGCACTGCATCTTTTACATGGTATAAACTGGTGCTACTGTGCTTCAGTGCTGGAGTGAGTGAATGGTTGTGTCATATGAACGTCAAGCTTGAGTGTTGTTGAAACTGCACTCATCTAGACAAGTGGAGTGTGTTCCATCACATTCGTGACGTGGGTGGGCAGGCTTTGTGGAGTTAGGAGGTGATATTAATAGTAGGAATTCAGTGATAATGCCATTGAATGCCAGTGGTTGATAGTTGTTTTTCCTCTTGTTGAATATCATTATTGCCTGACATTTGGTCACTTATCAGCCCACTTGTTGCATTTGTATGTAGACTGCTTCATTATCTGAGAAGTCACAATTCATGCTGAATATTGAGCTATCATCAACAAACATCCCTACTTCTGCTCTCATCTTTGAAGGAAGGTCATTCATATAAAAGCTGTAGGTGGTTGGAACTAGGGCTGTGCCCTGATGAACTCCCGTGGCTAAGATAATTGACCTCCAACCACCACCACCACCTCCTTTCTGCTTAGTATAATTCCAACTGGTAGAGGGAATTCCCGATTCCAGTTTAACCAGAATTCCTTGAAGCCATACACATTAAAGTTATCTTGACGTCAACGGCAGTTCATCTCCTTACACCACTGGCATAGAGCTCATTTGTCCATGTTTGAACCCAGGTTGTAATCAAGTCAGGTCAGTGGAACCTGAACTGAGCTTCGGTGACCAGGCCATTACTGAGCAAGAACTAGAAGGCCTATAATTCAGTACCAGAAATGATCCATGCAATGGAAGCATTGTTTCAGCATCAGTGGTCTCTTGGGGTGGAATCTTTGCAACCTTCACGTGGTCCGCCCTGTTTCGACTAATGCAATCAACTCGACGTGCACAAACAGAAGATCAAATAGAACAAGTTGTCTTACAACTTTAGGCTGCGAACACCACACGAAAGAAGAAGTGGTCTCTTATGGAAATTTTTGAATAAATTTCAAGATCCTCCTTCATGTCTACAAAGCCCTTAATGGGCTTGCCCCCACCTACATTAAAAGTCTGTCAGCCACACCACCTCCAGGTCCCTCAGATCGGCCGACTTGGGGTTGCTGAACATCCCGCGGTCTAGGCATAAGCTCAGGGGCCACCGCGCCTAGACTGTGGAGCAGCATCCCTCTTCCCATCAGAACTGCCCCCTCCATCGACTCCTTTAAGTCGAGACTAAAAACTCATCTCTGCTCCCAAGCCTTTCTTGACGTCCTCTGAGCGAGGGCTATATGTATGTAGTGATGTTTGTATTTAATCTATGAACCACTGTTGTTTGTTATACTATTCTTATACCAATGTAAAGCACTTTGGCCAACAAGAGTTGTTTTTTAAATGTGCTATATAAATAAAAATGACTTGACTTGACTTATATCACATTTCTCATTGATAAGGGTTACTCTTGTAGAGGATCCGATGGAGAATAGCAATGTCACAGTGTTGAGGAGAGGATATTTTCCTCTCTAGTACAGCTAGATCAACTTTAATCTGTAGTTGAAGAACCATTTAAAAAGTAGCTAAAATTTAATTGCTTGACGCCAGCATTTGAGACGTGTGGTTTTTAATGTTACTCCAATGTTTCCTGGGTCTATTTTAAAAATGGTTGATAAATACAAAAAAATTACATGACCTTTATACAGCTAAGCATCAAAGCAGATAAATATTTGGCTTTACTGGATTTCCAACACTATATTACATACACATTAATGTTGGCACCCTGTGTGATTAGATAAACTTTAATACATAAATAATATGGAAACAATTTAAAGGGATGTAAAGAACGATACAAGTGTGGAATTGTACAGAGGACGACTTGAATAAGTAAATGAACAGCCACAGATCACAATGAATGACAAAAGCATTGCTCCAATTTTGTGGAGTTGATAGCCATTTTTGAAAGAACATAATCTGTTACTGTTTATAGTGTGATCAATTTCTTCATTGCACGGTGAGTAAAGAGTTAAATATTCCTATTACAGTATGATGGAGGAAGCTCCTCATGTCCCTCTGAAATTAGTGATCTATAATTCAATGAAGTGTTGATGTGGAACTGCAGAATGTGTATGCTTTACTATAACTTTACCTTCCAGAATTTAAATAAAGTTCATTTAATAGTGAACTGTCCCTTTATTTGCTTACAGTTTTGGGGATGACTATTCTCCTAATCCACCATCACAGCATCTGGGTCAGCAAAGCAGGCAAAATTTGTCTGCTGGAATGAAGAAATACCCTTCCTCACAGAATTCATCAAATTCTACAGACAATAATCTTGATAATGAATATGAACATTTAGAAGATATTTACGAAAACGCAGTATCATTTGATTATGGATTTTGCCATGCCAAGGTAGATCTTGTTTGTACTCCAGAACCAGATGCCTTCAATCCATGCGAGGACATAATGGGATATAATGTTCTCAGAGTCCTAATATGGTTCATCAACATCCTTGCTATTTTGGGTAACTTTGTTGTATTTATTGTTTTGGTGGCAAGTCAGAATAAGCTCACAGTCCCACGGTTCCTCATGTGCAATCTTGCTCTTGCAGACCTTTGTATGGGTCTCTATTTGCTACTCATTGCCTCTGTTGATCTGAGCACCAAGAGTCAGTATTACAACTATGCAATAGACTGGCAGACTGGTGCAGGATGTGCTAGTGCTGGTTTCTTCACTGTTTTTGCAAGTGAGCTCTCTGTGTATACTCTGATGGTGATCACCTTTGAAAGGTGGCATACAATTACCCATGCCATGCAATTAGACAGAAAGATACGTTTGAGACATGCTGTGGCACTCATGGTTGGAGGATGGGTGTTCTCTCTTGTTGTAGCAATACTGCCACTTGTAGGAATTAGCAATTACATGAAAGTTAGCATTTGTTTGCCCATGGATATAGAAACTCCAGTATCCCAGTTTTATGTTATATTCTTGTTGGCATTGAATGTTCTAGCCTTTATTATCATTTGTGTATGTTATATTAAAATATATTTTGCTGTGAAAAATCCTGACTTTGTTTCTAAAAATAGTGACACAAAGATTGCCAAACGAATGGCAATACTAATCTTTACAGACTTTGTGTGTATGGCTCCTATATCATTTTTTGCTATTTCAGCAGCTTTTAAGTCTCCACTTATTACAGTTACTAATGCTAAAATTCTGCTGGTATTGTTTTACCCACTGAACTCTTGTGCTAATCCATTTCTTTACGCAATCTTTACAAAAGCATTCAGAAGGGATTTCTTCATTTTGTTGAGTAAGTTTGGCTATTGTGAAATACAGGCACAAATTTATAAAACAGACAATTCAAACTCAAGGAGTGGCACCAAAGAAAGTTTGGGTGCAGTTGTCAAGCTGGCAACATTTCATGATGAGGAATTCCCAGTCAACATAACTGATAAATATCCTCACAAAGAATGCTGACACATTTCATAGTTTAGTCTTTACTACAGAAGGTGCCACATCCACAGGTCTCAGCAGCAATGCATTACCTCTCCTGGGTGTCCATTTTGGCAAATGTGAGCCCAAGACATAAATGTTGGTACACTAGTGAAGGGCTCCAAAACTGATGCAGCAAACAGAGGAAGGTACCCTGGTTGATTTTTCATTCCTAGCCCAGGAGACAAGTTACCACATGGCAGAGACGAGTTAACAGCTTCAACCAAAGATCAAGCATTTGAATCTCGTGAAATCGCTAATAGACCTGTCCCCAATTGAGCAGCAAAAATACAATCTATGTAATGGGTTTTACCTGGAAAAACAATGGATGAACATTTTTACTGGAAAAAAAGAGAACAAAAATAAGTAAATAATTTTTCATTCATATTATTTTAGTGCACTTTATGCTTGGAAAAATTCTCTTGTTCCCTGATTTAGGAAGCAGTTTAATGAGTGGCTGCATCAACAACATTCATTGTCTTGGCCAGCTAAGGACATAGGAAAGGAATCTGGCAGATTTGAAGGTCTTTTGTTATCTGCATGGCAAGTTCGTGAATGGAAAGGTCAGTCAGCAGTCCTGCACGGGGATGGAAATTTGGGACAAGATTTAAGCCATCCAGACAATGGTTCTACTGACGTTGTGAATAAAGTGGATGGGGACTCTATGATTAGTTTAGTTTAAAGGCACAGCATGGAACCAGGCTCTTCAGCCCACCAAGTCAATGACTAGCATCAGTCTCTACCATACTAGTTCTATGTTATCCCATGTACGTATCTACACACTGGGGGCAAATTACAGAGGCCAATTAACTTACACACACACACGACATTGGGATATGGGTGGTAACCGAAGCACCTGTAGGAAACCCAGTCACAGGGAGAACATGATGTAATAGGATTCCAATTTGCAGAAATGTGTTCAGCTCCTGTGTGACTCAGGCAAACAACAGCCTCCTCGATATCCCGCAGCTCCACTCTTGCTCCTCCTCCCCCCAGTCATAACAGGGACAGAGTCCCCTTTGTCCTCACCATAGTTCCAACAGACTAAACTATGAAATGTGTCGTCGCATACAGCACATAATCCTCTTACATTTTCGCCACCTCCAACAGGATTCCACATCTTCCCATCTCCACCCCTTTCCCCTGGGATCGTTCCCTCCGCAACTCCCTTGGCAACTCGTCCATCGCCACCCAAACCACCCCCTTCCTAGGTACTTTCCCCTGCAACCGCAGGAGATGCAACACCTGTCCCTTTACCTCCAACCTCGACTCCGTCCAAAGACCCCAACAGTCCTTTCTGGTGAGGCAGAGGTTCACACGCACCTCCTCCAACCTCATCTACTGTATCCGTTGTTCCAGGTGTGGACGCCTATATATCAGCGAGACCAAGCGCAGGCTCGGCGATCATTTCGCTGAACACCTCCGCTCAGTCCGCCTAAACCCACCTGATCTCCTGGTTGCTAAACACTTTAACTCCCCCTCACATTCCCTTATTGACCTTTCTCTCCTGGGCCTCCTCCATTGTCAGAGTACGGCCCAGTGCAAATTGGAGGAACACCTCCTAATTCGCTTGGGCAACTTACACCCCAGCGGTATGAATATTGATTTCTCTAACTTCAAGTAACCGTTGCTTTCCCCCTCTCCATCCCTCCCCCTTCCCAGTTCTTCGACCAGTCATACTGTCTCCGACAATATTTTATCTCTTCTTTGTTACCTTCTCCCAGCTAACAATGATATATATTTTCCTTGATCTCATTCCCTTTGCCCTGTTTTCACACCTTCACACTTCCTTATCTATGTATCTCCCTCGCCCCTAACAGTCTGAAGCAGTCTCGACCCAAAAGGTCATCCGTTCCTTCAACTTATTCTGTTTGATCTTGTTTGTGCATGCCAGGTTGATTGCATTCGTCAAAACAGGATGGATCATGTGAAGCTTACAATCTCCCACCCCAGATTAGAGTCACAAAGCACAGAAACAGTCCCTTCGGCCCAACTTGTCCATGTCGAACAAAATGCCCCATCTACACTAGTGTCGCCTGCCTACTATCTTTCTAGATCTTTCCTATTCATGTACTCGAGATTAGTCTTAGATTGAGGAAAATAGAGGAAGACGATACTGAATTTGGATGACACTATAATTATCATATTGAATGACAGAGCAGATTCCAAGAACAAATGGCCTACTACTAGACTCAATTTTCATTCCCAGCTGGAAACATACCTGAATGGATGAGAATTCAGATAACAACTTAATTTTTGTGCACTGATGCTCCAACATTGTGTCAGCTAATGAGTTTGAGATGCAGTAGGTTTAAAAATCAATGGAAGCAATGGCACTTTACTGAAAAACAAGGTTATTTAAAACACAGCAAGGACACAAGCTACATAAATATTCCCAACAAAAGTGGTCAAAATGTTTCAGTTGGATGTAAATTATAGGCGTCTACAGTACAGTGCCACCTCAGTAGTCACCAATCCTGTTCAGCAGAATAACTATAACAAACTTAATTCATGCTGTCCTTAATGTCACTCTAAGCATTAAATAATATGGAGACCATGGGGGTGGGTGGGAACAGAAGAACAAAATAAATGTAATGGGATAGAAGACAAGAAAGAAGAAAGAGTGGATAGATAGACTTGGCTGGTACTCGCTGGAATTTAGAAGATTGAGGGGTGATCTCATAGAGACTTACAAAATTCTTAAGGGGTTGGACAGGCTAGATGCAGGAAGATTGTTCCCGATGTTGGGGAAGTCCAGGACCACAGTTTAAGGATAAGGGGGAAGTCTTTTAGGACCGAGATGAGAAAATCGTTTTTCACACAGAGAGTGGTGAATCTGTGGAATTCTCTGCCACGGAAGGTAGTTGAGGCCAGTTCGTTGGCCATATTTAAGAGGGAGTTGGATGTGGCCCTTGTGGCTGAAGGGATCAGGGGGTATGGAGAGAAGGCAGGTACAGAATACTGAGTTGGATGATCAGCCATGATCATATTGAATGGCGGTGCAGGCTCAAAGGGCCGAATGGCCTGCTCCTTCTATGTTTGTATGTTAAGAGATTCAGGGAGAATAGGTTACAGAATGTTCCGCATTCAAACAAGCCCCTTCAGCACCCTGGACACACCCAACCCTTTTATCAATTTATTATTTGAAAAGCAAAAGACTGTAGATACTTCAAATAAAGCGGAAAAAAACCTCAGCACATTAGGTAGCTTCAGTGTTTCAGCTCAATAACATTTTTCTTGATTTCTAAAGTACTGTTGATCTGAAACATTAATTCCATTTTTCTCTTCACTGATGTTGCCTAAGTTCGGTAAATGCTCACAGGTCTACTTATATATTTCAAAAAGCTTGGGCACTTTATGTCATTGCCATATTTGTATGGGCCATGGCTATCAATATTTATTTTTTCTTTCAATCTGGGACTGCTGATACTCAAAATAAGTTTCAAAGAGCTCACAGGAATATTGAAGTAAATTGCCAGATGAGGACCAAAGTAAAAATCAGTTCTTCAGGTCCACCAGCTCCACCTAATTACATATGTCTTTGAATACAAGAGTTCCTAATATCACAAGCAGGGATGACACCATTATAAGAGCAGCGTTTTTTGTCTTAATTTTTTCCATCATTAGAGATGGTCATTATTCACTCTGACTTTCATTTAAGATTATGGAGAATGCTTTCAAGAACCTACAGAAAATTATGTTACCAGGTGCCAATGGATTAGTCACAGTTTTCCATTGCAGGTCCGTAGCATAAGTAATGAGAAACCTATTACAATTTACCATCACCTTGTGTGTTTCCTGAATATAAAACTCTAAACACATACTAAAATGGAGCATTGTTGTAAGATTGTGAACATCATAAAACTGAGGAAATAACATAATGGAAATGATGTTATTCCATATTATGTGGTAGTACTATTTAATAAAATATTGTAGACGAGTAGAGTTTGGAATGAGAGTCAGCCAGAACATGTCAAGTATGTTGAATGACAAGTATTAAGCAGTTGTTACAGCTGTTCTATGCAGGTGTACCTGTGTCCTTCATTCACTTTTGACATGATTCAGAAACGTTTTTTTCACTACGTGAAGGTTACACATTTGCAAGAAAAAGAAAATCCTGATAAATAATCAATTGATATCAGATTAATGAAACACTCCAAGGTGGTCAATTAACTGAGATTATGACTGATGAACTTGCAGTTGCCTTTGAAGGAACATTTATTCAGATTGAGCAGGATAATAATATTTGTTCAACAGAATTATAAATAAATCATAAATGTCACCATGTTTTAAAGTGGACATTGTACATATTCAGTCTTGTATCATTACTGTTTTCTGCAGTGAATGCATAACCACCAACAAAATGTATGTTTGTGCATTTTAAGGAAACATAGATTATGGGGATTCATGTATTGGAATGTGTTGTTTTTTTCTGAAATTCATGAAAAGATTTAGAAAATAGACTTTTATTGTGCCATTTTAAAGCAAAATAATTTTGCCAAGATTCATTAAGTATCAGACTTGTGTATTAAAATGTTAATGAAGCAATTGATGTGACTTTTTTTTTAAAAAAGCTGGACAAACCAATTTATAGGACATCGTGGATCACTGAACATGTCAGACTGAGGTAGCGAAGATCAATTGTCAATTGCTGAAATAATGGTGGACTTCATGACATCACCATACAATTAATCAGTCAGAGATTGGAGCTCTCTTAAACACAACCAATGAGTTATCAGCATTAATGGTGTTTCTTATTGACAGCCTTCTGCTTGGTATAGGGTAGAAATCTCATCCAAGTTATTCACGAGTCAGTTGACATCCCTTTCAAACTAGGGAATGTAACCATTCAAAATAGAACAGAGCGAAAGAGTTCTTTAATTACCAGCAAAGGTATCCTCTGGATATTATTCAATCCCAAAATGTCCAATTCAATTTGTGAGCAATTGGTAAAGCACAGCAGCATAATCATTGTTACCGTACAAAATTGGTACTGCAAAATCCATAATGTTAATAAATGCTTTAAAATTTATTGCTCAGGATCCGAGCCAACAACAGGGAGGAGGGTTTCAACAAATGAGTGTTTAAGCAATAAAACTAAATAGCACTGCAAAAGGATGCCATATCAGAATTCCACTTCATTTTAAGGGGCCAAGAAAAAGTCTGGTGGCTTTTGCAACTATTTCCAAAGGGAAGTTATATTTGGATCATCGCTAAGTTAAACAAACTCACTTCCTTTTCTGAATGTTCTAAAGGCTATTCGTTATCCTAATAACTTTAAGTCCAATTTGGTAGACTGGACATCATAAATAAGAGTTGAAATACTGTACTGAACTTTCCTCATGGCTAATCCCACTGCACGATGCCATTATCCTAGTCTAAAGCAATCCAGGAACCCTATTTAAGATCAAATCTGTTGAACATAATAAAGGGTTGGGACGGAAGATGGAACTACAATGACAGGGCAGGGTCCAGATGTGACGACTTTATTGTCTAGACTAATATATGTGCAATAAAATTATGGGTTAAACATTTAAACTATTTAATGAACCAGGCATCAGAGCAACTGCATTGATTGAAATTAAATTAGATTAAAATTAATTAGAATTAAAATTAATAGATAGATAATTTGGCTAACCCAAACTGGTCTCTAATGGGAATTATCAAACTTCAAGTTTGCGTTTATTGTCACAACCAACTAAGGTACAGTGAAATTTGTGTTACCATACAGCCATAGTAAGTGAAAAGAACACAATACACACAAAAAATAAAATTTAACATAAACATCCACCACAGTGGGATCAACATTCCTCACTGTGATGGAAGGCAATAAAGTTCAGATCTTCTTTGTTCACCGTGGTTGGGGTCTTAACCCTCGGCAGTTCGCCGCTGCCGACTGTCCGATGTCCAGGCCATCTCGTTGGGATGATCGAAGGATCGCCCGTCCGTGAAGTTCGCACCACGCCAGCAGCTTGAAGCGCCGGGCCGGTCTCCAGGAAAGGCCGCATCAACCCAGGTTGTTAGACCGCAAGGGGGGGGTGAGGGCGGAGATACAAGACGAAGAAAATAGCATCTTTGTCGAGGTAAGTAACTAAAAAAGCTTCCCCCTATTCCCCCCACAAACAAAATGTTCAAGAAACATTGAAACATACATTCAAGACATCCTTAAAATAACTAAAACAGAGAAGGGATGTGACAGGCTGTTGGCGAGGAGGCCACTTGGTAATTAACTTTGACTTACCAAACTGAGTTAGTGTCATTCATGAAGGATGCAAACAATTCAACATTAATCTAAGATAGCCTACATGAAAGAGACCACTTCAACCAAGTATATTGCCCCTGTTCCACTTAGGCGATTCTTTAGGCGACTACAGGCGACTAGATTGTCGCCACATGGTCGAGGGGTGACGCCTGTATGGTCATAGTAGTCTCCTCAAGTCGCCCAAAGAGTCGTAGCGTTTTTCTGGTCACCGCTGAATTTAGAAATGTTCAAAACTTTTTGGCGACAGTGGGCTTGACGCCAATGATAGTAGCTCATCTTCTCCTGACGTAGGTATTGTAGGTTATTGCCAGGATGATGTAGGTAGGGGTCAGGTGATGTAGGTTGTCGTTGGGTGACGATTTCGGTGAATTCCATTGGCGATTACCTACGTCAACCAGTGCCAGGTACCGGCAAGTGAATTGTCTTACCAAGTCCAAGTTCACATTTATTGCCACATGCACCAATTAAGGTACAGTGGAATGTGATTTACCATGCAGCCATACAATCAAAAAGAGCACAATACACAATAGAATACAACATGAACATCCACCACAGTGGAATCAACATTCTTCACTGTGGTGGAAGGCAACAATGTTCAGTTAGTCCTCCACCTTTGTTCATCCGTGGTCGGGCCATGAACCCTCCGCAGTCGCCGCTACGGACAGCCCGATGTACAGGCCACTCGTTAAGATGCTCAAAACTCCGACGTCGGGACGGACGGACAGTCCGTGGCTTGGAGGTCCCGAATCGGCCGCTTCCTACCGGAGACCTCGGCTTCACGATGTTACAGGCCGCAGGCCGGCGGTCAGAGCTCTTCTCTGGCAAGGTATCGCCCGGCTCCGCGATGGAAAGTCCATATTGCACCCGCTGCTGAAGCTCTGGGCCCAACTCTGGGCGAGGCCGCACTAATCCAAGCTGTTAGGCCGCGAGAGAGGGCGAAAATGTGACTAGGGGAAAAGTCGCATTCCACCGAGGTAAGTGACTAAAAGAAAGTTTCCCCCTTTTCCACCACCATCCCCCACACACTAAAACACACTTTTAGACATACTATAAACAAAGGGTCGAAAGGACGAACAGCTGCTGGCGATGCTGCCGGCTCGCGGCACCACCGGAAATTGGGGTGGGACCTTGTAGCTTGTCATAGGTGTGGTCGTAGGTGGACGTCCTAATGGGTCGCCGGTTGCTTGCTAGGTGGTAGATTGTCGTAGACATTGTCGTAGGGGGGGGTCCAGTTGCCGTTTTTTCGGCGGCCTGCTACGACTACGAGTCACCAGCAGTAGCTGAAAAAAATCGCTTAAGTGGGACAGGCCCATAAGAATGGAATAAATGTCCTGCTCAATGTGGTTTATCTATGGATAAATCTCACTTTAAATTCAGATTTGTATTAAAATGTCTGATTAAGAAAATAATTAAAGGACAGATGCAAGTTATCCAACTGCACAGAAAATTACAGCTCCCAATCTAGGAGGAATATCATTACAGTTTTGTCATTGAGTCATAGATTGATACAGTGTGGAAACAGGCCCTACGGCCCAACTTGCCCACAGGCCAACAATGTCCCAGCTACCCTAGTCCCACTTGCCTGCGCTTGGTCCATAACCCTCCAAACCTGTCCTATCCTTGCACCTGTCCAACATTTGTTTTTTTAAACGATGGGATAGTCCCAGCCTCAACTACCTCCCCTGGCAGCTTGTGCCGTACACACACCACCCTCTGTGTGAAAAAGTTACCCCTCGGATTCCTAATAAATCTTTTCCCCTTCACCTTATCTCCTCCAGTCCTCAATTCCACTTCTCTGGGTAAAAGACTGTGCATCTACCTGATCTATTCCTCTTATGATTTTGTATTCCTCTATAAGATGTCCCCTCATCCTCCTTAACTCCATGGAATAGAGACCCAGCCTACTCAACCTAGATTTATTTAAGCATACTCAACCTAGATTTATTTAAGCCTACTCAAACTGATTTATTAAGTTTCACTAAACTGATTTAGTTAAGTTTCACTATAGCTTATTCATAAGAAATGTCAGTACATTTTCTACTTGAAATTTCTAACCTGCAGCTAATTATCACTAAACGTAATTATGCACTAAACGCTATTCCCTTAATCCTGTATCTGTACACTGTGGATGATTGGATTGTAATCGTGTATAGTCTTTTCGCTGATTGGATAGCACGCAATAAAAAAGCTTTCCACTGTACCTTTGTACACATAACAATAGACTAAACTAATTGGAGAGAAAGTAGGAGTGGGGTGGGAATAGAAGAACAAAAGAACAATGTGGGTGCAGTCCATAATCTTACAAACAGACCAGGCTTTGAAAGAACTGGATCAATTTAACAAAGCCAAACGGTCTTTTCTCAGTTAATTCTAGCCTTCTCTATATCCAAAATATAACGTTCTGCTATGGTCTGTATTTGCAATAAATCTTAGCAACAGTGTGAAATGTTAATCCATTCCACTACCTCGTCATCATTTTTCCCCCCACGAAAATAAGCAAAAAACAAAACAAAAATGGAATGTGGTAATAGCAAATGAATGTCATAATAGAAGAAACTTCCAGTTTTTATTTTGTTTTTGAATACTTTGTTCACTAAAATAGAACACAAATATATATGTTTTATATTTCTTAAAGGCACTGATTTACAAATGATTCTCAAGTGAAACAAAACCAAAGTAATCACAGCAGTAATAGTAATTATGCTGAAAATGAAAGCAAGCCATGGTGGCACTGTAAACAATCAACATGCTTCACAACTCTAACAACATTTTCAATGTTAGATCGCACACTGCTGCGTTTAAATCGATGAAAGATTAATCATAAATATGCACTTGTCCATTTTATGATCCAGATACTCACGGTCTTGGAAAACCAAATGCTACCATCAGAACCTGGATTTAGTGTTATGAAGGCAATTGATGATGGAATGTGAACACCAGCATTGCAAGAAAAGTCCATTCCTTTGAACAATCAAAAACAAATCCATAACATCAACAAAATATCAATCTATACCACCAATTCTTGGGGAATTAGGTTGAGGTTCTTTAATAAAAGGATATGAAAAAGTAGAGCATCATCATTGACTGCTCAATTTCTGCTTCTTTTGATCTAGCTTAGGTAATGGGCAATATGCCCACCTGGTTGCATGGTGCAAGAAAACCAGATAGGTTAGGAAGACAAAAGAAGAAAAAAACTAATTTGAAAGACAGATTATTTTTGACAAATAAAGCAAAAATGCTATAAAATATCTCAGGAAATCAAAATGTCAGCATAGCATTACACAAATTATTAAATAAACATTCTGCATATTTGATTCAAATCCCAATTTGAATTGTGGCATGCCTGCTAATATAGTATTTTGCATGGAAGATTTTAACTACAACAAAAGGAAAATTATCGTCTTTGTGGTACTTCTACAAAACACAACACTAATGGAACACAACCTGATAAGGAAACCATTGTGCACCTCTTCATTAAGAAAACATTTCAAACGTATGAAGGGCAAATCCTAGCCAATGTTACTTTCAAACTAGTGATTGCCATTTTTAAAGATTGCTCATCAAATGGATATATTCCATTTGTAACATTAGTAAATCCTGCTTTTTTCCCTCCAAAATGAAGAAATTATCTCTCACCGTGGACCAAATTCTTACACTGTGGCTAACACTTCTTCAAAAGAGGCTTGTTACACTGGTATCCTGTATATATTTTAGTTTTCTTTCATCACAAGAAAATACATTTTGCATAATACTAGTTTATCTCTACTTTATATTGTTTGTGCAACATACATTCTATTGTACAATATAATTAGCCTCTTTTTCTCCACTCAAATGCATGTTGCTTTCTTGAATTTTTATTATTAGCCAGTTAAATGATTTCTATTTTGAAAGAACTTGCATCACAGCAAGTCCTGATCAGTTTTACCATAGGTATGCAAAATTCTAATTAAGTCAAAGAATAAAAATAATTCACCAATTTAAGGATGGGAAATGGAAAGCCACCAATCAATTCAAGTAACTTGTAAAGAACTTGTCACGTTGCTTAATTGATTTTTTTTCATTCCTACCATTCTGCATCCCCAACAGCTTTAGAGAATACATAATCTCTCCCATTGTAGGTCATTATTCCATCCTTAAGATAGAATTTCCACTTGTTTTTACTTCTGTGAATCTAATGCAGAAAATAAAACAATGTCACCTGTCAGTCAAAACAGTGTACTGTTATAATTTCCAAATTAATTTCTTTCCACAAACAATTAAAAGTGACAATGCCAAATTTGTACAGACAGCGTCGGTGTAGCAAAGACTATTCTTAATTTCATAACATCCCCACACCGACTTATCTGACCTCTGCCTCCTCCAGTGCTCCACTGCTAGGGCAAGGTCAAACACAAACCAGAGGAACAGCACATCATATTCTGCCGGTGGGGGGAGAGAAACTATTAATAGATAGCTAATCTACCACAATCTCAAATTTTAAAGAATTGATTTATAGATACTGTCGCACATTACAAAAGTATGTTGACAAGCCATTTTCTCCATCTGGTGCCGATCAAACATACCATTTCCTTATGCAGTACTCATTCTTACAAGTATCTACCATGACTTTCAATGTCAACCAGATGTTGGAGAGTCAACATGACCCTAACATTCCAATCCATTCATCTTTAAGGAAGCAGTCTAATAAATTCATGTGGACCCTTTATTAAGTTATACCATTTACACATCTATATTAGAAATATCAATAATGTTTAATGCCAACAATGCCACTTTGTTCTGTGGATGTGGTCAGATGTGACTCGCACTATAGAGCATGTAACCAAATCAAGTTAATTTACCTCAAAAATATTCTAAGGTGTTTCACAAGAGCAAAATCAAATAAGGTTTGAGATGTTCCATAGATTCAAACATTAGGGCAAATAATCAAAAAGATGAGCACTAAGTAGCCTCTTAAAGAAAACAGTGAAGTAGTGAGGTGTTAGAAGGAATTAGACTTTTGGGCCTCGACAGCCAAGGACATAGCAAGATAATCAGAAGTAGAGGCTGCAAATACCTCAGAGTCATGCAACGAGAAAATGCACAAAAGGAAAGTGAAAAGTGAGAAGAGACGTTTTAAAATTGGGCTATAAACAGGGTCCAAAGCAATGCAATCAGTCTTCAGTAGGTGAAACAAGGAAGGCTGTCCAGCAGTGTGCCAGAGTGATTCATATCTGCAAAAGCATTGAGAAAAGAGACAGACAAGGACATAGCCATTGGGGAATTATTGTTCCTAGTGCAATAATGCAATCACTGCGTTGAGAAAACTTTGTTGTGTAACATCAACTTTGGTGTGTTTTTTTACTTTTCACAGAAAATCTGGAACAGCAAATTTTATACAAGATCTCAAAGTTTTAGCTAGTGATACATGAATTCCCCAGGGACAAATTTCCATGACCAATGTGGGGTCATCCTATTTACTTCCCCCCCCCCCCCCCCAATTGAGAATTAAGATTATTGCAGATTTGATATGCAATATAAAGTTTTGACCAAGTTACATTTATTTTGAGGCAGAGCCTCAAACCTACTCACAAAAACAACTGGCATAAGGGACGTTAATTACATTGGAATCTGAACTGCCAATGTTTTCAGCTACTTTCCAAATGAGCTGGAATCATTTTTCATAATTATGGTTCATGCTAAAAAAAAAAAATCAGCTTTGAAATGGGTGTTTAAAGAATCAAATATATCTCACTAGTCCAGTTATAAACTTACTTTACTGTCATTAAGTAACCTATTTATGCACTTTTTTTTTAACCGACATTACTTTATTATCTAACCCAATTGCATTTGTTTTCCTTCCTGACCCCTAAATAATTTGAGGTCAAATAAGAAGCCAAATGTCTTCTGATTTCATCTGCTCCAACAAGTAGAAGAGAGGACAGATCACAATTTCTTCTCAATTTATTTCCTCTCTCTGCAAGTCGCACAAGACCTGGCAGGCCACGCAGTCCAGACACACAAGACCCGGTGGGCTACAGCCTGTAGCGGAATGCTGCCAAGCCGGCCCCTGCTCATTCCTCGAAGCCCAGAGACCGTCCAAAAGGGAGCCGGTGATGAAAGACACGAGGAGCAAGGTCAACAAGGCAGTGAACAGGGTCTGTCCTTCGGCGCCCTCAAGGTCAGCTGCGGAAGGCACCCCCCTCGGGCACAATGGGCGACAGGGTCACCAGTTCGCTGGATGCTCCAGACGTCCAAATAAGGTAACGGCTGGAGGCCCTGCAGCAGCCTGGGGCTCGCCTGGACTGGATGCCCCTCATAAGATCTAGAGTGCGAACTGGACTGAAAAAGGCACCAAAACCTGACGCCTCTTGCATGTGGTCTCAGTGGACTATTTCTGTACACTTTGCTAATTGTGCTTAGGTATGGCAATACTTTGCTGAACTGTATGCAAAAGAAATCTCACTGTGCTTGTTTATGTGGCAATAAAGCACCATTGCCCATTGAAGTGAGTAAAAGCCTTGCTTCTTTTTCCATCGTTGCTAACAGAAATATTAATATTGGGAATTTGATAACTAGTATTAGTTCATAAAGCGACATCTATCCCTTTAAACCAGCTAGCACTACTTTTAAACTAAAAACATGCTTTGAAATAAATATAAAAATTGAAATAAATAGTGTGCAAATGAAGCAAAAGCATTTACCTTATCGTACTGGCAAACGATAACATTTTCTGTATCAAATAGATCAGGTACTTCTTGCTCACTCACATCATCTCCTGAATTCAAAGGATCCTGGAAAAGAAAAGTACACAAATTAATCCATCCTCCATTCATTATTGAAGATTAATGACAAAGTTCTGCAAGCTATTTTTTAAAGAATTGAAAAATGTAAGGATTAAGGATTGATAGGTTACAACCAAGAGTCAAGAGTAAAAAGGAAGAGAGCTGCATTATTATGGAGTCTTTTGGGTGGTTAGTTCTTCCAAAAATGTTTTATACTTTAAAAAAGCACTAATGCAATGTAGAGAAGGACAATGTAAAGCAGGAAGTTGTTGTATCATTTCTACATGTCAATACTGCTCTGCAATAATTTCAACAACTAATAATCTTTAAAGACCGATTACCTCATTTCTCCAATCTGGCACTTCACAACCTGAAACTGGTTTGATGTGACATTCATCTTGTTAATAGAGAAATGTCAACAACGTGCAAAAATGAAATTCTATAATTGTTAATCCCATAGTATTTATGCATTATTTTATTTTGGTATTTGCCTCAATCACGTTGTCAGAATGATTATCGCATCCAAATGGTTAATCTGCCTCTGGGTACAACATCAACACAATTGCCGTTCAAGCCCTCACGTAATTATTCCCCCAGTTGTGTTGCAGTAATAAAAAAATCTGCTCTTAATTTTAAACTGACGCTTTTGTAATACATGAATGAAAAGGACAGCAAGGCCTCACAAATCAAGAAAATAAAAACTAGTCTCAGACAATGACCAAATAGCAATTAAAGAGAGTTGCTGTATTGGTCACAAATTCTTGCCAGTTTCTCTCATGAGCAGGAAGACCTTGCCATCATTATATAGTTATTAAAACTCTGATCTTGTTAGTGTGTATATGTGTGGTTGTCTTTACATCTTCGCGAAAAAACTACATGGTAACGATAACATTTTTACATATTCTGGTTGACATTTTTCCCATCGAGGTCGGGATCACCTTATCTAACCATTTTGTGCTTTATTTCTCGACATTACTGATTAAAGTTTAAAAACATCAAAAGACTAAAATTTAAAACAGCTTCAAATGACGTCACAATAGCAGAGATGGATAGACTATCAGGGGAAGGGCGAATTGCAATTGCAACACGCATGACAAGTGCAATTAGAATTCTTTTTTTTAAGATCACTGCTGATGTAGGCAAGGGGAGTTCTGTAATCTTACGTTCGGGAACGTCTTGAGCTCCAGTGGGGGCTACGGGTAGGGTACGGGTGCGTTGGGTGAGCAGACCCAACGGGTCTGCAGTTGCTCTAATTACTAATAACATCAACATAAAGATGTAGAAACAAAGAACTGTAGATGCTGGTTTACATAAAAGGACACAAAGTACTGGAGTAACTCAGCAAGCAGGCAAATTCTTTGGAGAATACAGACAGGTGGCATTTCAGGCCGGGACCTTCTTCAGTCTTGAGGCACTGGATGATATCAGGTTCATATGTTCATGTGTTTTTTTAGCTGGAGAAACTCAATGCTAAGATAAATCATTTACAAAGACTTTAGTATAGGTAGCAAGCCAAATGATGACTCAAGGCACCTCTGTGTTTGCTCTATAAATATCAAACGTTTGCTGAAGTTAATCTTGGCGAGTTTTATGGGTCAGGCTTTTGTGATCACTGTCAGTGCATATCACAGATCATAAAGCTAGCTCTCTGGGAAAAATCAACAGATCGCTTCGGAACACTGCTTAAACCAACATTTTATAGAGCACTATATTAAGATCAGGCGATATGGTGTAAAGGCAGGCACCAAAGATCACAACCAAAACTCATTGGCATCTTATGCAAGAAAGTAATATATTTTCAGGGTAATGCGAGGTTTCTAAGTAAAGGTATTTTGAAAATAGCGGGAATGCCTTCTAATACATTGGTTCTGATTTATATTGGTAAGGTTGCATAACATCTTGTAAATAATAAAGGAATTCAACCAGAATTTCACATTAAACTGCACACATGCATCTCCAGAACCTATTGGAAAGCATATAAGTTTGATACTGTTAAGGTCCCCAAATCTAGGCCAATCCTTGTGGATGTAGACCCAACATTTATATCACATTAAACACATTTGCAGAGAAGATGGATAAAATAACTTTAAATTCTGGTCAATAATTCTAGGCAAATTTGACAAGAGGCATGATTATTTTTTTACTGTAAAGCAAGTGATAGATTTGCCCAATTGTTGACAATCAAATGGCGTAACAATGATCACAGATAATTTTGCCAACCAAAAGAATTGAAGCTTTTTCAGAGTTTCTTAATTTCCTAAAGTACTTTGTTTCAGTTCATGCAAATAGTCATTTGAAATAATTATATTTAATTGACGTAAAAGTCACTTTAACATTACTAAATTGGACCAAATTTTTAGGAAACCTAAAACTGTTTGAGCAACATGATGTGTGTAAAGACAATGCATTCTGAACTATTGTCACAAAATGACTGCAGGTCATTATTTCCTACAATTAAGACTAACCCTTTTGTAGGCCCCCGCCTAAAACCTCTGTTTTTACAATGGGAGTAATATAATTTTACTGCAATACACCTTTCATAAGTAATATGATATTAATATCATATGATCTACTATTACCTACAGTGCATTCAGAAAGTATTCAGACCCCTTCACTTTTTCCACATTTTGTTACATTACAGCCTTATTTTAAAATGGATTAAATTCATTTTTTAAATAATCAATCTACACACAATACCCAAGACTGAAGAAGCGAAAACAGGTGTTTTGAAATTTTTGCAAACTAATTAAAAATAAAGTGAAATGTCACATTTACATAAGTATTCAGACCCTTTGCTATGACACTCAAAATTGAGCTTCGGTTCATCCTGTTTCTATTGATTATCCTGGAGATTTTCCACAACTTGATTGGAGTCCACCAGTGGTAAATTAAATTGATTGGACATGATTTGGAAAGGCACACACCTGTCTATATAAGGTCCCACAGTTGACAGTGCATGTCAGAGCAAAAACCTAGCCATGAATATGAAAGAATTGTCCGTAGACCTCCGAGACAGGATTGTGTTGAGGCACAGATCTTTGGAAGGGTATAAGACAATTTCTGCAGCATCGCAGATCCTGAAGAGCACAGTAGCCTCTGTTATTCTTAAATGGAAGAACTTTGGAACCACCAGGGCTCTCCATAGAGATGGCCGCCCAGCCAAACTGAGCAATCGGGGGAGAAGGGCCTTGGTCAGGGAGGTGACCAAGAATCCGATGATCACTCTGACAGAGCTCAATATTCCTCTGTGGAGATGGGAGAACCTTCCAGAAGGATAACTATATCTGCAGCACTCCACCAATCAGGCCTTTATGGTAGAGTGGCCAGACGGAAGCCACTCCTCAGTAAAGGGCACATGAAAGCCCACTGGGAGTTTGCCAAAAGGCATGAGAAACAAGATTCTCTGGTCTGATGAAACCAAGATTGAACTCTTTGGCCTGAATACCAAGTGTCACATCTGAAGGAAACCAGGCACCGCTCGTCACCTGGCCAATACCATACCTAGGGTGAAGCACGGTGGTAGCAGCAGCATCATGCTGTGGGGATGTTTTTCAGCAGCAAGAACTGGGAGACTAGTAAGGATCGAGGGAAAGATGAACAGAGCAAAGTAGAGAGATCCTTGATGAAAACCTGCTCCAGAGTGTTCTGGATCTCAGACTGAGGGCAGAGGTTCACCTTCCAACAGGACAACGACCCAAAGCACACAGCCAATTCAACACAGGATTGGCTTTGTGGCAAGTCTGTGAATGTCCTTGAGTGGCCCAGTCAGAGCCCGGACTTGAACCCGATCGAACATCTCTGGAGGGTCCTGAAAATAGCTGTGCATCGACGCTCCCCATCCAACCTGACAGAGCTTGAGAGGATTTGCAGTGAAGAATGGGAGAAATTACCCAAATACAGGTGTGCCAAGCTTGTAGCGTTACACCCAAGGCTACTTGAGGCCTCAACAAAGTACTGAGTAAAGGGTCTGAATACTTAAGTAAATATAATATTTCAGTTATTTCTTTTTACTTTGCAAAATTTTCTAAACACATGCTTTTTTATTATGGGGTATTGTGTGTAGATTGATGATTTAAAAAAAAAGAATTTAATCCATTTTAGAATAAGGCTGTAACAAACTGTGGAAAAAGTGAAAGAGTCTGAATACTTTCTGAATGCACTGTTCCCCAACAATAGATCATACTACCTGAATGCACAATGGAATACATTTAGAAGAGAGCATCACAATCTTAAACTGAGGAGAAAAAGTATGAAATATTTTTAAAACAGTAAAGATCTTGTATAGTTTATGCGGTGAATTAGATGCAGGAATATTAAACCCCCCAAGCATCCAAAAACATGCAATAAAGTCAAGATGATCTGAAGGATTGCCAGAAATCAGTACAATACCTACATTTCAGTTGAGAAAGCTTTTTAAATTTCCTGCCTAAATAAACAATCAATTCTTCGAAATTTGTGTTATCGTTCATGATACATTGACAGCTAACAATCCACATGGCTACATACATCCATGTATTATATCTGAGATATCTGGTGGTGGCACAATAGATAGCAGATGCTGAAATCTTGAGCAAAAAAAAGTGCTGGAGGTACTCAGCGGGTCAGGCAGTAACTGTAGAGGAAATGAGTGAAGAGCGTTTTATTGTCATATGTTCCAGATAGAACAATGAAATTCTTACTTGCTGCAACACAACAGAACATAGTATGATGTGACAAACGAGAGAGAAAAGAAAAGCTCAGTGTTTATATATACACATACTCACAACATACATACATACACATATTTATACACACATATATACACTAGACTAAGTGGGACCCGTTGGGTCGCAGGTTCACACGGGAGGGCTGGTCCCCCCCTGGGGGGGGGGGGGGGGGTCCTGGAGCACTAGCATGGGTGTTGTGGGTCAAGTCAAACACAGTGAGTGCAGGGCCTACAACCCATTTCATGTCAAGTCAATCCATTTCAAGTCAAGTCAAGCCCAGGGCAGACGGGGCCAGCCAACAATACAATCCATTTGCTTTAATTTCAGGTGAGCTCAAGCAAAGCAAAGTCAAAGCAAAAGCAAAAGCAGAGGGCAGGCCAAACAACTCATTTCATTAAGGGCTAACAAATCATTTATTGCAAGCACATTAAGGGTCAACAAATCAGCATTCATTGCAAGCACTTTGCTGGCTAACAAATCATTTATTGCATGCACATTAAGGATTAACAAATCATCATTCATTGCGAGCACTTTGCTGGCTAACAAATCATTTATTGCAAGCACATAAAGGGTTAACCACATAAAGCACACTACCACATAAGCAGATAACCACATAAAGCACATAAAGGGTAGACTCACAGTTCAATGGACTCAGTTCAGTAGACTCACAGCAGAATCAGAGTTGTGGCCTCTCCCTCGCAATCTTTCAGAGTGACCAACACAAGTCTAGGCATCCGGGGTTTTATAGTCTTGCCCTCCCCCGGAAGGGGCGTTACCTTTATCATGGTGATTGACAGGCGAGAGGACCAATCAGTTGATCACAAGAATTTTTAAACACTCATAACATTTTTATTTTTCATCGATCGGAAAAATCCTCGGGGCTGCCTCAGCAGAGGACTGAGTAAGATGGCCAAAAATCATAGCGATATAGGGTATATGTATGTATGCATATATGTGTGCGTGTGTGATATATATACATATACACATATATACACACACACACACACACATATATATATATAGATATATATAGATATAGAGATATATATAGATATAGATATATAGCAAGAGTGAGACACCTTCCTGCCCACTTTGCTCTGGAAGAGGATCATTAGAACATTTCCTCAGCAGCTGCCCAAAGTCCCTTGGGGAAAGTCGCTATCGGTGGCGCCATGACTAGGTGCTCAAGGCGGTTGCTGAGAACATAGCCACTGCCATCGGTAACAGCAAATACCACCATGCCCCAAAGAAATCAATCACTTTTGTCAAAGCTGGAGAGAAGCCTCAATCACAACAAAAAATAAGGACGGGCCTCCTCTGCATACACTGTCTGGCAGCTGCACATCGATCTGGGCAAACAGCTGAAATTTCCACAGCACATCACAGCAACATCACTCCGACCAGACATGCTCATCGCCTCAGAAGTGACAAAACAGCTGATCATTCTGGAGCCGACAGTGCCCTGGGAAGAGCGCATTGAAAAGGCTAACGAGAGGAAACACGCAAAGTACCAGGAACTGGATGAGATGTGCCAAGATAGCCGGCTGGAAGACACTATTAGCCCATAGAGGCTTTAAAGGCTGTAAAGGCTTTGCAGGATGCTCACTCTGCAAAGTCCTCAACCAGTTGGGCATTACAGGGCTGAAAAGAAGAGGGCCATTCAATCCACAAGCGAAGCTGCAGAGAAAGCCACTAGGTGGCTTTGGATTAAGACTGATCCGTGGACGGTTGCTGCTAGGACGCCTGGGCGAAAGTGTCTGATGTTGTGAGACCCAAAACATCGGATGACCCCAGGTCACATCACTGAGGATGCATCCCAGCGCATCTCGAAGATGTATCTTTCATACTATACACACACACACTATATATATACATACATACATTTATTTTTTCTTTTTACACATACCCAACACATATACACATACTCAAAAAACAAAAACAGTGCAACAATAATAATAATAAGTCTATTGTAGTTAACAATACAATAGACTTATCTCTTGTAGTAAGAGCTAACATGAGGTTGTAGTGTTTAATAGCCTGATGGCAGCAGGGAAGAAGCTGTTCCTGAACGATTCAGTTTACAGGCTCCTATACCTTCTTCCCGATGGCAGTGGTGAAATGAGTGTGAGGCCAGGATGGTGTGGGTCTCTGATGATATTGGCTGCTTTTGAGGCAGCGACTCTGATAAATCCCTTCGATGGTGGGGAGGTCAGAGCCGGTGATGGTCTTGGCAATGTTCACAACTTTTTGCCGTCTTTTCCTCTCCCGGACGTTCACATTGCCGAACCAGACAATATTGCAACCAGTCAATATGCTCTCTACTGTGCACCTGTAGAAGTTCAAGAGAACCCTCGTTGACATACCGAATCTCCGTAATCCTCCCCCTCCTCCTCTTCCTGAGGCCCACAGGAGCCGTTGGAAGAGGAGGAGGGGGAGGAGCGACACCCGACCGGTAAGGTTAAAAATCAAGCGCGGGGCTTGTTTTTTTCAGAGGCCCACAGGAGCCGTTGGAAGAGGAGGAGGGGGAGGAGCGACACCCGACCGGTAAGGTTTAAAATCAAGCGCGGGGCTTGTTTTTTTAAGAGGCCCACAGGAGTCGTTGGAAGAGGAGGAGGGGGAGGAGCGACACCCGACCGGTAAGGTTAAAAATCATGCGCGGGGCTTGTTTTTTCAGAGGCCCACAGGAGCCGTTGGAAGTGAAGGAGGGGGAGGAGCGACACCCGACCGGTAAGGTTTAAAATCAAGCGCGGGGCTTGTTTTTACCGAAATGCATAACATTCCATTTGGAGAAGTGGTTTTTTTTTTGAGGAAGCCGCTGATTGGTGGGAAGTGGACTAGGGTAAGCAGCTGATTGGCAGTCAGATTCCAGCAGTTTGTTGTGTACTTTGTATTGTGTTGATATTGTATCCTGTGTAAGGGGGCAGTATGAAGGCAAGAGCAGTGTACTGTTCTGGATGTCAGATGTGGGAGGTCAGGGAATCCGATAGCCCTCCAGACATCCACATCTGCACCAGGTGTGTTGAGATGGGGCTCCTAAAGGACTGTTAGGAACCTGGAGCAGCAGCTCGATGACCTCCGTCTGGTCAGGGAGAGTGAGGAGGTAATAGAGAGGAGCTACAGGGAGGTAGCCATTCCCAGACCACAGGAGGCAGACAAGTGGGTCACAGTTAGGAAGGGCAAGGGGCAGAGGCAGGGGCTAGAGAGTACCCCTGTGACCGTACACCTGGAAAATAGGTACTCGGGTTTGAGTACGATTGGAGGGGACAGCCTAGCTGGGGGCAGCAACAGCGGCCGGGCCTCCGGCACAGAGACCGGCCCTGATGCTCAGAAGGGTTGCAAAAAGAGGAGGGAAATTGTAATAGGGGACTCTATAGTTAGGGGGTCGGATAGGCGATTCTGTGGACGCAGTCGGGAGACCCGGATGGTAGTTTGCCTCCCTGGTGCCAGGGTCTCGCATGTGTCAGAACGTGTCCAAAAGATTCTGATAAGGGAGGGAGAGGAGCCTGATGTTGTGGTACACATAGGTACCAATGACATAGGCAGAAAAGGTGACGAGGTCCTGAAGGGAGAATTTAGGGAGTTGGGGGAAAGTTAAGGAGAAGGACCAAAAGGGTAACGATTTCAGGATTACTGCCTGTGCCGCGTGACAGTGAGAGTAGGAATGAAATGAGGTGGACGATAAATGCGTGGCTGAGGGACTGGTGCAGTGGGCAGGGATTCAAGTTTCTTGATCACTGGGACCTCTTTTGGGGAAGGCATGATCTGTACACAAAGGACGGGTTGCACTTGAACCCGAGGGGGACCAATATCCTGGCAGGGAGATTTGCAAAGGCTACTGGGGATACTTTAAACTAGAAAGGCTGGGGGAGGGACTCGGGTAGAGGGGGCTAGGGGTCAGGATGTGGGGCAAGAGGCAGAGAAGGGAAGCACTCGGACCCAAAATGTAGGCGAGAAAGATGAAAAAGATAATAGACAGAGAATAAGGGACGGTGGGTTTCTAAAATGTGTATATATTAATGCTAGGAGCATTGTAAGTAAGGTGGATGAACGTAGAGCCTGGATTGACACCTGGAAATATGATGTTGTGGCAATCAGTGAAACATGGTTGCAGGAGGGCTGTGATTGGAAACGAAATATTCCAGGATTTCGTTGCTTCAGATGTGATAGAATTGGAGGGACCAGAGGGGGAGGTGTTGCATTGCTTGTCAGAGAAGATATTACAGCAGTGCTTTGGCAGGATAGATTAGAGGGCTCGTCTGGGGCGGCTATTTGGGTGGAACTGAGAAGTGGGAACGGTGTAGCAACACTTTTAGGGGTGTATTATAGACCGCCAAATGGGGAGTGAGAATTGGAAGAGCAAATATGTAAGGAGATATCAGATATTAGTAGTAAGCACAAGGTAGTGATTGTGGGAGATTTCAATTTTCCAAAAATAGACTGGGAAACACATTCTGTAAATGGGCTGGATGGTTTGGAGTTTGTAAAATGTGTGCAGGATAGTTTTTTGCAGCAGTACATAGAGGTATCGACCACAGAAAGGGCAGTGTAGGTTGAAAGGAAATAGTAAAAATTGGAAAGAGCCATGGTTTTCAAGGGAAATTGGACACTTGTTTCAAAAAAAGAGAGATATCTACAATAATTATAGGAGGCATGGAGTAAATGAGGTGCTAGAGGAGTATAAAGAATGTAAAAAGAATCTTAAGAAAGAAATTAGGAAGGCTAAAAGAAGATATGAGGTTGCTTTGGCAAGAAAGGTGAAAGTGAAACCCAAAGGGTTTCTACAGCTATATTAATAGCAAAATGATAACGAGGGATAAAATTGGACCATTAGAGAACCAGAATGGACAGCTATCTGCAGAGCCAAAAGAGATGGGGGAGATATTGAAAATTTCTTTTCTTCGGTATTCACCAAGGAGAAGGATATTGAACTCTGTGAGTTAAGGGGAAAAAGTAGGGTAGCTATGGAAACTATGAGATTCAAAGAGGAGGAAGTACTGACACTTTTGAAAAATATAGAAGTGGATAAGTCTCCAGGTCCTGACAGGATATTCCCTAGGACATTGAGGGAAGTTAGTGTAGAAATAGCAGGAGCTATGACAGAAATATTTCAAATGTCATTAGAAACGGGAATAGTGCCGGAGGATTGGCGTACTGCGCATGTTGTTCCATTGTTTAAAAAGGGTTCAAAGAATAAACCTAGCAATTATAGACCTATTAGTTTGACGTCAGTGGTGGGCAAATTGATGGAAACGATACTTAGAGATAATATATATAAGCATCTGGATAAACAGGGTCTGATCAGGAACAGTCAACATGAATTTGTGCCTGGAAGGTCATGTTTGACAAACCTTCTTGAATTTTTTGAAGCGGTAACTAGGGAAATTGATGAGGATAAAGCAGTGGATGTTGTCTATATGGATTTCAGTAAGGCCTTTGACAAGGTTCCCCATGGAAGGTTGGTTAAGAAGGTTCAATCTTTGGGTGTTAATGGTGGAGTAGCAAGATGGATTCAACAGTGGCTGAATGGGAGATGTCAGAGAGTAATAGTGGATGGCTGTTTGTCAGGTTGGAAGCCGGTGACCAGTGGGGTGCCTCAGGGATCTGTGTTGGGTCCACTGTTGTTTGTCATGTACATCAATGATCTGGATGATGGGGTGGAAAATTGGATAAGTAAGTATGCAGATGATACTAAGATAGGTGGTGTTGTGGATAATGAAGTAGATTTTCAAAGTCTACAGAGAGATTTGGGCCATTTGGAAAAGTGGGCTGAAAGATGGCAGATGGAGTTTAATGCTGTTAAGTGTGAAGTGCTACATCTTGGCAGGACAAATCAAAATAGAACGTACATGGTAAATGGTAGGGAATTGAGGAATGCTGTGGAACAGCCCAGGAGTGGTCGATCTTGCTCCGCTATAGGATCTTTGGTTTAAACCAATCCCTCCTTCCTCGCTCTCTGCCTTTCACCTGCCTATTCTGTCCGCTAACCTTTCCCTCAACACCCTCCATACCAACTTATAGCCTCTCACGTGCCTCAGCTCTGTACGAGATCCCACCCCCCTGCCAGTCTAGCGTAAACCATCCCGTGTAGCAACCCGACATCAAAGGGGAGGACACATAATTACGAAAGGGCTCAGATGATAATAGTCAATTGTGATAGAAAATCTAGTCTGGAGTTTCAGATTGAGATTGCCCTATTTCACGACATAAAATCAGAAATACACAAAATAAAAAGGTGGGCCACCATTAATTCCTCATTACAGGCAATACCTCGCAAGCAAAGCATGCTGATGAAGCTTGGTGTGTTATTCGAAGAGAAAAGAGGTAAAAGGAGCAAAGAACAAGAGGATTTCTAAACAGGGATGGTTGCAAAGTTAAGTGTTCTACTGAGGTGAAAAAAAAATGTGGAATAACCATAAGACAACTACTTCAAGATAATTATTAATGCACTTTAATGTGATGGGCTCTATTCAAGTTATTATGCTACTTTAAAAAAAAAATCTAATCATAACAGATATACCAAATGTTTAACTACTATGAATAAAAGCATTTTAGAGTTTAGAATTAATGGTATCAGAAGGTTTGTAAAGACATTAATGCTTTGGCCAACAAAAGGATATATAAGTTAGAACGCGTCAATGCTAACAATGACAAGATACTCAATGATGTTGACAACTGACCTAAATTTGTAATAGTTTTACCTAAATCACGAGACAGATATTAACTTATATTGGTGCTACAGATCAGAAGTACCACTGCCATTTTACTACCAAGTAATAAACAAAAATTTGACATACTTACTTCTTCTCTAATGGCTTCTTTTGGTTGCTCGTCACTGTCATCGCAGGAAGAGTCCTCACTGGAACTATTAACTTCATCATAACCTTCAAGGGCTTTCAGGTCTTCAGCATCAATAATTCCAAGTATATCATTCTCTTCTACTTCTCGTAGGTTCCCAATTTCTTCATCAGACGAAGTGTCATTGGTCCCATCCAGTTGTGGGATGGATGATGTTTCAACTGTAACCTGTTGCTCTTCTGAAGTTGCAGCAAGCATTAACATCGTCTCATTTACCTAAATGAAAATGATAACTTTTGTGCATAAAAATCGAATGAAAAAAAATTATCTTCAGAATTTTTAACGATTTTTTGTGAGAATTTGTAAAAAACACAAAATCTATCCCTGTGATAAAGCCCTTTGGAAAACTAGCAAAGTAGTAAAAATATAAGAACATGCAGTACAACACATTCAATATTAAACCCGCTAATGGCACTCTTTGGCATTTGACAAAGTAATCTTTAATTTGTGACAGCTGTGTACCAACTCTGACATTGCTTACCTTCTCCAGAAGGATGATCCCAGCACTGAAAACTAAGCCACAATTTCAAAGATCACTGCCATCTTCTCTCACCAATAGCCCCCTCTATAATCTCTCTCTCCCCTCCCCCACTCAATATGCACAGCTTTTTCACCAGGTATAGAGTTTCAACACCTGCATTGTGGACAAGCTTTCTTGACTAGAGAACACATTTTGGTTCTCCATCAATAATACATTTTCATTTAAGTAAATCATAGAGAACTTTTCACTTCTCCCATATTTGAAAAAAGTGAAGATTTTTTTTTGCAAACCTGAACAATTATTTATTTCACAGCCACTTAAGTATTTATCTTCATCGCTTCTTCCTGCACAATGAACTGTAGTGCAATGAAAAACAGTGGCATTTCTTGTGCCATTACCTCCAGACTTCCATCAAATGCAACTTCTGACCATTGAAAGTGTTCAAACTTGCACTTTACATTTTATTGCACATTTCCAAAAGATCTCTTACCTGGGGTGCAAACTGTTGAGCTGCACACTGATCAGAAACGCACTGTGACATGTTCATGCCTTCATTTTGTTCAGATGATTGACTTTGAACTATGAGAGCATGTGCTAGAGGAATTCTCTCTAAATGTTGAGTCTGGCTTGAGGTCGTTTGTTCTTCCATAGACAGCTCGAGCCTTGCTGGTTGTGTGGTTACTAACTGCTGCTGCGTTATTGTCCCTGTGTTTGCTATGGGCTGCCTCTGAATAATTAGGTGAGGCCCTGTCTGTACACCCATCCCAGAGTGTTGCAAAACGACCTGCTTCATCGCACCCGATTGCTGAATGTACACGTGCCGTGACATGCCAGGTTGTTGCAGAATGGACTGGCCAGCTACATCGAGAGGTTGGTTTGTCAACAACTGTTGATGTGAGGAAACCTGACCCGAATTGGATTGCTGCAGCATGGATGCTTGATCTTGGGAAGATGGTTGAATGACATGTGTTTGACCAGAGTTTTGCTGGATTAGTGCCGTCTGCCCTGTAACTGTATTTACTTGATGAATAATGTGGTGAACAGGCTGTTGGAAGTATTTCTGACCTCCAGCACCTTGGGTTACCATAACTGGCACACTGACTTTATACATATGACCTGAAAAATATATAGATTGATAATCAAAAATATGAGAAAATATCAAGAACAATAAAGAATGGAGAGGAAAATAGGATTAGAATGGGCAGCTCCAACCAAACCTTAGCTTGCTCTCTTCTTCTTGCGTATGGCGTGCACAGCCTAAAGTTGTAGGACAACTTGTTCTATTTGATCTTATTTGATTGTGCACGCCAGGCTGATTGCATTCGTCGAAACAGGGCTGAACACGTGAAGGTTGCAATCTCCCACCCCCTTAGCATGCTGAATAGCATCATTCTAAATCATACACGCGGTTGCGGGGGTGGGGGAGGTCGGCCTGCGGTGTCACACACAAATCACCCCCCTTGATATTATATTAATATTATACATTGGCTCCTTTTACCCCATCCCTGCCCTATCCACTGACACATAGCACCCACCTCGCAGGCGCATCTGGAGGGAGGCGGGGTAGAGGGGGGGGGGGGGGGGGGGGGGGGGGGAGGGGTGGCCTCGGAAGCCCTACCAAATTATTGCATGTTCAGCGGCTTCAATCCAGAGCCCTGGGGGTTGAGGACGGCTGGGCTGCGGGCGGGGCGGATGGTCGATCAAGTGAGAGTCGACTGCGAGTGGGAGGCAACAAAATGACTGCGAGTCGGGGGGGGTTAACATAACTCGTCAGCGGCTTCAATCCAGAGCCCGGGGGGTGGAGGGGCGGCTGGGCTGGGCGGCTGAGCTGCGGGCAGAGCGGACAGCCGGCCAAGTGCGAGTCGACAACGAGTTGGGGGGGGGGGGTTAACGCAACTCGCAGCTCGTGCAAAAACTGTGACCAGCAGGCTGCGTTTTGAAAACTGTGCGCAGCTGGCCGCGAGGAGCAAAGCCTTTGTGACGTCATCAGCTCGTTAGCTTTAAAAAATCTCAGATTTGTGAACAATTTAAAAACTTGGAAAATAATGAATCAAATTTTCAGATGAGGTGATTTTTGAGATCATGAGGTAAATCTCTATCGGAATATGTAAAAATGTCACTGTTAGCGCGTCGTGTTTGAGGAGCTGTGAATCAGACACAAATAAATACACAAATTCACACACAAATACATCCACATCCAAGATTAGAGTTTTATAAGTATATAGATGTATCTCAGTTAGTCTGCGAAATGTAAAGCATTCAAGTAGACTCCCACAAAAATATTAAATAGTAATTAGATTTATTAAAATAAAATGTAAAACACTTACTGTTTTTTCCCCAAATGCAGCAGTGTTGCTTAGGCTATACCACTGTCTCAAAGCTCCAGTGATCCTGATTTGTTTGACCTCCAGTGCTCTGCTAATTATTAAATTACTAGTCCGTCTATATTTACATCCGACGACAACTGAAGACAATTCAGTCGCCTGTACCTATCACTGGTTGACGTAGGTAGTCGCCAATGGAATTAACCAAAGTCAGCACCGGCGACAACCAATGTCACCAGCGACAACACCTACATCAGGAAAAGTCAAGCTACGCTCATTGGCGTTAACCCACTGTCGCCGAAAATGTTTGAACATGTTGAAAATCCAGCGGCGACCAGAAAGACCTACGACTCTTTGGGCGACTGAGGAGACTACCTACGAACATACAGGAGACACCCCGGCGACCATGTGGCGACAGCCTAGTCGCCTAAAAAATAGCCTAAGTGGGACAGGCCCTTTACTGTTCTATTCAACCTCAGATTTTCCCTCTAGATAGATTGGAAAAAGAGAAATTCTCAATCACAAAGTCAAAGTAAACTGTTTGAAAGTGGAAAAATCAATTTATATAAATGTAACAAGTACTTGCCTGAAGCAGTCTGCAAGGTAACTCCAGCAGGGACCTGTATTGGAAGACTAATGCCCGAGGGTAGTGCAAGAGTAGTTGATGTCCCTGAAGAGCTCTATGCAAGCAGATAAAATGATTAGAATATTTACAACAAAGAAAATACGAAATCATTATTCACTACCAGTTTAAAAAAAGATTGTTGGCTAGAGTCTTGATAACCAGTTCTCAGACCAGACTGAATCAGTAATCACAAATTAATGCTGTCTCGAGACAAATGGAATGAATATGTATAAACTAAGTAGGTACAGCAGCTTTGAATCTAAATGGAGATAGGCTGATGAGTTTTCATGAGACAGATTGAATGTGTACACCATGGAAATAAACATATCAGAACCCTGTCCCACTTTAAAGGAGGCACATAATGATAATCAGTGGACAAGATAATCTTGTGGCACCAAATGTTGGTGGCATCAGTTTCTATAATAAATAAAAGAATGTGCTTGTAGAAAGTAGTGTAAAACTCCAAGCAACAGCGGTGCAGTGCCAGCGCATTTGTAGATAATGGTTAAATGTGGTAATCTTTCAGGATGAGACCATTCTTATCGAACTCCTTCAACTCTACTAGTGCCATTATATGTCAACCATCCAAGAACCTAGTACACCTCACTCCCACCAAGAATTGAGTAAGTGGTCCCATATAAAATCAGTGCCGCTAAATTCAATTTCACAATTAGAGTAGCTAATGAACTCTGGCCACAAGAGAAGAACAATCAACACTAGGACACAGTAACCCTAAAGTGTAAAAAATGCACAACTAATATGGCACTTACAAGTTCTGCAGATGTAAAATTCTGAACACTTCTACCAGATGGAATCACAACAGAAGCTGCAAACAGATATGTGAAGGTTTACTACAAAATATTGTGATTTGCACCATAAGATCCACAATTTCTAAATGGCTTTGCAAAATAAAATACTGAAATATGAAAGCAAATTAAATTTGTTAATGGGAATGTGTTACCGAGGGTTATTTTCTGGAGATATTATCACAATAAGGTCCAATACTAGTTTTCTGGGCAACTGACAGTGGTATCCCAAGATTAAATATGGAAGATTAATACCTCTAAATTAGATTGGACCATCTATTGGTACAATAAAACATTATCGTCTTTAGTACCAAAACTGAATCTGCTTCCACAAACTGAAATAATGAAATGTTTTGAATTTACAGGGCCAAATTCCAAACACACTCGCTGACACTTTGCAGGGAGACAATCAAGGAAATCAGTTATATAAAACCAGCAGTTCCAAATGAAATCAGCCACACCAGAAACAGAATTATGAAAATAACATTACAGCTAGGCAGTACAATTATGAACCAACTATAAATTTCAGGTACAGTGGAAATACTATCCAGTGACATTGTAGACTGCTTTTGTGTACCAATAGATTCATACAGCATTGAAACAGACCACGTGGCCTGTCATGTCCAGGGGGGGGGGCTTCTCCTCCCCTCTCCCCCCCCCCCCCCCCCCCCCCAATTTGTCCACAATAGATCTATATCCTTCAATGCTTTGCTTAAAGTTGGAAGAGGGTAGGAGCAAGTGGTCCCCATAATCTAAGAGTGCAAGGAAGAGACTCTTAATTATACTATATGAACAGATAATGGAACATGGCAACACTCATGGACGTATCGCTCACTATTTTAGCACCCAAGGAGCAAAGAGAAACCAAAAGGGAAAAGTTTCGTAATGATAGCAAAGCAACCATCTAACTTTTTGGAACAACTTTTAGGGCTACGAACTTCAGTGAAAAATAACTTGCATCTGATCAAATCAAACAGATATTTAAATATTATTGTTTGTGCTTACTGCCATCTACAGCTAGAAACTATCCTTTTCCTGCAAACCCACTATATTTCTTCCTTGGCAGCAAACATCACTGTTGAAGAGTCTTTATCTACATTAATTATATCGATCATAATTTTGTGTTATTACAATTGTGGAACATCTACTCATTTGTAATTTGCAAAAAAAATACAATCTTATTATAATCCAAAGCAATTAACAGTTAGATTCCACTATTTAGAAGAGGTATGTAGATAGCAATCTGATTCATTAGTTTTAAAAACTGTATGGCATATTATCATTTAGAGACAGCAAGGTATAGCAGGAACAAGAATTATTCAGGACTGGAATTTAACTGACTTCCAAAGATAACTGAGTAGTAATTAGAGAGGTACATGCCCTTCATGCTACACTGTTTTATCATGTCCTTCAGATCCATAATCAGAGTATACAGGATAACACTTCTTCCTACATTATTGCCTGATAGTCTTAATGAAGACTAAATTTAACTTGTTGAAACACCCATGAGACCGAAGTACCAAATTTTATATACAAACATAACTAGGAAAGCCTCATTTTCAAAATGAGGCAATTCGTGCATTGCAGGCTTGTCATAAAATTCAGTGAAAGCAGCATCTGTCCTGATAAATGGAAAGGACGGCATTAAGAAAACTGTACTTCCTTCGTTTGGTTATCGGGATGTCACAGCAAGTCCAAGTCACTGTTTAATAATCAAATATTCAATGGGAATGACAAAAATTGTGCCTCTACTTATTGTTCAAATCAGGCTGCTCCTGCAAAATTACAGGTCTAGTTAGGATGGTTAGGTATCTAATTATTGAGATTAAAATAGAGATCAAAACATTATATCCATGGCAGTTCATGACACTTATTACTACGACCTTCCCACATCCAATGTTTCAGCAGATCATCGACTCTTTCTGCTCTATGGGCAGCTGATTGGTGCAGTGATAGTCATGAGTTCACAGGTCCAGCAACCCAGATTCAATCTCGACACAGCACAAGAATAAGCCCTTCAGCCTGGTATCTGTGCTGACAATATATTCCCCGATTTCCTGCATATTCTAGCACCGGCGCATTGCTATTATACCTGTTTCAATCACTCCCCAGGCAATGCATTCCACACATCTATCATTTCCCTAAATACAAAACTAAAAACATAGGCATGCTTTAAACTTTCCTCCTTTCACCTTAGCAGTTTGGATTTAGTTTTATTATTGTCACATGTACCAAAGTACAGTGAAGAGCTTTGTTTAGCATCCCAATCAAATAATACCTTACAGAAATACAATCAAGTCAAACTAAAGTACAATAGATAAAGCAAATGGGAAGATCATAAGTGGTAGGAACAGAATTAGACCATTTGGCCCATCATGTCTACTCCGCCATTCAATCATGGCTGATCTATCTCTCCCTCCTAACCCACTGATACAGAGTGCAGAATATAGTTCTCAGCATTGTAGTGCACCTGTTCCAGAGACAAAGTCCATTGTCTGCATTGGGATGGAGGTGAATCTGACAGTCCCCTTGTTTATGGAAGGACCTAGTATTTAATATTTCCACCCGGGGGGGGGGAAATTTCAACCGTATCTACACCTCACAATTTTATAAAGTTCTACTTGGTTGCTCCTCAGCCTTCAACACACCAGAGAAAACCATCCAAGACTGTCCAACTTCTCCTTTTAACTGATACTCTCTAATCTAGGCACCATCCCAGCAAATCTTTTCTGCACCCGCTTCACATCCTCCCTGTAACGCAGCAACCAGATCTGGGCACAACACTCCAAATGAGACCCAATTATTATCTTTATCCATTTACCTATTTATTCATCTATTCATTTATTTATTTATTTATTTGGCCATTTATTTGTCTATTTATTTAATTGCCTATTTATTTATCTATTTATTTGATTATCTGTCCAGCTATCCGTCCATCGGTATATAACAACTGTAACGTGACTTCCCAACGTTTACACTCAACACGCAGGTGGACAAAGACAAATATTTCATAGATCTTCTTTACCACATTATCTATTTCTGTTGCCACTTTTAGGAAGCTGTGGACTTGTACCCCAACACCTCTGTGTATTTCAATGCTCATAAGGGTCCTGCCATTTACTGTATACTTTGCTCTGATATTGGGCCTCCCAAAGTGAAACATCCTCACAGCTGTCTTGAATAAACTATGTCATTTCTCTCGGTCCTGGGCCTCCTCCATAGCCAGAGTGAGCAACACCGCAAGTTGGAGGAACAGCACCTCATATTCCGCTTGGGGAGTCTGCATCCTTTGGGCTTGAACATTGAATTTTCTCAATTCTGTTAACCCCTGCTGTCTCCTCCCCCTCCCACCTCCTCCCTCGGCCCTCGGGCCCTGGCATTCCCTCTATCTCTATCTCCCTCCCCCACCCTAGTCGCACTAGCTTCTCATTTTCACACCACAAACAGCTTACAATGGCTTGTTCCCTTTATCATCGATACTTTTTTGCATATCTTTCACTCATTGTTCTTTATCTCTCCACATCACCGTCTATATCTCTCGTTTCCCTGATCCCTGACCAGTCTGAAGAAGGGTCTCGACCCGAAACGTCGCCCATCTCCTTCGCTCCTTAGATGCTGCTGCACCCGCTGAGTTTCTCCAGCTTTTTGTGTAACCCTATGTCATTTCTCCACTCATATCTCTAATTGATCTATGTCTCAAAATCGCCTGTACCAAAATTTGTGTATTCCCTCTGTAACCTCAGGTGCTTTGGCTAACTGCTATATTCCAAGAACAAGCCAGCCTTGAAACTGGTGCTGGTATACAAAATAAGAAACTGCTAGAGTAACTCAGTGAGTCAGGCCAGGCCACATCTCTGGAGAAAATGGATAGGTGACATTTAGGTCAGGGCCTTCTTCAGCCAAGCAGGTTGGAAGCTTAATTGGCCATGGAAAATTGCCCCCAACATTTAGGTGAGTGGCAGAATGTGCAGTTGGGAGTGAAGAGAGGAGAAAGATTTGATGAGAATGCAGAGAGAATAAAATGGGATTAGCAAAGGTTTTGTGCGACTTAGTGCTTGTTGGCTAGCACAGACTCAGTGGGTCAAAGGGATCGTTTCCACAGATCACTTCCAAAATAGCACACGCATTCAAATGTGTGAGTAAATACACGGTTTATTCCTGTTTTATGAGTCTGCTTTGATGACAAGCTGAGGAAATAGCGTCTCACTTCCACATGAATTAATCTTATGGATTCAGTATTTCTTCATATCTGATTGCCTTAGCCAGAGATGGGTTACGTGTCGAATAAAACCTGGCCTCGGAAAGGAATTCAGTCCTAACAGACCAAAATATGCTCTTAAATCAAACAACATAATTTTACCACAGATAAACATAATGCCAGTTACTGTAGTTTATTTACTGCAAATATTATGGCTCCTTCATGATATCCTAGTTTCTAAATAATATTTTTCTAATAGACCATGTGGATTCTATTCAAAGAGGCATTAAACTAAGCCCCTTCTGTTCATCCAGATGATGCTCATGGCAATGTTTTGAAGCAAAAGAGACCAGTTACCCAATATCCTGGCCAAAATGTACCCTTCGATCAGTATTAAATTAAACTAACCTGAGGACGTGTGTAGAGTCTGATGAGTTTTCTGATGAAGTTCTAACATGATCTGCTGATGATTATTTTCCCTAAAAAAGCCTTCCACGGCTCTGGATTGGAGAAGTTTGTTTTCCCAAAGCTTTATTACAGGGTAGACAAGGTATTAAAACAATTAGAACAGGATAAAAGTTCCTTTGATTTAAAATAGTTTAAAAAACTGAGGAACATTTGACAGCAAGCTACCGAATATAGAAGTTAAAACAGCAGTCAGGCTATTTGAGAGTATTTGATTGTGACATGCTAATAATGAAAACCAAAATAAGCAATTGCTAATTATCAACAGGCCAAGGTACAATATTCCAAACGATGATGATGATTCCAAACCATCTCAATAATTTAGCCGATTCTATGAACTTTAACAGCCTTTTGAGAGTAGATTTATCAAATGCTTCTAGAAATTCATGGTCCAATCCTGCTGCCACTACTTTCAGCCTCATTTCCAACTATTATTTCAGATTCATCAGGCATGATCTTCTCTGAAATAACTTAAACTGACACTATCTGATGTTGAATTTTCCCCAAGGCATTCAATCACTTCCTCCATAATGGAACACTATTAACTTTGGACAACTTTTGTTCAGCAAATAATCTGTGATTCCCTAGTTTCTATCTTTTTTTTTAAACCGCAGACAGACATGCACAACTTTCGAAAACCTTAGAAACAGTCCCTGATTGAAGCGACAATGACTACATTAAATGCAAAATCCTGAAGTAACTCAGTGGGACAGGCAGCATCTCTGGAGAGAAGGAATGGGTGACATTTTGGGTCGAGACCCTTCTTCAGACTCATTGACTATCTACAATGTCTTCACTTGCTTCCTTACAAAATCTGGAATATAATCCATCCACTGGGATGTGATGTTATTTACTTTGGTTTTGTTTATATACATTTTAGGAAGACCAAATCCTGGATTTGATATTATGTTTCCTTAATGCCCAGTATGCTATTCTCTGCCTTGACTACAAATACTTGTATCAAATAATTAACCCTAAATTCTAATTCTCAGTTATTATTCAAGATGCTAGTATATCCCAATTTTCATCCAGAAGTTTAATGGGGCATGATCACCCGTTTTTTATATACAAACTGTAAACCATAAAGGACATTATTTGTTTTGTTAAAAAAAAAACATTGAATGTTTTAAATGGAAATACTCACTGTATTTGGGAGCCAATCTTTTTCACGTGCTTTTTAGTAAATCCATGGAATTTATGAAAATATCAGTGAGCTGCCCAAGCTATTAAAGATTAATTCCCATCCACTCAAACAAATTTACACTCGTTGCGAGATTCACGACTATTTGTTTCTCAATTGGTGCACCCATTACTTTGAAGTTATTCTTGTAGTCACGTGTGCGTTCCACGAAGGCGAGGTTACAATAAAAACGGCTCCAACATTAGCCTCCGATTTTAGATTTTAATGAGAAATTACACATTTATTTCCTTCATCTAGAACTCACACACAACTACCTTATCACCTAATGACATATTTAACAAATTAAAACATTAAAATGATTTTTGCGGTAATGAAAGAAAGTTACCTGCTTTAGATCTTTAAGAACATGATCATCAATGCCTTCTTCAAAGAAATAGTCATGTGCATTGTTGATGACATCCTCAATAACAGATTTATAAAGCCTTGGCTGAAAGAAAAAAAAGTCTACGTCAATCGGACTTTTGTTTGTGTCGTTTAACTTTCAGGTCCATATTCCTTCGTGCCCCAGAAGATTGCAAAAGAATATAAGGCAGCTCCAAGCAATTGCAACAAGGTAAAACATCTCTAAACTGACCATTGTGATTACATTAAAAACAGGTTTTGGACATGTTATTGCTTTTTCTAACCAGCGTTGGAAACATCATGCTTAGTAATTTTTGTTACAGGAGCTTCATATTCATGAATCACGTATAATATTGCCAATGAGTATAGTTGCTCCCTCTGAATATGCACAGCCCGTGTACTAGATAATCTTGTGGTTTCTGTTAATGATAAGGTTGTATTAACATAATTTAACAAAAGAGATTAAATCTCTTAACTTTTATCCCATGCAACTAATTTTTTTTCAAAACCACTAGCCCACTCTCCTCAACCCCCCCTCGAAAAATCTGTGCTAAAACAATTGCAGCGCCGCGCTTGAAGCGAGAGGAAAGGCCGGCGCCCCGCTCTCACCACCAGGTTTGCATTTGCCGAATAGGCCATGTCCTCTCCCACACCGCCGGTAACTAGGCGCCTGACGTCACACCACACAAAGCGGTGATGTCAACCGCAGAGAGGCTGGGTGCCGTAATAAAAGTACGCGCTTCGGTGACGTCACCTGCTGGAAACCCAACCAATACGGGTGTCAGGGGTTATGGGGAGAAGGCTGTAGAATGGGGTTAGGAAGGAGAGATAGATCAACTATGATTGAATGGCAGAATAGACGTGATGGGCCAAATGGCCTGCTTCTGCTCCTATTACTTATGATCTTATGAAATGACGTTGTTGAGCACACAAAGAGCCAGGAGCAGGGTGAAGAAGTCAGAATTTGGAGGGTGCAGATGACTATACTAAATTGTATTCCCATTAGAGGTTCACACAAAGGGTGGTGGGTGTATGGAACGGCTGCCAGAGGAGGTAGTTGAGGCAGGGTTTATTGCAACGTTTAAGAAACAATTAGACAGGTACATGGATAGCACAGGTTTTGGAGGGATATGGGCCAAACGCAGGCAGGTGGGACCAGTGTAGATGGGACACATTGATCGGTGTGGGCAAGTTGGGCCGAAGGGCTTGTTTCCATACTGTATGACTCCATGATAGGTTGTTTGAGTCGGTTAGAAACCTGTGTCCTTGTTTGGATTTTGCTGGATTCATCTGGATCTCAATGGGTGGAAGAAGCACTGCCTCAGAAAGACAGCCAGCATCATTAAGGAACCGCACCACCTTGGCTATGCTCTCATTTCACTGTGATAAAGTTACATGTGCCTGAAAACTATGACCATCAGGTTAAAGAATAACTTCCTCATAACAATGAAGCTATCGGTGCTCTTGAACAATACAAATAACAAACTAAACTATGAACTATTGACTGTCTATGGTTGAATTAAGAACTTTGGGCATTTTTGCACTAATATTAGGGTTTTTAATTTATTTTTTGTCTATTATATGTTACCTATGAGTATTGCGCTTATAGATTATGCTGCTGAAAGTAAGAATTTAATTGTTGGTACGCCCTTGACTCATGAAAACCACATAAATAGGGAGATTCAAATAATTCAAAGATGTTGGAATCCTGAGTAAAACATAAAGTGTTGAAATCACTCAGCAGGTCAGGCAGCATCTCGAGAGGACATGGACAGGCGATGATTGAGCCTGAAGAAACGTCCTGACTTGAAATGTCACCTATTCATGTCCTATAGAGATGCAGCATTACTGCTGAGTTATTCCCGACACTTTGTTTTACTAAATAGGGAGAATGGTGTTTTACTATCCTATCTGGGGAAACTCTGTCAATATATTTTTCACATTTCAAATTGTATTTGAGAAGAGGGTGCTTTAACCAATGCAGCTTGTGTAGACGTACTTTCACAATGCACTTATGCAGTGATTATCAGGATTCTATATTGAACATAGAAGAGTACAGCACGTGAACAGGCCCTTCAGCCAACAATATCTGTACCGAACATGATGCCAAGTTAAACTGATCTCTGCCTGCGCAATATCCATATTCCTTCATTCCTTGTATATTCCTGTGCCTATCTAAATGCCTCTTAAAAGCCAACACAGGCAGATACTGGGTTAACAAAATCACAATGTCCTGGAGTAACTCAGCTGATCAGGCTGCATCTCTGGGGCACATTGATAGGTAATGTTTTGGGTTGGGACCCGTCTTCCCTGCTGGCAAGACGTTCCAGGCACTCACCACTCTCTGTGCAAAAACCTCTTGCCCTGCATATTTCCTTTTCATTTTTTTCCCTTTGGCCTTAAAGCCCTGTAGTCTTTAACATTTCCACTCTGCGAAAAAGGTTCTGACTGTCTACTCTATCTATGCCAGTCAGACCCGACGACAAACGTTTGCTGCCCATGTCATCTCAGTGATGTTTCTGCAAAAAAAAAATGCCGGAGGAACTCGGTCTTCCATGGGCAAATCAATTTTAAATCCAATCTACTATGTCACCATGGATTCCATGCATCTTAATCTTCTGGATCAGCCAACTATGAAGGGCTTTGTCAAATGATTTTACTGACTTTACATCTCGAGCATTGTATAAAACTTGTGCGTCTCAAACAAATCTGATGTTTGCATTATGGTGAGGTGGGATGGAGTTTGCTCTCAATCTCAATCTTTGCTTTCAATAATTCGACAATTATTCACCCTGCATCACATCATCAAATCCAATTTATTAGACTGCATTTTTCACTGAGGGCTAATAGTGACACTCCCTTTCATTTCCATGAAAATCAAGCAGCTACTTCCCACATATTGTTGAGGATAGGATCAGAGAGATGCTGTCTGGGTGCTTAGTAAGATGTGTCACCATTCCAGTGGTCATGAGTCAAGAGTGTTTAATTGTCATATGTACCGACAATGGAACAATGAAATACTTATTGGCAGCAGCATTGCGGGCCTGTGAATACATACAAATATTGTAAACAAAACTGAAATAAATTAATAACCATAATACTACTGTGGAAAAAACCTGAAGTCCTTTCTGCAAAGATGTTTTTATGTTAAGGTTAATGTTGTGCAGTATTGAAGAGCTTGATGGATGTTTGGAAGAAGCTATTCTTGAATCTGTTCAACAGCTCAAACTTGCAGCACAAATTTGTAGATACAGACAAAACTCATCCAAAAAATCTTAGGACATATCTGTACGAAATAATAGCTAGAGAAATCTTTACTGACAACTATGAAACGGCTGCAAGCGTCGAGTTTCACACTTTCATGTTTTAATTGTAGATTTAAAAATAAAATCTTCCTTTATCTTTTTCTTATCTCTCTCCCAGTCCATTAATTTCACTTACCATATTTGATTTGGCATTGAGTCTGTTATTCTAACTGACAGTTATTTCTTTCGAATTTACTCTGGCCTTTAACAATTCCTTAATCTTATTGTGTAGGAAGGAACTGCAGATCCTAATTCTGAATGCAGAGTTACTGAAGATGGACACAAAGTGCTGTTGTAACTCAACATGTCAGGCAGCAATTCTGAGGAAAAAGGATGGGTGACAATTCTGGTTGGAACCCCTCTAATTTTATTGGTTTAGGAGACATCAATTACTATCCCAATGCACATAAAGAACAATCGCCTTTATTGAGAACATAAAAAGAAGAGCAGGAATGGGCTATGTGATTCTCTGAATCCACTCACTATTCAACAATCTGATGGTTAATCTTCCTCACCATTAATGGTCACAGATTCACATGCACAGACATATGTGCGATGATGTGTAGCAAATTATTTGTACAAGAAGCTTCTTCTTCTTTCGTGTGGCGTGCACAGCCTAAAGTTGTAGGACAACTTGTTCTATTTGATCTTCCGTTTGTGCACGTCATGTTGATTGCATTAGTCGAAACAGGGCAGACCACGTGAAGGTTGCAATCTTCCACCCCTATAAGAAGCTGACATGCTGTTACAGATTTCTTTTAAAATATTGATTTTTATTTGACTCAATTCCCTCCAATGTTCTCTATATATACACAGGAGAACCCCTTTGAAAAATGTTTTAAGGCTTTTTTTCTTTAAATTGTATTTACATTGAAATGCCTTAAGCTTTTGGTAAAACCAGTCATGGCTTGACTCAGTGTATCTCATGTCGCAGAAGTCATTCATGGAACGTTAAGGGAAACACATTGGAGCAACAGCATCCAGGAGTGACAAATTGATAAATAGAATTGATATATCAGATATGAAACAGAAATATTAAAAGAAAAAAATCTAATAACTGAAGCATTTAATTCAAATATTCAATAAAGTCACCCAATTGCAAAATATCTTTATTTCACCATGACAGATAAGACCATAGAATAATGATGTTTTTCTACATTTTAAACATTTATAAAGGGCAAACCACTGATGATCTAATCATACAGTTTTATGAATGAAGAAGTCATGTATAATTAATACAGTGTTGCTCAAAGGTTGTATATGATCAAGTCATAGCCACTTCAGTACAATATACCAATCATACCTAACAATAGTAGACAATTTTCAATATTTTCAAGAATACATTTCTGCATTACTTTGTATTCTCAGCGGGTCAGCTAACACCTGCCGACATTTCAGGTTGGTACCCTTCTTCAGACCAATCAGTCTGAAGAAGAGTCACAACCCGAAATGTTCCCTATCCATGTCCTCCAGAGATGCTGCCTGACCTGCTGAGTTATTCCAGCACTTTGTGTTGGAGACAAGACTCTAACATTAGAAGTTGCTCATGTCTACATCTTACTTTGCATTCTACAGCCACCTCAAGGAAAGCACATTTTTATTTTTGGTAGAATGTTGTCCTGAGCCTACAGCAATTTCATATTGAAATGGCAACTACGTGAAAGAAGCAATTTAAAAGTTACTGTTCTGAATGTAATACTAACTCTTGGCCACACATCTGAGATTTGTATTTCTTAGATACAGATATTAATTGAAATGTGGATTTAAAGAAAAAGCAGGAAGGTTTCTTCTCTGAAGGAAACGGAATTCTCTCTTTAATTGGCACATTTTTGTTAGGTTCAAATCTCCTGATGCCATATACCAATTGAAACACAAAAATACTACAGATGCTAGGAATCCAAAATTAATATTTTAAAAGTCTGGAAATACTCAACAGGTCAGGCACCATCTGTGGAAAGCAAAACAGAGTTAACATTACAGGCTGATTAACTTTTAGTAGAGTTAGAAAAGGTCATAATGAAAGGTTTAGAGTTGCAGGAAAGAGAAACGAGTGGTGAGAATAAAGGAGATATCTGCAAAGTGGTTCAGTTCAATAGAGACTGAACGACACGGCTGATTACGGTATCAACTGCGAGTGGGTGGTGAACGTTTGTTAATCATAGTTCATCTGCTTGGAGGAGATGTAAATGGAGAGAGTTGAATAAAAATAGAGAAGGGGGAAAAAAAGTGCTGGAATAGTGCAGATGCTGGAAATCTGAAATCAAACAAGAGAAAGACTAGAAATACTCAGTAGGTCAGGCAGTACCATATTGCTGCTAATTTCCATTATCCTCCTCAAGATCTATCCACTGCAATTAACAAACTTTCACCGCCACCTCAGCCAGCACCACCTACACCTATAGCAATCAGTTCTCCTATTTTCCATTCTATTTTATCTTCTCTACCTGTTCTCTTTCTCTGCATTTTGTTAAAGAAGGAACTGCAGATGCTGGAAAATCGAGGGTACACAAAAGGCTGGAGAAACTCAGCGGGTGCAGCAGCATCTAAGGAGCGAAGGAGATAGGCAACGTTTCGGGCCAAAACCCTTCTTTTGACTGATGGGAGGTGGGGGGGCGGGGAGAATCCCAGGATGAGGTGTTCCACACCAGGTCATCACAAATGTCCTCATTCTTCAGAGTACAGGGATTCCCCTCCCCCACTATAGATGAGGCTCGCACCAGGGTCTCCTCCATATCCCGCAACACTGCCCTCTCTCCCCATTTCCCCCACTCGCAACAAGGGCAAAGTCCCCCCGGTCCTCACCTTTCACCCCACCAGCCGGCACATACAACACATAGTCCTCCGCCAGTTTTGCCACCTCCAACGTGACCCCTCCACTCGCCACATCTTCCCATCTTCCCCCCTGTCTGCCTTCCGCAAAGACCGTTCCCTCCGCAACTCCCTTGTCAATTCTTCCCTTCCCTCCCGCTCAACCCCTTCCCCGGGCACTTTCCCTTGCAACCGCAAGAGATGCTACACTTGTCCCTTTACCTCCCCCCTCCACTCCTTTCAGGGACCCAAGCAGTCCTTCCAGGTCCGACAGAGGTTCACCTGCACCTCCTCCAACATCATCTACTGCATCCGCTGCTCCAGATGCCAGCTGATCTATATCGGTGAGACCAAGCGGAGGCTTGGCGATCGTTTCGCCGAACACCTCCGCTCGATCCGCAATAACCAACCCGATCTCCCGGTGGCTCAGCACTTCAACTCCCCCTCCCATTCCGTATCCAACCTCTTTGTCCTGGGCTCCTCCACGGCCAGAGTGAGCAACACCGCAAGTTGGAGGAACAGCACCTCATATTCCGCTTGGGGAGTCTGCATCTTCTGGGCTTGAACATTGAATTTTCTCAATTCTGTTAACCCTTGCTGTCTCCTCCCCTTCCCACCTCTCCCTCAGCCCTCGGGCCACTCTTCCTCCCTTTTCCTTTCTTCTCTCTGCCCCCCCCCCCCCACCTCCCATCAGTCTGAAGAAGAGTTTCGGCCCGAAACGTTGCCTATCTCCTTCGCTCCTTAGATGCTGCTGCACCCGCTGAGTTTCTCCAGCCTTTTCTGTACCCTCTTTCTCTGCATATTGACAGTTAAATGGTTGATTTTTTTTTACCGTCACACATTTTATTTACAAACCACGTCTGAAATGGAACATTTACTTTTGTCTGGATGGTTTACTTCTTTTCATCTCCTGTACCAAAATAGGCAGTGAAGTAGTTTTTATTTCAAAGAAGAATCCTTTTAAAACCATGCTAACCATGTTATACAGTCCTTTAAATCCACATGATACAAGTTTCATAAAATATATAAATGTTATTTATAATTTAAGAAGTATTTTGTGTTATATGCCTTGTTTTGCAATGAGAGCATTAAATCTGCTTATTGCTGCGTCAGGATTTATACAAAGCCAAGGCAGAATAACAGTCTGTAGTTCGTCTTTTGCATAAAATATCACACTACTTTGACTTTATTGTTGACTTTGACTACTTACTAAAACTATTATTGCATTTTCTTTCACAAAATTCTACATTTAATATTTAATGCTGGTGAAGAAAAAAATCATTTTGAATATTGATTAGACACTGTCTTGTGTTGGAAAATATTAATGATTTATTACATTAATTACAACCTAATTAATTTTAGAATAATATATTTTACAATCTAACATATTTCACCAGTCTGTTAATTTTAAATGTTGACAACAAAAGGAGGGAACGACAATCTATAATGCGCTTTTTAAGAGATACTAGGAACTGCAGATGCTGGAATCTTGAACAAAGCACAAGTGCTGGAGGACATTAGTGGGTCAGGCAGCTACAATGGAAGGATTAGATACTATAGATATTAGCAACTTTCTGAGTCAGGACCATTTTTCAGACTGAGCAATTTTTTTAAATAGTATCATCTCGGGATTGCGGATATATTTAAATTATTAGAAGTTAATATTACCAGTATTCAAAATGTTATGTTTCTGAAAGGTAATGAAGTCACTAAAATTAACCCTTAAAATTAGATGAAACAAATACAGATAATGATAAACACATTAACGTTGCAAATATTATTTACTTCTAAGTAAATATATATTCATATATTTTATAATGTTAATTAACTACAAGAGAAGCATGATAAAGATTAATTACTCAAATCATATTATTGCAATGTCTTCTGAACTTTATTAATCATTGTGTTCCATACCTATTACAACACAGGCCATTGGCCCATAAGGTCCATACCAGCTCACAGCAGAGGAGTGCAATCATCTGCTGCCCCCATTTATTTTCCTGTACCCTTGCTAATTTATTCTCTCTTATGCCCATTAATCGCTTTTATTCTTTTGTCATTTACCTACAACAGTCAGTTAACTTACCAGCACAAATTGAGGATATGGAAAGAAACCAGAGTATCCAACAGAAACCCATGATGTCATGGAAAGATTATGCAAAGTCCACACAGACAATATGGAAGGTTAGAATTAAACCTGAGTATTTGGACCTGCAAGGTTATATCTCTAACTGCTGCACCACTGTACCAGCTCAAAATAATGTTTTTTAGTAAAACACATTCTACACGGTTAATAGTCTTGCACATAAATCAGTTTTATTCATTTTTGAAACAAAACATAATCATAATGAAATGGGAGAATGTCACATCTGAGATAACACCATTGACTGCTTTTCACTGCATCTCAGTACACGTGACAATAATAAAACCAATGTCCAAGCATTGATTATTGAGCGAAAAGAGATCAGGCTTTGACAGCATTTGTCAAAACAGTGGGAAGTTGTCACCTTGGACTTTTAGCTGAACACAGTTACATATTGAGAATCAGGAAAGGCAATTAGTCATAAAGTTGTACAGCATGGAAACAAGCCCTTCAACCCAACTTCTCCATGCCAACCAAGTTGGCACACTGGACTAGTCATATTTGCCTACATTTAGCCCATATCCTTCTACACCCTTCATATCTATATATCTATTAAAATATCTTTTCATGACATTACACAGTTTTGTACTGTCACGCAATTTAATATCTTGAGAATCATAATCATACTTTATTAGCTAGGTATGTTTTGCAACATACGAGAAATTTGATTTGCCATAGCCATACCAATAAAAAGCAACAAGACACACAAAATACATTTTAACATAAACATCCACCTCAGTGACCCCTCCACATTCCTCACTGTGATGGAAGGCGAAAAAAAAGTTAAATCTCTACCCTGCTTTGTCCTCACGCAGTCGGGGGCCTCGAGCCTTCCGTTGACGGGACGATCTTGGCTCCTGTAGCTGGCGGTCAAGCCCTCCACGTCAGGGCAATCAAGCTCCCACATCGGGGGGGGGGGGGGGGGGGGGAGCTCAGCTCACCCGCTCTGGGTTGGAGCTAGTCGAACTTTCTGTGACTTTGGAGCTTCCCAACATCGGCCTCTACCCGAGACTGTGAGCTCCTCGATGTTGAAATCCGCAGGCCGCAGTTGGAGCGTCGATCCTAGGCAAGGGATCACAGCTTCGATGGTAAGTCAATGCCCCGCGATGTGGCTCAAAGTCAGTCTCGAGCAAAGCCGCCAGCTCCTTGATGTTAGGCCACAGAGCGATCGGAGATACATAGAAACATAGAAAATAGGTGCAGGAGGAGCCAGCACCGTCATTCATTGCGATCATGGCTGATCATCCCCTATCAATAACCCGTGGCTGCCTTCTCTGCCTACGATCCGGAAAAAATCGCATCTCTGGCAAGGTAAGAGATTGAAAAAAAGTTTCCCCGACACCCCACATAAAACAAACCGGAGAACATTAACACATACTTTTAAAACACATTAAAAATAACAAAAAAGACGAAAAGACAGACCGTTGGCGAGGCTGCTGTCGCTGACTGCGCCACCCAGTGTTCTCGCGTTTAGATATTCTAGCTGTTATTGATTCTAAAGCAACATCTTTTTCTATCACATTAAGATAATGATTTTACCGCTCAATTCAATATTATTGAATAATACAGAAGATACATTTTATTTTGCCAGTTACTATTATATCTATTACTGGCAGGACATTCCAGACTATAACAACCAATTACCCCCCCCTCCCCCTCCCCTGCCACTGGAAACAAAATGTTCCTCATTAACTCTTTAAAACGCTTCTTGATTTTTGCACACTCCTTACCGTTTAAAGGAATAAGCATTGGTTATTTTTCTCTATTATCCCATATTCTTTCATTCGTAATATACAAACACTGCACCCATACAAGACCTTATTATTCAAATAAGAATGCTTATGGAGAATTAGACAATGCTCCAGTGAGAGCTCAGAGGATGATTATAGTCGAAGGATTTAGCAAACCTTGCATTTGATCTCTGAAGCAACATATTGAATCAAGGATCCCATTTTCTGCTTGCATTAGCATTTACACTTGTCTTATTATCTTCAAAACGTTGGGTTAACCATCTTCTGAGCATCTCTATTCTTGCATGGCCTTTAAGGTGCCAATTAATTTGTTCATTCATCTCTCCTCATTTACCCCTTCAAATTGAGAGGTAAATAAACTAAACGATATCTTGAAAGAGCAGCTAATAAACCTGCTGCCTCACAACTCCAGGAACCTGTCTCTGTGGAGTTTGTACATTCTCCTCTCTAATTGCATAGATTTCCTCCGGGTGCTCTGTTTTCCACCGACATCCTAAAGTCATGAAGATTGATGCATGAATTGGCCATTGTAAATTGCCCATAGTGTATGGGGAGCAGTAGACGTTGAAGAGAATATGGGGATAATAAAACGGGGTTAGTGTAGGATTTTCGTAAATGGGTGAGTAACGGTCGGCATGCACAGTGAAGTCATTCCTCACAAATGTTAAATGTTAAATTTCAGGATCCATGCAAATTTCAGGATCCAGAGTCCAATTCATTAATATATATGAAACTCAGTAAATTAACTGCATGGCACCATGGATAGTACTGAAATCCTAATCACCACCCTAGTGTGGATGGTGCCACCAGCTAGCAAGAGAAATGTTTGCCCAATGGAACAGATAATATCAAAAAGAGAGTCATACAGCACGGAAACAGGCTCTTCCGCCACACTCGTCCATGCAGACCAAGGTGCCCATCGCAGCTAGTCCCATTGCCTGTGTTTGACCCATATCCCTCTAAACCTTTGCTGCCAGTACCTGTTAAAGTGACTTTTAAATTTTGTTATCGTACCTGCCCCAACTGCCTCCTCAAGAAGCTCGTTCCACACGCCTACCAGCTTTGAGTGATAAAATTGCCCCTCAGGTTCTTATTAAATCTTGTCCCTCTCACGTTAAACTTATGATCTTTAGTTCTTGATTCCCCTACCCTGGGAAGAAAAGAGTCTGCATTCCTCTACCGGCTCGTTGCTGCCGGTTGCAGCTTCCAAATGAGAGGGTCGGGGCGGAGCAGTGTTGAAAAACTGTGCAGGACGGAGCAGATATCCATGAAAATATCTTCACGGTCACGGTGGCGCAGCGGTAGAGTTGCTGCCTTACAGCGAATGCAGCGCTGGAGACCCGGGTTCCATCCCAACTACGGGTGCTGTCCGGAGTTTGTACGTTCTCCTCGTGACCTGCGTGGGTTTTCTCCGAGATCTTCGGTTTTCTCCCACACTCCAAAGACATACAGGTTTGTAGGTTAATTGGCTTGGTAAATGTAAAAATTGTCCTTAGTGGGTGTAGGATAGTGTTAACGCGCGGGGATCGCTGGTCGGGAGGACCCGGTGGGCTCAAGGGCCTGTGGTATCTCTAAACTAAACTAAAATATTGTGCTCGGCTTTGAGCAACTACTGAACACTACCTTTTCAATTCTCCAACAATTAAGTCACCAAGATACTGCCATTATTTGAAACCTACGGATCATTTTTGTTGCAATATAAAGCTGGAAGTGGTGCTCTCTGTAATGTTCATTGTGTTGCACAATCTCCAGGTTTTTCTGGATCTTCTCCCTCGATTCTAATCCACTTCTTTTCAATTTCAACCTGCAGTGAAAAAGGTTCCAGAAAAAATAAGGAGGCATTGCAGTACCTAACAGAGAGATAAAAACAGAAAGATGGTGTTGTAACTACTTGGCTTGGCTGAAATGTTTCAATGGGTTTAGGATGAGGTTGGGAGAGGTTGGGGATTAAATTAGGAACCAAGCCAGTGTGGTTTAATTTGAAATGCCAGCACCTTTGCTTCATCATATACAAAAGATCAAGGACTTGGCGGCACCATATCGTACGTAGCGGGTAGAGCTGCTGCCTCACAGTGCCAACAGACCTGGTTCGATCCTGCCCTCGGGTACAGCCTGTGCGGAGTTTGTATGTTCTCCCTGCGACCACATGGATTTCCTTTGGGTGCTCCGGTTTACTCCCAGATCCCAAAGATGTGCGTGTTTGTAGGGTAATTGGCCTCTATAAATTGCCCCTAATGGGAAGGGAGTGGATGCGAAAGTGGGATAACATAGAATTTTGTGTTATTGGTAGTGGACTCAGTGGGCTGAAGGGCTTGTTTCCATGCTGATTCTCTAAATACATATAAATACAATTTAGTAGCAACCTTGGTAGCAAGAGAGCAAAAAGCACAACCGCCAACAGTGGAACATTTAGATCCGGAAATTATCAATCTCGTTTTGCAAAAATATTCTGACAATTTACCGCACAAACAATCTCCAGAGTACAAAAACTTGTAAAGAGGGCAATACAACTGACCTGGTAATGGTATCGAGTTTTTAGGTGAATGTGTTTCTCCGGTTGGATGTCACTCTCTGTGCCAAATGACTTCACTTTTGTTTTGGAAGCTGTTGAGTCAGGGACCTCAAATTCAACAGCAACAAGTGGCTCCCACTCTGAAGGTATCTCCTGGTCTGAACCCAACTCAAGTTTGCAAGAAAAACAATGTGGCTGATCAGATGCTGGAGGGTGAAATAAGAGAATCCATTATTTCACTGTGAAATTATGAGGAATGAATTAACTTTGATCCCATCAAGTACATAAAATGTCAACAAACAAGATGGCTACATATTAAAATTACTGAAATATCCTCAAAAGCACAATTGATGTAACAATGCTATTTCAACTGTCATTATTCTGTCATTGGAGACCCTCGACTTCATTGGAACACTCGGACTATCTTTTACCTGACCTCACTGAACTTTATCTCGGGCTACGTTATTCCCTTTTATCCTGTATCTGTTGCTGCGGATGGCTTGATTGTAATTGTGTAGTCTTTCCGTTTTCTGGATGGCATGCAACAAAAAGCATTTCACTGTACTACGGTACATTTGACAATAAAATTAAACTAAAGATTTTAATTCAATTGTAACGTACATTAATTGACCAGTGTTTTATTAATTGATACATCTGTATTAGATACTGCTTTCCATGAAACAAGTGGTGTATTACTTTGATTTTAACTTCTAAGATTGTTCCTCCAATTCATACCACTTGATCATTTACAAATCTAATTACTTTACCGCTTGAGTCTGTGTCTTGAGCTGTCAAGCCTCGAAGATGCTCTTGTATTTTGAACCCTCCATCCCAAATACCACTGTCAATTTCTCTTTCACTCAGTTTTGTTCAGGACAAAGTGAGAAACTCAGCAGGCATCTATGGAGCGAAGGAAATAGGCAACGTTTCGGGCTGAAACCCTTCTTCAGACTGCTGTGAGTGGGGGGGGGGGGGGGGGGCAGGGGCGGGAAGAAGAAAGGAAGAAGTGGAGCCAGTGGGCTGAGGGAGAGCTGAGAAGGGGAGGAGAAAGTAAGGACTACCTGAAATTAGAGAAGTCAATCTTCATACCGCTGGGGTGCAAACTGCCCAAGCGAAATACGAGGTGCTGCTCCTCCAATTTACGGTGGGCCTCACTCTGGCCATGGAGGATGCCGAGGACAGAAAGGTCGGATTCGGAATGGGAGGGGGAGTTGAAGTGCTGAGCCACCGGGAGATCAGGTTGGTTATTTTGTTCATCTATGTTAGTATCTTCTTCTCATTGTCCAATGTCAACCTCAGTGATTAGCCTCCTGTGAAGCCTTTGGTTGTATTTTTATAAGAAAGGCATTATTGGATTAAGATGGCCTTGGGTTAAAAGTAGCAGAATTTTGTCCTTTCAAATGCCTTGTCTAAGTCCATGAACTTCACAATGAATTGTTAATCATACCCTCCGATCCCTGTGAATTCCGCATCAATGCCACAGAAACGTCACCTATTCCTTTTCTCCGGAGATGCTGCCTGACCCGCTGAGCTACTCCAGCAATTTGTGTCTGCCTATCTATAAGCCTCATTAACATCCTTTTGGTATCTGCCTCCAGCACCACCCCTGTCAATGCGTTTGAGGTCCCCACCACATCATCAGCCTAATTTCCACCAGCCATTCCAGTATCTCCATGTGGATTTTCTTCAATCATGTTATGAAAAATACCTGCATTTTTGTCGGGTAGACAATCAATCCTCCAGACAATTGCCCTGAAAGCATGTTCATATTTGGCAGTGCCAATGGTGACTTGCATCACTGGTTCACCACCTGACATGCTAACAGAGCCAAGCCGCGCATTCCAATTCTTCTTAGCCTTCAAGGACTTCTGTCTGAAAAGATGGACGGTGCGGAATATTTTGAACCAAGCCAAAGGAACAGGAAAGCGTATCATCACGTTTTCACAGTACTTGGAAGGCAGCGTGTTTTGTAGGTTAGAATAAGTAGTAGGGGACATGACAAGAAAGGCTTGCAGTTCTGTGTAGGCTCCATGAACTGTGACCAAACCCTTCAGCAAAAACGGAAGCTGGGGATCATCACAGACAGTTTTGAATCGCATCAGTTCCAGTCTACAGGCATCCGGAGGGGTAAATCTAACAATTCTAGATTTCTCAAACTCATTTTCCTTCACACACTTGTGAACATGGTAATCGCAGATCTGAATCCATGTGCTATCTGTGTCATTTTTTAAGTAACTGCGGTCTTTGATCTGTAGCTGCAAGTCATTGAGAGCTAAGAAACATTCTATATTGCCATTAATGAAGCACAAACAATGAACGCGAGTCGTCACTGAACTTTGAAAGAGCTTTCCTTCCTTTGTAAATGTTCCCCAGAAGTGATCTGTTAGTTCAAGTGTGATGTCTTGCTCTTCGTACACCTTCCTTCGCTGGGTTGGGGGAGGCAGCTTCATTAGTTCCTCTTCAACCGCTGCGATCAAGTCTGTGATATCCCCACAGTCAGTCGTTCCTAACTTCAACACTTGCTCAACCTCTGCCTCATGAAGGACTTCAGGTCTCGGATGATACTTGCGTTTTTCTGTGTACGATACGTGTTCAATCTTCACTGTGTGGATCTTTCCTGACTCCTTGTAGTTCTCCAGCTTGGGTTCTGAGAGCCTGCAGTAAGGTTGCAACTGCAATTCTTTAAAGGGTTTCTCAAGGCCCTGTTCATAATATAATTGTAAAATGCCACCAGCTAGGAGCTTGAGATAGATTGGACCCCATTGACGAGAAGACATCATGTTCTTCTTCTCAGGGATCCTCATCATTAAAGGCCAGCCATCTTTGCACTCACGCCTGAAGAAATCTCTACCAACTGACAAAGACATTTGAGTGTTAAGCTGTTTGCTTCCCGATGTCGATCTCTGTGACAACTGGAAATCATCTGCTTGTATTTTTTCAAGCTTTTGGCAAAGGGCAATCAGAGGAGAATTGCTCTGACTTTGATGGTCTCCTCTGATCTCCTTGGCTGGGTGATTTCCATGAAGGAAAGTGTGCGTTGCGTTAATGCCTGATGCTTTATTGGAGTGGTTAGTCTCCTGTTCACAGTGAGCAGCATCAGTCCGTAAAATACATTCCTGATTCCAAAAAGGGTTGGCGTATCCATTCTCATTATTGTGTGACCTGAAGTGATTGGTTTGCGATTGTTCCTCTACTTTAAATAAGTAGTTATCCTTCGGTGAGCTTGGTGTGATTGGAGTCTGAGACCCAAAGGTAGGGGTGCAAGGAGAGCTGGAACAATGTGGAGAAAGAGGCGTGTTACTTCCAGAGGCAGAAATCCAGGCTGTTTCGTGTGGAGAAGAAAGACTTAACACCAAGCCATTGGACTGCAATCCTTTGAGACCATTATCTGATTTGAAGGAACCTTTCGGTGACTGGAAAGCATTATCATCATCAAATGTAACCCAGTTCGGATAACTGGCGGAGCACATGTTTAATCTGATGCATTTAATTCATAAAAGTCTCCTCTCTGGACTGTTCCAGGAAGTCGCTTGCAGCATGCCTTGCTGAAAAATACAACATAATTAAAAAATGTAAACATTACAACTTTCAGATGGTACTCCAATATCTCTAAATGATGACTAATAACCAATTACAGATAAGCAGATCTACATAATGATGAAGAACAATGAACTGCAGCGTTTACCAAAGAAGACACAAAGTGCTGGAGTAACTCAGTAGGCCAGGCAGCATCTCTGGAGAACATGGGTAGGTGACCTTTCTGGTCGGGGGTATATGGAATGAGCTGCCAGAGAAGGTAGTTGAGGCAGGTACTATGACAGCATTTAAAAGACACTTGGACAGGTAATGGATAGGAAAGCTTATAAGCCAAATGCAAGGAAGTGGGACTAGCTTAGATGGGGCAATTTGGTCGCATGGACAAGTTGGGCCGAATGTATGGCCTATTTCCGTGCTGTATGACTACGAACTGTGTTGACGAACAGTCGGGTGGCTTAGTGACAGTGATAGAGTTGCTGCCTTATAGCACTAGAGACCTGGGCTCAATCCTGTCTACGGGTGCTGTCTGTACAGCATTTGTTCGTTCTCACTGTGACTGCATGAGTTTTATCCGGGTGCTCCGATTTCCTCCCACAACCCAAAGACATGCAGAGTTAATTGGCTTCTATAAATTGTCCCTAGTGTGTAGGATAGAACTAGCGTACAGGTAATCACAGGTCGGTATGGACTCGGTGGCCTGAAGGGCCTGTTACCATGTTGTATCTCTAAACCAAACTAAACTAAACTAAAAAGATCACAGCACAGGCTGGGAAGAATAAAGCTGAGTAGAATTTCAGAATTGGCAGTTCCAACATAGGGAGCATTTATGTCAAACTGTTTGGGCAAGAGTTTCAGGATTTTTTATGGGCATCTATATAAATGTGCACCATGGCCAGGATGCCTCCAGCACTAGCTAAGTATTCTGGAAATTCACAGCAGGATGACCCAAATTTTTCCATCCAGAGGAATAACAAATGGACAGGAAACCACAAATGTTGGGTTTATATTGAAGTCAGTGAAGTTTCTTACCAGTACACACATTCATGCGTTCAACCCTGTTGCTGTATACTGAGTCTCTGTTAATACTGGATAAAAAAATAGATTCCCCTTGGCTGACATTACTGAATGCAATAAGCACCACAGAAAAAAAATAAGGTCTACCCTGGAAATTATACGCATCTAAATGTATCCAAATGTATCATACTCTGTAAACGAATATTAAAGACAGCTTTAATGTTCTTACTTGAATACGTTGTCCTATCTTGCCTTTATAAAATATGATGTACTGCTGAACAGGACAACTGAACAACTCATTATCTCATTCAGAATAGTACAGTCTAGACAACTTAAATATTATCTCCAAACCCATAATCCTTTTACTATAATAATACAAAGAACACTTCTGTGAAATTATATTACATGGATAAAAAAAAGTATCTAGCATTTCTGGCTGGTTTTCACCTCTTCAGAATCTGGAGTTGATAATGCATATTGGGAAATCGTGTGTAGGTTTTTAAACTTTCAAAAGCAAAGAGAGGATAAATGCTTATTAAGCGTTGCGATAGTACCTGCCTCGACTACCTCCACTCCGGCAGCTCGTTCCATACACCCACCACCCTTTGTGTAAATAAGTTACGCCTTATAGGTTCTTATTAAATCTTCCCCTTCCCCTCACCTTAACACTATGTCCTCTGGTTCTTCATTCCCCTTCTCTGGGCAAGAGACTGCGTTGACCCGATCCATTTTTAGTTTTACTGAAACGACGGCTCCATGCAGACAAGAGACAAGCGTCCCCAAGCCTGTACCTGGCATTAACATTCTTGCATGTTTAGTACTCAATTACAACTTAGGTCTCTGCTGTGACAGCCGTCTCTAACACTATTACAGACAGAGATGTTTAAAGTAATTATAGTTTGGACTTGAGACATGACACTCAAATTATAGAGCCATCCTTAACTCTGGCTCCAATATCACAGTAGTAAGAATGCTTTTCATCTTTCCCCCGTCAAACAATACCGTTAGTGTTCTCAAACCTGTGTAACTATTAGCAGCTGGCACCATTGCCTGGCAATAAAACTCTGTTATTTGATTGGAATCATGTGAGATATCGGGTTCAAGAATGGGACAGGAAATACCAATGTTCGTACAATAAATGTTCGTGCTCCGAACGATTTCTCAGCCCCTCCTGCGCCACGCGATGTTCCTGCCTCGGTCCCTTCCTTTTCTAAAGACACTCGGAGAGGGGGGTGGGATCACGGAAAGTGACACGGTTAGTTTTATTTCAATGGAACTGACAAAATTGGCGTTTTGCAGTTCGTGGCCTCTTATCATGCTGTCAAATATGTATTTGATATTTACCAGACACTGGCAAATGGGATTAGTATGGATGGAGACCATATGGAGGCACAAGGAGCTGGGGTCTTGAGCAAAAGCGTGTTGGAGGAACTCAGCGGGTCAGGCAGCGTCTTGGATCCAGAACATCGCCGATCCATTCCAGCAGCAGATGTTGCCTGACCCGCTGCGTAACTCCAGCACTTTGTGTTTTAGTGTGGATCTTGATGGTCAGCACGGACTGGGTGATCCAAGGACCTTTTTCTGACTCTCAGACTCTATATAGTTTTCGCAGTTATTTAAAGCGCTCTTTAAAACAACATCTGAGGGGAAATTATTTCTGCTGATGTGCCGTACGTACAGCTGGTGCCTGATGTTTGTTTCACGCTGCTTGTCAGGAATGCACTGCTCAGTTTACAGAGAAAAAAAAATACTGGCTCTGTACGTCGGGCTGATCCGCGGGTTAAAAATAGCGTGCGACTAAGCTCAGCTCAACAGAAGGAGTTTGGCTTCGAGTGGAGGGGGCGGGGGCGATGGGGGGTGGACTCTGCTCTCCTGGACCAGGTCGGTTCTGGCTTCAGTGATACAGTGTGGAAACAGGCCCTTCGGCCCATCTTGCCCACATCGGCCAACGTGTCCCAGATACACTAGTTGTACCTGCCTGCATTTGGTCCATATCCCACCAAACCAGTCCTATCCATGTACCTGGACAACTGCTTCTTAAACAATGGGATAGAAAACAATAGGAAATTAACTAAAATTTGCGGAAATACTGTGAAAATGGGATGAAGTATCGCACTGGGAAGATTCTTCTGCAAACTTTCAACAACTCTTGTTTTGTTGTTGTTGTTAAATTCAGGTTCTCATAATTTCCAATTTCCAGCAAAAACAAAACAAAGTGTTGGAGTAACTCGTTTTTATCTTCATTCTATCTTCGGTGTAAACCAGCATCTGCAGTTCCTTCCTACTCATTCTTCTACAATTTCTGTTTTCCTCCCATCGCGTCCCCGTTGAATGACAGCGAGTTTTACCGCACAATGTTCCCTCCGTCGACAGGACAAGTTCCCAACACCCTCGGAGACGTTTTCTAAATGTGAAATCGGCAAAAAACGTATGGTAGATATCAGAAATACTTACAGTCGTGCAACGTTACTTATTCGAGTCGTCCACAAGTTCCTAGGGTATCATCCACTGCCTTTTCTAGTCTCTATTATTCAATAATAATAATAATAATAATAATAATAAGAAGACGAAGCAAAGCGGCGAAAAAGAAAATTAAATCTCAAAATGGCCCAGGAGAGCTAAGCGCTTCTGCCTGAGCTGACAGCGAGCTCCCTCCTCTGCTTCGGGCTCCGGCGACTGGGGCAAAGCGAACATTACAAACAAGAACTGGCAAATAGACTTCCGACGCGACGTCGGGACAGAAGCAACATCTTTCAAAACATGTACTTAACTACTGGAGTATATATCTTCCTGCAGGCAGATCTGGGGGGAAAAAACATTGAATTATCTCGGATCTGTTCCCTCTTCCTGTTTTTCTCGGGTTCCAGTCGGTTTTTTGACATGCAGTTGGAATATCGACCGGAGCCCGGGTTTAATCCAAACTGATCTCGATTATAGACTCAAAAAAGCTGGAGTAACTCAGCGGAACAGTCAGCATCTCTGGAGAGAAGGAATGGGTGACGTTTCGGGTCGAGACCCTTCATCAGACTCGATTCGTGGCGTCAGTTACCCGAGAGCGGTTGACAGTCCACGGGACTCAGTGATTCACATCAGGGAGAAAGAAACTCACGGGTCGTTGCGCAGCTCAACAAAGGAATAAGGGGAAATCATTATCTGCATGGGCGACTGCTTTCATGTGAAGCCGGGGGATATCTATCTGCCCGCCTGCAAGAGACACAAATACTGGTGCTGGATTGTGGGAAGCGCAGCAATAAAGGAAGTGAACAGCTTCCAAGTTAAAAAAAAAGTTAGGCAATCTTCGGTCTCCAGAGAGCGCAGACCGTGCCGAGCAATGAAAGGCTGTAAAGAGCAGCCTCGCCTGGAGCAGACTGTTGTTGAGTGGTGGCAGAACATCCAAAGCTGCCCGATGCACCCACTGAAGCGGACAGGGAGACTAATGAGATATCGACGTTTCAAAGTGAATTTCATAAACACCACCGGTTAAAAATGACCTCAAATAACAATTATGTTGTTTGAAAGCATTTGCAAAATGAGCGGAGTACTCTACCGGTAGGAACTGCAGATGCTGGTTTGCAAAAAACATCAAAAGGTACTGGAATGGATCTCTGGGGTGGGGGGTGGTCAGGCAGCGTCGCTGGAGAATATGGATGGGCGACGTTTCGGGTCGGGACCCTTCGTCAGACCTTTACCTCTCTGGGTCGTTATTAGTTCTACATTAGGAGATTGCAACCTGTTGATTTGGAAGATGAACAGTCAGAATCCTGGATCAATGACCCGAAGATCTAAACTCCAATTACACAAGCTCCAAATGCACAGCTGTGGAATTTCAGATCAACTAATAAAATAAATATGTATTTGTTTTATTTTTCTAAAAAAAGCAAGTCTCTGGAATGGAGACCAGGTTAGCATTTGGTCTTGTAGAAGGCAACTTGATTCACCAGCAGGCTTCAGTACCTGAGAAAAAACATTGGAACAAGAAAGAAACCAAGAAATGAAGCTTCATAAGCGGGCTGGAACTAACTTTGTCTCCTTCCACATGGTATCATTTATCTGCAGAAGCTGACCATTGAAGTCATTTATAAGTTACTGGTGAAGCCATGGTCAATCACTGCGCCATCACCAGCTAAATACTGGGCCATTCACATTGTTAATTTAACACTAACCACAACATGTGGCTCTACCCAAAGGTAAACGGAGCCAATGAGAACTTGAGGACCTGATATTGATCCCTGATGACGTCCTCATCTTTGGTGTCAAAGAGTAGACCACTTCCTGGCGTACAGATCTGTAATCCATGATGGTTCCTCACCTGTCTCTCCACTCACAACACTGTTAGTACCCATCTCTGCACTGAAAAGCAGATAGGACGTCTGAAGGTCTTCATGGAGTGTCACAGCAGGGAAGCAGGCCTTTCAGCCCAACTCATCCATACCCACCAAGATGCCTTCCTAAGCTCTTTCCACTTGCTTGTGTTTGACCCATATCCCCCTACATCGTGTGTAGGAAGGAACTGCTGATGCTGGTTTAAACTAAAGGTAGACACAAAAAGCTGGAGTAACTCAGCGGGTCAGACAGCATCTCTGGAGAAAAGGAATAGGTGATGTTTCGGGAAAGGTCTCGACCCAAAATGTCACCTATTCCTTTGAGATGGTGTCAGACCTGCTGAGTTACTCCAGCTTTTTGTGTCTATCCTCCCCCCTACATCTTTCCTATCCATAAATCCATTTCAGTCCACCTTCACCGGTGATGGAAATGGGTTTTAGGAACTAGGGGTACGCTAAGGTCCGTGAGGCGAAGACGCTATAAGCCTCCCATGAGACTTTTTTTGTAATTATGGTAGATTTCAGGGCCATTTTGAGCCTATATGCACAGGTTATAATGATTACATACACATTGCATCAGTAACTCAGTAAAACAAAGATAGGTATAACAAATATATATTTTGGTAAAATATTTTTTTTTCAGATTATTCATAAATTTATTGAGAATAATAAGTGTACAGCTTACAACTTTGCATATCTTGCTATATGTACTATATACATACAATGATCAGCCAATACATGTAGTTTACAACTTCTAAAATCTTGCTATATGTAGTATATACGTACAATGATCAGCCAATATATAAATGTAAGTACAATCTACATTTCTGAAATTTCTACTTATTTATTAATGAACAAACTAACAATTAAGTGAATTACACTCCAGTTTACATTACAAAATGTTCCATCATGGTATATAATCTTCATTTTTTTTCTGTCACCTCCTCTTTCTTTCTGCATGCTGTTTCTTCAGCATGCCTTCGCCACTAAGAAGCCATGTCCTCACATATTCATCGGGGTTGAATCTTGACAGAGGAGGTCCCACCAACTTAATAAATAGAAGAGTTGAGATTTGATCAGTTTGAAGTCTTGCACGTTGTGGTGACATGCAGACATTCATCCACTGAAGCTTCTTTCACATTCTGCTGTTGTAACCGGAATTGTATTTACAGCCATTAGCTGCTGCTGAAAATCTGAATCTAGAGAATCTAATGAAAACCTTCCCTTTAGATTCCTTGAATTCTCTGAAGGCTCTGATACAAAGCCGACCATTTAAGCCAAATTGTTCTGCTATTTCTTTTACATCATTATCCCCAACGGTAAAAAGTGAATCTTCTGGAACATTATTAATATCTAAATATTTCAACTGGTTAATTAACTTTTTACATTTATCATTGGAAGCTGTTGTAGATTCAAGGAGCCTGGATTTCATATTATTGACCAATCTCCTCAAAAACTGTTGTCTACGAATAGTAGGTACTTTACCAGCCCTCAAATTTATCCATTAAATATCATCTGGCTTGTTGCTTTCTCCACTTGAGTATAAAATGTTCCTGGCTTCTCCATTTGACATTCAAGAACCTTGATAGTTTGTTTAATTTCCTCATGTGCTCTACTAAGCGTACAATTTTGGTTCTGCAGTTCAAGTGACAGTTCAGACAACTCTAGCAAACTGTCCATCAACCAGCCCAAATTATTTACGAAAGCTGATGGTTCTAATACTTTTTTCAGCCCCTCGTACTTTGCTCTCTCTGCACTACATTTTGAAGCATCATGGCTTGCATTTCCAAAATGCTCCCAAATAGCTTTATAAGACTGCCACATTGCCTTTACAGTTCGGTTAGACAAAGCAACCCATCTCAGACTGAAAACACAACCAATTTTCAACCGTTGACAGTGAAGAGCCTCAGCGCATGCAGTTAACTCATCCTGATTCTTAGGAGACCTATGATATAAGGAATACAATTTATCACAAAATATCTGAAAATGATTCAAACCTGCAACTTCATTTATAGCATCACCTACACTGAGTTCAAGCCTGTGACTGGCACAGTGCCAAACAGTTGCATTAGGGAAATCATCAAGAAATAGTTTTGCAATCCCTGTATTTCGTCCCAACATTACTGATGCACCATCAGTTACAAGTGATATCACATTTTCTTTTAGGTACTGTATTGAAAAAACCTCTTTGTAAGCAACTTAGAAGCCCATCATATATAGATTTTGCATTTGCACCAAGTTTCATATGTTCTAAGTCAAAATAGAATGATATAGGTTGGGAAGATTCACCAACTGCTGCTCTCAAGCAGACTACTAGAACAGTTTTGCAATTAATAGTAGTAGATTCATCAATCATAATATACATTTTAGATTGTTTTGAAATTATATTTTTCACCAGTGTCTTTTGCATCTGGTTCCCTATGTGGTAAGAAACATCTGCACATAACTTACGAGAGTGGAGAACGTCCCCTAAGTCAATGCCGTTTCTTTCTTGCAGTTCAATATCAGAAGACATATCTGTGTACGGCCTACCTTTGTGTACATAATTATATACAGTTCTAAAAAATCAACCTGTTTTTGCTTCATCCTTTTTCAGTGACATAGTAGGACTCCGGATGCAAGCCTGGGCATTGTCATATGGAGGACAGGCTTGCATCCATGCAGCACGTCCCCCCTCTCCATGTCACTGATCGATCCAAAGGAACAGCAGGGCCGTTACAGTTTGGCACCAGCGCCGTCGCAGGAGCTGCCAGAGCGAGGTTGTAGACAACGACGAAGTGCCTTGGGGGCTCAGACTCCGGATTTTCTTGAGGTTTACTCTTGGAGCCTTTTCCATGACTGGATATGGCCACAAGGCAGTGGAGGGATTAAATCAGATTTTTCCCTCTCCTAGTGACATATACACTGCGTTTTCGATTGCTTTATTTCCAGCTGTTTCATTGATTTTTTGGCATCCGATATGAGCTTCACTATTATTGTGCTTAATTTTTTTTTTCTTAAACTCGTTAACTGTTTTGCTTTGTCATCACTCACTCCTACTACATTAACACTGCACCAGTTACAAGACTAATGAATTCCTTGTGTTCATTCAAGTCCAAGATGACCACACTTGCTGCATACACTACATCCTAGTTTTCTGTTTTTAACAATGAGCCAGGGATATTCTTCCTTTTTCTTTAAGTACATTTCTTGTGCGCAAGAGTCTGGAAGATCATATTTTTCAATATCTTTTGAAATGTCTTCACATGCAGCATCAGGCAAAACAGCTGCATCAGTTACATTATCATTTTCAAGTAATTTAACTTCTTTACTGGCTGAGTGTTTTCATTATCATTTATTTCTTCATCGATCTGAAGACGCTGTCTTTTAAAGTATCCCAGTATGCTCATTTTCACAGGGGTACACAAATCTGAACTTTATAGATATTTGATAGTGATATATAATAAAATATTTCAGCTTGCACTATTGCTAAATAAAACCACCCACAATAAAATATTCACCACTCACGATTTAGGCTGGAAAAAACTATTGGTACTACTTATTTAATTTTCTTCACATCCATTCTAATTTAACTGAAACGCTTAATCTGAAAATGTGGTTTCTTATTGGGGGCAGATAATAGAAAAAGTATTGAATTATCTATAAACCTACCCTAATTCAGGCCTATCGTAACAATTTCTAATTCAAGATCATGTAAAAATGAGTCTAAATACTAGCTACAATGAGTCGAATTTACAATCGATAAAGGCATCTCACAGCAAAAACTACGCTATAGCCACACTATACAAGTTACTACAGTATGTATGCAGTGTTGTCCTCACACTGGAAGACAAATAGATCAACTGGGCTGAAACATTGTCTGTGTATATGCATCCAAAGTTATGCCAAGAAAAATTGTTGGCCAGGTAATCTGAAGCATGTGGCATAAGTAGCATAACTGCTGCCGTGAGGTAACTCATTTATAAACCATTGCGGCAATCAAAATATGTAGTGCAGTTTTTGGTGTGAGACAGCCTCTTGATCTCTTAATTCAACCTTAAATAAGCACATTCATCCCTAAGAGTACTATAAGATGCAGTACATATTCAAGACCTTAAAAAAAGGTCCATGGACCTCAAAGTCAATATATGAATCTAATATTTATAACATCTCATACTTTTAACGAAGTTCCAAGCCAAAGGCTTCACCACATTATCTGTAAGCAACCCTTATGTGTTCATAACCTAGCAATCTATACTCACAAGAATCTATAAATACTACATAATACGATGATGTACTACTGCTAGGATAGAAATCATTTCATTGTAAGGAAGGGCCATGGTTCAATGGTATCACTAACATGCTGTGGAAAAAATACAAAATAATACTCACATCCGAGGTATGATGATTGAATAATATGTAGAAGAGCAGTGTACTGTTTCACCGTCTCTGCTGTACCCTGTATGACAGACTCTGACGGTATCCTCTCTTACTGACGATTATGTAGCAGCAAGTGGCGGGATTATGTGAGGTCATGGTTCATGCTCATACGCCAGACCCCGAGTAATTAGTTCTTTAATATTTTGTGCTAGATTTCTGTGTTGTCCGCAACTAAATACATGTAGGCCAATATTACTAAATTTTGTACATCGAATATCTATCACAACAAATTACAGTATTGTATACAGAATACTTGTAAAATTATATGATTTTACAATAACAGTGAATCAAAAAAAATAGCAAGTAGAAACTTCCAATATGCTGTGTGTGGGACATACACGGCCACACCCAGTAAATCAGTTAGGGCTGATCACCCTAACCACCTTGCTAGCTTGCCAGCATGCGCGTCCCCATGTCTATTAATTCCGTAAAGAAAGATTGTGTTTTTGATTTGATAAGATAACTTAATGTGTTGTTTATGAGGGCTGAGTAAAATATGCAAGCATAATTATAGCAAATAAACACATTAATTTTAATTGCTAGAAACTTGACAAAAGATAGCTAATAAACATCTCTGACTCCCTTCTAGTACAGAAATTGGACACAAACTGGAAACTGAAAAGTAGGGGAATGCCGTCCCCCTGTGTACCCCCCCCCCCCCCCCCCCCCACCCCCCCCCACCCCATTTCCATCACTGACCTTCACAAGCATTGTTGAGGAAACAATCCAGAGAATATCACCGTTCCCAAATAATCAGAGCCACATTGCACCATTTTTGAAGTTTGGAGCCACAAGAACTGTCCACAATGTTAAAGGATTAGAATGCATTCCATGCTGATTCCATCCTGGATTTTGACCACTGGTTTAATGCATCCTCAGAGCCCACACATGAGGCACCAAAGGTCAGCACCAATGCTGAAGCAACAAACATCAGATGCTATGCCAACCTATTACTAATTGGATGACGTGTCTCAAGAAGATGGTCAACATCTACATTCTGAGAACAAATATATGTATAGAGTCATGGCCAGGGAGGGTGGGGTCAGGGGGATAGTGAAGACATCACTGGCTTTGGATCTGGGGTGAAACAGTGTCAAAAGGAGGTCATGAGTGAGGACTCAGGAGGTGTTATGGAGTAAGGGGATAGGGGGAAAACAGGAGAGAGGGAAAGGAGAAGGGTCCAGGATGGTTTGGTTTAGTTGAATTTAGAGATTCAGTATAGAAACAGGTGCTTCGGCCCACCGAGTCCATGCCAACCAATGATCACCCATACACTAGTTCTATCCTGCACACTAGGGACAATGTACAGAAGCCGATTAACCTACAAACCTGCACGTCTTTGGAATATGGGAGGAAAGCAGAGCATCCAGAAAAAATCTACATGGTCACAGGGCGAACGTACAAACTCCATACAGACAGCATCTGCAGTTAGGAAGGAACCTGGATCTTTGGTGCTGGAAGGCAGCAACTACCGCTGCACCACTGTGTCACTGGTGATGGGAAATGGGAACAGAGGATAGTGGGAGGCTTTGGTTAAATCTGCAGTAGGAGATGGGGTGAGCCCTCTGTGGTAGGGGGCAGACTTTGTGAAAGGGTTTGTAACTATCCATCAGTCTCTCTCTGTTCCTGCTCTGTAAACTCTCTACTTATCTCAGCTCCGTCGGACCAAACCCAGGGCCACCCCAATCACCAACATGAGCCTCCAACATTGAGTGTGATGACCCAGTCACACTATATGGCCTGGAAGCCCTCAGCTGCCAACAATCATCAGAGGAATGGGCTTTTCATTTTGCTGGTGGTTTTATTTTAATAACAGTAAGCAGAACCAGTAAGCTATTATGTGTAAGGGCTACTGCCAGCAAAATCTCACATGATAGCCCAGGAGCGTTCTTCGTAGCTTGTGACGGTGGGAAGGTTTTGGCTAATATTTGTAGATTTATTTTCCTCATCTAGTTTATGTCATGTCTATATTACTTTCACACTGTTTGGTCAGTTAAATGTTAATAATGGCAAAGGAAAAGCTTATGCCCGCATTTTCCTTCAAACCCATCAGACAAGGCGACTTCATTCTAATCTGAGTTAGACAGCTGGGATTTGCCTGAACATTGTTTCCTGTGAAATTTATTTGGCTCTTTGCATACATGTGGCTTCCAGCTCTCGGTAATAATTTTAAAATAATGTTATGTATTTTCTGGTACTAGGTTCCAATTCTCTCAATGACAGCATTTAAAATTATTTATTCCTGGGTCCTTACCAAAATCTTGAGGCTGAATCTCTTTAAAAAATGTAATAAAATATTTCTGGAATTTTGTTTTCTATGGCTGCTCATTTCCTGTCAGTCCCACATGATCAGCCAATTTACTATCTTCAACTGGTTCCTATGGAAAAAGTTGGTATATTATTTCAAAGTTTTATTTGAGCTTTCTTTCCCGTTTCCTCTGAAGTTATCTACATCTCCTGAGCTGCCATAAACACCTGTTAATCCCCGATAGCTCACTCAAGAGGCAAATTGTCATCTATTAGGTTAGGAAGCAAGTACCCATAAATCATTCATCCACAGGACTTACAAATTGGACACAACACCATCTTCCACAGGCAAAACACAAAGTGCTGGAGGAACTTGGATCAGGCAACGTTATTGGAGGAAATGGACGTACACAATTTGGGTCAGGACCCTTCTGTCTGAAGATGGGTCTTCCATTCCATTTCCGCCACAGTTCGGTTTAGGTTTGGAGATGAAGCAGGGAAACTGACCCTTCGGCCCAGCGAGTCCATGCTGACCATTGATCACCCATTCACACTAGTTATCCCACTACACACCAGGGGGCACCTTACAGAGGCCAATTAACCTACAAACCCGCAAATCTTTGGGAAGTGAGAGGAAACCAGAGCACCCGGAGAAAACCCATGTGGTTAAGGGGCAAAAGTGCAAACACCACACAGATAGTACCCAAGATCAGAATCAAACCCAGGTCCTATTTTTTTGGGGGGGATGCGTTCGCAGCCATTTATCTCTCAGCCTTGATCACCTTTAGTGGTGAGCCCTGTTTTTGAACCATTGCAAGTTTTCTGGTGAAGGTACTTCCAGTATGCTGTTTGACAGCTAGTTCCAGGATTCAGACACAGAAACATTGAAAGTCTAGCAATATATTTCAACGTCAGGATCGTATGCAAACTGTAGGTGCACCTGCTGGTACTGGAGTTCCCATGCACTTTTTTGCCTTTGTCCTATTTGGTGGTGGAGGCTGCAGACATGGTTGTGCTGTTGGAGTTCCCTGGAGCATTGGAGACTGAGGGGAGACCTCATAGAGGTATATGATCCATGAGCTGCATAATTTATTTTAGATATACAGCGTGGAAACAGGCCCTTCGGTCCACTAAATCCGTGCTGACTAGCGATCCCCGCACACTAACACTATCCGTACACACTAGGGACAATTTACAATTATACCAAGCCAATTAGCCTACAAACCTGTATGCCTTGGGAATGCAGGAGGAAACCGGAGATCCCGGAGAAAACTCACGCAGGTCATGGGGAGAACGTACAAACTCCGCACAGACAGCACCCGTAGTCAGGATCGAACTCGGGTCTCTGACACTGTAAGGCAGCAAATCTACCGCTGCGCCACAGTGCCACTCCATAGGTTAAATTGTCATGGTCTTTTGTCATGGATGAGTCCAGCACCAGAAGGCATAGCATTAAGGTGAGAGGAGAAAGAGCTGCCAGAGGAAGCTGTGGAGCCAGGTACAAAGGCATCGTTTAAAAGAAATTCAGACAGGTACATGGATAGGAAAAGTTTAGCAATATGGGCCAAAAGCAGGTAAATAGGACTTGCACAGTTGTAAACCCTGGGCAGTATGGAAGAGCTGGGCTGAAGGGCCTGGTTTCCTGCAGTATAACTCTATGACTATCGGTTGCCTGCTGCGCCACCATCATACCAGGCAATTGTGGGAGATATCTGTCAATGATGAGACATGATTACCCGACCCAAAACGTCACCCATTCCTCTCCAGAAATGCTGCCTGTCCTGCTGAGTTACTCCAGCATTTTGTGTCTACCTACACTAAATGCAGACAGAGTTAAAAAATGTCACCGTGCCCATATAATTTACTTGGTGAAAAAATACTGAAATCCTCTATTTGACATTTGAATATTCTGGCGTTTAACAGTAGTATGCTGCGGCATTAAAGTTAAAATGTTTTGGTCAATATATAAAAAGCACCTGAAGTATAGCCAAGAACTATACAACTCTCATTAGAGTAGTCATGAGAGACAAGCCTAAAATTTTCCACTTGCAAGCTAAGGGATATTGAGGCCAATTACAACATATCCAACAGTGTCCAGGGGAGCAGGAACAACTCAGTCATCTACAAGTCAAACAAGGGTTCATGTCTGATTAACTGTAGAATAGTGTATCACCTTAAACTGTACTGAATTATACAAATTTATGAAAAGTATAGTCTACTAATGATAATTTTGCAACTATGTATTTTATATTAAAAAATGGCACAAATTGGTCAGCCCTGGCATGAGAAGGGGAATTTTGTCCAGTGCATTCATGGTATTATTCTGGAATCTTGCCAACTTTGTATATAGCAAAGAAAAGTGATCAAACTTATGTTTGTATACACAGACATTTAAAAAAAAAATTGTTGGATTATGCAAATAACATTTTCAACCCGAGGACGATTGACAAGATGCATATTTCAACCCTTTTGCTTTTAATTGGAAACCATAAATCACAAAATTTTCTCTCCTTCAGTTGTGGACGCAGCCCAGACCACATACCAACCTCCCTGCCATTAACTCCATCTACACTTCACGCTGCCTCGGCAAGGCCACCAACATAATCAAGGACGAGTCTCATGGCAGTCACTTCCTCTTCTCCCCTCTCCCAGCAGGCAAGAGGTACAAAAGTGTGAAAACGTACACCTCCAGATTCAGGGCAGTTTCTTCCCAGCTGTCAACAGGCTACTGAACCATCCTTTCAACAACTAGAGAGCAGTCCTGAGCTACTATCCACCTCATCGGAGACCCCTAGACTATCTTTAATCAGACTTTACCTTGTATCTTGTACACTATGTTCAGCTCGATTGTAATCATGTAAAGTTTTTCCGCTGACTGGATAGCATGCAACAAAAATCTTTTCACTTTTACCTTAGTATATGTGACAACAAATACATTGATAGAACATTGATATATGAAAAAAAAGGGTAATTCACAAGAGTAATCTGAAATAGTGAAAAGGAAATTTTGTTTGGGAGTACAAAAGTTTGATTGAGTGATTGATCAATTGAAAGACATTGCATGGAAACAGGCTCTTCAGCCCACCAAGTCCATGCCAATCATCGATCACCCGTTCACACTAATTCTACGTTATTCCACTTCCTACAAACTATGTACAATTTACAGAGTCCAATTAACATACAAACCAACATATCTTTGTGACATGGGAGGAAATCAGGGCACCCGGAAGAAACCCACATGGTCACAGAGAGAACATACAAACGCCACACAGACAGCACCCAAGATGAGGGTTGAATGAGAGTCTCTGGTGCTGTGAGACAGCAGCTCTACCAGCTGTGCCACTGGACCAATAATTGTATTTTAAGGAAATTCCTTAAAAAATGGTAAACTGGAGAGGCATTGGTAGATGATTCCAGAACATGCAGCCCAAAAGGTTTAAAGTAAGAGCTGATGGTGAGACATGGTTGATGAAGCCGCAAGCATGCTCTCAGCTTTTAGGGGAAGTAAACACATTCTGTGACAAAGGAGCAAAACACCGAGCAGATGGGAAGCACGAAAAATGGACCATAGCTACTGGAGCAGAAAGAGAAACGTCCCAGTGGGGAGACAAATCTGTGCCCTCTCAAAACCTGGCACTGGAATCAATAAACCAACAGGAAATAATGACAGAGCAGCGACAAAGATGGAGGTCACATTAAGATAAAAAAAAGCAACAGAAAAATGCACCAGTCCAAGAGAAAGTGGGTTTCTGTTCAAGACCTACTACAGCAGAAGGGTTAAACTAAAGCTGTCGGTACAATAGACAACATCTTTAAATCATAGTTGATATCAGCAATGGTTGGGCAATAGGCATTGTAGATTGGAGTGGATTACCTTAAGATGATGAAGAGAATCAAGGCAGTTGATACCTAGAGTGTGGTCTAGATTAAAGCACTTGTGATAGCAGAATAATCTAGGAAATCAAAGTCAAGAGTGTTTTGTCACGTCCCAAACAAAATTAATAAAATTTGTACTTGCAGCAGCAATAACATAGTATATATACCCAGGAATGTGAAGCTTTTAACTCTCACCACCATTGTCCGGTCGATATAGACAGATTTGTGAGTCCTCATCCTTCATCTTCCACAAGTCCACAATCAGTTCCTTGGTCTTACGGACATTAAGAGCAAGGTTGGTGTGCTGGTACCATTTGGTCAGTCGATCAATCTCCTTTCAATTCTCCGAGTACGAGTGAATTTCACTCATTTTTATTTAATACTTTACTAATCATTTACTAATACTTTACAACATGAACCAGCCTCACTAGTTGACAATCACATTAATAAAGACATTTGGTGCTCTAACTAATGAAATGTTACCCCAGATGAATGAATAAATGAAATAAACGTTAAGATCACGTGACATGTCACAGCGAGATTCGTTTTGCATACACCCGTATGCAAAGATGCATCACCTATGGGGCGCCAGCAGTTACAAAGTATCCCATTTAGTCCCCAATGGCCTTTCTTTGTTCTCGACGTCCTCCCCCCAATGCTGTGTCCCCCTTTGTTAAGAGCGGTACCTCCACGACAGATCCCCCTTTGTTCTCGACCCTTCCCCCCACGCTGATTGACAAGAAACATATTTCCATCCTTTTGCTTTTAATTGGAAACCATCTTTCACAAATTTGTTTTTCTCTCCTTCTAGTCTCCATGAGACTAGAGGTATTATTTCTGCAGTGACATACCAGACTCTCAATTGATACATTTATTAAAAATGCATACCAGTACATTTTTAAAGACAGGCTGCTATTCGACTACAGCTCGACGTACACTATCATACCTTCCAAAATCATCACCGATCTCCAGGATCTGTGCCTTCCTTTGCAACTGGATCCTTGATTTTGTTATTGGAAACCTCAATCAGTGCCGATTAGTAACATCTTCCCTTATTGACCATCAACACAGTTGCACCTGAAGGCTGTGTTTAGACCCAGGCTCTACACTCTTTACACCCATAACTATGTAGCTAAGTACAGCTCGAATGCTATCTATAAATTTGCCAATGAATCCACTGGAGTTGACTGAATCACCAATGTTGATGAGTCAGTGTACAGGAGAGAGAGGACATTTGGTTGATGTCCCATAGCAATGTCTTGCTCAGGACAAAAGCACTAATCATTGATTTTGTATGTCTTAAACTGAACTAAATTGACTTTGAAATGGGGAAGTTACCAACGTACTGTAGAGAATATCCTGACTTGCATCATGGCCTGGTACAGCAATTCCAACACAGGAATGTACAGTGGCTTGCAAAAGTTTTCATACCCCTTGAACTTTTCCACATTTGTCACGTTACAACCACAAACATAAATGTATTTTATTGGGATTTTATATTAGAAATATGAATTTTTGGTTAGGAGAAATCGATAATAAACCAAATTGGTTAAAAATGGAAAGAGAAGACTGTTTTCCATTTGAAATTAGCTCTATAATATTTGCTAATACTAATGTACCTAAGAAAATTTATAGTGAAAATTTGATAATAGAAAGTGGAATACGTATTTGGAAACAAATAAAGAAAACACTAAAACTAAAATTTATACCGCTAGGTCTTACAATTGCCAACAACTTTACGTTTAAACCGTCAATGATGGATAAAGCTTTTATACAATGGAAAAATAAAGGAATTTTAAATATAGGGGATCTTTATAAGGATAATTCTTTTCTTTCATTTCAAGAATTACAACAAACCTACGGGCTTCATAATAATGAATATTTCAGATATTTACAAATCAGAAACTATATCTCTGCAAATACACAAGAACTTAGAAATAGAAAAGAGTGAAATTTTAGATGAATGCTGAATAAACATCCAAATACAGAAAAAATGATATCATACATTTACAATATTTTGTTGGAAAGTGATATTCCATCATCGGAAATACATAGACAGCGCTGGGAAAATGAATTAAGTCAAATAATAAGTCCAGAAATATGGGAAGATAAGCCTACAACATATACATTACTGCTCTTTAAATGCTAAACATGCTCTTATACAGTTTAAAATTTTACATAGATTACATTATTCTAAATCTAAACTACATAATATATTTCCAAAACTATCACCTATATGTGATAAATGTCAAATCTTAGAAGCAACTTTGTCACACTCATTTACTAATTGTACGAAGATTTTAGAATATTGGAATGAAATATTTAAAATAATCTCGAAAGTTATTAATATTACTATGATTTATGACCCAAAGTTAATCATACTTGGAATACCGGAAACGGAACAAATAATTACAAGGAATCATAGAACTTTTATCGACTATTCTTTAATAATTGGGAAAAAAATTAATATTAAAATTTTGGAAAGGCCTGTATCCCAACAATTAAAATGTGGAATACAGAAATGACGGAGACACTTCACTTGGAGAGATTGAGAAGACTTGTCCTTATGGACAGGTTAGATCTCTTCAAGGAGATATGGTCTCCCTATATTAAATATCTACAGGGTCACAATGGTTCGGTGCAGGGACTTGACTGAGGCCTGAATATCTGAATGGATGAAGAAATACACATAACAAATCATGAATGTATCTCCAAGATTGGATTATTTAGTAATACTTCAATCTCCATCAAACTTTTCACATTTTCTTTTCTATTTTCTATTCTTTTTCTCTATCTTCCTATCTTTAATTAAGGAAAAAAATTATAGAAACATATTATATAAATTTTTAATACGTACACACTTATTTCTGTTCGTATGAAAAGATTATAGATGTCTTAAACTTGTAATTATATAAAAACTATGTATTTTTCAATTATACAATAATTATGAAATATAAAGTTAACAATAATACAAACATTATTAATATTTTGATAACATTATGAATATCAAAAAACTTTGTTTAAGATTGGGTACTACGTAGTTATATTAGCGGGGATTTCTATTTGGTAATTAGAAGAATATCTATGATTTGAGAAATCTAAGTGTAATTACTTATTTTAGGAATATACTACATATACTCCCAATTATATAAAATAAATAACAATGAAATGTATAATGGATAATATTACAATTAACATAAATAGTATTAATCGATAGTCAATATGTTATAATTTTAATATTACATAAACTCTCAATGTCGTTATAAGAGTGTACTTGGTATATATTGTTTCTACAATAAAAAAATTATTAAAAAAAAACAAAAAAAAAAAACAAACATAAATGTATTTTATTGGGATTTTATGTGATTGACCAACACAAAGTGGCGCATAATTGCGAAGTGGAAGGAAAATGATACATGGTTTTCAAATATTTTTACAAATAAAAAACTGAAAAGTGTGGCGTGCAAAAGTATTCAACCCCCTTTACCCTGATACCCCTAAATAAAATCCAGTGCAACCAATTGCCTTCAGAAGTCACCTAATTAGTAAATAGAGTCCACTTGTGTGTAATCTAATCTCAGTATAAATACAGCTGTTCTGTGAAGGCCTCAGAGGTTTGTTAGAGAACATTAGTGAACAAACAGCATCATGAAGCCCAAGGAACACACCAGACAGGTCAGAGATAAAGTTGTGGAGAAGTTTATAGCCAGTTTAGGTTATTAAAAAAATATCCCAAGCTTTGAACATCTCACGGAGCACTGTTCAATCCATCATCCGAAAACGGAAAGAGTATGGCACAACTGCAAACCTACCAAGACATGGCTGTCCACCTAAACTGACAGACCGGGCAAGGAGAGCATTGATCAGAGAAGCAGCCAAGAGGCCCATGGTAACTCTGGAGGAGCTGCAGAGATCCACAGCTCAGGTGGGAGAATCTGTCCACAGGACAACTATTAGTCGTTCACTCCACAAATCGGGCCTTTATGGAAGAGTGGCAAGAAGAAAGCCGTTGTTGAAACAAAGCCATAAGAAGTCCCGTTTGCAGTTTCCCACAAGCCATGTGGGGGACAAAGCAAACATGTGGAGGAAGGTGCTCTGGTCTGATGAGACCAAAATTGAAGTTTTTGGCCTAGATGCAAAACGCTATGTGTGGCGGAAAACTAACACTGAACATCACCCTGAACACACCATCCCCACTGTGAAACATGGTGGTGGCAGCATCATGCTGTGGGGATGCTTTTCTTCAGCAGGGACAGGGAAGCTGGTCAGAGTTGATGGGAAGATGGATGGAGCCAAATACAGGGCAATCTTGGAAGAAAACCTGTTAGAGTCTGCAAAAGACTTGAGACTTGGGCGGAGGTTCACCTTCCAGCAGGACAACGACCCTAAACATACAGCCAGAGCTACAATGGAATGGTTTAGATCAAAGCATATTCATGTGTTAGAATGGCCCAGTCAAAGTCCAGACCTAAATCCAATTGAGAATCTCTGGCAAGACTTAAATTGCTGTTCACAGACGCTCTCCATCCAATCTGACTGAGCTTGAGCCATTTTGCAAAGAAGAATGGGCAAAAATTTTGGTCTCTAGATGTGCAAAGCTGGTAGACACATACCCCAAAAGACTTGCAGCTGTAATTGCAGCAAAAGGTGGTTCTACAAAGTATTGACTCAGGTGGGGTTAATACTTTTGCTCGCCACACTTTTCAGTTTTTTATTTGTAATAACATTTGGAAACCATGTATCATTTTCCTTCCACTTCACAATTATGCACCACTTTGTGTTGGTCTATCACATAAAATCCCAATAAAATACATTTACATTTGTGGTTGTAACGTAACAAAATGTGGAAAAGTTCAAGGGGTATGAAAACTTTTGCAAGCCATTTTATGTGGCTGCAGAAGATGGTGGACTCAGACTGGTCCATCACAAGCATAACCCTCCCCTCAATCAAAACCATCTGCATGAAGCGTGCCTCAAGGCAGCGGCATCTTTCAAAGATCCCCACAATCTAGGCCCTGCCTTCTCCTCACAGCTGCCATCGAGCAGGAGATACAAAATTCAGAAGACCCACACCACCAGGTTCAGGAGCAGCCACTTTCCTATCAGATTCTTGAACCGACCTACATAACCCTAAACCTACCTCAACAAGTTCCAAACTATGGTCCACCTCTTGCACCATCATGGATTTGTTTTATTTTTAACTATGGTTTTTCCCCGTCTTTTAAGAAATTTGTGTAATTTATGTATAATCTGTACTTGTGTTTTTTTCTGAGTCCATGTGCCTGTGAAGCTGCTGTAAGTGAGATTTATTGCACATATACCTCGCCTTAGATGTGCATATGACAATAAACTAGACTACTCCTGACATAGTGTGCCAAAGATCCTGTTTTCATGCCGTACGACTATGACAATAAATCTTGCTGCAAAGATCAAAATCAACACCACAAAAGATTAGCTAATCAGTATGACAGTGTTTGTGGGAATGATGTGTTCACATCGACTGAGATTTGTACATAACAGTGATTATACTTCAAAAGTACTTAATTACAAGTCCCAAAGTGCTTTGCGGAAAGAACCTGTGAAGAGATGTTGCATGGATGTACACTTTTTTTCTAAATCACGATAAGAAATGGCAAACAACCTGTTATTTCAATTGCATAATAACATAAAACAGTCCAAGTGTGCAGTGCAGTGTACTTTTTTATTGATTACTTCTCCATTAACATACATTTCAGTGAATAGATTTCTGCACTCATATTTTCTGGGGGGAGGAAATAGCATAACAATGTTGTTTGGAGAAAAAAAATGAAGCAAGATGAGCAGACTATCAACACAGAGGGTGAAAAGCAGGAGTAAAATGGATGTTAGAATTGCGCTCCACATTTTAAGAAATCAAAACACTTGCCAGGAACAATGTGCTGTATTTTTTCATTTAAGAAATAGTTACACAATTATCACACACATTGTCACATAATTCAATGTACAAAACCATCTTTATGGATTTTCACAAGTAAAATGATTTAAAAGCAATTGTTCCAAATCACATATTGAATGGAAATGTCATAGGTACATTATTTTTGGATATGTTTGAAGTGTCAGAATATGTTCATACAATGTTAAGGAATTATACAAAAAGTCCCTTCAGGTATAATTTTCTTTTGATTTCTCAGCTCTACATTTCCACTATCATCTCACATCTATTCTCCCAGAATGAACTGTGATACTATTCTTCATTTGGCATGAATCATTACTGCAGAAAACAGTGGTTGCATCTTTTGTGCACGGGCCTCCATCTGAATGGTGCTTTGGATGTTATCGACTTCTGTTTTTCTTAGCATTACCCTTCAGGAAAGAAGAAACAACCAAATGGTTGATCAACATGACTGGAACTTTGATCGCCGGCATCATTTCATTATATCAGGGTGTTGGTTATATCCATCAAATAACATATCTTTCTAATATCAGTTGGATGAAAACAAAATAATAGCAGAACAAATAACAATACTTGTGTAGGAAGGAACTGCAGATGTTGGTTTAAACCACCAAAGATAGATACAAAAAGCTGGAGTTATTGAAGGGCCATACAGGCGTCACCCCGCGACATGTCACCTGTATGGTCATGAGTAGTGGCCCAAAGAGTCATACCTTTTTCTGGTCGCTGCTGGATTTTCAACATGTTGAAGATTTTCGGCAACTTGCTGCGACTATGACGGGTGCCAGCAAGTCGCCGAAAAAAATTGCGTAAGTGGGACAGGACAGGCCCTTCAGCGGGTCAGACAGCATCTCTAGAGAGAAAGGAATGGGTGACGTTTCGGGTCGAGACCCTTCTTCACACTGAGAGTCAGGGGAAAAGGAAACGAGGAATAGGCGGTGATATAGAGAGAGAAATAGAACAAATGAAAGATATACAAAAAAATAACAATGATAAAGGAGATAGGCTATTGTTATAGGTAAGAACGAGTTACAATGAGACTCAACACTGAAGTTAGTACAATGACTTGGGTGGGGGAGGGACAGAGAGTGTTGCAAGGGTTACTTGAAGTTAAATAAATCAATATTCATACCGCCCAAACGAAACATGCCACTGGATTGTAAGCTGCCCAAGCGAAAATAATAATTTGTGCATTTTGAAAGTCTGCTCAAAGATGAGAACAAAATAATGCACATTGTTTGTACATTTTCTCCTCTTCCCCCTTTTCAAAAATATCTGCGCCATTCACCAATTCCGAACTCGTATGGCAATACCACTGACTAGTTGTTAGGTGCTGACTCATCCATAGATTTCTTTACTGAGGTACAAGCAAGTAATAATTTACATTTCATATCAAGAGAGGCTAGGCAGCCTGGGTCTATATCCTTGGAGTTCAAAGGAATATGGGGTGACCTTATTTAAATGTATCAAATCCTAAAGGGGCTCGACAGGGTAGACATTGAGATGTTTTGAGTCATAGTTCTTATTTCTTACTAAGAGGCTGGTTCTTTAAAAAAAAGTGTGTGACAATTCTCCTCTCCAAGGGTGGTGAATCTCTAACATTCTGCACTCTCACCCCAAGGGTGGGAGAGGCCAAATCATGAGATACCTTCATGGTGGAAATAGATAAATATTTGAAAGATTAAGGAATTAAGGGTTACAGTGAAAAGGCACAGAAGGAGTTGAGGAATCATAGATTAGCCATGATCATATTGAAAGGGCAGGTTTGAGGGGCCTGTGATCTACTTATATTTCCTAGTGTTCTTGACTAAGATTTCATGACCTGGTGTTACCTATCCTTTAGTTGAAGGGTACAATGTTAAGTAATAATTAATGCAAGCCCATTCAAAGAAATAGACCCATGTTTGAACATTTTAACCAAATGGAAGAGAAAATGTGAGCTAAACTCCAAATGAATTAAATCAAAATCTGTTGATTACCATCAGATTGTGTAAACATTGTTCAGCTGCTTGATCAATCATCTAAAATGTTATGCATTTTGGTTTCATTGTCAATCAAATATTCAAAGTCTCCACGGACTTTTCCTTTCCATGTGAGTAAAAAGACCAGACTTTCAACTGCGCACATTGAAAATGCAGAATACACACACGCACGCCAAAACAAAAAGAATTATCAACTTGACATTTTCCCCCTCCAAGAATTTGCCTGCGAAAAATTCCCACTTATCTACATTTCCACTTTCTCTTGGTCTTCCTTTAATGTATGTACATGGCAAGAGTTATCCATCTATATGCTATCTTTTCTGCGAGAGATCTATTTCAAAAACAGCATTAAATTTGAAATTGATTCTAACTGGCTCTCAGACCATAAACTTCTCCCAGTCCACATGCTTTTCAAAAGTTAAGCACCAATTCATCAGCCTGTATTCTTGTAGAACCATGGAATTGCAGATGCAGGTTTACACCAAAGATATACACAAAGTGCTTGAGTAACTCAGTGGGTCAGGCAGGGATTGGTGAGGTTTTGGGTTGGGAACTTTCTTCAGTCTGAAGAATGGTCCCGACCCGAAACGTCACCCATTCTTTTTCTCCAGAGATGCTGCTTGACTGGCTGAGTTACTCCAGCACTTTGTTTCTATCTTTAAACTGTATTCTTCATAAGGAATAATGGACAAAGTGCACACAAGAATGTCAAGCAATTTGGAGATGAGAATAGAGATCAGAGGTCGGCAGAAAACACATCATTAGATTAGTGCTGGTAAAAGGGCTTCTCACACTCTCAAGAGGACTGGGGGCCATAACAGTATTCTAAATTTAGGCACGTTTTTTATAAGGAGTAAAAGCTGTATAGCATGGAAACAGGCCCTTTTGCCAATCTTGTCCATGTTGAGCATACTGGGCTACTATTTGCTTGCATTTGACCCAAAATGCTTCCTATCCATATCTGTCCAAATGTCTTTTGAAGTAATTATATCTACTTCTTCTGCAGCTCATTCCAGTTATGGACAAACACCCGAGTGAATTTGTTGCGCCATAGGTCTCTCTTAAATTTCTCCCCTTGCACTTTGGGCCTATTCCTTCTTGCGTGCGGACAGGACATCGAAGGTTGAGAAGCCGAAGCCAAGAAGTGGAAGGGGGGGAGCTTGAGCTTGCATTTGTAAAATGGTGGCAGTGACTCTGGGCTGCTGTGATTGCCACAGAGGCTTTTCAACGTGAAGTTCGTAAATATTTAAATTGTTGTACCTTGTTACATTTTAAAATAGTTAAATTGTTGTACCTTGTTACATTTTAAAATATTAAATAATAAATTTGTTTGTGTATTCTTGCAGCAAATATAGATTTTTTAAAGTGTTTCAGACCAATTTATCATTTTGGCTTCATGTGCGTTCAGCGTCAGATTTGTTTTTCAGCTTAAAATCTGACGGAACGAACATGACGTCGAAAAGCCTCTGTGGCAATCGCAGCAACTTGTAGTCACTGCTACCACTACAAACGCAAGCTTAAGCTCCCCCCCCCACCCTCCCTTCTCCCTACGGCCAGTGATGCACATCACTGCCTTTGTGGCAATTACAGCAGCTTGGAGTCACTGCCACCATTTTACAAATGCAAACTCAAGCTCTCCCCCACCCTCCAGTCTCCCCCCCGGCCAGTGATGTGATGGACGCGGGGGTCTAGACCAATCGCTGACAAGGTCTCGGACAAATCCCGTTCCTGGAGACGTCACGTCCGTTTGGTTTCGTATCCTATCGGCGTCCTGTCCGTTCGGGTTCGTATCCTTTCGCCGTTGTGCCCGTTCGGTATCTTGGCTTCCAGTTCTTTGGCTTCGGCTTCTCGTCCTTTGACATTCTGTCCGGTTACCAGTCCTTCTGGTGTTTGAATCCTCTTTTCCGGGGAAAGAACTGTGAGTGTTTATCCATGTCCCTCATGATCTTGTACACCGCAATAAGGTCACCCCTTCGCCTCCACTCCAATGAAAAAAGTCCCAGCCTGTCCAATCTCTCCCTATAACTAAAGCCTACAGGTAACATCCTTTCGAACTTAATGATTTCCTTCCAATAGCTGGGTGACTAGAACTGCACAAATTATTCCCAGTGTGGTCTAATTTGACGTACAGCTGCATCATGAAGTGCCAACTTTTGTACTCCAAGCCTCCAGTGTGTTAAACAACTACTCCACACGATCCCAGTTTGTCACTTTCAAGGAACCATGCACATGATCAGTCAGATCTCTGTGGTAAGAGTTTGATGTCATTGATTACAAACAATCCTCAACTGCAGACATGTAGAATACTGTGTAGGAAGGAACAGCAAATGCTGGTTTAAACCAAAGATAGACACAAAATGCTGGAGTTACTCAGCGGGACAGCAACATCTCTGGAGAGAAGGAATTGTGATGTTTTGGGTCGAGACGCTTCTTCAGACAGGTCAGGGGAAAGGGAAATGAGATATATAGACATTGATGTAGAGAGATATAGTACAAATGAATGAAGGATATGCAAAAAAGTAATGATGATAAAGGAAATAGGCCATTGTTAGCTGTTCGCTGATAAAGTATTCTATTTGCAAGTACAAACATGTTTGTTCATGTTGGATCAATTTTGTAGTTTCCCAATGCTTTATCAATCAATTCAATGAATGAACAAACTAACTGAAAGGTTGCTCCAATGATCAAAAGCATTATAAAAAGAAACGATCAGGTCATTTTTGCAGGTATTTACCTTGGTGCCCATTCGAAGGGAGTCAATTTCATCTCTTTGTTTTGATAAAGTCTCATTCATGCTGCAAAGATGATCACTCATCATACTCAACTGATCTTCATAGCTTCTTTTTGTTGTAGTCAGCTCATCCTACATCAAAATGCAGACATTAAATACACGGTAGTGCCTAAAGATCGCTTCTGCAGAAGCTGCAAAGTCATGTTTAATTATAAACGGAATCTATTAGATTCATCTTATAGTGCATGGAGATTAATTTTATCAGAAAAGGCAGCACTTCTTGAAAATGTCAGCTTGTTCAAAAACAAACATAATTTATCTTGGTTTACTCTCAATCACATGCATTATTCTTTGCAGAAGATATATATAACATAAAATCCCCTATTATTTGCCAGGGTTTGGCTTGTCACTACTTCTCATCCAGCAAACTCCCCCGCCCCCCCACCACCACCACCACCACAGTGGATTCCACATTCCTCACTGTGATGGAAGGCAATAAAGTTCATTCTTCTTCCTCTTTGTTCCCCCGCGGTCGGGGCAGTCACACCATCCGCAGTCGGGGCGATCAAAGCCCCCGCAGCCGACGATTGTAGCCCCCGTCAGGGTGATCGAAACGACCATGTCGGGGTGGTTGAAACTCTCCGTGGCTTGGAACTCCCGAGTCGGCCTCTTCTCACCAGAGACCGCGGGCTTCACAATGTTAAAGTCGACAGGCCCCACAGTTGGAGCTTCGATCCCCTGCAAAGGGATTGCAAGCTCCGCGATGTTAATGTCTTGCCTGTTGATTGTTTCCAGCATCTACAACTTGATTAAACTACGAGTTATGTGGTTCCTTAAAATGTTGGGGATTCCTGTCTTTTTAATCCTCAATAATCCAGCTCAAATAAAGCCTCCCAAGAAAAATGTTGGTTTCATCAATTATTTTAGTTGCATGGCAATTATTTCCTTTTTGAATATTGAATTCAAATAATACAGCATTTCCAATGCCAGCTGTTATACTTTCTATTGAAAATATGTGGCAGACTGAAAAAGCTGGTTGGAAATTGAATAATTTACAGCATATGCACCCAGTCAATGCAAAATTAAAAAAATGTGGTGATCAATTGCAAATAAACAATAATTTACTTGTACGTGTTTGTGCATGTATGCATGCAATTGTTATGTATTATCATATTTAAAGACATGGTAGACAAGATTCACTTAAAATTCCATGATTTGTTGATGCAATGACAAAAAGGGACTATATATGGAAATTGTTCCATGGGAAGGCAGATTTAACTTTCCAAGTGAGCTCTGGTCTTTAAAGCAGTGCCCAGATATGGTGAACAAATGCTAATACTAATATTAATGTGCAAGATTAATTATGTAGGGTTCAGTTAGCAAATTTTTGAATACTAAAAATGTGGTTCAATGAGGCCTGGAATAAATGGATGCTATTTATTAATAATGAGGTTAGACCAAAACTGGTACACAATCTCCTTTTATTTAATTACATTGTAGTTACAGACAGGGAAAAGATTGAGTGTGTATACTTTGTTTAGTTTATTATTGTCACATGCACCAAGGTACAATCATTTTTGTTATGTGATATCCAGTCAGCGAAAAGACTATATATGATTACAATCAAGTTGTCCACAGTGTCCAGCTACAGGATAATGGGAATAAGGTTTAGTGCGAGATAAATACCAGTAAAGTCCAATGAAAGATAGTTTGAGGGTCTCCAATTAGGTAGATGGTAGGTCAGGATGTTCTCTAGTTGGCGATAGGATGGTTCAGTTGCCTAACAGCTGGGAATAAACTATTCCTGAATCAGGAGTTATGCGCTTTCACACTTCTGCAGCTATGGCCTAAAGGCAGAGAGGAGAAGAGGGAGTGACCGTGGTGAGACTCATCCTGTCCTTGCCAAGGCAGCATGAATTGCAAAGGAATTGCAGAGGTCCTCAATCTCTTTCTGTAGTTCTTCTCGTCTTTGTTTGATATTCGGCCTACCACGGTGTTGTCTACGCATTTGTACATTGAATTGGGAATTGTATTTGGCTGCACAGTGGTGAGTGTACAATGAGTAAAGGGGGGGCTGAAAACATACCTTGCAGAGCACTGCTGTTGAGGATTATCGTAGAGAATGATTTGTCACCTATGCTCACTGATTGTGGTCCATTGGTCACGAAGTCGAGGATACAGTTGCAGAGGTGAGTGCGACCTCCAAGTTCCGTGAGTTTGGAGACAAGCTTGGGTGGGATAAAGATATTGAAAGCAGAGCTGTATACTATGAATACTAGTCTGAAGTAGGTGTCTCTCTTATCCAGGTGTTTTAAGCTTGAGTATAGGGCCAGGGAGATGGCATCAACCCCCTGTTGTGGCAATAAGCAAACTGCAATGGATCAAAGTTGCTTGCTAGACTGGATTTAATGCGTTCCATAATCAGCCTCTCAAAGTACTTCATGATGGTGTTTGTCAAGGCCACTGTACGATAATCATCAAGGCATGAGAATTTGTTTTGCTTCAGCGCTGGGACGACAGTGGTCATCTTGAAGCAGATGGGTGCCTCAGAACAGAGCAGGGAGAGATTAAAGATGTCGTTGAACTCTCCCGCAGTTCCTAAGGATGCGGTCAGGGACTATATCAGAACCAGTTGCTTTCCGTGGGTTCCACCTCAGGTAGGCTGATCCAACTTCTGCAATTGTGACCCCGGGAAGGGTCACCCTCGAGTCTGACGGGACAGATGTTATCGCCCCAATAGGCTTCTTCTCAAAGAGAGCATAGAAAGCATCGAGTTCATCAGGTAAGGCCACACTATCACCAGCGATGTTGCTCGACTTCGCTTTGCAGCCACTTTAGTATTCTGGCCATACCACAGTCTGCGGGTGTCCGTATAATTATACTGGGGCTCAAGCTTGTCCCAGTATGGTCTCTTGGCATTCTTGATGGCTTTGCGAAGATCATAGCAACAGAGGGAGAGGTTGAATAATCTGTTGCATGGTCTCAACAATCCAGACTCCACAGATATTGCCTAACCCATTGAGTTACTCCAACAGTGAATTTTGCTGCAGATTACAGCATCTGCAGTCTCTTGTCACTCCATTATATATACACTACAGGTTATAAAAGTGAAAGACAACCCAAAATGAAACAAATTCCCCATATGGTCCCGACAGGGTGGATGTGAAGTGGATGCTTCCTCTTGTGAGAGAGTCTGCGACGAGAGCTCGTTTAAAAATAAGGATCATACTTTTAAGATAAGTTTAAGGATCATATGTTTAAGTAAAAAAAATAATTCTCAGACTACCATGCCATGGAATTCTTTTCCTCAAAGTGTAATGGAAGTAGTCTTTGTATGTGCTTTTCAGCAGAATTAGATCGATTCTTGATAAAGCAAGGGGGTATAAGACTACAAGAGGTGGGCAGGAATACAAAGTTGAGTTTATAATTTGATCAGTTATGATCTTATTAAATCAGGAAGCAGGCAGGCAAATTGGAATACTGTTGTTCAAAATTATGGAGACTGGCTGAATAAAGGGCCTGTCCCACTTTCACGACCTCTGCCGAGTTTGCCCTTGACTCATACTCGCAGCATGGTCGTCACGAGGTCGTAGGTAGGTCGTAGGAGGTTGTGATGCTAGTTGTAGGTGCTCGTGGCATCAAGTAGGTTGGAGCGTTTTTCTAGCATGATGAAAAATGTCCATGAGTAAAAAAGGTTGTGAATTAGGTCGTGAAAGTGGGGCAGGCCCTTTAGGGTGATGGGAATGCTCAAGAATGAGCTGGCATGTGCTCCATGTGCCAAATGATAGAATCATAGTTACAGCAGAGGATACAATCAATTAGAAGTATAGCCCTGCATTTCAATCCACATACAGGCAACAAATAGAGGCAAAGATCACTTACTGTTGGAAATATTTAGTCATAATATACACATGCTTTCTTACCTGCAAACGAACAATGTTGTGATTGGCAACTTTTAATTCTTCTGAGAGCGTTTCTCTGGATCTCTCTGCAAGTGCTAAGCGTTTAGCAAGGGCTCGGCACTATAAATTTAAAAGAGAATGGTTCTGTATCAGTGCTTTGAAGTTCACACAGTCAATTGTACAGTTGTTCTGGGCGCAGGGTTGTTCTGTTGGTGCTCTGGGTTAAGCATTGTGGGTCTAGCAGTCCAAAGACACAAAGAGGTAACTAACCTACTACACTTCAAAAAACTTCCAGTTGGGCCAAGCACCAGTGTGCCAGGATCCTGACTGGATCCCCTGCTCTCTGCTGATGGACACCCACAGCAATAAAATGCTGTTGGTTTCCTCCGTTTGTGCTGCACTCTCAAGCATCACAATTAATAATTAATAAAAATTAATCTCTGTATTAATAAGCTAAAATGGAGGTTGCGGGGTATTGCACTTGTAATTAGAGAAACTAGAGATGATGAGAGACTTTAGGATATAGACACAAAGCATCAGCAGATAGTGTCCAACATTGGCTTACACTCCCTCTGCCACCCAGTCAAACTACAACTGCCTTGGTTGCACTGCGGACTTCAGGCTTTGTTTTGTCTTTTTTGCACGAGAATGTTTTTTTTTAAATTGAACTTTAAATATCTCCTTATTTTATTACCTATCGAGCACTGCTTACAAACCTGTTGCTGTGAGTATGAAGTTTGGTTTCATTACATACAGTGCCCTCCATAATGTTTGGGACAAAGACCCATCATTTATTTATTTGCCTCTGTAGTCCACAATTTGAGATTTGTAATAGAATAAAATCACACGTGGTTAAAGTGCACATTGTCAGATTTTAATAAAGTCCTTTTTTATCAGATTCAGATTCAAACTTTATTGTTATTGTGCAGTGTACAAGTACAGAGACAACGAAATGCAGTTAGCATCTCACCCAGAATAATAGAACAGTAAAATATATATATGTTTATACAGTAGCAGTAGTGCAATTTTCGGGGTGGGGGGGGGGGGGGGGGAGATCAGTTACTGGGGGAAGGAGTGTCCGAGGGGGGGTGACTGGCAATCATCAAGGAGCAGGGTTAAGTAGGGTAAGAGGCGCAGGGAAGAAGCTGTTCCTGAACCTGCTGGTCCGACAACAAAGAGACCTGTAGTGCCTCCCAGATGGGAGGAGGGTAAACAGTCTGCTGTTGGGGTGAGAGCAGTCCTTGACGATCCTGTGCGCCCTTCACAGACATTGCTTGCTCAGGACAGACTCAATGGAGGGGAGTGAGGAACCGGTGATGTGTTGGGCAGTTTTCACCACCCTCTGCAGTGCTTTCCAGTCGGAAGCAGAGCAGTTGCCATGCCATACTGTGATACAGTTAGTAAGGATGCTCTCGATGGCTCATCGGTAGAGGTTCACCAGAATCTGAGGAGACAGATGGACCTTCTTTAGTCTACTCAGGAAGAAGAGACGCTGGTGAGCCTTCTTGATCAGTGTTGAGGTATTGTGGGTTCAAGAGAGGTCATCAGAGATGTTGACCCCCAGAAACCTGAAGCTGGAAACACGCTCCACCTCCGTCCCATTAATGTGGATGGGGGTGTGTGCGTGCCACCCCTATACCTTCTGTAGTCCACAATGAGCTCCTTGGTCTTCTTGGTGTTAAGGGTCAGGTTGTTGTCAGCGCACCATGCTGCTAGGAGCTGGACCTCCTCCCTATAGGCCGACTCATCGTTGTCGCTGATGAGACCAATCACCGTTTTGTCATCAGCATACTTGATGATGGTGTTAGTACCATGTACAGGTGTGCAGTCGTAGGTGAAGAGGGAGTAGAGGAGAGGGCACAGCACACAGCCCTGTGGAACAGGGTGAAGGTTGAAGAGGTGTGGTTGTCTAACCTAACAGACTGGGGTCTGTTGGTTAGAAAGTCCAGTATCCAGTTGCAGAGGGAGGGGTCGATGCCCAGGTCGATGAGTTTGATGATCAGTTTGGAGGGGATAATGGTGTTAAATGCGTTGATGAACAGCATTCTCACATAGGTGTCTGTTGTCGAGGTGGGAGAGGGCGGAGTGAAGTGCCGTGGAGATGGCATCCTCCGTACTCCTGTTCTTGCGGTAGGCGAACTGATAGGGGTCCAGTGTGGGAGGTAGGCAGCCATTGAGGTGTGCCAGGACCAGCCTCTCGAAGCACTTAGTGATGATGGGAGTAAGTGCAACTGGGCGGAAGTCATTGAGGCTCGCCGCAGTGGAGTGTTTTGGCACTGGCATGATGGAGGTGGTTTTAAGGCACGTGGGGACCGCTGCTTGGGCATGTGACAGGTTGAAGATGTCAGTCCAGACGTCTGTCAGCTGCGCAGCACAGGCCCTGAGGACATGCCCGGGAATGCCGTCTGGGCCGGCAGCTTTTTGTGCATTAATCCTGCTCAGTGCCGCATACATGTCGATGGGGGTGAGTGTGAGGGGCTGGTGATCAGCAGGGAGCACAGCCTTGATGGCCATCTCTTGATTGTCTCTGTCAAAGCGGCCATAAAAGTGGTTAAGCTCCTCAAGGAAGGAGGCGTCGCTGGATGTGGGGGTGGTGTTGGTGGGTTTATAGTCCGTGATGGCCTGGATGCCTTGCCACATGCATCAGGGGTCGAAGTTGTTCTTGAAGTGCTCCTCGATCCTTAGCTTGTAGCTGTGCTTCGCCTTCTTGATGCCCCTCTTCAGGTTAGCCCAGGATGAACTGTAGGCTCGAGCATCGCCTGACCTGAAAGCAGTGTCACATGCCTTCAGCAGTAGCCTGACCTCTCTGTTCATCCATGGCTTCTGATTCAGGAATGTGGTAATCTGTTTGAGGGAGGTGACACTGTTAATGGTGGAGTTGATAAAGTCCAAAACGGAGGAGATATAAGAGTCAATGTCCATGTGGGAGTCAAGGGTGGCCTGAGCTGCAAACACATTCCAGTCGGTGTTTCCAAAACAAAGTGTGGAGTCCGCTCCCTCTGACCAAACTTTAACTGTCCTCACTATGGGTTTAATGCGTCTGATGAGTGGAGAGTACTTTGGGAGCAAGAACAATGAGAGGTGATCAGACTGTCCAAGATGGGGGAGGGTGACGGCTTTGTAGGCTTCAGCCATGTTTGTGTAAACTTTGTCCAGTATCTTGTCTTCTCTAGTGGCGAAGGAGATATGTTGGTGGAATTTGGGGAGTACAGTCTTCAAGTTGCAGCGATTGAAGTTACCCGCAACAATGAAGGCAGCCTCGGGGTTGTGAGTCTGTTGTTTGCCAATGGAAGTATGCAGTTCTTTCATTGCAAGCTTAGCATTAGCATCCGGAGGAATATAGGCTGAATACAGTGGAAGTACACTCTATGGGCAGATAGAACGGTCTGCATTTAACCATGAGAAACTCTAGGTTAGCTGAGCAGTGACTCTCGATGATGGTAGTGTCCTTGCACCAAGCTTTATTTACATAAATGCACAGACCCACACATCTGGTCTTACCGGATTCTGTTGTTCTGTCCGCTCGGAGTATATGGCGCCCCGTTAGCTCGATGGCGCTGTCAGGAACGTAGATGTTAAGCCATGTCATTTTGGTTTCACCATGTATAAAGTACAGCCGTGTTTATACATAGTCAGTCCCCCCATTTCAAGGCACCATAATGATTGGGACACAGCAATATCATCTAAATGAAAGTAGTCATGTTTAGTATTTTGTTGCATATCCTTTGCATGCAATTTATGCTTGAAGTCGACGATTCATGGACATCACCAGTTGCTGGGTGTCTTCTCTGGCGATGCTCTGCCAGGCCTGTATTGCAGCCATCTTTAGCTTATGTTTGTTTTGGGGGCTCGCCCCCTTCAGTTTTTTCAGCATATAAAAGGCATGCTCAATTGGGTTCTGATCGGGTGATTGACTTGGCCACTCAAGAATCAACCATTTTTTTAGCTTTGAAAAACTCTGAAAAGTTTTGCTGCTTCAGCTTTATGTTTGGGATCATTGTCTTGTTGTAGAATGAACTGCCTGCCAATGAGTTTTGAGGCATTTGTTTGAACTTGAGCAGACAGAATGTGTGTATACACTTCAGAATTCATTATACTACTGCCATTAGCAATTATATCATCAATGAAGATAAGTGAGCCTACCTTCAGCAGCCATACATGCCCAGGCCATAACACCCCCACCATCATGTTTCACAGATGAGGTCGTATGCTTTGGATCTTGGGCAGTTCCTTCTCTCCTCCATACTTTGCTTTTGCCATCACTCTGATATGTTAATCTTCGTCTCATCTGTCCATAAGACCTTTTTCAAGAACTGTGGTTGCTCTTTTAAGTAGTTCTTGGCAAACTGTAACTCGGCCTTCCTATTTTTGCAGATAATCAGTGGTTTGCATCTTGCAGTGTAGCCTCTGTATTTCTGCTCATGAAGTCTTCTGCAGACAGTGGTCATTTACAAATCCACGCCCGACTCCTGAAGAGTGTTTCTGATCTGTTGGACAGGTGTCTGAGGGGTTTTCTTTATTAGAGTGAGAATCCTTCTGTCATCAGCTGTGGAGGTCTTCCTTGGCCTGTCAATCCCTTTGCAATTAGTAAGGTCACCGGTGCTCTCTTCTTAATGATGTTCTAAACAGTTGATTTTGATAAGCCTAAGGTTTGGCTGATTAACAGTTTTATTCTTGTTTCTCAGTCTCATAATGGCTTCTTGGCACAACTTGGTGGTCCTCATTTTGATAAACAGCGATAAAAGTTTCAAAAGGCGATGGAAAGACTGGAGGAAAGACTAGGTGCTGAGCGCTCTCTTATACCCGCATTAAGGAGGCAACTACAAACGCCCGTGAAGCCATGAGTCCCAAACATTATGGTGCACTGAAATGGGGGGACTATGTATAAACACAGCTATAATTTCTACATGGTGAAACCAAACTGTATAAAAATGACTTATTAAAATCTGACAATGTGTACTTTAACCACATGTGATATTTTTTCTATTACAAATCTCAAATTGCAGAGTACAGAGGCAAATAAATAAATGATGGGTCTTTGTCCCAAACATTCTGAAAGGCACTGTATGACAATACAACACCCTTGGCATCACAGACTCCCCTTACACATCAATGTTAGGGCCGAGTCTACCCTGAACCATGTAATAAAGAGATCTATTTAAGCATTTCTTTGTTGTGGGAGTGCAGCAGAGGGCTCCACCGTCGACCAGGCTCCCAGCACAGCAACATGCATCAGCAAGGAAATGTGCCAGATTTCTAGCACAGCAGTGCCTTCAGTAACACATCTTTTATATATATAAACATAATGCTATATTGACTCTTTCAATTGCTCATTTAATTAGCACTCTCATTCTCGTGAATACTTTGAGCATTAGCTCGGTTCCAGTGTAACTGCAAGTTTGCGAACGGCAAGAAGAGTGTGTTGCTAACTGCAGCTAGTGTACATTGATTTGAAATTTAATTACACAACGTAAAAATACAATCCATAGATAGTCCATTGTTATACAATTCATGGCAACCATATAATTATAACTTGATATTCTATTTATGATGTGGACTGAGGGATAAACATTGTGCAGCACACTGGGAATAACACACTTGCTCTCTCTCAATTTAGTATAAACTTTTATACACCCTAAAACTGCAGATGCCACCCTAATTTAACATCTTGTCCAAATGACATCACCAGCGATGAAGAGGAAGGTAAATGGCTGTCACAGTGTACAGTAAGTCCTTTAGAGAGCGTGGACGGGGGGAGAGAAGGAGAGAGAGGGGGAGAGAAGGGGGGGGGGGGGGGGGAGAAGGAGTGGAGACACTTAAGAATTATAATAAAGTTTAGCAGGCATTTTACCTACCGGTCAGTTTTCCCTAGTCCTGAAAACTCCAATGAGCTAATCAAAATGCCCGGTCAGCGAAGGAGATTGCCTACGGCTGCTGTCGACTGCTTGTAACTATATAACGACCCCACTCCACTGCATTACGAGTCAAAAAGAATCATGCCGACCAAATTTTACTCACGGAAAATTTTTCAACATGCTGACATTTTTCCCGCCACCTAGCTGTGGCCATGAGTATTCGGGAACTTCCCTCGAGCATGAAGGAGAGTTCCAGTGACCTCATAGGACCTCGTGTCGAACATGCTGTGAGTTTGAGTCGAGGGCAACCTTGTCGAAACTCGCAGATTAGGTCGCCGCAGTGGGACAGCCCCTTAACATTTATCGCCCACCTTTAAATGTTCTGAAAAGGTGGTGGTGAGTTGCCATTTTTTAAACGTTGGTAAAAGCTCTTCCAGAGGGTTGTTGGGTAGAGTTCCACATCTTTGACCCCATGATAATGAATGAAAGTCAGAATGGTGTGTGATTTGGAGGTATGATACAGGCTCAGCATTCAAATGTGGTTTACGGCCCCGTCCTTGATGGAGGCCATGGGTTCGGCAGGTCAATTAATCCAAAGGTGGTACACACTGTAGCTTCAATCAAATAGGCTGCTTCGCTTTGAATGAAGTTAAGCTTTGTGAGAATTATCGGATACACTCATCCAGGCAAGTGTTCGTCATGCTCTTGACTCATTTTTCAAATGATGGAAAAGCATTGGTGTACTGCAAGGTTGAGTCATCAACATGCATTTATAGCCAATATATTCAACTATACCAGGTATCAGCTGGTGCAGTTGAGTTTCTGGCCAATGTTGAACTCAGGATGATGATATTAGGGAGTTGTCAAATGGTACTGCAATTGAATGTCAGGAGTAGCTTGTTAGACCTTTAGTTGGATATGGTTATTATCTGACACTTTAGAAAATGTTGCTTAACAAACTCAGTGTGAATGCTGCAATATAGTGAATTGTTCATTTGCTGAAGAGTTGTGAATGGATAGGAACATTGTTTAATTATCAGTGGATAACCCCAGTTCAGACTATACAGCCCTCCAAGAATTCTTCTTAGGCATTTCCTCAGGATCACAGAAGACTACCAGTGGAGGTCTAGGATAGCAACAGGTGTCAAATTTGAAAAGTGATAAAAGATCAAGATGTGAAAGTGCCTGACAGCAAAAACCTGTTAGATTAGTCTTACCTCTGCATGAAAATGCACCGACTTGCTATCTGCTATCTGAAGCTGCGATGTGAGCTCTGCCACTCTCATCATGTAGTGACTTTTTATCAAATGTTCCCGCGACTCCTCATCTGGAATCTAGGAGCACACAAATGGGATATGCTGTGTGTTTCACTTCAACATTAAAACATTTTATGCAGCAACATTAAATAGTTAGTCCATACAAAACCAAAATAATTTTTACATCCTTTTTTACTTAAACTGCTCAATTCAATGTGTTAAACTAATAACATGCACAATGTAATCCCCACAATTTATATTTACATTCTGTATCTTGGTCACAATCTAACATTTGTGCATTCATAGGAATCACAAACATTCCTAGTAGACTTAATTCAATTAACTGTGAAAGAAAGTGAATTATATCACTATACCTCATTGTCATTCATGTAAGTGGACAGCATTCCAACCTAGCAAAAAAAAAATCAAATCATGACTAAAGTTCAAATTTAAACCACTAATATGTTAAATAGATATCATGTGGAAAAGGCGATCTCTTAATAGAATGTGAAGGAGTAAATTTGGGATGAAACATCTTTAAAATAATCCTTTTTCGTTCAATGAAATACACTTTAAATTATGATCTCAAATGGTTAAATTGTCTGCATTCACGAGACTGGGTTGCAATTCCCTGATGGATCAGTTTGTAAATTATTACTCAGTATAAGACAAATATGGCCTTGTAGGATTCAATATTCTCACGCAATATATACCATGAACCAGAAGTGATTTCAGCCATTGGGCAATTTGAACATGTTGCAGAGGGTTGATGTAGAAATTACGGAAGGAAGGAAAGAGATCAGGAGGGTGGTAAAAATAAACTAGGTTTCCCTCTCTATAATGATCTCAAATGTAGAAATAGGGTAGACAGTCAGAACGTTTTTCCCAGGGCAGAAATGTCAAAGACTGGAGGGCATAGTTTTAATGTGAAAGGTGTAATGTTTGAAGGAGGTGTGTGGATTTTATTTCTACAGAGTGTGTGGTGCCTGGTATGCACTGCCAAGACTGGTGGTGGAGGAAGATACAATAAGTGGCTATAAGACACTTTTAGATGGGTACATGGATATGCAGGGAATGGAGAGGTGTGGATCACATATAGGCAGATTAGTTTAGCTTGGCATTATGTTTGGCTCATACATTGTGGGCTGAAAGGCCTATTTCCGAGCTGTACCTTTCTGTTCTATGTAATATCCAATGTGGTAGGCATTAGAAAAATATTGAACTCCTATGCAGTTCTGAAGTCATTTTCAGGAAGTAATTGATTTGGAATTCAAGTTAAAAACTGAGCATCACTCACAAGACTTGTACTTCTGACAGGTTCTTTGGAGTCCTTTTCAACACAGTCCAAATCTTCAATTGTGCTGTTTGAACCATTTGCTTGTGCAGAATCAATTGAAGGCATCTGTCCAGTATGTGTTAATCTGTATTGATTTTCTAGATCATTTATACGCTGATTCTCCTTCTCTAGTTTTATTTTGGCTAGCTGAGCCTCCAGCATCCAGTGCTCTTTCTCCTGCTCCAGTTTTGTTATCTTCTCTTGGCTTTGTTGCACCTGCAGAAGTTGGAAATATTTCATGCTTAAAAGTTCCTTCTTCAGGTAACTTTGCCATCTTTCAGACTACAGGAAATGGAGATGGGTTGACTGCTATCTGGGAATTATAGTCATCAATAGCTTCTCTTTAATCCCCTGTTTTTCAACATGTCTGAGAATTACAACAAGTGCACCTATGCAAACCACCCTTCAATTTAAATAAGACTCCGTTTTATTCATTCCGACAGTCAATGACAGCAATGCTAGTCAATTTGTAATTAAAAAGCAAGAAATTGCAGAACCTGGAAATTTGAAATAAAGTGAAAAATTCTGGAAATAGGTTGGACACTATCTTTGGAGAGATAGACAATTAAGATATCAGCTTAACATTAACTGGTAAACATTAACTGGTATAAATGGATAGGTGACATTTCGAATCGGGACCCTTCTTCAAACCCAAAACATTTTGGTTCCAAAGAAGGGCCCCGACCTGAAATGTCACCTGTTCATTTTCTCCAGAGATGATGCCTGATCCACTGAGTTACTCCAGAATTTTGTGTTTATCTTTGGTATACCTCAGCATCTGCGATTCCTTTTTATTACACTGAAACATTAACTGCTTCTCTCCAGAGATATTACCTGACGAATACTTCCAGTAATTACTGCCTTTATTTCCATTTTTAAACTCAAACGGGAAACCTTTTAGAATTGATCAAGAATGGAAAGATTAAGTAGACAGATTGAATGATATCAGATTCCCCACAATCTAAAGGTCTGTATCGGAAGTCAACGGGCAAGGATTCATACTCATGTGTGGCGGGGGATGTCAAGGGGCACAATGACACGCACCATTTTCTATGCCAAAGAAACAAACATAGCAATTGAACCTCTAATGCAATTTGCATTACTGCTTACAGGATACTGAAGTAATGTGTTAAAATAAAGCCAGAAAACTCAAAATCAAAATTTACATGTTGGCAAAAGTTGCACAGTCTGAATGAAAACTGCTCAACAACAATCGAATTAGAACCTAAGCTGGTCAAATGAAATCCTCCTCACTGGATTCACACTATACTCAGTCCAAGTCACATTAATCAATGGATGCAGTCTGGTTTTCAGCTAAGCAGAATCACACTAATATTAGCTACCCTTTGATGGATTGAATAACTTTCTCTCTGTGCTTGAAATTTCTATCGAGGGACCATTGTGGAGAGAATTTCGACTCTTAGGCCGGGTAGGTTTACTTGGGCTCCGGGATTTACAAAATCCATGGTTTTACAGCAAACGTTTTGAGGATTAGTCAGACCAATACTTATTGCTCTGTTCAAGAGTCATATTGATACATATGCATCTCTTCAAGAGCAATTTCGTCACTTCAAAACTTCCAAACAAAAAGGTCTGTTTCTGGATTAGGCATGTAACTCATCTGCCTACTGTTCTGGGATGTGTGCTAGGATTGTAAACAGTCTGAAGAAGGGTTTTGACCCGAAACGTCACCTATTCCTTCACTCCATAGATGCTGCCTCACCCGCTGAGATTCTCCAGCATTTTTGTCTATCTTGGATTGTAAACAGGTGTCAATGAAATAATTAAATGTATCCACAGCAAAGCATTCCCAACATTTATGAAGTAAAAATTGCCATGTTGTATTTAACTATACAATTTTATCAGGTTAATTTTTTTAACTTCAAGGGGGAAATCTATGCATTCAGTATTAACTTTTATGACAAAAACCTGAAGTAACACAGATGCATTTTTACCTGTTGTGAAAGACCTTCACAGCTCTCAGTGGAACTTAAAATGGTCTTGCGATTTGCCAAGGCCTCATCATATGGTACTGATTCTGGACACGACTGTAACAAGATAATTCAATTGCATCATCTCCAATACTTTAAAAAACACCACAGAACAGAGCAAATAGTAATCAACAAATTCCCAAACTATTCAAAATATGATTTCCAATATTTTCTATAAACTGCAAGAGACTTACTGGTCATACCGCTGTCATTTCGTGCTTTGTTAAAAAAGCTTCTGAATATCGATGCTGCCTCTGGCTACTATATTCACTGATGTTGCCCAAAGATGATTTGCTTTTATTGGATCAATTTTGGCATTCCCATTGCATCTCAAAATCTACTTCATATCAAGCACTGATTAATACAAACCAGCTCCCAAATTGTTCAGCTATTACCATGCCACCCTTAGCGCATGATAAACCGATGAAACATTTCATGTATTAAATGTGCTATGGTTTTTAAATTCTCTAAATTATATGCAACAGCCATGGGAAAATTGTACAGATTCATTGATACAGGTGGAAGGCAAATAGAGGATAATGATAGGCAAGACAATCGTAATACAGATGATTGTAGAAACAAGGAACTGCAGATTTTGGTTTACAAAAGAAGACACAAAGAGCTGGAGTAACTCAGCATGGCTGGAGAACTTGAACAATGACATTTTGGGTCGGGATTCTTCTTCAGACTGATCATGGGGGAGGAAGAAACCTGGGAGAGAGGAGAGTCAGGACAAAGCGTGGCAGGTAATGGGTGAACACCGCTTCTACCGCTGTACCATCGAAAGCATCCTGACCACCTGCTTTACGGTATGGTACAGCAGTTGCACCGTAGCAGACAGGAAGACACTACAACGGGTGGTGAAAACCGCCCAGCACATCATCGGTGCCCCGCTCCCTGCTTTGGATGCCCTCCACCGAAAACGGTGTCTGAGACGGGCTGGGAAGATCATCAAGGACCCATCCCACCCTAACCATGAACTGTTTGCCCTCCTACCATCGGGGAGGCGGTACAGGAGCCTCAGGTCCCGCACCAGCAGGATGAGGCGTAGCTTCTACAATAACACCATCGCACTGCTGAACTCGGAGTCCCGCCGATAGATTCCCACATCTGTATTTATTTATCTGTATTTATCTAAACATTGCTATCACTACGTACCGACACTAAACTGCATTTTGTTGTACCCATACTTGTATCTGTGCAATGACATTAAATTTGAATTTAATTGAACACAGGCGAGGAGGGTTATTGATAGACAGATGGTTGGAACAAAAGCCAGAGATTAAAACAGAAGGTGCGAGGCAAAAAATATTGAGAGTTACAAACTGTGAAGTCAAAGGAAGGGATGTGGGTGGAGGGTAGGGGAGAAACAAATGAGAGGCCAGGTTGGGCACCCGGGGGGGGGGGAGGAGGTTGTTTAGGGTAAGATTGTTGGCGATTACTTAAAATTGGAGGATTCAATGTTCATACTGTTGTAAGATACCCAACACAGATTATTGCTATTTATGTTATCTGGGACAAATGTTGACTTCAATTGCAAGAGATTATAAAACGTCAGTTGCTGAAAAAACTGATGCTCAAAATATTTAGATAACATAGTATTTAAAGATAATTGGATACTTTCTCTGCAGATGTTGCCTGTCCTGCTGCATTGCTCCAAAATGTTTTAATTATTTTAAATTTATTTTAAGGCTAGGATATCCAGCTACATAACAACTATAAAGAGCACCAAAAAACACGTACGTAAAATAAACAGCAACTCCATATTCTATTTCCTTGACCATTCCCAGCAATATATGTATCATGAAATCACACAAATTAGTTTAACGGTAATGTATTTACAAACCTTCTTTAGAGACTTTATGTAGGCAGCTGCTTTCTTCTTATTCTCCAACATACATTCTGCTGAGAGAGGGTCTATTACACCCATTCCTTTCTTTGAGCTGTACACTGAAGGAGCTGTAAAGAAGTCCAAGTTGTTGCTGAAGAACGTGCATATCTAGAGACACAGAAATGTGGACTGAAACTATATATTAATGCACAGCAAGAAGACAATACTTTTCTGCTGGAGTAAAACATGTCCTGATTAGTGTTGCATCCTCAGGGTCTATTACAGTGAAGTCCAACCCAAGTGATTCACAAGCTATGAACATCATAGAGTCAGAATGAAATGGATAAATTAGAGTCACTTGCCCATCATATTCTTCAGTATCTATATTACTAAAAGTCTGATCTTGACCACGTCCTGTTGTTCTGTATATTGATTTTAGAAAAACCGCTGCCACTTACGGTTGTGATTTTTGGCCATCTTACTCAGAGTCCCCCTCCGCTGTGCAGGACAAGAGGATTTTTTCCATCAATAAAAAATAAAAGCGTTATTAGTGTTTAAATAATGTTGAAATTCTCTCTCCTGAAGGACACGCCCCTTCCGGAGGGACTATAAAACCCGGAAGTGTTGTGCCTCAGTCACTCTCTGCAAGATGGGGGAGCAGGAGGGTCTCGTCTCGTCTTGTCTCTTCTTTCTCTTCTCTCAGTCTGAGCTGTGAATAACACTGAACACATGTCTACTAAACTGTGAGTGGTTTTACTGACCTGTCAGTGCCCTTAATATGGTTTGAAAACATAGTTTGGAAATGCTAAAGCTGTGTTGCCTTTGGTTTGGAAATGCTAAAGCTATGTTGCCTAATTAAAGTTGCCTTGCCTAATTAGATTGCTTTGCCGAATTAAAGTTGCCTTGCCTTCTATATAATTAAATGTATAATGTTGACCACTTCCTGTTTGTGCTTTATATTGATTTTAGAAAAAGTGCTACCACATACGGCTGTGATTTTTGGCCATCTTACTCAGAGTCCCCCTCCGCTCATCAGGTGCCGAGGACCTTTCCCATTTATGAAAAATAAAAGAGTTATTAGTGTTTAAACAATGTTGAGATTCTCTCCCCTGTCAATCATGCCATGAAGGCCATGCCCCTTCTGGTGGGGGGGAGGGACTATAAAACCCAGAAGTGTGGGCGTGGCTCAGTCTCTGCAAGATGGAGGAGGGAGAGGTCACGACTCGCTGTCTTTAGTGGCCTTGCACCCTGCTTGAAATGGAATTTCAAGGAATAGCTGAGTGTCAACTGACAGCCCACCAGCCGTGAGTGAGTGAGCTGCCAGCACAAAGGGCTTGAGTACTGAGCCGCCAGCCCAAGAATCCATTCGGCCCATGATGTCCATACTAGCACTCTGGAAACCAGTCCCTTCAGCCCACAACACCCATACTAGTGCTCCAGAAAGCCCCCCCCCCCCCCCACCACTGGCCACCAATATTGGAATTGGTGCGGAGGTGGAATATTGCGTTGGGGTCCAGCCCTCCCGTGTGATGCTGGGACCCAACGGGTCCCACTTAGTCTAGTATTCATTAAAAAAGGGAATTGTTAAGTAGTTTCCTTGGACAAAATACAAAGTGAAATAGGTTGCCCTCATTATTCCAATATCTTAAGAGTTTGTATACTTATTATTAGTTTTACTAATCTGAATTATCCAATAATCCACTCCACTCTATCTGAACAAACTGATTTATTCCACAAATTAATGCTTCAACAGTTAAGGCGAATTGTAAGTTCTCTTGCAATAAGTGCCAATGTGAAAACAAGAATAGGTATCTTGCTCCAATTACACAGGGTCTAGAATATTCTATATGGGTTTGATCTCCTTACCCGAGACGGTACATGTTTGCACTTAAAGAACAGAATATATTCCTAAAATGTCAGATTTGTTGAGGGGATATTTTATCAACATACTAAACAATTACAGTTTGAATTCGGTGATAAACCTCAAAAATTACTGGCTCGTCAACTAAGGAAAATGGAAGCTGAAAAAATAATTCATAGGATTAAATCACATAAAGGCGAACTGTTAACACAGCCTAAAGATATTAATGAACGATTTATGCAATATTATAAAAACTTATACACTGCGAAAACAACAGATAATAAAATAGGAATTGAAGCATTTAAAAAAAATGTAACTTGAAAGGATTGGATTCACAAAATATAGAGTTATTGAATGCGATATTACGATAAAAGAAATCCAAGAATCCATCAGATTACTAAAAAAAAGAGTAAAACACCGGGACCAGACGGCATTGGCTCGGAATTTTATAAGTATTTTATGATCAGATTGTACCACGTTTGAAATTACTATATGATCATATATATACACAGCAAAAACTACCAGAAACATTAAAATGAATCTATAATAACACTTTTACCCAAAATAAACAAAGACTTGGATGAACCAGGATCATTTAGAGCAATAGCTCTTCTAAATACCGATCAAAAGATATTAACTAAAATATTAGCACAAAGGTTAAGTTTAGTTGTTACTAAATTAGTTCACCCTGATCAAACAGGATTTATACCAAAACGATACTCTTCGTATAATTTGAGACGGTTATTCAATATTATATACTCGAAAAAGAGATATTAATAAAGACCTAGTAGTTATTTCGTTAGATGCAGAGAAAGCCTTTGATCAAGTGGAATGGCCTTACTTGTTCTCGGTTATGGAAGCTTTTAAACTGGGAGAAAAGCTTTATTAACTGGATCAAATTGCTATATAAAAATCCGACAGCTCGAATAATAACAAATCAAATGTTATCACCTAAATTCAATTTATCTCGTGGTTGCAGACAAGGTTGTCCTTTATCCCCTTTATTGTTTGCATTGGCAATAGAACCGTTAGCCCTGATGGTGAGATCACATCCGGAAATATATGGATAACGATACTAGAGACACTAAAAATAAAATCTCTCTACATGCGGATGATGTGCTACTTTACATCACAAAACCAGAAACTAGTATCCGTAATTTGTTAAAATTAATAACTGAATTTGTATCCTATTCAGGATATAGTATTAACTGGAATAAAAGTGAACTTATGCCAATAACGGTAAACAATTTACATATATTACAAACAATTCCCTTTTAAGATAACAAATTAAAAATTTAAATATCTTGGAATCTTTGTAACAAAAAGATTTGACTCCTTATTTAAAGCTAACTTTCCACTATTATTGAACAAATTAAATAAGAATATTATATATTGGAAAACTTTACCTATATCGATGATAGGCAAAATTAATATAATAAAAATGGTGTTTCTTCCACAATTATTATACCTTTTCCAATCAATCCCGATATATCTCCCTAAAAATTTCTTTAAAAAGGTGGACTCCTTAGTCACTAACTTCATTTGGGATTATAAGTGCCATAGAATAAATAAAAAACATTTATGTAAACCAAAAATAAATGGAGGTCTAGCTCTACCAAATTTTAGTTTTATTACTGGGCAGTTAACATTAAAAATATGAATTTTTGGTTAGAAGAAATAGATAATCAACTAACTTGGTTAAATATGGAAAAAGAAGATTGTTCTCCTTTTGAAATTAGTTCTATATTATTCGCTAATACTAATTTAGCTAAGAAAACATAGTGATAACCCAATAATAGGAAGTGGAATACGTATTTGGAAACAAATAAAGAAAACATTAAAATTAAAATCTATACCACTATCTCTTAGCATTGTAAATAATGTTACGTTTAAACCATCAATGATGGATAAAGCTTTTTCACAATGGAAAAATAATGGAATTATTAAGATTGGGGAAATTCTATAGGGAAAACTCCTTCCTTTCATTTCAAGACATACAACAAATTTATGGACTACAATCTAAAGAGTACTTTAGATACTTACAAATTAGAGATTATGTTAAAGCAAATACGCAAGAACTCAGAAATAGAAAGATAGAAATATTAGATGAATGTTTGAATAAAACATCCGAATACAGAAAAAAATGATTTCATATATATATAACATCTTATTGGAAGGTGATGTTCCATCAACAGAAATACATAGACAATCATGGGAAAATGAATTATGTCAAACTATTAGACCAGAAATATGGGATGATAGTTACAACATATACATCATTGTTCGCTAAATGCTAAACACTCTCTTATACAGTTTAAAAATATTACATAGATTATATTATTCAAAAACCAAATTACATAATATGTTCCCAAAAGTATCTCCTATATGTGATAAGTGTCAACATTTAGAAGCCAATCTGGCACACTCATTTACAAATTGTATAAAAATTACAAAATTCTGGATTGAAATATTTAGGATAATTTCGAATGTTGTTAATATATCTTTGACACCCGATTCAAAGCTAATAATACTAGGAATATTGGAAACAGAACAAATAGTAACAACAAACCAGAGAATTTTATTGATTATGGGTTAATAATTGGGAAAAAATTAATATTAAAAATTTTTGGAAAGGCCCTACATCCCCTACAATCAAAATGTGGAATACAGAAATGTCGGAGACTCTTCATCTGGAGAGATTGAGGCTTGTCTTAATGGACAGGTTAGATCTCTTCAGAGGGATATGGTCTCCATATATTGAATATTTACAGAGTCATAATGGATCGGTACGAGGGCTTGACTGAGGCCTGAATATTAGAATGGATGAAGAAAGAAATATAATAAATCATGCCTATATCTCCAATGACGGATTAACGATTAATACTCCATTCGTTTTCATATTTTTTTCATTATTTATCTCTATCTTTTCTTACTTTATAAAAAATAATTAAAAAAGCGTATAGAAGCATATAGTCCTAAATCTTAATATTAGTATTTAATGATGTATTTTTGTTTATGTAAAATATTGCAATTTTCATACATATGTTTCTATAATAAAAAATATTCATCAAAAAAAAAAAAAAAGATTTGTTGAGGGGAGAGATTGAGCAGACTATGCCTATATATTCTCCACAGTTGAGGAATGACAGGCAATCTTATTGAAGCATACAAAGTTTGTAAGGGGTGTGGGAGGTAGACAGTATTGGTGCTTCCATCTGTTGAGATATCCAAAACAAAAGGTCACCAAGGAGGAAGTAAACCTTTAGAGCTTTCTACTCAATAGGGATGTGTGGGCTCGGTTGTTGAATATCGTCAAGAGCAGAGACCAATAGATTTTCAGGTATTAAGAGAACTAAGGATGAGGGGTTTCTGCCAGCAAATAATGCCACGGTAAAATATCACCTATGATTTTATTGAATGTCAGAAAAGCTGAATGATCTACCCTTATTCTGTTGTTTGCGTGTTTATCCACGAATACCATATTCAAAAATTAAATACATGTATTTAAAGATTTCCCTTTCTAAAAATCTTCAAAAAGTTATCACAGCATGGGAACCCCAAGCAATATTTGAAATGCAAAATTACTCAGTGTTCCAGTTGCAAACTAGATTTGATATTGGTTCATTCTCATCAGGAATTGCATAAATTAATGAATACCAAATGAATTGCAAAGCCTTTTCCAGCGAGCAACAGAACCTCTGTAACAGGCTGCATGCATGTGGCCCAGCAGAGTAAATTCACAGAATTAATTCAAGACAATTTCTGACAGATCAAAAATTTAGATTTGCCATAATTTATACTTCTAACGAAGTCAAGCCTCGATATCCTTTTCTGTAGCAATTTCAACGATTAATTTAAAATAAAATGGATGTAGCACTCAAAGCGTAATCTGTCAAAATTGGTGCACCTTCCATTTTATAATCTACTTTTTTTGACAATGCAGCTCAACATTCCGTTGATTTTAGTGACCGATTCTCTGAAATACATTTCATGTTATATTTGTTTAAGTCCTGGGTGTATCTCAATTTCATCATCAACATTTAATGAATGCATATATTCCTTACTTTCATTTCACGACTTTGATATTACCTGTATTATGTTTTATTTGCCAAAAATACTATTTTATAATTGATCTACATATTTCAATCCAAAATGCAAGAACTGCTTTTTCTAGCTTGTTTCAGCAGCATATGCAATTAATCAGCATTAAACAACCAAATCTAAATCATGCATGCAAAGGATCATTTGGCCAATTCAATTTATCCATCCAAAATAATGATACATCGTGCAAGCCTTTAAGCCAGCATCTCACAACAGATTGAATTTTGCAAAGCATTGGAAATAATATGACACTGGCATATTGTGCAGAATAGCTGCTGACAATCACATACTTTAATGAATGCCGTTAACATAATTATTAATAATTGCATATTTGAGACAGTGGAGGGAAGTGGAATAGAAAGATCACATGTGCCTTGCGAAGAAGTTGATTTATGATCAGTAAATTGGAAGCTCTAATTAAGTGACTGCTTTAGTGACCCTCATTTCCTATTGCAATTGAATCAGATGATGAATAGATCTGAATTTGCTACAGGGTGACCCTTCACCCCAACACAATTTTACTTCATCAATTTTGGACATCATTCTGTCATGGACAGAATGATGTCCAAAATAGTCTTAAGTATCCCACTGGAAGCTAGTATTTTTGTTTTTATGAAACTGCAGTGAGAGACAACATTCAACTGTTCTCATTATAAAAATAAAGATGGTGTATCAAAAAAATTCTCCAGCTACAATTGATTAGCCGACTGCCATGAATGAAAGATTGCTGACTAACAGGAAATTATAGACATAATGGGTCTTTTTTGTGGGTCACTGAAGCAGCCAGTTAATTCGAGCTTACAATTCACCATTCATAAATCAGTTTACTTGCAAACTACATTTTTGGGTTGGCAAGATGTAATGAGTAGCGGGCCGTTAAGAATAGTTGCCACAGTCTCAAATTCTGCATTACATAAATGAGACATGGATGAAGGTACTTAAAGTGTGATTGTTCAATTTGTTGATGACACAAAAGACACAGAGGAATGCAGATTGCAAAGATACAAGGATGCTATTAAGAGATATAGATAGGTTAAGTGACTGGGCTGAGATCTGGCTAATGGAGTATAAAGTGTGTGAGAAAAGATTGACCAGAGTCGACCTGCAAACCGTGGAGTTGAGAAGGGCAACTTAATTTAAACATTTAAGATGTGGCCTTGAATAGATCCTGAGAAGATATATCTCCTCCTGGAAGAATCTTTAACAAGGAGTCACTATTTCAAAATATGAGGTCATCCATTTAAGAAAGTATAGACAAAACATTCTCTCAAAAGGAATTCTCCTCTATTCAAAACAGATTTGGTAGCTAAATATTTCAATAAGTACAATAAAGTTGCAATGAGTAAGGGATGTGAAAGATTCAAGGAAGTGGATATGTGGAGTTCAGGTTAGCACCAGCTGTGCCGCGATCTTATTTAATGCAAGACCAAGTTCAAGTAGCCACGTTACCTACCACTACTCTCAATTTGTGTTTTCAAAATCTTCTAACGTGACTTTACTGCAATTGGTTTGCCAATCATCCGCTCAAAATTTTGTTAAGAATCTACTTATGAATAAAATCAGGAAAATTAGAATTTAGTCCAAAGGCACATTAACATTTCAAATGGGACATTTTCAGGTTTGTTTTTAATTCTGAACCCCTTTCTGATCTCAGCAGTCTCAATGGATGAAGTTGTACAGGTATGATGGACCAGTCACCTATCCTGAACTTCTCAGAAGGCTGCGAAGCCAACTGAGCAGATCACACACTCATTTCAACAGACTTTAAATTATTATTGCAAATTGTGAATCAGATAATAACTTTATTGTAAAAAGGAACATTTGCAACTTAAAAATTGATAGCATTTTCCTAATTTTGTGGCAGTCCCCGATCATGAATATTTACCTTTCCTGTGACATTCGACAATGCCACAATAGAAGATAGAATGCAGTCATTCGTAGTTTCAAGCTTCTGCGTAATGGTGGGTTGTTCCTGCTCTAATGAAATCTTCTGACTATAATGCTTGGAAATATCTAAAGATAAAAACACATACAATCAACTTTACAAATACATTTGTCACAACAGTATAATTGTTTACCAAATTGTTTTTTTGCACTTTCACAAAAAGATTGTGGGTTTTAATGAAACGCATAAAAATTTAAGATGCATAATCCCGACACAGGATTGTTGGTATCTCAGAGAGTACAAACACAATAAAAAGACCATCACTCTATTCAGAAAAACTCATTTTCTTCCCTTTAGAAACTACTAAAAACAGTCCCATCTTTTTGCAGAGTTTCAGTCACTGCAGGGAGCAACACATCACGAAAAAAATTGAAATGGTTAACTTCACATTCATCCACGTTATATTGTATCGAACAGGTTTTTGCCCACTCACATAATCTGTCTGGCCCACCTGGCTCTTTAACCCTCTTAATAATGCTATCCAATTTCATTTTGTTCCCTCAGCCAAATCATTGATATATATTGTGAACTGCTGATGCCCCAAGCACTGATCCCAGTGATACCTCACTAGTTATCACCCAATAACTTAAACAATTTTATTTGCATTGTTTCCTACCCGTCAACCAATTTTCAATCCATGCGAATGAATTAGCTCCATACCATACAGCTCATTTGCATTCACTGACCTCTCACATGAACTTCAGGGGCTTTTCTTAAAATCCTATTCATCGGCTTTCATCTCTTCTGAAACATCTTAAAAAATCTCCAGAAGGCTTGTCAAATATATTTCCCTTCGAAAACTCCATGCCTACTGTGTCTAAACCCACTGATATTTTCCAAGTCCCACATCTTTTCTGTGCAGTTTACAATGCTCGACTTTTTATCCTAATGAACTACTACTGTGTACACCCATGGACACAAGGGTTGGATTCCTGGAAAACAGTCAGCATCACTATTCTCGGTAATGTGAACACTTCTCCATTCCCACCCCACCACATTGTTATACGTGGGGATGCTTTCCTAGTGGAAGTTTGTCTCAACAGTATGGTTAATTGTCTAAAGGCAAGGAATTCTGGTTGTATTGAAGGCAGAAGGGAAAGGGCATTGATTTAATTAACTTGAAATAGATGTCACAATGTTTGATAAAGTATTATAATGCAGGTATCAATAGAAGAGTCTGCCTTGTCAGTTTCCAAAGCAAATCTATAAAGTAGAAGGTAGACAAAAGTGTTGGAGAAACTCAGCGGGTGCGGCAGCATCTATGGAGTTAAGGAAGTAGGCAACGTTTCGGGCCGAAACCTTTCTTCAGACTGATAGCGAATGAAATAGGCAATGTTTCGGGCCGAAACACTTCTTCAGACTGAGTAGATCTCTGTGCGAACAGGCAGATTCCAATTGTTGTCCTTGGTAAACTAGTTCACATCTCTGTGTATATTGTGTATCTTTTTTTCACATAAATCTGTAAGAGCAAACTTTTATTCCATATCATAAAATGGCTTGGTAGCTCAAATTCCGTCAGGGTTAACCTCTATACTTGAAATGCTGTAATGCAGGGGCATACTGTAATCGTATTTAACAGGACATAATATAATATAGTTTGAGTCATCTTATTTCTAATGTATTATTTTGGCCATATAGTTCAACATTCTATTGACATCAAAACTTTTACAAGAGTATGGCTGAAGAAATCAGCACAACCATTCTTTACAAGCTGTCACAGTCAAACAAGGCCATCAATAATTGCATTTAGACTTGCCTTTCATAACATCATGCAAGGAATGCAGACAAGCAGCTAGCTGTGTGAAAACTACATTGTAATTTGTCTGCAGCAGCATTTCAGGATTGGTACCTAAGAAAGAAAAAAATATAACGTTAAGCAAGTACATTTAATTTTCAAACATTACCATTAAAAACAGTAAAAGAGGTTTATTTAAATCTTCCTTGACAACCAGCAGCACAAAACTCATTCAGTTTTAACCCGTTTGTTCAATATATAGCTTTCATGTAGGTTCCAGAAAAAAAAGCCTATTTTGCTATCTACACAAATTGTATTCGGCATGTTTTTACCAAAAATAAATGAAAAATGCGGGGTTATTACACGCTCCCCTGTTCAAGTATGATGTAATTCAATAATGGGCATATGAACTTGCATAATAATTTTACTTTCTTACTCATCAACCTTTCAAATTTCAGATTTCAAAATCCAAGTGATTTTATAGGGGACAGGAGATACCGTATTTCCCGGCAATGAAGATGCACCTGCGTCAAAGACGCACCCCCATTTTGAGTTGCTAAATTTTGAAAAAAGGCTGGCGGGACAGGATCAAGGGTTTGGTTTAGTCCAGGGATTGGCAACCTGTTTTGTATAGGGGCCAGGACCCATGCATGTGAGCGGATGGCGGGCCACATCTATCGACATAGTTAATAAATGGAGGTAATAATACATACTATCTAAATTAGTCATTAGTAATAATACATACTAATAATACATAAATTAGTAACAATACATAGTTTTCACTTGTTTTTCGATTAGTTTTCTGCAGTTTCCAGATCGCCTGTAAGCCCCGGGGCTGGCTGTAGCGCCCAGGTTGCCTGCGAGGCCCGGGACTAGCTGCAGTTCCCAGGTCGCCTGCGAACCCAGGGACTAGCTGCAGTTCCAAGGTCACCTGCGAGCCCGGGTCTAGCAGCAGTTCCGCTGTCCGGTACCAGCAGCCGCTCACAGCCAACCGAGCTACTGAGTGAGTTGCTGGCATGATCCCCGACCCCCTCCTTCTCAACGCTCCTGCCCTCCCCGCAACTTTACCCCTGGCGGCCCAGCCGTGCTGACCCGGGCCAGACTCCCCACACGCTGTGGAAGGAATTCTTCCCCCCCCCCCCCCCTCCCAAGCGGTGCTGTCCTTTTAATGCCACTGTACTGCAGGATAGCCAAGTCTATCTTTCTTGGCTAACAATCTAACCTTCGGCTTCCTAGCCGCAGGTAAATTTTCGGGCCTTATTTTATGGTAAAAAAATTGCCGGGAAATACGGTAATTCAGGCAGGTAGCATTAAGAATCATCCCAAGAAATGTTATGACAATAAAGGAAAAAGGAGGCTGAATGGCAAAAGCAATGAGTGGGAATAAAGGGGGCTTTTGGTTGGTTGCTGATGACTAGTGGGGCCTGCATGGGTTGGTATTGGAGTCACCGCTCTAGTCGTTTGCAAGTCAAATTGGTAGTACAGAAGGCAAATGCAATGCTGGCATTTATTTCGAAAGGACTAGAATATAACAAAAATAGGGATATAATGCTGAGGCTTTATAAGGTACTGGTCAGACTACTTTTGTAATATTGAGAGCAGTTTTGGGCCCCATAACTCAGAAGGGATGTGTGGGTGTTGGAGTGGGTCCAGAGTTGGTTTATGAAAATGATGCCGGGGATAATTGGGTTAACATATGATAAGCATTTAATGGCTCTGAGCCTGTACTCGCTGGAGTTTAAAAGGATGAGGGGGGGACCTCATTGACACTTACCGAATAGTGATAGAGTGGATGTGGAGAGGATGTTTCCACTAGTGGGAGAATCTGGGACCAAAGGACATACTGTAATTTGTACTGTAACTGTAACTCTATTTATCCATTGTCTTTTATAGATATGTACATAGCGTCGCAGAAACTGTGCACCTTATTCCCCCTCCCCTTTTTTGTTTTTTACACTGAGTAGGAGCAGCTTTTAATGTGTATAGTGACAATAAAAAGGCAATCATTCATTCATTCATTCACATAGCGTCAAAATAAAAGGACATACCTTTAGAAAGGAAGAGGAATTTCCTTAGTCAGAGGGTGATGAATCTGTGGAATTCATAGCCACAGAAAGCAATGGAGGCCAAGTAATTGGGTAGTTTTAAAGTGGACATAGACAGATTCTTGATTAATATGGGTATCAAGGGCTACGGGAGAAAACAGGAGAATGTGGTTGAGCGGGAAAGATAGATCAGCCATGATTGAATGATGGAATAGACTGGGTGGGCATAATGGTCAAATTCTGTTCTATGACACCATACTTATGGTCGATGGTCGGCGTGGACTGGGCCAAATTACTCATTTCCATGCTTTATGTCTAATCTAAATTAAATCACGAATACAATATGAGATTGTATTAATTATTTTGCTGCAGTTTGAATTATTTTAAGGTTGGTTTCTACATTTTAAATAAATCCTGTGCACAGCTAAATCTCCCTTTCAATGACTCAGGCCAAATATTAGATTAGCAACTCATCCTTTCCACAACATTGCTCTCCTGTAATCCACAAGTACATAATCTGACAACCCTCTGGTCCTGCTGCACTCCAAACTGAGATGCATCTAACTAGCCATGGAATCAATCAGGTCATGGATATTTTCAGGAGCACATGTGGCAGTTGTGTAAATCTTAAATGACAAAAAATAACAATGCTTTTCTGTGAACTTACTTGGTAAAGCAAGGAGACTTATGTAAACCTGCAGCTTTTCAAAGATAGCAGTAACCTTTTGCATGTCACTCTGCAGTTCCACGTTCCTTGCTTGCAAGTTAACTGTGCATAGCGAATGCTCATATTCCTCTTCCAAACTGCCAGTTCAATAAAGCAAAATAATGAATGTTTGTCAGCACGCAAGTCAAATCACTCACTCTTAAGCATTTCTGAATAGATCACTCATAACTGAAATGTTTCTGAATGAACTAAATTTTCCTCTTAATTCATACAATGAAAAAACGATGTACATGCATATAAAAAGATCATGTGTTATTAATGAAAATTAGCAATAGAATATATGGAACATTGATAATTAGAAGTGAACAATGCTTACAAATTCCAAGGTAAAGCAGAACAGGTGTTCGATAAATCACTTGGAAAGAAACCATATACAAAGAAAATGGCCTATTACAAATTTTAAATTCTGCATAGCTTGAATGCACTGTAATTAAAAATTGTTATGATTGTACATTAAAGATAGGATCTGAATCAAAATAACATTTCAGCTTATACAGCTATAAAAGTGATTTTAAATCCATCCTTTTGACAAATCGCCTTTTGTTAAACAAAGGAAGTTACCTGCCTGGTTTAAACTTATTCATAGCACTGCACTCTGATGAACCTCGATTTTGTTAAGTTACTTATCTAGTTCAATCGAAAAAACACTTTATTTTCATTTACTGTGTTAAAATACAGTATGACTGCTACTGGACTAGTAACAAAAGATCCGGACCGTTCATCAAGAGACTAATTCCAAACCTTGGGGGATATTAAAAAACCAGTAACAAAATAAATCTGGAGCTTTTAAAACAAATACCTCTAATTTCAGCAATAAGCGCCATGAAATTACATGGCTGTCATATAAACACCACAGTCCTTACACAGTTTATCTCTTAAATGGCTCCAGGGCCACCAATCTAGTCACCACTTAACCGCCTCCACAATTCAGGAGCAATTAGAGAAGAACAATTAACCATGACAGTGACTTCTAAATTTCATAAATTAATGATTTAAAAGAGTTGCTCAATTTTCACCACGTAAATTGGAGTCCATCAATCTTGTGAAAAGCAGGAGTTTAAAACAAATGAGAAACCGTATGTAATATTTATGCACCACTCATATGAATACATAATTTGGACTATTCTTAAGTTTCAAAGGTGACCTGCATTTGAGTAGGTATTATTAGATTCAATTCAGAAAAATAATAATTAATTATGTTTAGCAGTAGATTGAGCAAGTGTCTCATATCAACTTTAATTTAAAATAACAGCATTTTTCATAAGCTGAATGAGAACAATTTTATGCTTCAAAATTATTATCATTGCATAAAATTTGATGCCTGTGTTCTTATTTCCAAGATTATACAGCAGTCATTGATATAGCAGTACTGTATCAAATGGTTATTTACTTTTGTCTACAAAATCATATTCAGACGTTTTGATGCTGAATTGCTTGACTATAGCCTCAGATGATCGTCTGGCAAAGTTGCATTAATTCAGCAATCAAGAGATAAAATGTTTTATTAGTTGAAAGACATTGTAAGCAAGCATGCAGGTACAGCAGACAGTGAAGAAAGCAAATGGCATGTTAGTCATAACAAGAGGAGTTGAGTATAGGAGCAAAGATGTAATTCTGCAGTTGTACTGGGCCCCAGTGAGACCACACCTGGGGTATTGTGTGCAGTTTTGGTCCTAACATTTTAGGAAGGACATTCTTGCTATGGGGGGAGTGCAGCGTAGGTTCATGAGGTTAATTCCTGGGATGGCGGGACTGTCATATGTCAATAGAATGGAGCGGCTGGGCCTGTATATTCTGGAATTTACGATGCGTGGGGATCTTATTGAAATGTAAGGTTATTAGGGGTTTGGTGACGCTAGAGGCAGGAAACATGTTCCCAATGTTGGGAGAGTCCAGAACCAGGGGCCACAGTTTAAAAATAAGGGGTAAGCCATTTAGAACAGAGATGTGGAAAAACCTTTTCCACACAGAGTTGTGAATCTGTGGAATACTCTGCCTCAGAAGACAGTGGAGGCCATTTCTCTGGAGGCTTTCAAGAGAGTTAGATAGATCTCTTAAAGATAGAGGAGTGAAGGGACATGGGGAGAAGGGATATGGGTACTGATTGTGGATGATCAGCCATGATCACAGTGAATGGTGGCGCTGGCTCGAAGGGCCAAATGGCCTACTCCTGCACCTATTGTCTATTGTTTTGACAGAAGTGGTTATTCACATGGAAACAGCCCTAATCACTAAACAAATTAATGATTAGGGCTGTTCTTTTGATCAACCTTTCGGGAACAAAACAGTCAGGATGGCGAATGGTCGCTGTCAGCCACTTCTTTTCATTGCACCAAAAAAAAAACGTGGGAGTGCAAATAATTTTAATTTCTGTTGTTTAATTTCTTGCAGTCTGGCTGACCAGTAATCACATCCATGGATAAAGTGAAGAAAAAGTCGCTATGACTTACATATCAGAAGGATTGAAGCACAAAGCTTGAAACAGTCGTTCATTATTAACTGGCACACAAAGCACTGCACTTTGTTGTTTACAAAAATATGATAATCAACAGAGCCCACCTTTTCAATTGGTACGGTAGAATCTTCTTTAGAAAGCAAACATAAGAAGTAAAGACTTCTGAAAATGGTTTAAGCTTCACAGCAGTTTCCTAGGGAAAACAGGAAAAGGGCAGATTCTCGGTGGTATGCACAATCCACAATATTAGTATATTTAAATTTTAAAGGATTAGCATCTATATAAAAGCCAACTTTAATAAACTTACCAGTGTAGTAACACTTTCTTCAGTAATACTTTCAAATATGTGCAACATCCCTTCCTCTAGAGGACGAACATACGAGGCATTTTCATGCAGGTATTCAGAAAACTGAAAAATAAAGTGAGAAATAATGAAATTTATGTACGATTCTTCTAAAAAATACTATTTTATTCAATGGCCTTAGGCAGATCAGTTCCAAATAGCTTGTATTGTGTGCCTTGGAATATTTAATTAATTTAAGCCAACTATAAATACCATTTGTTACCACCCTAATAAAGCATACCTTTTGGTTCAAAGGTGATATAACATCCGTTGCAGAATCTATGGGATAGATCTGAATTCTTTGCTCTGTATACGTATGAAAATTCAGCAACGCTCCAACCAAGTCTTGACAAAAAGCTACTGCCTGCGCACTCACATCACGAGCTTTTAACTGAAATGTAACAGTTACAGATTTATGTAGGATAGTTTGACATAGTACATTTTAGTTGTTTTAAATTCTTATTTCCACCATTGTCCCGTAAATGGTGAATTTACGCAGAACACAATAATGACCACATTGTCGAGTTAACTCATCACAGAACAAGAAATTAACCTAAGAAATGTTCTGATCTCCAGGCTTCAGTGCAAATATAGGTTGAGGCCCAAGACTGGATCAGCTATGATCTTACTGTAAGTGAGAACAGGCCCAAGGGACCAATTGCTCCACATCTGCTCCCGTTGTTTACATTCAACCATTATGGAAAGAGATTATTATTGGATATAGGATAAATAGTTCAAGCTTGTTCTTAAAGCCCTACTGAAAATATGTAATACCCTGACTGACTCATGGGAAGAGGAGCATTTGGAACACAGAATTCCAGTATAAACAGTGAAAGATGTGCACCAGCTCCCACACTATCCACCTTCTACTCAATAAAGTCTTTCTTACCCCATCTATGAGAGTGTGCCAGTCCCACTTTGGCCTCATTGACAACCGAAAAACTCTCAAAACTGGTAGAGAAAGGAATCACACTTGACGTCAAGGAACTACCCAAAAAGGAGTACAATGCTAGGGCCAACTGTGAAATACACATGGCATAATTTTTCCTGAGTTTTATCATCAAATTTGATGAATATTTTCAGATATTAGTGTAAATATAGTGGTGAAATTTACAGCGTTCTGGCTTGTACAGTTAACCTCAACACATATTAAAATATGTTTATGGTACCTTGAGAAACAAAACATTAGAAGCATAACAGGTTACATTTATTTGGAACTAGCAAAAGGCAATTTTAATATATAAATGTTGTTAAAATATAACAAAAGAGAAAACCATACAGGCTAGACCCCCAAAACAGACATAACCACGATACACATAAAAGCTAATGTCATTGACCATATGACCAATGTCCTCATATTTAGGAATTAAATATTCAATTCTATACTGTGGGTGCTGTCTGTATGGAGTTTGTACATTCTCCCCGTGACTTTGTGGGTTTTCTCCGAGACCTTCGGTTTCCTCCCACATTCCAAAGGTTTGTAGGTTAATTGGCTTGGTGCAAATGTAAATTGTCCCTAGTGTGTTTAGGATAGTGTTACTGTGCTGGTCAGTGCTAACTCGGTGGGCATAAGGGCCTGTTTCCACACTGTATTTCTAAACTAAACTCTCAAACATAATCTCCCCTCCCCCACCAAACCCCACGGTAAAATTAAGCTTGGTTACAGATTTTTTTTTAAAAGAACAAAGGCACTACAGGTTCATTGTCCAGTAATATGATACTTTCCTGAACCGCATCATTTATGCAGCAAATGGGACAAAATATTTGTGGTTATCATGTTACAAAGTGTGCTGATGCACAAGAGTTTCACAGACTTCCAGTTTAAACTTTAAACCTCAAAATCATAATATAATAGATTTATTATAATTCTTGTGGTGGGGTAAAGATGGGGAGATTGTAAAGATTTAGTCTCCCCATCTTTACTTCACCACAAGAATTCTTGAGATTAATGAATTGGTTTAAAATATCAAACTGAAATTAGGTATATTGTGGCCTCAGGATATCCAAAACACGTTATACTCGGTGTCTAATATAAGCACAGATTTACAGAAACACAGCAGGCATTTATGTTAAACAACACATGGCAATCAATTTGCAAAAAAGGCACAAATCCAGCAACACCATATGACCAGATAATCTGTCTAGTAGTAGTGATAATAATAGTTGATTGTTCAAGTATACTCTTCCATGGGTCAGTTAGCAGACTCCGAGTCAGATGGCATGGGTTCAAGTTCCATTCCACAATCTTGAGGAAAAAAAATGTGGCATGAGACTTAAGAGAGGCAGAGGGAATCCTGCATGACCAGGTGTGCAATCATCCAAGTCTGCTGCAAAAATCAGGTCCACCTCAACTTCCACATGGAAATGGAAATCTTACAAAAAAAATTTCACACGCTGTCCAAATTGGAGGAAAGGATATTCCTGTACATTGATAATCAGGTTACAGCGGTTCACAAATGTATCAAAGTTTTGTTATTTTGACTCCTTTAAAGAATAATTCAAATATCATGGCCTGCCTTCATAAATTTCCTTCATGTATTAGTTATGGAATTGATGTAATTATGTCTCAGTTATGTGGAAAACGCTCGAGGGCTTGCACATCTGAATGCACTGAAGCATATTTTTGTTGGCTAAGTGAAAGGAAACAGATGTTTAAAGCCATATCGACTGCAATTGCTGATTTAATTCTAGTCCATTGGATTGAAATGTCAGCTTTATGTTATCAATGCATAACACTGACAGAATAATTTCTCAAAATATTAAAAAGGGAACTTATTCAACAGTGATGGACAAGTAATTTATAAATTCTGACTGATCACAAAACACATTCCAGAGTTCTGTTTCATAGTTCAAACTAAAACAAAGCCAAGGCATGACTTTTATCACACTCTTAACCCACTTTGTATTATTTCCACTCACCCACCCATTGAGTGCTGATTTGTTATAGCTCTCTTGATTCTCCAGTCTAACAATCACAGACATGCGGTTGTGCTGGAAATTGGGAGCAAGTTCCTGTTCTTCCCAGTAATGTACTAACGTGAGGGGAACCTGGTATGAGTCACAGCCATCCGCTGATTCTCAGTCAGCAATGAATTGTCCACCGCTCATTGTGGAGAGACGGATGTTGGCTCGGCCATGGAAAAGAGTACGACCACTCACACAGTATGAACAGTAGGGCATGCTGGCTGGCAGAATGATTGCATGCCATTGTTGGAGACTGGCTGCAACTTCTCCTTGTGTTATAAGATCATCTGTATGCAGTGGTCTGCCACATCAATGGTTGGATGTGATGGAAGCAGCCATCTCCCTTCCTCGGGTGAGGTAGTTACTATAGTGACATCTCTGAGCTTTAGATTTAAAGTGAAAGGGTATAGTAGATGCAGGGGGCATTTGTTTTTAAAAAGAGGGTGTTGAGTGCCTGGAATGCACAGACAGAAGGCAGTGGTGGAGGCACATACAATAGTGACATTATGAGACTTTTGGATAAGCACATGAATATGCAAGGAATGGAGGGATATGGATTATGGGCAGGCAGATGAGAGTTGGTCTTGGCATCATGTTCAGCATAGACATTGCTGCCAAAAGGGTCTGTTGCTGTAATGTTCTTTGTAATTGTTGTTGTCAGTTCCCAACAATGGCCCACAGTTATATTGCTGACCATCGGGTGATTTATAGGAGGATTTGCACCTGACTCCAAGCATATCCGCACACTGTAAAGTGAGGGCAGAGATTTACACAAGGTTCCAGCTCAGCAATGTCAGAGGCAAAATGGTAGAACAGCCTTCTCAACACAGCAACTTCGTTAGAAATATATTTCTGTATTATATAATAATATAATGAACATTATTAGTGTATATTCTCTTAGCATTCTCATTCCAGGACTGGCCTCGTGAGAGCCAAGTACTGTGTATTCTCATTTTGACTTTAAGTGTGCATATGTACGAACCATAGGTCCAAATCAAAACCCCCAAAGATAATTGTGATAAGTAATTACATGCTGATCAGATTGAATCTGAAACAACCAAAAGAGCAGCAAATTCATGCAATGAATTTAAAACTTTAACTAACCTGGGATAATGTTACAATTGTTTAATTCAAAATTATTTAAAGATTGCATCAAAACTAGATTTGAGACAGTTGTAGTATACCTGATCACAGAACTACATTTAATTAGTGTTCAAATCTCATTGTTAAGTGTGTTGAAAAGCAATTGTGATTTCCACACCAGACTTAAATTTTACTTTGTTCTGATATTCAAAGTTCAGCCTCTACCAAAGATTCCCCAACATCAATTTCTTGATTACGTACCTGATGCCTCCTATCATGAATGGGTACATCCAATGTGTAGTACTCTGCCAGCCCTGTTTAGAAATAAGAACAAAACAGTGATTACAAATATTCTGAAAACAGATGTATATGCACTAAATTTCCACCGAATACCCAGCATACACTTAAAACAGCTAACAACAATGTATCTATCCACTTAGAGATAATAAATCAGTGCCAAAATCCACCACCCTATTTACATTCAGTAAAATCAGATAAGTCTTTACAAAATGCCTAGTGCATCTCTACAATGCTTCCAGGGTAGATATTTTCAGTATATTCTGATGCAATGTTTCTATACGAACATGGACAATTTGCTGCCCGATGAGTTCTTCCCATAGTTTTATTTGCAATACATTCATTTGTCTTTCATAAATTATCTAAAATAACTTTACTTGAAAAATGATAGAATCTTAAAAGAGATAACAATACAGTTTAGGTTCTCCCCCCACCACCGCACCCTTCCAGTTCAGATACCATTAGTGGAAATATAGGTGGTACAGAATAGGTATAATAGTCACAATCACTTGTTCATTGCAGCACAATGTGATTTTGGGGCTCCAAGTCCACAAATGCTGTATATAAAATTCCATATACTGAAACAATGCTTATTATATAACTGCAATCACAAATGTTAACTTGCACAGGAAGGAGACATACTTGTATCATTGAAAGGTAATTTTTCTTGAATAATGTTTGTTGACTGGTCCAATCGCCTACTTAGATCAGCATGGACATTCTTTAGTTGTTGTTGGCTGCATTTAAAAACAAAGAAATTAAGATGATTCAGTAGATATGCTCTATTCAAAAATGTAATCGTCAGCAAAACAGCAAATTAAATCCTGGCATTGTCTTACCATTCTTCCGCCCGGAGTCTACAATCTTTTGCTTCTCTTTCCAATGAGTGCGATTTCACCTGTAAAAATATTGTATTTTTAAGAAAAAACTTTAAGAACCCTTTGTATTGCAAATAGTTTTATAAAAATTCAACATACGATTGTTCACTCGGCATATTGTTTGGAAGCCATTTCCTTTCCTCTGGCAGTGTTAACACCAAACCCAACATCATCTCTATATTACAAAAACTCACCTTTCCTCTCTTGGGTCCTTCAAACTATCACCTTCTCTTTAACCTGGTTTCCTTATCACAAATGCTGGAAGTGTTTATCACATTACTAGAAAATACAGCTTGTTCCAGAAACTTCGTATTTGAACCTCTCAAACTATGTTTGCAACCATCTCAGACTGATGAAATGGTTATACATGTCATCAGTTTAACATTAACTTTCTCTCCCCTCTGCCACAGCATCATACTACACCAATTTCTTTAGAAATCTTGGCAGCTCAAACAGACCTTGGCTTCACTCTTAATAGCCCTGTCCCACGGTGCGAGTTCATTCCAAGAGCTCTCCCGAGTTTTGAAAAAAATCAAACTCGTTGTAAGCACGGAGAATGAACGTACCGGGTACGTCGGAGCTCGGGGACGTCTCTTTGTGCTAACGGCAGGTACTCGGGAAGACTCGCTAACGGCAGGTAAGCACGGAAAGACTCGTGAAGATTTTTCAACAAGATGAAAAATGTCCACGAGAGCCCTGAGTACCGACGAGTGGCCATTTCCGTAAATCTCCGAGTTCGGATCAGGGCAAACTCTGGAGAACTCTTGGAATAAACTCGTACCGTGGGACAGGAGTTTAACTCTCCAATCATAAGACAATTTCTAGTGATTAAAGGCAGTTCTGTTACAACGTGATTGTCGAGTTCCCAAGAAACCTTAGGTTATAGAAAATTGCATTATAAAACAGAGTGTGTCAATGGGGAAAAGGAGGTTAGGGGATAAAGAGTTCCAGACTGGTAATAAAGTCATTTTTCCCTGCAGGATTTTTAAAGTAGAGGTCTTTTTGATAATTCTAAGTTTGTTTTTTGTTACTGCAAGCTAAAAAATACTAAAGGCTGTAGGTTACATGTTTTTAATAGAGCAATATTGCAAAAGCATCATTAGAAGCAATTGCTTTCCAATTGCAATGACCACCCGCAGTGAATTTAGCAGCTGTACTCTTAAGGGACTATATTGTGGGATTACTGCGGGGAGGCTATATGAAAACAATTTTTTCTCCCAAGGTAACTTTTCCTGCTTGCCAAATTCCAAAGTACTTTTGAAGTGGTTCTCCAGTTCCCAATTGAAATTACATTATAACTACTTAGACCCACGTTCTTTAATTCATTGATCATGTTATGTCCAATTTGCATTGTGTAAACACAAATTATAGGATTTATTTTCTTCTCCTCTTTTTCCTCAAAATGTGTTACATCAAGCATCTTTGGACATATAGCTCTGACCACCACCTTTTCATCTATGTGCAGTTCAAAGGGATAGAAACAATCCAAAGAAGATCAGGTCTGGCCGCAGTAGCACCAAGTTATTTCTCTCCATTGCCTGTATATGGACAAATTGCGGTCCAACAACTAGTTTTGGACAGGTTTTAGTGTTCTCCAGTTGAGCAACAGGAAGTTAAAAAATACTGGCACTAAATGCTCAACATCCTTTCAACAATTTCATAATTACTATCTCCAGTTTTTCATCTGTCCAACTTATTCAACTTTATTACAAAGGCCCCAACTGTTTACACTATCCTGGTTATTTTATTGGGCTAACAATCCTGAATCCTGACTGATGGAAACAAAGTTAAAATTTGCAGCAGCTGGGAAAATTAATTTAAATTGTTTAATTTAAATACATCTGAAATAAATAAATAGCGTCATTAATCGTCACCGCAAACCATTGTATTGTTTTAGAAACAATTTGAAGATGTCAGTCTCTTGTTCTTTACCTACTTGAGCAATGTGTGCTTCAGATGCATGGAAAGTGATTAATGTCCAAATGCTCACTGAAATATCAGGGTAATTAGTCACAGACATTAAATATTGGCCTCGGTAACAACGTCCACATCCCTCAAATATAATAGTTTCTCCAACATCACCAACTTGTGTCTTGGTTATTTGACTATTGAAACTCTCGTCCATTTCTTGGTCACACAGGTACACCATCGTCTTTCCGGCAACTGATGGTCCGGTACCTCCTTTAATCCGTACAAAATTAGGAAACCGCACTTGAAATTCCCGCGACAGCCACACTAGTTCACGACGTGTCATTTATATCTGTGCTAATGTATTTCATCAACCATTTAATTCACATTTAATATTTGTTTTATTTAAGTTTCTAGCAATCCATGCTGTTTCAGAGACACGGAAGGAGTATAATTAGTGGGTCAATAATATATTGTTGAATTATTATTATTATGCGACCTCTTTTGGTTCGGCAAAACAGACAATCCAGCAAGGCTCTGGAACCAAGGGTGGCAGAAAATCAGAGGTGTACCTGTATTACTTAATTGTCCCAACTCAAGATCCCAGCTGGGACGTCAATGAGCTCCATCTCTAAAATGACATCACGCTCCTATATCCACTTCTTTCTACTGTTGCCAAAAGTACATTTAAAAAAGCAGAAGCAGGACAAGGCGATTTAATCCACCATGTCTGCTTCTCTACTGATTAAGATCATGGGTAATCCATCACATTGTCTCTTTCATGCACCTCAAATCCTTCAAATGTCTTCACATCTAAAAATCTAGCAAATTTTTGTGAAGAATATATTCATGAACTCCACAGTCAACAATTCCAAAGATTCTACACCTTCTGGGTGAAGAAACGTTATCTTGTGCATTCTGAAAGGCCACCCCACTCTTTTTTAGATTGAGCTCCCTGGTTCCAGGCACTCCAGCCAGGGTAAATGTCAACTCCACATTTACCTGGTCCAGTCCCATAAGATTAATTGTTTTAATGAGATCATTTATCTTTCTTAACTCAAGTGGCTATATACCCAGTCTGCTTAATTTCTCCTCGTATGACAATTCTGCAATCCCAGGAATCGATGAGGATCTTTTTCCACCATCTGTTGTCTACTTTCTCATCTCTCCACAAATCCTAACTGCATGCCCCTCCGAATATATACTGTCTCTTAGCTTTCTATGTTTAGTCCCAGCATCAATACCTGCTCTTACTGTTTTTATATTTTTTGCCAGACCAGTGTCTTTTATGACATGGCATGTGAACTATTGGCAGCTCCTATCAATCTTAAATACAACTCGCTTATAAGCTGGAGAACGGCTGAGAACAAAATCAATTACACAGATGATGGATCGGATTAATCTGGAGCTGAGAGTGTGACTACAAATGGAGGCATGTGACTGCATCGACGAGGTTAATGTGAGTAATAATCTGTAACAATTTCTGCTCAAGCGCGTAGCGTTTTGACGAAGATAGAAAACTATACACACAGACACACACACCATCCACCAAAGATGTGTGCAGCAAGAACACTCCAGAAAGGGTGGTAGAAGATATTAAACATTGAAAGCACATACCACCAGTTTCACAAACAGCTCTCCCACAGTTAGCAGATTACTGAACAGTTGTCCCATAAACTATGGTGTTATTATGATCTTCCAACCTACCTCACTGCACGGGGGGGCGGTGTGAGTGTGCGGAGGGGATGGTGTGTGTGTATGTGAGTGTGTCTGTGTGTGGGGTGGTGGTCTGTGTGCGCGTGGGGTCGTGTGTGTGCGCGTGGGGTGGTGTGTGTGCGTGGGGGGGTGTTGGGGGGGTGTGTGGGGGCGTTGTGTGTGTGTGCGGTGGTGTGTGTGCGGGTGGGGTGGTGTGTGTGCGGGTGGGGTGGTGTGTGTGCGGGTGGGTGGTGTGTGCGCGCATGGGGTGGTGTGTGCGCGTGGGGGAGTGGTGTGTGTGTATGTGTGTGGGGGGGGGGTGGTGTGTGTGTGCGGGAGGGGGTGGTGTGTGTGCGGGTGGGGTGATGTGTGTGTGGTGTCCGTCGGGTGGTGTGTGTGCGCGCGTCGGGTGGTGTGTGTGTGGGGGGGGGCGGTGTGTGTGTGGCGGGAGGGGGAGAGAGGGGGCGAGAGGGAGAGAGAGTTTTCTATCTTCGTCAAAACGCTACGCGCTTGAGCAGAAATTGTTACAGATTATTACTCACATTAACCTCGTCGATGCAGTCCACATGTTCCCTTCACGTTTCATGCTACATTTCAAAAAGTGTTGTAAATACGGCCTTTCAAACAACTCACAGATTCTTCAAGCAGCCTCGAATGTACCTGCAAGGGGAAGGGATCGCCGCCCTCTCCACCCCCCACAACAGCAGCTTCGAATTACATCACAATGCCCCCACAAAGGGAGGAGGTCGCCACCTCCCCAATGGTTTTAACTTCATAAACCATTGATTCTTCACAAGGGGGGGGGTGGGTGGTCCGCCATGCTAGAATGTTCTGGAAACCCTAGAATGTTCTGGAATGTTCGGGGTCCCTTTGCCTGGCTCAGTTGCACTGAAGTCCCACAGCCCGCGGCCTTGCTCGGGTCCGCGCCTCGCTCCCTCCCACAGTGCAATGGTCCCTCTTCACCGCCCATCCCTCCCTCCCTCCCACAGTGCGGTGCTCCCTCTGCACTTCCCATCGCGGACCAAATATGATTTGAAAGTAACAGCAAATTCGCAACACTGTGGTAAAGGAATTCAATCCACTTACAGACCAGCTTCTAAAGCTCCAACTTCACATTCCTGACAACAGCTCAGAAACCTTAGAGATTTCAATGCACATAGTTCTGAAATTTGCTCTGAGCAAGAGAAGGACCAAAATTGCAAAGCCATAGTTATCCCTTCCACCCCCATCTCCCCCCGCCCCCCCGCCTCACCGCGTTGGGGGAACAGGTTGTGTTGGGGGAAACGGGTGAGTGCTGGAATATTGCGTTGGGGGAGCAAACTTGGTCTAGTACAGAACTAAAACTCTCATCTTATTATCCTCTGGTTTGTGTTGTTTTTACATTTGCGCAAAAACGGTACATGATAGCTTTACGATCTTTCGCCACCTTACTCACCGTTGCCCTGTGCTGCAAATGCACCAAGATTTGTTCCGATCGGTGGTATATTTTAAAAGTTATTAAGGTTTAAATACCTCCGCTGTCAGTCACCGGCCGCGGCCCGCCTCCCTGCCGGCGCCCACCTACCCGCCAACGCGGCCCGTCTGCCTGCCGGCGCGGCGTTCCTGCCCGGGATCCCGAGGCCTGGGCGCTGAGCCTGGATCTGAGGGCGCTGACGGCTGATGCTCTTCCGGGGAACGCAAGAAGGGAGAGGAGCGGCAACCTTGAGATACTGGGGAGGTGAGGAGGGAGTATGGGGGGAAGGATTGAGGGAGGGAGAAGGAGGGGAAAGTGGGGGAGTTGAGGGAGAGTGGGGAATAGAGGGAGAGGAGGGGGGTAGGGAGGGGAGTTACGGGGGGAGGGAGTGACTGAGGGTAGTGGAAAGGTGAGGTGGGGGAGGGTAGCAGAAGAGGAGAAAGAACAGGGAGGTGAGGAGATGGGGAGGAGGGGGAATAGAGGGAGATGAGGGGGAGTGGGGGGAAGTGGGGAGTGGTGAATAGAGGGAGAAGAGGGCAATGGGGGAAGTGAGGAGGGACAGTGGGGGGGTAGGGGGAGGTGAGGAGTGGGGGATAGAGGGATAGGGAGGGGAGAAGTGTTATGGAGGGAGTGACTGAGGGTAGGGGAAAGGAGAGGGAGGGAGAGATGAGGGAGAAGTGGGGGAGGGGACGAGGAGAGGGGAAAGAAGAGGAACCAGGCCATCTGTCTGACAGGGACCCAACGGGTCCCATTTAGTCTAGTTACATTTATATCTGTTAATGTAGTTTTCAATCTTACCAAAGCCAACATACACTTAAGGGCCTGTCCCACTTTCACAACCTAATTCACGACCTCTGCCGAGTTTGCCCTTGACTCACACTCGCAGCATGGTCGCCACGAGGTTGTAGGAGGTCGTAGGTAGGTCGTAAGAGGTCGTGATGCTAGTCGTAGGTTCTCGTGGCATCACGTAGGTTGGGGCATTTTTTCAACATGATGAAAAATGTCCACGAGTAAAAAAATGTTGTGAATTAGGTTGTGAAAGTGGGACAGGCCCTTTAATGCCTTAGTAGTTTAATATATTCCATCTTAAGACCAAAGATTCGGATTGAATTTAACATTGAAGGCCCCTTGGCCACCAGATCAATTAACTCTTTCTCATTGCACAATACACGTTACACAATACTACATTTAAAAATAGCCCGTTCATTCAATATATTGATCTAAAATAATACAATACAATAAATTTTTAATACAATCCCAAATTCACCCTCCAACCTATTATTTGTACTTTGGTGTATGCTCAGACTACATGTACCTTGGATGAATAAATTTGTGGATTAACTATTCCATTATCCTTGTTACCTCTTAGTCTCTGAATTTTGCCATGCATAACTACAAGTGTTTGGCACCCATGTATAATTCCCATTAATATTTTCTGCCTCTTGTTATATCTTAGCTCCATCCACAGTCATTGTACATGAATTTATGGGGCAAAGTCCATCTTTTCAACTGTTTTTATTCCATGCTTTAATATCAAGGCTATCCCACCTCCTCTTCCATTGTGTCCATCTCATCTAATACATCCATTTTGTTCCATCTTTGGTGACCTTAGCTTTACAAACTTGAATGTCATGCATGCATAGAGTGCTTCAGTTTATAAGTATAACTGATTCTTTTGCAATCAGCAGTAAGGATTGGTAGGAATTGGACTCAGTTGGGTTAGTTGCCAGAGGATAGCGATGGAAAGATGTGGGTTATTCAAAAAAAAAACAGACAAGTAGGACCTAAAAATAATTGTGATTTGTATGATTATTAAACACTAATAGGAACAAATCTTATCTTACCCTTTTCAACAAAAAAAATATGCATAGTCTTGCAAGCATTTTAATCGCTGTGATTCGATTACATTTATCACAAACCGCAAATTTATCATAATCCGGAAGATTTAATGGATCATTTGGAAAAACATTAAAACCAAGCGGAATAGTTTTGCAAGTACAAATAAAAGTGCAATACCCAGGAGTGATCCAAAAGTTTAATTTTAGCAAGATTTATAGGATATAGGTTTGGATCATACTTAAGTCCATTTTTACAATTATCAAGCAATACACAAATAAAACCCTAAGTATTTATCTCCTTTTACACAGCAAAAAATAAAATGATATCTCTTGACACACGCTACCACAATAGTCTGCAAGTTAAAGGTGGCTTCCTTTCTAGCTTGCTGCAAACTAAAGCAATACTGAGAACAGAAGCTTACTCACTAAAAAATGCAGGAGACTACACAAAATTTAGGTCAAGATTCCATTTGTGAAACACCACAGGAGGTCTCGTGTTTTTCCTTTGAGAACAAAAAAAACTGTTGAGTTGATGCACAAAATCCCATCCCCGTCGGGAATGTTGAATTTAAAACAAAGGAAAAAAGGATAAAATTTATGAGAAAACCTCATGCACAAAAAAAGGGATAAATGGTCTGACCTCTAAATTTGCTTTGTCGTTTTGAAGTTTTTCATTGGCGTCCATGTATTTTTGTTTCAAGCCATCGACCACATCATGATGCTGCACAGCATCTCTCTCCAGCACCACCAATCGTTCCCTGAGCTCAGTTTCAATTTGCTTATGTCTTTCTTGAGCTTCTTGAACCTATGTGTTAAAGGAAAGTCAAAATGAGGAGTTACATCTGTTAGATTAATGAATTTGTTTGATTTTCATGCTCTAGCTTATTGAAAAAGCAGTTGCACTCAACAACTTCTCAACCTGTGCTTTTAAAACAACATTTCAAATTTTTGCCCTTCAATTATATAGTTAAGGTTCCTCAAGAACAAAAGTATTTCAAATCGTAAAACTCGTGGAGTTTATGGTAAGGGTTATTTTGACTTTGATAGCAAATTCCTTATATTTAATCTCAAGGAACCTGCATGAATGCAACCCAATTACAAAACATCCCAAAGTTCTTCCAAATATTGATATTTTGGAACTCCATATCCGTTATTTTGTTTAGGTGAAGTCCAGAGTTGTATTTAATTCTTTCCCAAAATGCTTATTAAATCTATTGTAATCTTTCTTACCACAAGGCCGAGTTCCATAATGAAAATTAAGCTAAGAAACTTCAGGATAGCATCAATCATGCAGTCAATTCAACTTGGCAATAACATACATCTGCCTTAAGCAATACAGGTCCTTTCACTCATTACTCTTCCTCAACAAAAATGAATCACATTGGTGCAGAACTCCGGGGGCACTGAGTCATTCAGCATGAAAATAGGCCATTTGACCTTCCACGCTTATCAATAGGTACCCACGCATATTAATCTCGTCTTCCAGCACTTGAGCCAAAGAGATTTAATGCGCTTTTTAAATGCTGTCAGGATCTCTGATACTCTGGTCCATCACAATGGTCTTTATTAACAAGCTATATTAAAGTCCAATAGTATCCTTGCACATAGTACAAAGATTTCAGTCACCAACAATAGTAAATAGTTAAAACAACCAAAAGCATTGTTGCAAGGTTATGACTTAAGATAGAAATAAATATTGCAGTAAATAGTTTCAAACAAATAAAATGACATTACTTAAGGTTTGAACATAAATCTTCCTGACACTGAAGCACAAAGGCAAGTCTTTCTCAACAAGAACTACTGATGAGTTAGATGTGGACAGAGCACTACTAAGGGTGAAGCCTGGAAAATCGTCCAATTTTTTTCCCCTCTCAACAAAGTGATTATGGAAGCATAAAAACAAAATACGAAAAAGAGAAGGTCATTCAACTCTTTGTTTATTTTACCACAATACAAAAATGGCCAATCCTCTAACTGAATACTATTCCATCTCTTCCCTAACCCTTTGATGATGTCATAAAATTCAGTGACCTGGCCTGCACATCCTTTTTGATAGAGATTTTTAGAAGTTCAATGTGCCCCAGTGAAAAAAATCCTGATTGGACCTTACATATCCCTCAGAGAAGTTAATGAACAGGTAGATTCGCTTTCGCTGCTTGATCCGAGAATTTTAAGGATGTTGATCCCACACGGTACAAGAAAGCCAAGGGAATTCTAAAACAAAATTAGCGTTTGCCCAGTTGCCAATGGCAACCCACAGTCCCGCAGGGCAACCTAAAAGCCATGCCATTTTGCCCGGCTTGGCAAGCACCTGGGATACCTCTCGTTTAATTCTGAGTGGGGCCCCCCCTCTATCTTTCTCTCTCTGTCTCTGTCACTCTCCATCTCCTACCGTTATCCATGTCCATGTGTCGGGTCTCTGCCCGTTCCTCGTCGCCGGCACGGCCGGTCACCTTACACATGCACACAACCACGGCCAGCTCCAAAGAACCTATAGCGAGGATCTTTGGCCAGCACATCATCGGCCGTGGTTGTGCGCATATGCCGCCCTGCACATGCGCACTGCAACTGGTCGGCTTCGGCCACTTTCTCCCTCCCTTTGCATGGTGGGAGATCTTGCTGCCATTGCTGTCCACTCGCCGCGACCGCTGAAAACCAAAGTAGAATCACTCGGTGGAGCTGGAGTAACTCCCTGGAATAACTCCCTGGAGTAACCCTTGCTTCTTGGTTTCCTGGTCCTCCAAAAATATTCAAAATTGAATTTTTATTTTCATTTTTTTAAATTAGAATGTACAATAGTATAAACCAAAAATAACATAAATTTCATGTACCACTTCTTGTTTTAAAATGTAATAATAGAAAAGTAACAGAAGCAAAAGAAAAAGAAAAAAAAGAAAAATAGAGAAAGTTAGATAAGATAGAGATATTAATGGTACGTGAAAAGGGAGCCCATAAAGATGTCAAGCGCGAGAAAGAGAAAAAGAAAAAAAATATATATATAAAGAAAGTAAAATAAAGGGATGTATGTACCTGCTTCATATCTTTACACACCCCTCACCCGGTCCTGAAACAGTTTATTTCCAGTTGTGTTGCACCTTATGGTTGTAATAAGTCGATAAAGGGAAACCAAATCTTTAAGAATTGGTCTGATTTGCCTGCTAGGACGAATCTCATGTCTTCAAGGTGTAACATTTCAGACAAATTTGAAATCCACATTTTTAGCGTTGGTGTGGGTGCATTTTTCTAGAAGTATAGGTTTTTTTGCCGTTATTAAGCCATAGTTAAGGAAACTCTTTTGGAACGAAGTCTGCTCAAAGCTGACTTCCATTGTTCCAAAAATAATCAATTCTGCGTTGGGTTTGTTTTATTTTAAATAATTTTGTAAAAGTGGTGGTGAGCCGGGCAGGAGAGGGAGGAGAGAGGGAGGGAGGGGGGGGGGAGGGAGGGGGGGAGAGGGAGAGAGGGTGGAGTGGGCAGGCGTGATGCTGAGTGAGGCTGCGGGTCAGGCGTACGCCGTCAAGACAGGCGTCCGCAGCGTCTCGACGGCGTACAGCCATCGTGATGCGCCCGCGGGCCGACAGACCGTTGACGCGCCTGCTCTTTCACGCTGGCTGAAGGCAAAGATCGGTTGTTCCCTCGCTGCTTTTCGCCGTCCACGGGAAGAGCCGATCTTTGGCTTGAGGCAGCGTGATAGAGCCGGGCCGGGGAAGTAAAATCGGCAGCGAAATAGAAAGTAGTTTGAGCGTGTGGTTTTGGGGAACCATGAAATCAAAGGGAAAAAATCTGACACAAATAAACACACGCACACACAGAGTTTTAAAAGTAAACTGGACCAAGTGCAGACCCGTTGGGTCTGGTCCCCGAACGTGCTTCAGACCCTGAGTTCGGGGGGGGGGGGGGGGAGAAGGGGGGGTGGGGGAGGGGGGAGAGGGAGGGAGTATTTAGATAGATTATAGGGGAGGGGAGGGGGAGGAGGATATAGATAGATAGATTATAGGGGTGGGAGGAGGAGTGGAGGGAGATGGAGAGGGTGGGATGGGGAGGGGGGAAGGGGGAGTATATAGATAGATAGATTATACAAGTATGATATTAAGTTAGTTGAATCCGCCTTTCTGTTCATAGCTTCATCTAATAGATCTGGAGTCAGAGTTTGGTATTCTTGTGTATGTTTTTTCAAATAGTCACGGATTTGAAGGTATTTAAAATATTGGTTACTTTTCAGGTTGTATTCGAGTTGTAGTTATTGAAATGATAAATAAATTCCCATTTCATACATGTCTCCAAGCATTTTAATTCCTATTCTTTCCCAATGGGTAAATGTTTTTATCAATAATGGATGGTTTAAACGACGGATTATTAACTATAGGAGAGAGAAGCGGTAGGTTTCTTAATTTGAGAGTTAATTTTATTTGCTTCCAAATTCTAATAGTACTATAATTTGTTTTTTCTTGTATATTGTATTATTCAGTTTTATCGGTGAGAGAAGGATCGCTCTTATATTAAAAGGGGAACAATCCTCTTTCTCCATTACTATCCAATCTACCCTTTGGGCAGAATTGTCCAACAGGTGAATTACATTTTTGATATTTACTGTCCAATAATAGTACAAAAAATTTGGGAGTGTTAGTCCACAAAATTATTTGGGTTTACACAAGTGTCTTCTTTTGATTCTATGGGATTTATCGTCCCATATAAAATTTGTGATATCAGAATCAAGTTTTTTGAAAAACTTTTTTTTTTTTTTTGTAAGATATTTTTATTAGAAGTAATTACATATTAAGAAGAAATATAAGATTCAATTAAAACAAAGGAAAATATTAACGTCACATACATTCTTAATATTTTTAAAATTAACAGTCAATCTTATTTGTACTTCTATAATTTTTATTTTTTATTTTATAGCAGTTGAGAAAAAGAAATGAAAAAAAAAAGAGAGATAAACTGATTGAGTGGAATATTAAACAAGGTATTCTTCAATGGAGATATATTTATGAACTATTGTCTATAATTCTTCATCCATTCATGTATTCAGGCTTCCGTCATGGCTTCGAACTGGACCATCTTAACCCTTTAAATATTCAATAAATGGAGACCATATTCCCCTGAACTGGTCCAGCCTGTCCATCAGGGCAAGCCTTAATCGTTCCAAGTGCAATGTCTCCGACATTTCTGTAATCCACATTTTAGTTGTGGGGGATTGAAAAACTTTTTAGGTAAGTATATTGGTATTGATTGAAATAAATATAAAATTTGTGGTAAAAAAATCATTTTAATGACATTTATTCTGCCTATTAAAGACATCGGAAGTGTTTTCCAAAATTTAATCAAGGCATTTAATTTAGTAAGTAAGGGCATATAGTTTGCGTTGAATAAAGATTTATATTTTCTGGTAATTTTGATTCCCAAATATTTAACTTTTTTCTGTAGCAATTTTAAACGGGAATTTTAAAAGGGGTGTCGAATCTTGAGGTTTTATCGTCATAATTTCACTTTTATTCCTATTTATTCTATATCTTGAAAAGGATCCGAATTCCTCTATTAGGTTTAGTATGTTTGGTATGCTGGTTTTGCGATTTTGTAATATATAATAGTACATCATCTGTGTATAGTGATATTTTATTATTTGAGTATTTTGTATTATAACCATGGATATTCGGATGCATTGTTATGATTTCTGCTAAGGGTTCTATCACAAGAGTAAATAGCAGGGGTAATAATGCACATCCCTGTCTATTGCCCCTGGATAGTTGAAATTTCGGAGACAGTATATTATTAGTTAATATTCTGGCAATCGGCTTGTCATATAATAATTTTACCCATGAAATAAAGTTCTCTCCCATTTGAAATGTTTGCAATACTTTGAAGAGGTATTCCCATTCCACTTGGTCGAATGCTTTTTCTGCATCCAATTAAATAATTGATAGGTCTTGCTCTTCAGTTTTGTACGAGTGCATTATATTAAACAGAAGTCTCAAATTATTGAATGAGTATCTCTTGGGTATAAACCCCGTTTGATCCGCATTTATTAATTTACTAATATATTTACTCAATCTTCTTGCTAGGGTTTTCGCTAGTATTTTCCGATCTGTGTTTAACAGTGCGATGGCTCTATACGAGCCAGGGTCTTCTAAATCTTTATCTTTTTTAGGTATGAGTGTAATCGTTGATTCCGCTAATGTTTCTGGTAATGTTTCTAGTTTATTCTTTGAAAACGTATGTGTACAGTTTTTGTAGTCGTGGTGAGATTATCTCGTAAAATCTTTTATAAAATTCATTACTAAATCCATCCGGTCCTGGTGTTTTACCATTCTTCAGTGAATTTATTGTCTCTTCTATTTCCTTAATTGAGACCCTAATTGTCTCTTCTATTTCCTTAATGGAGCTGCTAATTTCTCCTGTTCCAGCAGATTAAGTTTTGGGAGGTTGCAGTTATCCAAAAAAATTATAACTTTGGTACTATCTGCCGACGTTTTGGATGTATGTAAATTTTGATAAAATTGGGCAAATCTTTTATTGATTATCATTAGGTAATGTTAACAATTCACCTTTATCCCATTTAATTTTTGAAATTGTATAATCTTTTCCCGTTTTTTCAATTGACATGCCTAGAGTTTGTGGTTTATCGCCAAATTCAAAGTTTTCCTGTTTTCTAATTTGAAATTTTCTTATAACTCTTGCAGATAAGATTGTTTAATTTAAATTTCAGTATTGTTATTTTATTGTTTGTCTATGGTTGGTTCTTTAGCATTATCTAGATCCAGTTGTCTAATTCGTTCTTCTAGCTACAATTGTTCGTTCTTATTCTTTTTATTTTGAAAAGCTTGGTATGAAATTATAGATCCTCTGATAAATGCCTTAAAAGAATCCCATAATAAAGAGGGTGAAATACCTGGGGTGTCGTTCGTCTCAAAAAAAAGTTCCATCTGTTGTTTTAGACATATACCACCTTGTGGGTCGTTTAGTATTTGAGGATTAAACCTCCAAAACGATTTTTTTATTAGGCATTCCTTCTTAAGAAAAAAGTTAACGGAGAGTGATTGGAGATAATGCTATTATATTTAGGATTCTTTGTGTAAGGAATTAATTTTGTATCCACTAAAAAATAGTCGATACGTGAATACATTTTATGTACCATTGAGTAAAAAGAGCATTCCCTTCCAACTGGGTTAGCAATCCTCCATACATCTGTTAAATTTGTGTTTTTTATGTATGTATTTAAGAGTTCACTAGTTTTAGGTTTTATGTTACGCCTCTTTTGTTGTGCAGATTTATCCAAGTAAGGATCGAAAACGCAATCGAAGTCTCCCCAATTATCACATTTTGATAGTAAACTCTGAAATTATATTCAGGATTTTATTAAAAAATTGAAGATTATCAAAATTAGGCGCGTAAATATTTACCATAGTGAGTGGGGTAGAGTAGATCTCTCCAGTAACTATGAGATATCTCCCCTCTTTATCTGCTATGATATGCTTCGATTTAAATGGTATACCTTTACGAATAATAATTGCCATGCCTCTAGATTTAGAGATATGAAGGGTGACCGATCCAATTTGCCTCAGTCTAGTCTGGGCTTGAAGTTTCAAATGTGTGTCATGAAAAAAAAATGTCTGAAATAAGCCATTTAAATTGTGCGAAAATCTTACCCCTTTTAATTGGTTCATTAGCACCCCTTATATTCCAGCTGCAAAACGTGATTCCTCAAATTTTCTTTTGTTTATCGTCTTGCATTTTAAATTACTTTGATACCTTTAAGTCATATGGTGCAACAAGACACCTCAGGACTCTAGGTGTTGGGTGGGCATTCGCGGCTACTAGGTTCTGTTGGTATATCCCTTTTAAACTTATCCTTAAGAAAAAAGACAAAGAAGTATAGAGTGATGTAAAAATAAAAAAAGTGATATTACAGTATCTAAAAATAATGATACCGTAAAATAAAATAGCCACCTATTGGTGGTAGTTACATGTTTAACAACTTCCGTTGATGTTAATCTACATTAAAAATGGAATTTAAACAGAATTTAAACACCAAACTCTGAAAAATAACAGCATTTTATCTGTTTATTTATTATGCATATATATATATATAAAAAATGGTCTATGGTATATAGACACGGTGAACTTTTATGTTTAAGAAGGAACTGCAGATGCAACTGCAGAAAATCAAAGATACACAAACATGCTGGAGAAACTCAGCGGGTGCAGCAGCATCTATGGAGCGAAGGAAATAGGCAACGTTTCGGGCCGAAACCCTTCTTCAGACTGGGAAGTCTGAACCCAGAATAAATTTGTTTTATTCTCTCATGTCCCAATGAAATCCTTACTTGCAACAGAATATGTAAACATAGTACTCTGTAAACAACGTTATAAACGAGAAAACAAAACTCCATACAGACAGCACCCATATTCAGGATCAATTCTAGCTCTCTGGCAATTTTAGGCAGCAACTTTATGGTCAATGTACTGCCCCATAGCCTTGAACTGAATTAAAACATACAGTAGCTGTAAAGGTGGACATTAGAGATTTAAGACTGAAAATGACTAGTTTCTTTTTTTTTTAGTAACCAGTTACCAACGTATAATTTTTTGTGTGTTGGAAAATAAAATATAACCATATAACCATATAACAATTACAGCACGGAAACAGGCCCTCTCGACCCTTCCAGTCCGTGCCGACCATTTGTTTTCCCCTAGTCCCATCTACCTGCACTCTGACCATACTCCTCCATTCCCTTCACGTCCATATACCTATCCACTTTACTCTTAAATGTTAAAATCGATCCTGCCTCCACCACTTCTGCTGGAAGCTCATTCCACACAGCCACCACCCTCTGAGTAAAGAAGTTCCCCCTCACGTTTCCCCGAAACCTCTGTCCCTTAATTCTCATGTCATGCCCTCTTGTTTGAATCTTCCCTACCCTCAATGGGAAAGACGTATCCACGTCAACTCTGTCTATCCCTTTCATCATTTTAAAGACCTCAATCAAGTCCCCCCTTAACCTTCTGCACTCCAAAGAATAAAGACCTAACTTGTTCAACCTTTCTCTGTAACATAGTTGCTGGAACCCTGGCAACATTCTAGTAAATCTCCTCTGTACTCTCTCTATTTTGTTGACATCCTTCCTATAACTAGGCGACCAAAATTGTACACCATACTCCAGAATTGGTCTTACCAATGCCTTGTACAATTTTAACATTACTTCCCTACTCCTATATTCAATGCTATGATTTATAAAGGCCAGCACACCAAAGGCTTTCTTTACCACCCTATCTACATGCGATTCCACCTTCAGGGAACTATGCAGTTATTCCTAGATCCCTCTGTTCCACAGCATTCCTCAATTCCCTACCATTTACCATGTACGTCCTGTTTTGATTTGTCCTGCCAAGGTGTAGCACTTCACACTTATCAGCATTAAACTCCATCTGCCATCTTTCAGCGCTCTTTTCCAAATGGCCCAAATCTCTCTGTAGACTTTGAAAATCTACTTCATTATCCACACCACCTATCTTAGTATCATCTGCATACTTACTTATCCAATTTTCCACCCCATCATCCAGATCATTGATGTACATGACAAACAACAGTGGACCCAACACAGATCCCTGAGGCACCCCACTGGTCACCGGCTTCCAACCTGACAAACAGCCATCCACCATTACTCTCTGACATCTCCCATTCAGCCACTGTTGAATCCATCTTGCTACTCCGCCATTAACACCCAAAGATTGAACCTTCTTAACCAACCTTCCATGGGGAACCTTGTCAAAGGCCTTACTGAAATCCATATAGACAACATCCACTGCTTTACCCTCATCAATTTCCCTAGTTACCACTTCAAAAAATTCAAGAAGGTTTGTCAAACATGTCCTTCCAGGCACAAATCCATGTTGACTGTTCCTGATCAGACCCTGTTTATCCAGATGCTTATATATATTATCTCTAAGTATCCTTTCCATTAATTTGCCCACCACTGACGTCAAACTAATAGGTCTATAATTGCTAGGTTTATTCTTTGAACCCTTTTTAAACAATGGAACAACATGCGCAGTTCGCCAATCCTCCGGCACTATTCCCGTTTCTAATGACATTTGAAATATTTCTGTCATAGCTCCTGCTATTTCTACACTAACTTCCCTCAATGTCCTAGGGAATATCCTGTCAGGACCTGGAGACTTATCCACTTTTATATTTTTCAAAAGTGTCAGTACTTCCTCCTCTTTGAATCTCATAGTTTCCATAGCTACCCTACTTTTTCCCCTTAACTCACAGAGTTCAATATCCTTCTCCTTGGTGAATACCGAAGAAAATAAATTGTTCAATATCTCCCCCATCTCTTTTGGCTCTGCAGATAGCTGTCCATTCTGGTTCTCTAATGGTCCAATTGTATCCCTCGTTATCCTTTTGCTATTAATATAGCTGTAGAAACCCTTTGGGTTTACTTTCACCTTTCTTGCCAAAGCAACCTCATATCTTCTTTTAGCCTTCCTAATTTCTTTCTTAAGATTCTTTTTACATTCTTTATACTCCTCTAGCACCTCATTTACTCCATGCCTCCTATAATTATTGTAGATATCTCTCTTTTTTCGAAACAAGTGTCCAATTTCCCTTAAAAACCATGGCTCTTTCCAATATAGTGGCACAGCTGGTGGACTTGCTGCCGCACAAGCCAGAGATCTGTGTTCGATCCTGTTCTCGGGCACTGTCTGTGTTGAATTTGCACATTATACCTACAAGCATGTGCGTTTCCTCCCACATCCCATCTGGGAAGCGGAGGAGAAAACAGGGGACTACCTGAAATTGGAGGTCAATGTTCATACCGCTGGGGTGTAAACTGCCCAAGTGAAATATGAGGTGCTGCTCCTCCAATTTACGGTGGGCCTCACTCTGACCATGGAGGAGGCCCAGGACAGAAAGGTTTGATTCGGAATGGGAGGGAGAGTTGAATTGCTGAGCCACAGAGAGATCAGGTTGGTTATTGCGAACCGAGCAGAGGTGTTGGGCGAAACGACCACCAATTGGTCTCACCAATGTAGGGCAGCTGACACCTAGAGCAGCAGATGCTATAGATGAGGTTGGTGGTGGTGCAGGTGAACCTCTGCTGCACCTGGAAAGACTGCTTGGGTCCTTGAATGGAGTCAAGGGGGGAGGTAAAGCGACAAGTGTAGCATTTCCTGCAGTTGCAAGGGAAAGTGCCAGGAGAGGGGGTGGTTTGGGTAGGAAGGGACGAATTGGCCAGAGAGTTACGGAGGGAGTGGTCTCTGCAAAAAGCCAACAGAGGAGGTGATGGGAAGATGTGGCCAGTGGTGGGATCCCGTTGGTAGACAATGCTGGAGAAAATCAGCGGGTGAGGCAGCTTCTATGGAGCGAAGGAATAGGTGATGTTTCGGGTCGAGACCCTTCTTCAGAGTGATGTCGGGGGGGGGGGGGGGGAGGGGGAAGAAAGGAAGAGGCGGAGACAGTAGGCTGTGGGAGAGCTGGGAATGGGAGGGGAAGGGGGAAGAAAGTAATGACTACCTGAAATTGGAGAAGCCAATGTTCATACCGCTGGGGTGTAAACTACCCAAGCAAAATATGAGCCGTTCATCCAATTTGTGGTGGGCCTCACTCTGGCCATGGAGACGGCCCAGGACAGAAAGGTCGGATTCGTAATGGGAGGGGGAGTTGAAGTGCTGAGCCACCGGGAGTTCAGGATGGTTATTGCGAACTGAGTGGAGGTATTGTGCGAAGCGATCGCCAAGCCTGCGCTTGGTCTCACCGAGGTTGATCATACGCTGAATAACCACATTTTTGTTTGGAAGTGGAAAGAGATAATAGAAATTGCATTTATTGCAACGCGTAAACAGAGATGCCAACCCTAAATTTAGTTCACAGTAACATTCAACCCATTTGTCAGTAACAAATGGGGGTAAATGCATTTCTCTCAGTAACATGTTGCGGCACCAGAAATATGCATGGCAACGACCCAAAATCTGCAACGCGCGTGAATCCAACCTTCCTTTTTTCAACTAGTACTATATACAAACTCATTAAACACACATAAACATCCTTTAGTATACACAGTATCACTTAAAAGATGTACTTATATATATTTTGATGAATCTTGAATGCTTTAGCCTTCAGGCACAGCTAACAATACTTTTCATACTTTCAGTTTCCTTCTCACCTGACTCTAGTCTGAAAAGGGGTCTCGACCCAAAGCATCACCTATTCATTTTCTCCAAGATGCTGCCTGCCCCATTGAGTTACTCCGGCATTTTGTGTCTATCTTCAGTGTAAACCAGCATCTGCAATTCCTTCCTGCACACACTATGTACATAGGTGTATACAATGAATGTTTTGTTGCTTAGTATGTGTTTTACAGAGTACTGTGCTTAATATGTTTGCACTGCTGCAAGTAAGTTTCATTGTTCCATTTCAGGACACATAAGTTCATAAGATATAGGAGCAGTGAGGCCATTCAGCCCATCAAGTCTATTCCGTCATTCAATAGTAGCTGATCTATCTTTCCCTCTGGACCCCATTCTCCTGCTTCTCATAACCGTTGACATCCAAGCAAGAATCTGTCACTCTCCACCTTAAAAATACCCATTGACTTGGCCTCCGCAGCCTTCTGTGGTAATGGTTCCCCCAGATTCACCGCCCTCGGACTAAATAAATTCCTCCTCATCTCCCCCCTAAAAGGTACGTGACAAAGGTAAAGCGTTGTGTAAATGTCTGAAGAAGGGTCTCGACCCGAAACGCCGCCTATCTCCTTGGCTCCTTCGATGCTGCTGCACCCGCTGAGTTTCTCCAAGCCTTTTGTGTACCCCCAAAGGTAAAACATTGTTTGACTCTTGGAGTGGTTTGAAGGAGGTGCCGAGCTGGCTCCACTTACCTTCATGAAGGGAGCTGCCGTAGGACGAGGCGCTGGCCCTGCTGCTGCTCTTTAACATGGTGAGGACCTGCTCCTGGACCCTCATGCTCTTCTGCTGGCTGCCCTGCCGGTGCTCGCTGCGCTGGTCCAGCTGTCGGTCGGACGGGACGGCCAGGGTGGAGACCGGGGCGTCCGACGGCAAGGCGGACTTGAGAAAGTGAACGTCCTGCATCGCTGCGTTCATTCTCGCTGGCTCTTTCCCCTCCCGAGGAAAGTGTGTCAAAGGTGCGCTGGTGTTCGCCCGACCTGGACAACGATGAAGTCCCTCTCCCTCCCTCCTCCGCCGGTGGCTATGATCAAAGATCCTACAGCGATCTTTGCCTGTGATCTCCCTGACGCCTTTCCACGGTGGGGCTGGGCCCGAGGGAGGAGACTGGTGCCCTGCCCCGTCGCTGCCTGCCTGCTACAACGTGGAGCTCCATCTTCCCAGGTGAGTGAGTTCCCAGGTTGCACGTGTCCAACCGCCGCTCGTTCCCGCCCTTCCCGCTGCACGTGTCCAACCGCCGCTCATTCCCGCTGCACGTGTCCAACCGTCGCTCGTTCCCGCTCCCGCCCTTCCCGCTGCACGTGTCCGACCGCCGCTCGTTCCCGCTGCACGTCCAACCGCCGCTCATTCCCGCTGCACGTGTCCAACCGCCGCTCGGCTCCCGCCCTTCCCGCTGCACGTGTCCAACCGCCGCTCGTTCCCGCTCCCGCCCTTCCCGCTGCACGTGTCCAACCGCCGCTCGTTCCCGCTCCCGCCCCCGCCCCCGCCCTTCCCGTTTATTTTTTTGATTCTTTTTCGTTCCCGCCCTTCTCCGTAACGACAGGTCAGCCTGCCGGAACGCCGTAATTAGGTTGTTTCGCCGGGACGAAATACGGCGAATCCGGGACAGTTGGTAACCCTTATTGCAACGCGTAAAAAGAGATGAGATACTGTATTGTAATTTTGCTGCAGTTCATTGTGGTATATATCATGTCTTGATTAGTGAATATGTTTAATTTGCGACTTTATTTGAAGCAGAAATAATATGTGAATGCTTCATTGACCATAATTCTGACTGATAACTACACACTTCGTCCAAACACATTATCGCACACGTCATGCAAGCTGTCTTAAATGACCACCTAAACTGTCATTTGGCAACCTAAACAGCTGCCGAGGTTGCCTAGCTGGCAACAGGGAAAAAAAGTTAAGTGAGAGCCCTGCGGGTCCCTTTCAGGCACTGGACTAGTGGGGTACTGCAAGGCTCGGTGCTGGGACCGCAGCTATTTACAATATGCATCAATGATTTAGATGAAGGGATTCAAAGTAACATTAGCAAATTAGCAGATGACACAAGGCTGGGGGGCAGTGTGAACTGTGAGGAGGATGCTATGAGAATTCAGGGTGACATGGACAGGTTGGGTGAGTGGGCAGATGCTGTTTAATGTGGATAAATGTGAGGTTATCCAATTTGGTAGCAAAAACAGGAAGACAGATTATTATCTAAATGGTGTCAAGTTGGGAAAAGGGGAAGTACAACAGGATCTGGGGGTCCTTGTCCATCAGTCAATGAAAGTAAGCATGCGGGTACAGCAGGCAGTGAAAAAAGCGAATGGCATGTTGGCCTTCATAACAAGAGGAGTTGAGGAAAGGAGCAAAGGGGTCCTTCTGCAGTTGTACAGGGCCCTAGTGAGACCACACCTGGAATATTGTGTGCAGTTTTGGTCTTCTAATTTGAGGAAGAACATTCTTGCTAGCGAGTGAGTGCAGGGTAGATTTACAAGGTTAATTCCCGGGTTGGCGGGACTGTCATATGCTGAGAGAATGGAGCGGCTGGGCTTGTATACTCTGGCATTTAGAAGGATGGGGGGGGGGGGGGATCTTATTGAAATTATTAAGGGTTTGGACACGCTAGAGGCAGGAAACATGTTCCGATGTTGGGGGAGTCCAGAACCAGGGGCCACAGTTTAAGAATAAGGGGTAAGCCATTTAGAACAGAGATGGGGAAACACTTTTTCACACAGTTGTGAGACTGTGGAATTCTCTGCCTCAGAGGGCGGTGGAGGCCGGTTCTCTGGATACTTTCAAGAACGAGCTAGATAGAGCTCTTAAAGATAGCGGGGTCAGGGAATATGGGGAGAAGGCAGGAACGGGGTACTGATTGGGGATGATCTCATTGAATGACGGTGCTGGCTCGATGGGCCGAATGGCATACTCCTGCACCTATTGTCTTTTAGAAAGGAGGTGAGAAGGAACTTATTTAGTCAGAGGGTAATTAATCTGTGGAACTCATTGCCACAGAGGGCTGTGGAGGCCAAGTCAGTGGATATTTTATGGACATTTTTTTAAAAAATTAGAACAGGTGTCAAGGGTTATGGGGAGAAGGCAGGAAAATAGGATTAGGAGGCAGAGATCAGCCATGATTGAATCGCGGGCTAGACAAGATGGGCCGAATGGCCTAATTCTACTCCTGTAACTTGTGAACCACGAGTCGGCAAACCAATCCCCAATTGGCTCGGCCCCATGCATCTCGGTGGCAGAAGATTGGCCACAGCAAGTTCCAATAAACAGGTCATAGCACCCAGGAGTTTACCAAATCTATACATAACAAATTGGCTGAATACAAAAATAACAAGAATTATGTTTTCTGCCAACACCCTTTTTACAAAAATTCTGAGCTGTAATTACAATGAACTCAAAGTTGTAGCTTACGTAGAACTTACAGTACAGAAACAGGCCACTTGCCACAACACTGGTTTTAGTACTTTCTCAACTTATTTTGGTCTACCAAACTTGTATAAAAGCTGTTAAATACATTTGAGGTCAAGCAAAATGGCCAATCTACCAGAACAGTCATCACTTTCTCCAGAAAACACTGAAGCCAAAACAATGTATTAAATCAAATCAGCCCTCGAGAGAATAAAAGATTTAGGAAGAACATTTTGCAAAATCCGGTGTATGGATTAATATATACTGCAAACCATAAACAATAAATGCTTTATTGTACCAAGAACAAAAAAAATAAGTTGTTGGAGGAACGTAGTGGATCAGGCACCATCTGTTTAATAAAATGAACAGTTCACATTTCGGGTCGGGATGCTTCTTCAGACTCAACAACTTTTTGGGTTAGACTTCAGTTAGTCCTCACCCGAAATGTTGTTGCGTATGATGGATTCAGATCCCAAGTGTCGTCCATTTCAATGATCCAATTATACTTTATTGTCACATGTATCTAGGTACAGTGAAATGCTTTGTTTTTCATACAATCCGGTAAAATCATATAGCAGATCTCACCTAGCAAGTATCCATCCTTCCACAGATGCTGCATAACCCACTGAGTTTAGTGGAGGCAAATACACTGGATGTTTTCAAAAGAGAGAGAGAGATATAGCTCTTAGGGCTAACAGAATCAAGGGTTAGGGGGAGAAAGCAGGAACGGGGTACTGATTTTAGATGATTAGCCATGATCATATTGAATGGTGGTGCTGGCTCGAAGGGCCGAATGGCTTACTCCTGCACCTATTTTCTATGTTCCTTCAGCAGTTTGTTTTTTGCTTAAGTATCTAGCATCTGTAATAGTGTGCATATCAATTAAAGTACTACACGGCTGTAGAAAGAGATTCTGGTTTATGTTCTCACTGTAACAAGCTACAACAACAAAATAACATTATTTGTTATCCAACTCCAGTAGATTTATTTTCTGCCAAAACATTGAATTTTCCCCTAAAAATCAAATTGAAAAGTAGTTTCTGGAGCTGGTTATGTATAGCTAGCAAGTTTACATAAACAGGATGCTTACGGGTGCTCTTGGTCCAAAACATACAGATCAATTTAACTAAATTTAAACAGAGGGTTTTATGTAAAGTCTGTCCACTGATTCAGAGTGAAACCAGAGAGCTAGGTGATCCAAATATGGAGAGAAAAAAAAAATGGCAGCCGTGAACAAAATTGTCTGTGCACATATTTGCTGCCAAATACCATTCCAAACAGCATCTGAAGCATAACAAAAATTAAATTTGCATGGTATCTTAAGCAGTGCAATGAGACGAGTTGGATATTAAACTTGATCAAAACCATAGCAGACCTAGGATCCCCAACACCAACCCAGTTTTAACTTGATAAATGCAAGATTAAAAAGAGAGATCATGGAGAAGTAATTAAAAAAGGATTACATTTTTGTAACAGTGTCTTAAAAGTGATCATCAAGATCATAAAAATGTGTGATTATTAAATCAAACTGAAACATTTCTGACAAGAAACTGCCATTAGAACAGATGCAACTCCCACTTCTGTCAGTTTCTGATCTAAGCTACTTCAATGATTTATTATTGTCAATTGCGCAAAACACAGTGAAATTCTATTTCTGAGTTGCTAGATTTGGCACCATTTCCAAAGTCCAGTCCATACTCTAGGTCTTATGGAGCAGCCTCCAATCCATGCGAGCTCCAGGCTGTTGCAGGGCCTGTAGCCATCACCTTCATCGAGAACGTTCAGCAAACCGTTGTCCCTCTCTTCGCCCAGCCATCTTTGTGCCCGGGGCGCCAATCTTGAGGATGCAGAAGGCAAGATCCTGGTTCACTTTCCTATAGGCCTTGCACCTCTTGACTGTTGTCGTCGGCTTCCTCCTCTTCAGTTCTCCCGGATTCCTCAGTAGAAAACTCTCAATGAAGACGAGGGCATTTCTTAACTTGACATTCACTTCCAGGGTCGGATGTACTACTTGCTCTACTGAAGGCATTATTAGCAGTTGAACAAAATAAGCATGGTGTACTTGAAATTTTAGCGGTTTCTCTTCCCACAGATAGGGCCTGACCTGCTGGGCGTTTCTAATATTTTCTGCTTTTGAGCGAGGCTCTGTGATAGCTGAATCAAAAGATGAGATGCACAGACCACAACAGGTTTATTTCTAAATCAACTCATCTATCTTGTCAGGATACAATTAGTCTTAGCAGCTTTGGGCTTTGTTGGGACTGAGAGTGGAAATGATAACTAAATTGCTTGTGTCCATCCAAAATCATATTTCTGCCCAATATCAAGCCCATTTCAAATATCTGTAAGTTGATCCTGACAAAATTGCACATTGCTTAAGAATAGTCTTTGCACAAAGGCCTGATCAAGTGGCATTGTGTGGCTTGCTCATACTACAGAATTGAAGTCCATTAAAATACATCCAAATTGCATTGTTGGATTTTGGTCCAATAGTTGGTTGCTGAGGAACAAATTATTTAGTAGTTTCATTTGAGAAATCACATGCTTGCACAAGATCCAGCTTGATTAGAATTTCCTCTCCCAACTTAACTTCTCTTACACACTTATGGTCAGTATGCATTCTCAGGAACAGCAGAACTAATATGCAGTTCTCAGTGGTGAGAACAAGGTAAAACTCCTGCTCTCCCAGATGCTGCACAAGGAACCTGTTGCTCGTAGAGAAATGAATCTGCACACACTTACACGCGGAGAGGCTGCCTACAAAAGTTGGCGCTGAGTTGCCTACAGCAAGTGGTGTGGCTGTGTAACACCGAGTTGAGGTGCAGGGCTACATCTTGGCCCTATGGGCTTTGTCTAGTCACAGCTGTTTCTGTTCCATGTGTTGACTGATCTCTTGGATCCTTGTTGCTTCTTGTTGGATATTATACAAGCTGCTGATTCGCCAGCCTGGAGACTTCTGTATGATAAATCCCAACAATAGTTGCAGGCAAGAGTGCCAGTATGACAGCAGGGACTTGCAGTAGCCTCATAGTACACTGGATGAGCAAGTTATTTCGAATGGAACAGCACTTGGAGTATCACTGTGGGTTACTACTGTAGCACACAAAGGAAACCTCTGGGCAATCAAGACTTAGAAAACCATACCCAATAGGATGCAATGAGTTCAGAAGAGGAACAAGTGGTAACAATTAGCCAACAATAAAACAAAATACAAAGGCAGAGAAAGACTCCGTTCAAGGTAACTGGTGAGCAGAGCTGCCAAGTTTTGTCAGAGCATTTCAGTATTCTAGTAATTGAAAATCAGTATTTTGCTGAGGAAATCAGTATTTTTACGCTGTGCCGTTTTGCTGAGAAAAATGTTCTTCTTTATGTGCGGTCATACCTATGCAAGAGTACAGAATGCATAACTGTGCTACCAATTCACATGTCTTCTACTCACCTGACTCGACAGTGCATTAATTGCCATATCTTTGTATACTGCTGTGAACGGCTGTTTTCAGCTTTTAGCACCAGATTGAAACATAGAAACATAGAAAATAGGTGCAGGAGTAGGCCATTCGGCCCTTCGAGCCTGCACCGCCATTCAATATGGTCGTGGCTGATCATCCAACTCAGTATCCAACTCAAGATCCCCCCTCAGTCTTCTAAATTCTAGCGAGTATTTAGAAGACTGAGGGGGGATCTTATAGAAACTTACAAAATTCTTAAGGGGTTGGATAGGCTAGATGCAGGAAGATTGTTCCCGATGTTGGCAAGGTCCAGAACAAGGGGTCACAGTCTAAGGATAAGGGGGAATTCCTTTAGGACCAATATGAGGAAAACATTTTTCACACAGAGAGTGGTGAGTCTCTGGAATTATCTGCCACAGAAGGTAGTTGAGGCACCAGCTGATGATGTAGAAGCCATTTTGGAAGCCTCCCTCTCCCCTCTCTCTCTCTCCTTCCTTTTTTTCTTCCTCCCTCTCTTATTCCCTCTCGCCTTCTCCCCCTCCCCGAACGGTCTGTGACCCACAGCACAATGGCCATAGCGTTAAGTGTAAAGCCCATAGCGCTATGTTTAAAGACCATAGCGCTCCAGCCAGTAGCGCTATATTTAGAACTCATAGTGCTGCAGCCGACAGCTCTTCGTTTAAATTCCCACCCGTTAAACTGACAGTGCTGTTTAAACCTGGAGCGCGACAGGCAGATGAAAGCTTACAAAAATAATTATCCAGAAATTTAAAATACTAATAGATTTAATCTGCTATAATTTTTAGAGGTACAGTATGACTTTTTATATCCTTGCATTTTTTAAGCAGCAAGATCTTGAGTCAATTTCGGTACAGCGGTGACTCGTTGTTACGATTATCTATGGTCAGATTTTTTAAAAATTCCGTATTGAACAACGCAAAATCTTACATCCGTATCCTTATTGCATTTCCGTACAAAATACAGAAAATCCGTATTAGTTGGCAGCTCTGGATGAGGTACAGATCAGCTAAGATTCAAGTAAAATGCTAAGTATTTAGTTCCAATACTAATGCATGTTCCAATACTAGTACATTTGCGACACAATGTTTTGTTTTAAATAGCTTGAACTGAAAACCTACAATAGCACAGTGAAAACATCTGGTTTCCATTCCTGACATGCTGCCAAATGCAAACATCAGCAAAACACTCACAGTGTAGCCAAACAAAAACTTGCACTCCAAACAACTTAAGCAAAAGATATGAAACAAAGAACAGAACATTTAGGCAGCATTGATTAGAAGGGACCTAACCACTTAAAGAAAATAATAAATGGGAGAAGGAAAGGGATGTTTGGAAGAGAAGGAGGGAGGGATGTAGATGCAGAAGACAAAGTAGGTATGTTACAAAACTCACCTTTAGCGGGGCTGCAGTTCTGCCACTGGCCGTGTTCGCGACTTTGGCGCCTTTGGGGGGGGGGGGGGCGCGTTTAAAATGCGGTTTTCCCTTGCCATCCGGAGTTTTATTTTCTCGGACTGTGAGCTATTTCTGGAGATTCGTTCCTACTACTGGTAAGTGAATTATTATTTTTTTTTTAAAATAAATCGCCCGACTATTTCAGCGCTACAATAAAATAAAAATTAGTTCCTAATGCCGTGAACACCGAAAACGGGGACGGAGTTTACGTAGGGGACAGGTAAGTGAAAGCTGTTTATTATTTCATATAAACGTGCATGTTTAGATTACTTTAATCAATATTTCATGTTGCGAAACGGTGATTTATTCCCCATATGAACCGACAGTATTTTTCCTGCGGATATTGGGTTTAAATTCACCGCAACCGCAACGTTCCAATCCAGCGTGTTCCATAAAAACCCACTCACAAGCTGTTTAAAATGCCAATTAATTTACGGGCATTAAACACTAAATTCCTTCAATTTGGCCTATAAATTAATGACAATTAGATTTAAAAATCATGTTATATTGTAAATTCTTGTGTGAATGTTATTTGGACACTTAGGCTTTAAAAAAAATGTTCATATTTTCTTAAGAAATGGATAGATGTTTAGATCTAGTAATTGCATTTTGTAATTAGCTACAATTGGGTAACTAACTAATAATATGCTTTAATTTCAGGTCATCCAAGTAAGATTGTTCCATGTTAGTTTCAGAATGCTTCAATCTATAATAACTGAAAATGTCTTTCAGTTCTCTTAATTAAGAAAGTTATGGGCTTTTGACTGTCCTAGATCACAGCTTTTGAGTTCAGTCAATGGAAAGGCAATGGGGAGCAAGATGCTAATTTCCAAGTATGAAAATGGCCATAACTTTTTTAATACTGAAGATATGAAAGTGAATTAGGTGTCAAATTAAACTTTTTATGCTTTATCTGATGGGATAAATTGCAGACTTGATTTTTTTTAATATCTCGTATATTTTGTAACATTGCTAGCCAAAGGAATGCAGAGAGAAGGGGCTGAGAGTAAAAATATCACCAAAGCCAGAAGAAGACATACCCCCAATATTTAAAACCATATATACTCGCAATATAGTTTATATCATATTATGGCAACTTGTACACTAAAAACAACACCTATTAATTGGATAATATTCTTACACTTCCTTTACTCCATGTCATCCTAACTAGATAGCGCTTCTAATCACCTTTCATTCTACGTGGTTTCTGTACGATTTTGTGCATCTTTTAAGAATAATACAAGGGTTTCGCTTTTAAAAAAAATATCTACAAACGAGGCCATTCAACCCATTGAGTCGACATTTGCTTACAGAGTAATTTCTCCATGCAAACTTATTCGCTTGCACTTACCCACCAACAAACTGTATTCAAGGAATGTGGGAGGAAAACAATGCACCCAATGAAAACCTATTTTTGTTGCAGAGAGAACATGTTAACTCCATAAACAAGTTCAAAATTGAACCGAAATGGCTAAATCTGTTGAAACAATTGCACAACTTGCAGTGCCAGTTGCGTTCTTCAATATAAAAATGTTTTCATCACTATCTTCAAAGGCAAGGAATAAATAAATGCACATTTGACAAAGTTCATTGTGGTAGGCTAATCCAGAAAATTCTGATACATAGGATCTGCGGTGACCGTGTAGGTTAGATTCAAATTTGGCTAGTCCATATAAAACAGGATTATGATGGAGGAGCATTTCTCTGATTGGAGGTCTGTTACCAGTGGTGTTCCACAGGGATCAGTGCTGGGACCTTTGTTGTTTGTGATATGAAAAATCCAAATAGGCTGATTAGCAAGTTTGAAAATGACACAAAAAATGATGAGATTGCAGATGATAAAGAAACTGTTAAAGAATACAGCAGGATAGATCAGCTGAGATATGGGCAGACAAATGGCAATGAGTTGAATCCAGACAAGTGTGAAGGCGTTGCACTGGAAGGTCATACACAAGGGGAAAGTATACTGTAAATGGCAAGATCCTTGGGAGCATTTATGTCGAGAGGGATCTAGAGGTGCAAGTCCATAGCTCCCTGAAAATAGCAACACTGGTAGATAAGCAATAAAGGCAGCGTATGGCTCACTTGCCTTCATCAAACAGGAGTTGGGAAATTATGTTGTAGCTATATAAAACTTTGGTTTGGCCATTGTGGCCAATTCTTTTCACTCCATTACAGGGAAGACATGGATGCTTTGGAACAGGTGGAGAAGTTGTTCACCAGGATGTTGCCTGGATTAGACAACATTCACTATAAGGAAAAGATAGACAAACTTAGATTGTTTTCTCCAGAGCTTTGGAAGCAGAGGGGAGACTTTATAAATTACATAAAATTGTGAGAAGTCAGGAGATTTTTCCCCAGAATAGAAATGTTAAATATAGGAAGACCTAGCTTTGAAGTAAGAGGGGGAAAGTTTAAAAGGAGGTATGCGAGGCATGCTTTTGTTTATACGCACTCTGTGCCTGGAATGATCTGCCATAGCAGGAATGGTGAGACGTGGATCACCTGCATGTGGAAATGGTTAATTTGGCATCACGGTTGACAATGTGGGCTGAAGGAACTATTCTTGTGCTGTACAGTTCCATGTTCTATAAATGTTGGCCTCGTCAGAGCTACCTACATCAGATAACTGAGAAATGGTTACACTGTGATGTTAGAAATTAACAGCAATTAATTATTTAGTCATGTAGCATGGAAACTGACCATTCAGTCCACCACATCCTCATCAATCAGTCGGCACCCATTCTATGTTAAACTATTCTTCCAACAATTGGCCTGTAGGCTGTGATGCTAAAGTGATTCAAGGCTTGTCTAGATACATCGTAAATGCTGCAAGGAACACTCTCAGGCAATGATTTCTAGGTAATCACTACTCTGAGTGAGAAGGTACTCTCCGATCCTCTTTTACAATTTACCCTACAATTATATCCTGTAGTGTTACCTACCTATGATATAGGTAAAATACCCCATCTATACTCTTCAGCATTTTACATACCTCAACCATATCCCCTCTTAACCTCCCCCATTCCAGGGAAAACAGACCTAGCCTTTTCAGTCTCTCCTCATAACTAAGACACTCTTTCATAAGGAATAGGAGTAGAATTCGGCCCATCAAGTCTACTCCGCCATTCAATCATGGCTGATCTACCTCTCCCTCATAACCCCATTCTCCCGTCTTCTCCCTCTGACACCTGTACTAATCAAGAATCTATCCATCGCTGCCTTAAAAACATCCACTGAATGTTCCCAGACAACATCCTGGTAAATCTCCTGTTACCCTCTTCAGTGCAAGTACATTTTTCTATAATACTACAACCAAAACTGTACTTCATTGAACAACAGCAAAAGTTAAACAATGTAACTTTTAAGAATTACAGTCTTTTCAATGTTTGTATGCCAAGTGCAAAACTAATATGTTTTGAGATCTGAATAAGGTAAATTTCCAAGTATATTTTATTTCCCACAAACACAAGGTCCACATGATCGCAACAGTGATTTGTTGCTGAGAATTCATGGTCAGATGGAACTCTGGAGCTGCAAAACAGCAGCTGTATTGCCTGTGTCACTCTGCCGTGAGAATTGCTGCGTGGTAGTCCCTCACCAAGCAGATACACAAAAATGTAGGTAGCTCACAGCTGCCGAACAGGAGAACTGAAAATAAAATCTTGGATTTTGACGTGCTTGATTATCACAAATCTGTTAGCGTGTTAGTTTGCATTAATCAAGGTACACAAGTGCAGCATTGGGGCACAGTTATTACGGTCGCTACCTCACATTTCTGGGGGCTGGTTTCATTCCCAATCTTCTGTGCTGTTTGTGTAGAGTTTGAAAGTTCTCAATGTGATTATGATGGTTTCCTCCTTGATTTCTGGTGACCTACAAACCCATCTCTGGAATGTGGATGTGAATGTGAATTGGTTACTATAAATACATTTAGACTGTAGGCAAGTAGTAGCATCTTCCTCAAATTGATAGAATGAATGGGATGGATGCTTGACAGTCACAAACTCAATAATCAAAGAGATTGTTTTTCGTAGTGTATGATTGTACTCCCAATTACTGAATGCTTTCAGTTTCTCCCCCAAACACACAATTTTTACCTTTTTTTTGGAAAAATGAAAAATCATTTTGCTAAAAATAAATAAGTCACAGAATCATGCAGATAGAGGCCATTCTGCCCATGGGAAATCAAGCATACAATTACAGTTATTTTATTCTTCCCACGTGCCCATCGATACACCTGCATAAATTAAAGAAAAGTATAATATCCAATTAATCTACCAACCTGCATCTCTTAAGGATGCAAGAGAAAACCGGAGCACATGGTAGAAACTAAGAGGTTATAATTTATTGCACTTTTGTTATAATAGGTGTTCTTCAGGCTGCTGCCAGAGGAAACTTAGACACCAAGGAATTAGACAGGGGAACAGGCAAATTTGATACAGACAGCATCGAATTTAACAATTTAAACAAAGGAATTAAATGTAACATCTCCAAGTTTGCAGATGACACAAAGCTGGGTGGTGGTGTAAACTGCGAGGAGGATGCTATGAGGCGGCGGGGTGATTTGGATAGGTTGGGCGAGTGGGTAGATGCATGGCAGATGCAGTATAATGTGGATAAATGTGAGGTTAGTCACTTTGGAGGCAAGAACAAGAAGGCAGATTATTATCCGAATGGTGTCAGATTAGGAAATGTGAAGGTGCAACGAGACCTGGGTGTCCTTGTACATCAGTCACTGAAAGTAAACATAGTATATGCAGGTATAGCAGGCAGTGAAGAAAGCAAATGGCATGTTGGCCTTCATAGCTAAAGGATTTGAGTATAGGAGCAAGGAGGTCCTGCTGCAGTTGTACAGGGCCCTGGTGAGACCACACCTGGAGTATTGTGTGCAGTTTTGGTCTCCTAATTTGAGGAAGGGCATTCTTGCTATTGAGGAAATGCAGTGCAGGTTCACCAGGTTAATTCCAGGGATGGCGGGACTGACATATGATGAAAGCATGGATGAAATGTGCTTATGTTCACTGGAATTTAGAAGGATGAGAGGGGATCTTATAGAAACATATACAATTCTTAAGGGATAGGACAGGCTCGTTGCAGGAAAAATGTTCCCGATGTTGGGGAAGTCCAGAACCAGGTGTCACAGTTTCAGAATAAGGGATAGGCCATTTAGGAAAAACTTTTTCACCCAGACAGTTGTGAATCTGTAGAATTCTCTGGTCCAGGAGGCAGTGGAGGCCAGTTCATTGGGTGTATTCAAGAGCGAGCTAGATATAGATCTTAGGGCTAACGGAACCAAGGGATATGGGGAAAAAACAGGAGCAGGGTACCGATTCTGGATGATCAGCCATGATCATATTGAATGGTGCTGCTGGCTCGAAGGGCCGAATGATTTACTCCTGTACCTACTTTCAATCTTTCACCCATGGTCAAATGGAACTCAGTCACTGCAGCTGCAAAACAGCAGCTGTACGGCCTCTGTCACTCTGCCGTCAGAAACTTATCTTTGGACCGCTGTGCCCATGTCAACCATCAACCACCCATTTACACTGATCATTCATATAAAATATATATTTTTAAATTATTCGTCAAATAGTCTCTTCAATTCTGCCAGATTCTACCATTCACCGATACACAAGGGACAATTTACAGTGGTCAATAGTCCTGCCAAACCAAAACATCTTTTGAGATATGGATGGAAACCCACATAGCCACAGAAAGAACACGTCAACTCCACACAAACAGCAGCCAAGGTCAGGAATCAGTCCAGATCTCTGAACACTAAGGCAGTAGCCTGACTAGCTACACCACTCCGCTGGTTGATTTTCATTTTCTGTCATTAAGACATAAGAGGTCTGAACCAAGGGCAATTTTAAAAAAAAAGAGTATCTTAAATCAAGAGTTATCAATGGTTTACATTTCTTGCATTATTGTTTTAACATTTCTTCTTATAGCTACTGATGAATGAAACAGACAGCTAGAAATTAACTCACTTGCTTGTGCAGTCGTTCATTTTCTTCAATCTTGTTCTGCAGATCCTCATCAAAAACACTCTGTCTTTGCTGATTAATTTGAGCAGGAGAATCAGCACCCTTCTGCTGTGTAAAAAAAAAACTGCCAGTTATGAGCTATTCTAGGTACAAGGAACTTTAGCACTGCACACCTGTGCATATTGCCATAAAGCAAAAAAACCCAATGACAGTTGTTGGACACGTAATGGGTAAAGATAGGTCAGAGTTTAAGAGGGAAATAGAGTGTAGACAAAAAAGCTGGAGAAACTCAGCGGGTGAGGCAGCATCTATGGAGCGAAGGAATAGGCGATGTTTCGGGTCGAGACCCTTCTCCAGACTGATGTCAGGGGAGGGAAAAGAAAGGAAGAGGCGGAGACAGTAGGCTGTGGGAGAGCTGGGAAGGGATGGGGAAGGAGGGAGAAAGCAAGGACTACCTGAAATTTGAGTAATCAATGCTCATACCGCTGGGGTGTAAACTACACAAGCAAAATCTGAGGTGCCATTCCTCCAATTTGCGGTGGGACTCACTCTGGCCATGGAGGAGGCCCAGGACAGAAAGGTCGGATTCGGAATGGGAGGGGAAGTTGAAGTGCTGAGCCACCGGGGAGATCAGGTTGGTTATTGCAAACTGAGCGGCTGTATTGGGCGAAGAGATCGCCAAGTCTGTGCTTCGTCTCACCGATGTAGACCTGCTGACACATAGAACAGCGGATGCAATAGATGAGGCTGGATGAGGTGCAGGTAAACTGCTGCCTCACCTGGAAAGACTGCTTGGGCCCTTGGTTGGAGTCGAGGGGGGAGATAAAGTGACAAGTGTAGCATTTCCTGCGGTTGCAAGGGAAAGTACCAGGGGACGGGGTGGTTTGGGACGAATTGACTAGGGAGTTACGGAGGGAACGGTCTCTGCGGAAAGCAGAAAAGGGAGGAGATGGGAAGATGTGGCCAGTGGTGGGATCCCGTTGGATCCCACCACTGGAAAGATATTATCTGAATTAAGGGTGCCAGAACAACAACCTTGCTCTCAATGTCAGTAAGACCAAGGAGCTAATTGTTGACGAAAGAGAGAAGCCGAGGATCCACAAGCTGCTTCATCGACAGGTTGACGGTAGAGAAAGAGTTAACATAGCAATGTTACAACATTTTGAGATTTTAAAAATCAAGTCTGCAATTTATCCCATCAGATAAAGCATAAAAAGAAGTTTAATTTGACACCTAATTCACTTTCATATCTTCAGTATTAAAAAAGTTATGGCCCTTTTCATACTCGGAAATTAGCATCTTGTTCCCCATTGCCTTTCCATTGACTGAACTCAAAAGCTGTGATCTAGGACAGTCAAAAGCCCATAACTTTCTTAAAAATTAAGAGAACTCAATGAAATTTTCAGTTATTATAGATTGAAGCATTCCGAAACAAATATGAAACAATATTACTTGGATGACCTGAAATTAAAGCATATAATTAGTTAGTTATCTAATTGTAGCTAATTACAAAATTCAATTACTAGATCTAAACATCTATCCATTTCTAAAGAAATGATAAACATTTTTAAATTGCCTAAGTATCCAAATAACATTCACACAATAATCAACACTATAACATGATTTTTAAATTCATTTTCATGAATTTATAGGCCAAATGGAAGGAATTTAGTTTTAAATGCCTGTAAATTAATGGCCATTTAAATCAACTTGCGAGTGGGTTTTAGTGGAACGCGGTGGATTAGAACGTTGCGGTTTGCGGTGAATTTATCCCCCAGTCGGTATGAAAAATACAGCCGGTTCATACTTTTTTTTTGTCCCCTTTTCGCAACATCAAAATTTGATTAAATGCTTCCTAAGAACCACGTTTTTATGTAAAAATAGACTGTGTAGCTTCTTTTAGCGCCTACATTAGGTCCGTTCTGCTGTCAGCATTCAGAGCTTTAGAGGATGATTTTTAAACTACTCTAGTTAATAAATAATCTAGAGTAGTTTAAAAAAAGCTTCATGAAAGAAATTTCTCTTTAGCGATGAAATCGCCCGAAGTGGATCGATTTGGACTGTTAAAACGGCATTTTAAACCAGCCCCCCATCTGAAAGGCACCAGAGTCACGCACACGGGGAGCGGCAGAACTGCAGCGCTGCTCAAGGTAGGTATTGTAACATACCTAGTTAACACTTCAGTTTCCAGGACATGCAGATCTCCGAAGATCTGTGGTGGCCCACAAATTGCTGTGGCAAGGAAGAATTTGATTGTTCTGCTTTTGATACATAGGACAATTAAACACTCTTGATACTTGAATTAGTACAGTAGATAAAAACTGCAGTAAGAGTATATCTGAAACTCTGCTGCAACTATCAGCATTCACCACTGGGTGATGCTGTACCTATGCAATCACCAAACAGAACACAGGAAGATAGGGAATTATTAAACGTTGAAATAACTACTAAAGAAATTGAAGAAACTATTAGATCATTAAAAAATGGTAAAACTCCAGGACCAGATGGTATTGGAGCAGAATGTTATAAAATATTTTATGATATGATAGCTCCACGTTTGAAGACACTATATGAACACACTTATGCACAACAGAAATTACCAGAAACATTAAATGAATCTATTATAACCCTTATACCTAAATTAGATAAAAATCTTGATGATCCAGAGTCATATAGAGCTATATCTCTTTTAAATACTGATCAAAAGATATTAACAAAAATATTAGCACAAAGACTAAACACAGTGATTAATAATTTAATTCACTTAGATCAAACAGGATTTATACCAAAACGATATTCCTCAAACAATCTGAGAAGATTTAATATTATATATTCGAAAAGAAACATTAATAAGGATTTATCAATTATTTCGTTGGATGCAGAGAAAGCTTTTGATCAGATTGAATGGTCTTATTTATTTTCGGTTATGGAATTTTTTCAGTTGGGGGAGAAGTTTATAACATGGGTTAAATTACTATATACCAGACCAACAGCTAGAATATTAATAAACCAAGTGTTAACAACTAAATTTAACTTATTCCGAGGCTGCAGACAAGGTTGCCCTTTATCTCCACTACTGTTCGCACTTGCAATAGAACCACTAGCAAAATCTGTGAGATTGCATCCTGAAATATATGGGTATGAAACTAAAGAAACTGAAAATAAAATTTCTTTATACGCAGATGATGTATTACTTTATATCACGAAACCAGAAATTAGTATCCCTAACTTGTTAGATTTAATAACTCAATTTGGATTGTTTTCAGGATATAGAATTAACTGGATTAAAAGTGAACTTATGCCAATAATGGGAAATAACTTACATATATTACAACAATACCCTTTTAAGATTGCAAATGAAAAAAATAAACATCTTGGAATTTATGTAACAAAAAGATAGGATTCTTTATTTAAATCTAATTTCCCACCCTTATTGAATAAATTACTTAAGAATATTCAATATTGGAAAACATTACCTATTTCAATGTTAGGTAAGATTAATGCGATAAAAATGATTTGTCTTCCACAATTACTATACTTGTTTCAAATAATCCCGATATGTCTTCCTAAAAATTTTTTTAAGAAAATGGACTCTATGGTTACCAATTTTATTTGGGATTATAAGAACCATAGAATAATTAAAAAGCATTTATGTAAATCAAAAATGAATGGAGGTTTTGCATTGCCTAATTTTATGTTTTATTATTGGGCAGTTAATATAAAAAATATGAATTCCTGGTTGGAAGAACTAGATAAACAACCAAACTGGTTAAAAATGGAAAAAGAAGACTGTCTACCTTTTGAAATTAGCTCGATTTTATTTGCAAATACTACAATACATAAGAAAACTTATAGAAGAAACCCAATAATAGAAAGTGGAATACGTATTTGGAAACAATTTTAAAAAAACATTAAAATTACAGAATACACCACTAGCTCTTCCAATTGTAAACAATATTTCTTTTAAACCTTCATTGATGGATAAAGGTTTCTTAAAATGGAAGAACTATGGAATAAATAAGGTTGGCGATCTCTACAGGGAAAGTTTATTTCTCTCATTTCGGGAATTACAACAAAATTATGGATTACATTCCAAAGAATATTTTAGATATCTACAAATTAGAGATTATGTTAAATCAAATACATTAGATTTTAGGAATAGAAAGACAGAAATTTTAGATGAATGTCTAAATTACCATCCGAATACAGAAAAATTAATATCATATATCTATAATATCTTACTGGAAAATGATTTACCAAATACGGATAAATATAGACAAGCATGGGAAAACGAATTAGGTCAAGTAATTAGTAGAGAAGTATGGAATGAAAGTTTACAACATATACATCACTGTTCATTAAATGCTAGACACTCCTTGATACAATTTAAAGTTATACATAGATTACATCTCTCAAAATCCAAATTAAATAGAATTTTCTCCACGATGTGTGATAAATGTCAACATTTAGAAGCTAATTTAACGCATTCATTTACAAAATGTATAAAAATTACTAATTTTTGGATAGAAATTTTTAAAATAATCTCAATTGTTGTTAATGCAAATTTAATTCCAGATTCAAAATTAATCATATTGGGAATACTAGAAATGAATCAGATATTAACAACACAACAAATAATTTTTATTGGTTATAGTTTAATAATTGGTAAAAAATTAATACTAAGATTTTGGAAAGGTCCCATTTCCCCTACAATTAAAATGTGGATTACAGAAATGTCGGAGACACTTCATCTGGAACGATTAAGACTTGTCCTGATGGACAGGCTGGATCAATTCAGAGGAATATGGTCTCCATTTATTGAATATTTAAAGGGTTAAGATGGTCCGGTTCGAGGCCATGACTGAAGCCTGAATGAATGAATAGATGAAGAATTATATACAATAGATCATGAATATATCTCCAATGAAGAATATCTTGTTTAATACTCCACTCATTTAATTTATCTCTTTTTTATCTCTTTTTCACCTATCTCCGGTTGGGTCACACGGGAGGACTGGTCCCCCAACGCAACCCGTTCCAACGCAATATTCCACAACTCACCCGTTCCCCCAACGCAACCCGCTCCCCCCCAACGCAATATTCCACCACTCACCCATTGCCCCCAACTGCGATGGGGCGGCTCATTTCCCCATATTCCCCAGCACTCCCTCCTCCTCCTCCTCTTCAGCCTCCCAATTGCACTTGCTGCCAGGACTTTAAATAAGAATCCAATTGCACTCCCCCCTGCCTCCCCCAGCACTCCCTCCCCCTCCTCTTCAACTTTAAAAACTTGCTGGCAGGACTCAGTGTTCTGTGATTGCAACATTGTTGCGGGGAGGGCCAGCAAGGATTTGGATCCCATTGTGACGTCATAGCTGTAACTGCCGGTGTGCAAATAAACAATAGATGGTTGCACAGCTGTAGAGTTGCTGCCTTACAGCAAAATGCAGCGCCAGAGACCCGACTACGGGTGCTGTCTGTATGGAGTTTGTACGTTCTCCCCGTGATCTTAGTGGGTTTTCTCCGAGATCTTCAGTTTCCTCCCACACTCCAAAGGCATACAGGGCATGTAGGTTAATTGGCTGCCCTGCCAACTACAAAGTTCAGATGGTTCAGAAGGTAGACAATAGACAATAGGTGCAGCAGAAGGCCCTTCGGCCCTTCAAGCCAGCACCGCCATTCAATGTGATCATGGCTGATCATCCCCAATCAGTACCCCGTTCCTGTTTTCTCCCCATATCCCATGACTCCGTCCGTTCCTCAACGCCCTATACACACATGACTGCTTGCCCCATGACCCCGCAAATAGGATCATAAAATTTGCGGACGATACAACTGTGGAGGGGTTCATCTCAAATGGGAACGAGGTCGCCTATAGGGAGGAGGTGCACAGACTTTCTGAGTGGTGTGCTCACAACAATCTCTCTCTGAACACTAAAAAGACAAAGGAGATCATCACTGATTTCAGGAGACATAGAGCGGAGCTCAGGCCACTGGGGATAGGGGGCGAGGAGGTGGAGAGGGTGCCTAGTTTTAAATTTCTGGGGATCAAAATCAGTGAGGATCTTAAATGGTCTGTGAACTCTGCTGTAGTTGTAAAAAAGGCACAACAGAGACTTTACTTCCTCAGAACACTGAGGAAGGCCCATCTGTCTGCTAAACTGCTGGAGTCTTTCTACCGCTGTTCGGTAGAAAGCATACTGACTTACTGCATAACTGCCTGGTTTGGGAACTGTTCAGCAGCTGACAGAGCAGCTCTCCAGAGGGTGATAAAAATTGCCCAGGGTATCATTGGACTCCCACTGCCCCCTCTGGAGGACATTTACCACTCCAGATGCCGCAGCAGGACCTGTAATATCGTGAAAGACTTTACACATCCTTGCCACCACCTTTTCACACTGCTGCCCTCAGGAAAAAGGTACAGGTCGTTAAAGTCACGCACTGCCAGACTCAAGAACAGCTTTTACCCATCAGCAATCTTGGAACTGAACTCGTCTCGGGAGCGGGTTATGGGGAAGGGGGGGTGGGGGGGGGGGGGGGGGGGGGGGGAGACAGTGTTAATTTATGTAAATGTGAATCCATGGGTGGGTTTGGGGAGGGAGTGTAAAAAGTATGAGTATGTGAATGTTTGAAGTTATTTAAAATGGAGAGAGACAGTAATCTCGTTGCATGTGACACATGCAATGACAATAAAGCATTCTAATCTAATCTAATCATCTGCCATGCATCTGCCCACTCACCCAACCTGTCCAAGTCACCCTGCATTCTCATAGCATCCTCCTCACATTTCACACTGCCACCCAGCTTTGTGTCACCTGTAAATTTCCTAATGTTACTTTGAAACCCTTCATCTAAATAATTGATGTATATTGTAAATAGCTGCGGTCCCAGCACCGAGCCTTGCAGTACCCCACTAGTCACTGTCTGAAAGGGACCCGTTAATCCCTACTCTTTGTTTCCCGTCTGCCAACCAATTTTCTATCCTTGTCAGCACTCTACCCCCAATACCATGTGCCCTAATTTTGCCCACTAATCTCCTATGTGGGACCTTATCAAATGCTTTCTGAAAGTCCAGATACACTACATCAACTGGATCTCCCTTGTCCATATTCCTAGTTACATCCTCAAAACATTCCAGAAGATTAGTCAAGCATGATTCCCCTTCGTAAATCCACGCCGACCCGGATCGATCCTGTTACTGCTATCCAAATGTGCCGCTATTTCATCTTTTATAATTGACTCCAGCATCTTCCCCACCACCGATGACAGGCTAACTGATCTACAATCGACTGGTTTCTCTCTCCCGCCTTTCTTAAAAAGTGGGATAACATTAGCTACCCTCCTGAACTGATCCTGAATCTATAGATTCACTTAACATTCCTTAAGTACTCTGGGATGCAGACCATCAGACCCTGGGGATTTATCAGTCTTCAGTTCCATCAGTCTACCCAACACCATTTCCTGCCTAAAGTGGATTTCCTTCAGTTCCTCCGTCACCCCAGATCCTCTGGCCACTAGATGGAAGTAATATTTCTCAAACTGGATTTTGCAAAGTTAGAAATGTGAGTAACTTGTAAAATATAACATCAATCTGACCGAAACGTGACAAAAACACAGAAGACAATTGCGAGTCAGGTGGTCCAAAAATTATAGTGCTGTCGTGTACTGTTTTTGGCGTAGTTCAGGGCATCCCTGAACCACAAACAGTCAGAATCACAAGCAAATAAGATGAGTGTATTAGTAATATAATATAGATAAAACCACCCCTAATCATTTCACAGGAGCATCACTAATCAAACATCCCTATCCATAAATAATTCTTATGGAAGATGGCTGAAGGCTTAGTAGGGAGATGGATTTTAAAAGCAACTATTTTCACTAAACTTTCTCCCAGCCATGCCATTCATTCTTCCTGCAAAAATAGTCACATCTCCACTAACCCAACGCAGCTAATCGAAACAAGCCATGGGCATATGTGACAGCAACATCAACCAAATACACCTTGGCCCAAGACAAACTTTGCCCAATTGGCATATGCCAAGCTTCACCCAAAACTTCTTCCAAACTCAATTCGAATGGTTCAGACACTTTCATCATATCGAACCCAAAGCAATTCCACTCCTGCAGGTTCATAGGAAGCCGACATTTCAATAGAATCTCCGCTTATTTATTACAAGCTTCTGCTGATGACTCAATCGTACTGTAGCATGTATTATGAGCAGACCAGGCGGCTCTTTCTATTTTATTCTGTGCTACTAGTCTAGTTAATCCAGTAATTAATCCAACAGTAAAAGAGAATTAGGTATTTTGGTGATCTTTTCTTTTTAAAAAAGCAATATTCAATAATACAATAGTTTGGAAGGAACAGTATCACTCAGATTTGTATACCTTGGGTATGCAAGCAAAGAATTTCACTATGCCTTGTCACATGTGACAATAAAGTATTCCATTCCATTTTACCATTTGCCCCCAGATTGGAAACTACATTACAAGGTTTAGCATTATTTGAACACTTGTGCCACAATTCCAGGATTTAGAACAAGCATTGAGCAAATTAGAATCTCCGATAATTATTCATCACAGAACTCTGCTAATTCCATACCTTTCTCTCCTCCCTGAAGGGATAAAAACTACAAAAGAGACCAACTCATGTGAAAAGGCAATACTGTAAAAGACGCAAGACAAACAGGTTAACTGAATGGGTGGCCGTAAATCAAATGAAAATTAGATCATTTTTGAAAAAGTGCCTAAGTAAGAGAGTTTACATTTATTCACCATGACAATTCCAGAGATAGTGGGTTAACGTATGTATGATAGTGCACGGGTGGTCAATGGTCCACATGGACTCGGTGGGTCGAAGGGCCCATTTAATAAGGCCCTTAATAAGGGAAGATTTTAACAATTTTTAAAAGTGCATTTGAGATCATCAATTTTGGATTGCACCTCAAACTAACATCGCACACATTTGAACAAATTTACTCAATTTCTGTGTTGTAGTGATCGATAGCTTCATTGCCTTTTCACACGAGTCAGCCTCTTTTGTAGTTTTTAGTTTTAAAGATACAACATGTAAATAAGACCTTCGGTCCACCGAGTCCACGCCGACCAACAATCATCCATTCACTAGTTCTATCCTACACACTAGGGGCACAATACAGAAGGCAATTAACAAACCTGCACATCCTTGGAATGTGGGAGGAAACCGGAGCACCCGGCTTAGACCCAGGGAGAACGTACAAACTCCATAGAGATAGCGCTGGCAGTCAGGATCGAACAAAGGTCTCTGGCGCTGTAAGGGAGCAACTCAACTGCTGCTCTACTGTGTCGCCCCAATTTTTAATCAGATAAAAATCTAATATCTCTGGTCTATTTGAACACAGAAGACGGGTGGTGTCTTATAGTGATGTATAAAATCCTGAGGAGGATAGGTAGTGTGAATGTACAGAGTTTTTTACCAGATAAGGGAATCCAGAACCAGAGGGCATGTTAAATATGCGAGGGACAAGATTTAATACACAGAGAGCATTCGGTATATGGAACAAGCTGCCAGAGTTGATGCAGGTACGATAACTACATTTTAGACGTTTGGACAAGTACATGACTATGAAAGCTTTGCAGGAATATGGGCCAAATGCAGGCAGTTGAAAATAGCGCAGGTGGGACATCATGGCTGTCATGGGCAAATTAGGCCAAAGGGTCCATTTCCGTCAACTAATTTGAAGATTTAATTTCCATTCATCCTCAATCAACAACTCAGTTCAACTGCTCTAATAACATTTTGATGTCCTGCTTGAAACACTTTCCAAAAATTATAATTTTTAACTAACATATGGAAAACGAGAGTGGAAACGAAACTTAGCAAATGCTTTGGCATTTACCATCCAAGTTCAAGAAGTCAATAGGATTGGAAGACAGGAACTGTGCTTTATTTCATACTATTTACCTTACTTTTCTTCACTTTGGCCTCAGTCGTTACTAATTCCTCTTGAAGAAGTGCAACCCGCTTTGCCAGCTGTTGATTCCGGAATGTCAGGCTGTCCATTTCCTGCTGCAACTTTCTAACACTTTGATCCTTCATTTTCAGCTCTTCCTGTTGCAGGGAAAGTTTTGTTTTATGTTAATTTGTACATTGTAAAAACATAGGGAGGTACAGATGTGGGAAAGCATTTTGTTTTTCACCCAGCTGTTCCTAACGTTATTAAATCAAAGAAATAATGGCACAATGCTGAATTAGGGAATTTTCAGTTCAAACCTGCGATCTAAATTAGTCTTGATGAAGATGGCAATGACATACATTCAGTTCGTAGCTTTAGACTAGTAAACATCAGTAGACTAAAAACTAGTAAACATTTACAAGAGCATTAGTAAAACTGAGGCTGAACTATATGAGAGTTCAAAGCAGACAACCAAGAATTTACTGAATGAGGTTTTAAAGATTTGAGGATGAACAAAAGTGTGGGACATTGAAGAGATTTAGAGAAAGCAAAGAATACAAAATGCTTGCATCCATGCATCACATATGTAACTCGGGTACATCAAAATACTTTGCACTCAATGATGTCTTTGTTGCAATGCAACAAGTGCGACAGGGAATTTGCAGTAGTGCAAGTTGTTGGGAGATAGGTGCTGATTCCAGCACTTGGTTGTGCGACTACTACTGGGGATTAAAGCGGGCAGTCACATGAGCACATTTCCGCTATAGGGTTTGGAGAGATTACAACGTTAGTTTGGATTGAAGAGTTGAAAATGCAGATGAAAAAATTAAGCAATCCTCACCCACAGCCATCATCAGACAGCAAGCAGAATGGTTTTGGTTGAAAAGGACGATATGAATAAGCAAAAATAAAACGGCTGGAAGAGCTCAGCAGGTTGAACAACATTTGTAGGAGTTTAAGAAAGAACTGCAGATGCTGGAAAATCAAAGATAGACAAAAATCCTAGAGAAACTCAGCGGGTGAGGCAGCATTTATGGCGCGAAGGAATAGATGACGTTTTTTTCAGACTGATGTGGGGTGGGGGGGCGGGAAGAAGAAAGGAAGAGTCGGAGACAGTAGGCTGTGGGAGAGCTGGGATGGGGAGAGGAAGGAGGGAGAAAGCAGGGACTACCTGAAATTGGAGAAGTCAATGTTCATACCGCTGGGGTGTAAACTAACCAAGCGAACTATGAGATGCTGCTCCTCCAATTTGTGGTGGTAATCACTCTGGCCATGGAGGAGGCTCAGTACAGAAAGGTCAGATTACATCTGCTGTTCTAGGTGTCAACTGCTCTTCATCGGTGAGACCAAGCGCAGGCTTGGCGATCGCTTCGCCCAACACCTCCACTCAATTCTCATTAACCAACCTGATCTCCCAGTGGCTCAGCACTTCAACTCCTCCTCCTATTCCGAATCCGACCTTTATGTCCTGGGCCTCCTCCATGAACAGAGTGAGTCTCACCACAAATTGGAGGAGCAGCACCTCATATTTCGCTTGGGTAGTTTACACCCAGCTGTATGAACATTGACCTCCAATTTTAGGTAGTCTTTGCTTTCACCCTCCTTGCCCTCCCCAGCTCTCCCACAGCCTACTGTCTCCGCCTCTTCCTTTCTTCTTCCCGCCACGCCCCCCAACATCAGTCTGAAGAAGGGTCTCAATCCGAAACATCACCTATTCCTTCGCTCCATAGATGCTGCCTCATCCACTGAGTTTCTCCTCCATTTTTGTCTAGGTCCTAGACTTAAAACACATTACAGCTCATTTGTGGAACTTTCATACTTGCTCCTCCATTAAAAAGCTAAAATGCAGACATTTACTTGGCAACCTCCTCCCAAGATCCAGCCCACTGCATTTGTATAAGAATAAAGGGTAGGCTAATTAGGACTGAGATGAAAAAAAACTTTTTCAACCAGAGAGTTGTGAATCTGTGGAATTCTCTGCCACAGAAGGCAAGGGAGGCCAATTCGCTGAGATGTATTCAAGAGAGAATTAGATATAGTTCTTAGGGCTAATTGAATCAAAGGATATGGGGAGAAAGCAGGAAATGAGCACTGATTTTGGATGATCAGTCATGGTCATATTGAATGGCGGTCATTGCTGGCTCGAAGGGCCAAATGGCCTACTCATGCACCCATTTTCTATGTTTCTATGCATCACTTACACATAATCTGTGCACTATACCTTTAAAGATGTTCCATGACCTTGTTCATCCACAACGGCTTTCTTCAGAACTTGGTTCTGGGCTCGAAGCTGAAACATTTCAAACAGTAAAATATTTTTGAATTATCAACAATAACGCCACTAAATATTAAGCAGCTCTCAACTTGAAATAGGGCACAGCACAGTGGCATAGCTGGTAAAGCTGCCGCCACCTCAATGCGCCAGACGTCTGGGTTCGACCCTGAACTCGGGTGCTGTCTCTGTAGAATTTGCACATTCTCACAAGCTTCCTCTGGTTTCCGGGTTTCTCCCACATTGCAGGTTAATTAGCCTCTGTAAATTGCCTCTAGTATGTATGGAGTGAAATGCATAACTGGTATAGCCTGAAGCATCCTACCAACAACTAAAGAGTGGTCCTCAGCTACTATCTACCTCATTGAAGATGCTCGGACTATCTTGTACACTGTGGACGACTCGATTGCAATCATGTGTAGTCATTCCGCTGACTGCTGGCACACAACAAAACGTTTTTCACTGTAGCTCGGTACACGACAAACTAAACATAGAACTAGTGTGAATGGGAGGAGAATATGGCTATCATTAGTTTACATGTAGGAACCATAGCTGGAGATGTGTGGTTACTAAAATGTGTGCAATTGACTCCGATTACAAATATTTTATCCTACTATAATTTGAATATACATTTTTCAATAAATTTGTTATTTACACCAGATCAATAATTGGAAACATTAAGCATTTCCCTCCACAGCTACTGTCTGATTTGCTGAATACTTGCTTTAATTTCAGATTTGAAGCATCAGCAATATTTATTTTACATTTTCTCTTCCCTTTTTTAATACACTGCATCATTCGCTAGAAATTCAAGTTTTTACATTAAAATAGTTTAAATGGTCATTAGTGACCTCTTGCAACCATCTGAAGACAAGAATATAATATTCTCTATCATAGAAACATAGAAAATAGGTGCAGGAGTAGGCCATTCGGCCCTTCGAGCCTGCACCGCCATTCAATATGATCATGGCTGATCATCCAACTCAGTATCCCGTACCTGCTTTCTCTCCATACCCCCTGATCCCTCTAGCCACAAGGGCCACATCTAACTCCCTCTTAAATATAGCCAATGAACTGGACTCAACTACCTTCTGTAGCAGGGAATTCCAGAGGCTCATCACTCTCTGTGTGAAAAATGGTTTTCTCATCTCGATCCTAAAAGATTTCCCCCTTATCCTTAAACTGTGACCCCTTGTTCTGGACTTCCCCAACATCGGGAACAATCCTCCTGCATCTAGCCTGTCCAACCCCTTAAGTTTTTGTAAGTTTCTATAAGATCCCCCCTCAATCTTCTAAAAGCATCTCCCCATTCTCTTCCTTGAAGGTCTGAAATAGCATTTAATCTTATTAGTACTAAAAGATTAGACTAAAATTAACTCACCCTTACATGCAACACTTATAACTTTGAGTAAATCACATTAAATTAATTTCTAAATACCCAAATTACATATCAAGAGTATCCAAGTTAAAAACATCAATGCAAATAATTGTTAACTTAGTTTTAAGCTTCATGCAGTCAATACACATTTTTAATAAATTGCAGGTAATTTCACAATTAAAGGGAGGAGGGTCTGAAGAAGGGTCTCGACTCGAAACGTCGCCTATCTCCTTCGCTCCTTAGATGCTGCTGCACCCGCTGAGTTACTCCAGCTTTTTGTGTACCTTCACAATTAAAGGATTGTTTTCTTTATATGCTAAAATGAGGCAATTTTCAGGTTACCTTACTTCGGCTAGCTATTAATCTGTACACATTGTGGAACAGAACGAGTAAAGTGTTATAAAGAGACACCTAGTCTTTAAGTTAGATAATCACACTGTAAAAATACCATGATCATAATTTAACAAAAGATTGTTAACCCAAAGTGGTTAGTTAACCCATTTACGTTTGGAAATGCTTATGTTTATATGAAAATGTTTATATTGTAAATCGACTAAAATGCAAATCGACTTTGTTAAAAGAATGATTTATGATTTCTAGCTATCAACCCATTAATGTGTAATTCCATAATTCTTTAATGAATAGGAGAGGGTCGCCTACTTCCATATATCGCAGAAAAATCTAACATCACGCAAAACACATTAAAAAATGAAGTCAATCCTGCCCACCTTGGAGTATTCCTGGGCCAGTTTCCCATACTTGGCTTGCAAATCTGCGGCCATGGTCAGTAACTGCTTGAAGGGTGATTGCAAGAGGTGGCCACAACCTGGCTCATCATCCAGCAAGGGAGAAAAGGTTGAGAAAACCGGGGGGGGGGGCTCTGCCTTATCTCACTTAGATGCCATGAACCACATCAAAGCATCTTTGATAAGGAGAAGGAAGAAATTAGCATGGGGTAGTCGAGAATTAACGAAAAAATGTTTCTCAAGTTCATCCACTCTGCTCGTTGCCACTGCCACTGCCCCTTCGACTCTTTCGTTGGCCTTGGCCCTGGCCCTTCGACCCGTCTACTCTGTTGGCCTCCGCTACCCCCTTCGCCCTCGCATTCCGAACAATTCTTGCTTTCTTGTGATGTTGAGCCTTCTTGCCACCTCAACCGGTACTTCAGCCGGTGTGGATGACTTTGATCCCCCCCATAACCCAGACGCAGAGGTTGTGCACGGGCAGCGCCAGGGGGGCCGAAGCAGCACTCGCACCTCGGCGCCGACGACTTCCGGCTCCATGAGCTGGTTCAAAAGGCCACGCGCAAAGCGCGCTGACGTGCACACGCGAGCCGTCGGACGGCGTCGCCACGGCAACCAGTCCGCGCGCCCGGAATCAGGTCACGTGCGATGCGACGGTTCCCCCTCCCCCCGCAACCCACGTGACTGGGACGCTGGGGCTCCGGATCGTCATGGCAACCAGTTTGTATTTAGTTGATGGTCTCGGGATAAACACTGCGGAACTTCCAATGAAAGTATTAAAATAATCACCGGACGATTATAAAGATCGGCAATACTGCAACTGTGAGAGGTGCCGGAGGCATACATCAGGTGGGACAAATTATGAAAATAGAAATATAATTCAGAAATCTTTTGCAGTTTGTATTTTATCGTGGCCGTGTGGATTGTATGTAATCTGTTGTTTAGATCTATTTATTTCAATTTTTTCCAACATTTATTCCCAGCTTATAATGAACTTTGATATACTTGAATCACAACTATATTTCAGTGTATTACATTGCTTGGCGTCGTGTCAGTGGCATTATAAAATTTAAGGCCTCGAGCCCACATATCGCTGATTTATTTTTAATAATCCTGAGTCTAAATCGTTGGCAAGGATCATTTTTATCAATTGAGGTTTTTTTTTTTTGCCTTAACCTGTAATCAGTGATATACACTTGAAACATTTTTATACTAATAAAAAAGTAATATCAAAGGATGACTATTAGATATGGGAACTTTACAAAAGGCAGACACATAAAGCTGGAGTAACTCACCGGGGTCAGGTAGCGTCTATGGAGAAAAAGAATAGGTGACGTTTCAGGTCAGAAGAAGGGTTCTGAAATAAATAGACAATAGACAATAGGTGCAGGAGTAAGCCAGTCGGCCCTTTGATCCAGCACTGCCATTCAATGTGATCATGGCTGATCAGCCCCAATCAGTACCCGGTTCCTGTCTTCTCTCCATATCCCCTGACACTGCAATTTTTAAGGGCCCTATCTAGCTCTCTCTTGAAAGCATCCAGAGAACCTGCCTCCACTGCCCTCTGAGACAGAGAATTCCACAGCCTCACCACTCTCTGTGAGAAAAAATGTTTCCTCATCTCCGTTCTAAATGGCTTAGTCCTTATTCTTAAACTGTGGCCCCTGGTTCTGGACTCCACCAACATTGGGAACATGTTTCCTGCCTCTCGCGTCTCCAAACCCTTAACAATCTTATATGTTTCAATGAGATCCTCTCTCATCCTTCTAAACTCCAGAGTGTACAAGCCCAGCTGCTCCATTCTCTCAGCATATGACAGTTCCGCCATCCCGGGAATTAACCTTGTAAACCTACACTGCAATCCCTCAATAGCAAGAATGTCCTTCCTCAAATTAGGGGACCAAAACTGCACACAATACTCCAGGTGTGGTCTCACTAGGGCTCTGTACAACTGCAGACAAAAGGGCCTCTTTGCTCCTATATTCGATTCCTCTTGGTATAAAGGCCAACATGCCATTCGCTTTCTTCACTGCCTGCTGTACCTGCATGCTTACTTTCAAATGAAACGTCACTTATTCCTTTTCTGAATGAGTGAATACTTTATTTTCACATGTGACGAGTCACAGTGAAATGTTTTGTCTTGCATACCCAAGGAGTGCAAAGAGTTGCCACATAATTGATGGCAACAAAGTTACAAAGTATCCCACATCCTCTCCCAAATGCTGGGTCCTCCATGACCCACTGAATTACTCCAGCTTTTTGTATCTATCTTGGTATAGATCAGCATCTGCAGTTCCTTCCTACACATTTTGTAGGCAAACGTTACAAAATGAATTGCAGTCAATCTGACAACAACCCACAAACCCTACTGCTAACATGAATAAGGGCAGCAGGTCCATGGGTTCTGCTCAATGCCACACAATATCCTGATTTGGAAATTTATCAAATCCTCATTCTCACTAACAAGCAGCATTCTGGAAATACCACCATAATGATGGCAGTGATTCAAGAGGGTGGTTTTCCACCTTACTGTCAAAGGCAGATTGGCTTGGAAATGCTGGAAGTACTCATATCCCAAAATATGAATCTACAAAAAGATGAGTGGTTAAGGTGCAGAAAAATTGAAGCAGCTGTAACTTGCCATTCTGACCATTAACGCAGCAGATTACTCTGCATTGAGTTTTACGGGTTATACGTAGAAACCACTAGTATTTATGCACTGGCAAATGCCCTTTATCTTTGTACTTTAGTTATCAATCATTTAAATTCAAAATGATTTAATGTGATGAACACTAGAATTATTATAGAATGAAAAAAGAGATGGCAGAAAGTAAAATGTTTTAGGAAAAAGATGTGGTGATGAGGAGTAAATGAGAGAAGATGGATGCAAGGAATTCCCAGGATAAAAATAATAGATTCAGAATTGTTACCTTATTTAAGGAGATGGATGCGGATGGGGAGAAAGACTCTGATATCCACTTCATGTATGTTAAAGTGGCCTATTAGACCAATCTGGGTTCAAATGTTCATTTCACTCAGGTGACAGGGGTGTAGGAATGCTGTAGAATCAGTGGTTCCTGATTTTTGCGATTTGCTCTTCCTCTCTGCTTCATCAATTCTACCTTTCACTTATGCGCAAGCACTGTTTTTGTTGTTCCCAGTGGGATATGTCAATATTGAAATTCTTCAAGGATGCTCTTGTTCTAAGAGTCTTTGAATCTCTTTCTCAGTCCATCCTGTGAATGTTTGCCCACAGTCAGGTCTCCATATAGTAACTACTTTGGTATTCTGTCATCAGACATTCGTTTGAACGTGTCCTGCCGCCCTTATTCAATAATGGGACAGAATCTATGTGTCTGGAACCTTGTCTTGCTACTTGATACAAAGCATTCTGCAGACAGGTCATCAGAAGTGGTTAAACTGGTGTGGCTGCTGTAGATTGTCTATGTCTTGCAAGATTAAAATAAGGTGGGTGTGACAACTGTACAATACACCTGCAACTTATTTTTTAAACAAATTCCTCTCCTTTTTCACACTTCTCAGTCTTACAATAGCAGAGCTAGATTTTGCTACCCTGTGGAGACATAAGGAACTGCAGAACTGGAGAAAGGCAAGGTCAGGTGGAGGGAATGGACAGCCAACATTTCAGGTTGGGACCCTTCAGACTGATGGAATGGAGGGAGGGAAGGAGGGGAAGTGGAAAGAGAGTTGGGGAGTTTGAGACCTATCCAGCACTTAACGTTTTGCTATCTTGTTGTTGACTTTGTCCACTACTGAAAATCTTTGTCCATTCATAAAGATGTTTGCATCTGTATACAAGGAATTTGGTGCAGGATAGTGGATACTTTATATAGTAATTGAGTGATACAGTGTGGAAACAGGCCCTTCAGTCCAACTCGCCCACACCACCAACAATGTCCCAGCTACATTAGTCCCATATGCCTGCGCTTGGTCCATATCCCTCCAAACCTGTCCTATCCATGTCTAACTGTCTAACTGTTCCTTAAACAATGGGATAGTTCCAGCCTCAACTACCTCCTCTGGCAGCTTGTTCCATAGATCCACCACCCTTTGTGTGAAAAAGTTACCCCTCGGATTCCTATTAAATCTTTTCCCCTTCACCTTGAACCTATGTCCTCTGGTCCTCGATTCCCCTACTCTGGGCAAAAAACTCTGCATCAACTGATCTATTCCTCTCATTGGTTGGGAGATTGCAAACTTCACGTGGTCCACCCTGTTTCGACGAATGCAATCAACCTAGCGAGCACAAACAGAAGGTCAAACAGAACAAGTTGTCTTACAACTTTAGGCTGTGCACGCCATATGCAAGAAGAAGAAGATTCCTCTCATGATTTTGTGAGATATGCGGTGTGCTCACAATCACTACTCAGACTAAATCGTGGAAACAAGAGATTCTTTATTTGCGAGTCTGCAGAGTCAGGTGCCTCTCCAAGTTGAGACACACCAAAGTCAGAAAAGTAAAGCCCCTTTATACACACAATTCTACATTTAACCTCCCCTTCTGGCCCTCTCCAATCAGGGCACTGAGGTGCACAGTCTGTAGGTATGTCCCCCCAGTACCTCCCACATTTTACATCGCATGTCCATACATGTGCATGGTAATGAGCAGTTTCTTGACCAGGGGTGTGTTGTAACATTCATTTATTTTATTAAGCATGCTCAGTTGTACATGACGTGCCCCAGTTTTGCTCACCTCCAACTGACCTCTCTCAGTTCTCTTATATCAGAACTAAAAGCTAGGCTATACTGACAAGGGTCGCATTTATCACTCCCTTCTACCAATAAGGGTCGTCTTTATCACTCCCTTCTACCGCTATACAATGCTATCAGTCCTTACTCAGGGACAGTTCCGGTAACTTCATCCGTCAGAAGAAGCTGTGTCAGAATCCTCTCCCTGGCCTCTATCGGTTAGAATCCTCTTTAAAGCCCCTTACAATAGTGGGGTTTAATCAGCCAATTTGCTACACATCTATTGATTAAACCTCAATTTCAAGCTCATTCAGTTCAAATTGAAGTAACATTGTCCTAATCTCCTCTTCCTGTGGATCCTGGACCTTCCCTGGTCGCATTATCATAACTTTCTGTATTACCCCTTTCTCTCCCATAGGCACGACTACAGCCTGCATCTGACTTATACTCCTTGTAATAAGTTCCCTAAAACAAGGGATACAACAGGGGATAAAGATCAGTCCAGCCACTGCACATAGAAACACGAGTCCCACCGTTCTCCACCATGTTCCTCCGAGGATGGAATCCCACCATTGGGTTCCCATAATCGAATTCTACTTTTGTATTGGAACGTGCCAACTTACGGATTCCTTCTGATATGTCCATCACTGCCTGTCCATTGACATCGATATTTAGGCAGCAATTAGAGAGGTTGAATTTCAGCATACCCCCTCCTTCTTCTGCCAGGAGGTAATCTAGGGCCAACCGGTTCTGGTATATTGCTGCTCTCATCTGTGTCTGCTGCTTTGCCAGCATCTCCAGTGCCACCGCAGTTTGGTTGGTAATTACTTCCAGTACTGCCTGAAGTCTTATGATCCGGTTTACCATGTATACCGGGGTTCGGTAGCCCCAGGATCCATCCTGTGCCCAAGTGTCTGGTCCATAGTATGATATGATTCTTGCAGATGGCCATTCATCATCTTCCCATTCTCCGATATCTATTTTCCTCTTCTTCCGATATAGGTCGTCAAATACAGGTGTTCCTAGCGACCGCCCTTCTTCGGTGTTTAACAGGAAAAATCCCGGTTGTACCAGTCCAATAAAGCAAGTCCCGCTCCAATTTGTTGGCAATACCGAGTATGCCTTGTGTCCGCATATGCATAACAGTCCTTCAGGGGCTGGTCCACTAGAGGTAACCTTGTTCCACATGTCTCGCAACACCGGGATTCCTTGATAAGGGTTGTTCCCGGTGCAGTTCCATAGTCCAGTCGATCCCATTCCATCAGTCTTCATCCAGATAGTGCAGTTTCTCCCATCTTTCTTAGTCGAATACCATTTAGGCTCCTCTGGCCACCACACTCGGGACTGATTTGGCCATTGGGTGACGATGCGCTGGCAGGGGCAGCTGTCTACTAGGACGGCATCCTTTGCCCAGGGCCTAGCGATAAACTCAGTCCCAACCGGAGCGTCTGTCAGGACCCATGCCTGGGGATCTCGGTCTTGTCCAACTGTCAGGTCCCACTCCATCAGGTCCCATACTTCAACAATGGATCCTCTCCACGGCCAACGTGAGCTCATCAGTGGTCCGCCACAGACCTACCAGTTAGTCACATTCAGGGTTCCAGCTATTCGGAGGGCCAAGTCCACAAACAGGTTTTTCCCTCCTTCAAGGATCTCAATCTGCTTCTTTATTTCTTCATACATTGTCTGGTGCAATTGAGGCTGAGTAGGTGGGGGAAGAGGAAGGCTTGGTGACTACTACTTTCGTTAACCTTGTTATTACTTCCTCCTTCATTTTGTCTAATGTCCATCTTAAGGCATGGAAAGGGAGACCTAACTGCCCTGTCCTAGTCATACAAACCCATCTCTCCCCCTTTGGGCAGGTAACATACCCAAACCTCCCTACATATCCTCTATTCTCTATCATATAATACTTCTTTCCCCCGTCCTCACAAATAGTTCTAGTCCTCAGGTAATAGCAAGCATCGTTCACATGGGAATGATAGGTAAATGATCTGGTTGTCCAAATTCCGTATCTGATAGGATGATAACATTTATCACAGTTATTAATACTTTTTACCATAATTACATGCAGAGCAAGCAGTACCACAACTGCTCCTTTCATACTGCTAGTTATACATTTATTTTTTTCTAAAAGTTAATGTTAGGGGTTTATTCCCTGGTTTCACCATCCACTGTTCCTCTTTATCAGGAGCGGGTGGATCAACGGGTCCTTTAACCCGGATTGCGTGGGTCCACCCTTTTTCTTTTGTTCGTACTGCTTTATCGGTTGTCAGTAATACTAGGTATGGGCCGGTCCACGTGGGCTGGAGTTTCTCCTCCTTCCAATTCTTGACCAGTACCCAGTCGCCGGCCTTTACAGCATGTATTGGAAAGTCGAGTGGTGGGCTTTGAGCCAATAATCCTTTAGCTTTTAATTCTGTAAGAGAACGAAATACTGCCAGTAAGTAGTTCCTTAAGAATACATCACTGCCCTCTATGGTGGGTATTCCTTCTATCTTGCCCAAATAAGGTAACCCAAACAACATTTCATAGGGGGATACTGTTAACTTTGCATGGGATCTCCGTTGCTTTTCTCAAAGCCTTTCTGTTTCCCTACTGCTCCAAACATGTGCCAGACTCCACGTACATATGCTGCTCTTAAAGCCTTAATTTCTGCCAACTGTGCTAAGCAAGATTGCAGGCAAGCTTCCAATTTGATTACCTTAAAGTCTAATTCATCCTGATGCATCACTTCAAACCCTGCATACTTGCTATTATGATCCCTTTAACAAGAAACATCCCACAAGCAAAACCTTTTTGTCCCCTTCATTCAAAGGCTCTGACTGTAAAACATTTATCTGACTTGTGTGTCCTTCTTCCTTCATTATTTTCCTTAATGGCATCACAATTTCAACATACTTCCCAATCTAGTCTGAACTATATCCTGCCATTCCCAAGATCACCATCATCTGTTCTACTGTCTGTGGTTTGGGAACTTCAATTATCGCTTCAATTTGATCCTGTGCTATAGCTTTTACTTCTTTAGATATTACTTGTCCAAAATATTCTACCTGCTGCTGACAAAACAACAACTTCTTCCTTGATACATTATGACCTCCTATGCCATCTTTTCCAAGGTAATTACAATGTCTCTCACATTGCTTCTCACTTGTGGAACAAACCAACAAATCATCCACATACTATATCAACACCTTCCAAATCTGCCTACAACATCTGTTTAAAAACATGGCGCTAGGTATTTAAAACCCTGCCGCATCCTAGCCTAGGTGTATTTAATACCTCTTATTAATGTTCTTACCATAGCTATGTTCACCATTATCTTAATATAATTACTATTATTTCCTGATTACCATACTTGTTCACATCCTCAACACACCTTATCCAGTACCTATCTCCTTACTAGCCTTTCTTGACCTCCTCCATGAGATCCCTCCCTCCCTTGGGGACCCCAGTCCTGTCTGGGCTTATATCCAGATTTATTTCACTCCTGATAGGGCATTTGAGGAAATACTCTCTCAAAGACATTTATTATTGGCATGGAATTCTCTGGCCCCTGTTTGGCTCTGTCATAGGACTCACTGTGTGTCGATGCATCACTTATTTCAGTCTCTTCAACCAGGTCTGTTGTTACTGACAACATTGTATTTCCTTTTTCACGCTCTTTCTTTTTGAGCTCTTCAAGTTACATTTGCATCATTTTTCTCTGCACCTCTTCCTGCTGGTCTGCAAGTCTTTTTCCTATCTTTGCGATATTTCTCAACCTCATTGACCAAATGATCACTGAATCAGGGGTGGGAAATAGATGACAATCCCATCACCTCTTCCAATCTAGACTTGACTTTAGGAGGAATGACATCCACCACAGTGGTTCAGAATATAGTGTTCATTAACTGGTTGCCTTCTATTTTTGTTCAGTTTCCAGTCTCCACCTTTTCAGCTTGTTCTCCAGATAGGCTGCTGGATTTTTGTCTGAGGGTCTGCCATACCCTCTGCCTGACTGTGTAAAACAGCATGCCATTGTTTATTGCATTGTTCACAGCATTTTTATACCAGCCATCTTCAGGAGTTCTGTCAGTTTAGTGGTTCCTATCACTTTCACCAACAGTGCCTTCAAATCTCCCTTAGCCAATAATCATCCCACGTTCTCCTCCTCCAAAGCCATAATCCATTTCTTGCCCCATCAGGAATATTGGGTAAGGTTTTTTTTTTTGCCCTCTCAGTTTATGGGTGCCCCAAAGGATAATCTGTGTCTGGCCTGCTCTTATCTTTTTAAAGCAGTCTCATCAATTTATCCCTCTGCTTCCCACTTTAATCCTTTCTGATTAGCCTTCTTTCTCATTCTAAACTCAATTTCTTACTTCTCAGATAGTTTATCCTCCTTTGCAAATTTATTCACCTTCCTTTTAAAATCTTCCACTGACTTCTCGATTCTCACATTTTACCACCACCCCTTCTACCTCTGGGGCAGTCATCACTTTCCCCCCTACGCACGAGATTCTGACTTGTTTTTCACCCAATCCCAATCCTTCCGGTACCTTAGTTACGCTTGATCTCTCCGCTCCCGAATCTACCATAAATACCATATCCTCTCCCTGGGGTCCTAATTTCAAGTTTACCAGAGGTTCCCATGTGTATCCCATACACCCCAGGGAGCGGGACCCCCGACTTCCCTATTCTTCCTCCATGAGTGCGTACGACTTCACCTCCCGTCGTAGCCTGGGACATTCCCTCTTGAAATGACCCTCCTCGTTACAATGGTAACACCGGGATGGCCTCCTGATCCTTGTTCCCTGTTTTCCCGGGGACCCCAACTTTGGTCCCTCCATTCACCTCTTCCACGTCCTCTACCTTTGCCTCTTCTCCTTCCCCGGTCTCCATGAGCGCCCGGCCTTCTATCACCTTTGTCACCCTTCTTCTTTACCCCTTGCTGTACTGCCTGCAACATCATTTTTGCCTTTCCCTTCTGTTTTCCCACCTTTCCAACTTATCTGTGCATATAATTCATAATTAACACTTCCATCTTATCACACATTTATCTTGACAGTATCTTCCTTGGGCCACTTCCTCACCAATTTCCTTTCTTTCTCCTCATTTCTCAGAGTGCTTTCTTTAGATACAGGGAACCTTTTACTTAGCAATTCAACTGCAGTTATCTTACTTATTGGATTATCTTTCTTTGTGCACTTTATCAATTGTTTGCATTTTAAAAACAGGTAAAAAACCATACAACCTTCACTTTTTCTGTCGAACAGGGGCGATCAAAGGTGAATACCTCTTTAACTCATGTTTAACTCATTGTCTGCCAACTTTTTTTTCCCCTGGGCCCCATTGATTTATTACCCTTCTCCAACCAGAATGTTTATCTAAACAAACCATAAAAGCTGCTTGTTGTTCAGCAATTAACTTATTTCTAATTTTGTTCAAACCATTCTCCCTACAATTCCCAAATTCCAATTCCTAGTTTAAATACATACAACTAACAATTTTCCAAATTAACTTTACTGAAAAGAAATCTATAGAAGCCAAGCAACCTACATTTTCCAACTTTCCCCTTTTAAGTTGCGATGATACAAAGCGTTGTCCGTTACCTTATAGCTGTTCGTAACCTCCCCCATTGCTTACAATTTCTTAAAGGAACACACACACCTACCCTTACAGCATGTGGCCTACAGCAAACAAACCTATCACATATATGAACTTCCTCATTCATACAAAACCGTTTTTTTACACACAAATCGCATTCGTTCCATTCTTACTTCAATGAAATTATGCAATTTCCTACACAGATTAAAGTTTCAAAATTAACATTTATATTTGGAGGTTTCTGTCAATTTTTGTTCAAAATCTGTTTTTGAGTGATACTCTGAATATTCTGTACAGCCCAGTGCCACCAGACTGAACTCCCCCTTGTTGGTTCCTTTGGTTAATCAAAATAACAGAACTTAATCATTGTTTCCTTACTCTTACCCTGGGGCTTCCTTCTCCCCAGGATTGCCACATTCGCCCCAATGTGACTATCAGGCAGAATGTGCATCTCTTCATCATTGAGCTTTTTTCTTTTCCCCCCGGACTCCTACTTTTCCCGTTCCAGTTATCTTTATCTTATCGGACTATTCCCGTCCGACAGACCCTACAGTCCATGAGCAGCCAAGCAAGAGTCAGGCTGAAATCAGCGGACGAGCCCCCACGAGCCCCCACTTTGTGAGATATGCGGTGTGCTCACAATCACTACTCAGAGACTAAATCGTGGAAACAAGAGATTCTTTATTTGCGAGTTTGCAGAGTCGGGTGCCTCTCCAAGTTGAGACACACCAAAGTCAGAAAAGTAAAGCCCCTTTATACACACAATTCTACATTTAACCTCCCCTTCTGGCCCTCTCCAATCAGGGCACTGAGGTGCACAGACTGTAGGTACATCCCCCCAGTACCTCCCACATCATATATCGCATGTCCATACATGTGCATGGTAATGAGCAGTTTCTTGACCAGGGGTGTGTTGTAATATTCATTTATTTTATTAAGCATGCTCAGTAGTACATGACGTGCCCCAGTTTTGCTCACCTCCAACTGACCTCTCTCAGTTCTCTTATATCAGAACTAAAAGCTATGCTATACTGACAAGGGTCGCATTTATCACTCCCTTCTACCGATAAGGGTCGTCTTTATCACTCCGTTCTACCGCTATACAATGCTATCAGTCCTTACTCAAGGACAGTTCCGGTAACTTCATCCACAGCTGTGTCATAATCCTCTCCCTGGCCTCTATCGGTTAGAATCCTCTTTAAAGCCCCTTACAATAGTGGGATTTAATCATTTTATCCCTCACAATTCTGTATACATCTATAAGATCTCTCCTCATCCTCCTGAGTTCCATAGAATAGAGACCCAGCCTACTCAACCTCTCCCTTTAGTTCACACCCTCTAGTGCTGGCAACATCCTTGTAAATCCTTTCTGAACCCTTTCAAGCTTGACAATATCTTTCTTAAAACATGGTGCCCAGAACTGAACACAATATTCTAAATGCGGTCTCACCAACGTCTTATACACCTGCAACATGACCTTCCAACTTCTATAGTCAATATTCTGACTGATGAAGGGAAAAGTGCCAAGCCCTTTTGACCACCTTATCTACCTGCAACTTGACTTTCAAGGAATCATGCACCTGTGCTCCTAGTTCCCTCTGCCCTACAATTTGTTCAACGTCCCAAAATGCAACACCTCACACTTTTCTGTATTAAATTTCATCAACCATTCCTCCGCCTACCTGGCCAATCGATCCAGATCCTGCTACAACCACAACCATATTCACTATTTGCAAACCCACTCACTTTTTTACCATCAGCAAACTTGCTGATCTTGCCCTGTATGTTCTCATCCAAATCATTGATGTAGATGACATACAGTAACGGGCCCAACACCAAACCCTGAGGCACACCACCAGTCACAGGCCTCCAGTCCGAGAAGCAACCTTCCACCATCACCCTCTGCTTCCTTCTATGGAGGCAATTTGCTACCCATTCAGCTATCTCTCCTTGGATCCCATGCGATCTAACCTTCCAGAGCAGCCTACCATGTTTTCTTTGTGCTAATTGTGAAGCCATAGTTGCCAAACGCACTGGCAATCTTGTCCAAACAAAATATGGCTGCCATGAAAAGTTGATTACAATTGTCCAGCAACTTTATACAGTCATACAACATGGGAAACAGGCCCTTAAGCTTACATTGACTTGCTGACCAATGTGGCATTCTAAGCTAGTTCCATTTTCCTACATTTGGCCCATATCCCTATAAATCCTTCCCATCCATATATCTGTCCAAATGGCTTTTAAATGTCATCCTCGCATCTCTGTGTGTAGCTTTCTTCACTAACTCATTCCAGATAAGTTCCACCCAAAAAGTTGCTCCCGAGGTCTTTCTTAAATCTTTCCCCTCTCACATTAAGCCCATGCCCTCTAGTTTAAGAATTCTCTACTTGGAGGAAAAGGAATGAGTGTTCATTTTATCCATGCCCCAATAAGGTCACCTACACCCCAAAGGAAAAAGTTCCAGCCCATCCAGCCTCTTTTTATAACAAATCTGCAAGCCCCAGTAACATCATGGTAAAATGCTTTTTGCACCCCTTGCAACTTAATGACATCTTACCTATGGTTCGGGTGACCAGAACTGCATGCAGTACTCCCAAGTGTGGTCTCGCGTGTACTGCTGCATCATGATGTGCTAACGTTTGTTCTTGGTACCCTTCCCAATGAAGGCAAGCCTGACAAACAGTACGATGGCCAGAATAATGGAATCTTCAGACCGATTCCTAGTCACCAGTGATGTGAAAGAAGGATGTGTGGTTGCCCTTTAGTATGATGTGCTTTGCAATGTTCTCTGCGCTAATAAAGAAGATGGAAGTTACCTTAGATACAAAACTGATGGTGCTCTTTTAACCTAAGGACACTCTCAGCCAAAACTAAACACTTTAATGGACTTCCTCTTTGCTGATGATTACGCACTCAATATAAGCTCAGAGGTTAATATGATCTGTAACACAAGGATGAACCACTTGATGGCACTCTAATTGCAATTATGGTTGTGTGGATTAGAAAGGATCAGTAACAATGCTGCAGTCTCATTTGATGTGCCAGCAAGAGCAGTGGTTAAAAATATTTCTGAAATTCACTCCGGGTCAAGAGAATGGGAGTTAAAGTTGTTTTGCAGATACAAATTCTTTACACTTGGCTTCCTGGATATCCTGCAGAAATTAACCAAAATTGTTTGTTTTTCCTGTGGTTGTTTCCCACCAAACAGATTAACAGGATAATTGTCTATCAATTGTATACCCAATACCCAAAACATCATCCAGATATCTGTGGAATCTACTCTAATTGGAGTGAAAGGTCAGCTGATCACCCAGTTGACATTTTGGAGAAAGAATTAGGGTGCGGTTTAAACAATGCGTGGAGGTAGGTCAGCGTGGGATGAAATTGACGCGTGTGTGAGTAAAACTTGAGCAGGAAGAAATTCATCTACTATGCAGCTTAGCAGAGCTCCAATGGCACTTATAGATTTGCTGACGACACCGCTGTGGTGATGAGTCAGCCTTCAGGAAAGAGATAGAACTGGTGGAATGATGCCGCAACACCATCTCTCCACTCAACGTCAACAACGCCAAGGAACTAATCGTTAACTTCAGAAGTGGAAGTCAGGAATCCACACACACATGAGATTTCATTTGTGGGCCAACAGTGGAGGTAGTTTGCAGCTTCAAATTCCTGTGTGTTAACATCACAGATTACCATTCTTGGGCCCATCACATAGAGACAGCGTACATGCACTTCTACTTTTTCAGACATGTAAAGAAATTTGGACAGGTACGTAGATAGGAAAGGCTAAGAGGGCAATAGGTCAAATGCAGGTTTAACAATAAACTCAAATCACACTTGACCCATGCCAAAACAGATAATTGGGGCACTTCAATCATGAATCCAGTCTTCTGGTTTTACCTGTCAAAATGTCCAAAGCTTCGCAAACATGGTTTCAATTAATTTGAAATTGAACAGTAAAATTAAGGCATTCAGTCTCATCACAATTTTTATTTGACCAACACCCTTTCCTTGAGTTATTAAGTTAAATCAGCCCTTGTATATCTGCATCAGAACTGAAATTGGACAGCTGGTTTGCAGGATTTTTTTTCCTGCATGTCTTATGAATTTTAATTGCTAATCCACAAGAACCAACTTGTTTTGTGAAGCTTCCATTATAGAAGAGATCGTCAGTAATGATGTCTTTCACTTTCAATCCAGAGTAACATTATGTTTTGGAAGGAACTGCAGATGCTGATTTAAACCGAAGATAGGCACAAAATGCTGGAGGCAACATCTCTGGAGAAGAAATGGATGAAGTTCCTTCTCCCGCTCAGTTACTCCAGCATTTTGTATCTATCCAGAGTTAACATTACACAGGAGGTAATTCAGTATCTTGTGTTTATAATCAGAAGCAAAATATTGTAGATGCAGAAAATCAGAAAAATCAGGAACTGTTGAAACTCACAGAACATTAAACAGCATCTGTGGAGAAAGTTAATATTAAGTAATCACAATGAGTTATCTACTTAATCACATTTTCCATCAGTATATTTATATGCAAAATCAAGAATTAAACATTAAAATTAAGGCTAGCTGAAGAAGAAAGTATGTTTAAGTTAGACACAGCACTGTACTGAGGACAGCCAAACTAATCAATAAATATTAAAAGATTGATGGCTAAAGAAATATCATGAAGAAATGTACAAATAATTATCTGACCTTATTTTCCTCTTCCCTGAAGTCCCCTAAGGTTCCAACAGTGTAGTTCATTTATGCTGTCAGGAGTTGTTAAGATTTTAATTGGGAGATGGGGGGAATTCAAGAATTAAGTTCCTGATTACTTTGTTGCAAAGGGTAAACATTTCTTGAACTCCCTATAGAACTTTAATAATGCCTCAAATTAGAAAACATGCAAAATTAGTCAAAACAGCAATGCATAATCTTCACACACTCTTCAAGTGCAATGTTATTGGAGGAAGGTGTGAGAATTGCTCTCCAGCCTCTTCCACATCATGAACGATGAACGATAATTTTGAAGACTTTCAAGATCATTGGAGAAAAAAAAATCTTAATTTATAGATGTGAAAATTGTAAGTAAAGTCTTGATCCTACTCTGCATGCTGTACCAGTCTGTTTAAAGTTGGATGATAAGCTGCTGTCAGAGATCCCAGTAATACTTCTGTGATGCAACAGCAGACCATGAAGCAGATCTAAGGTAAAGGGGTGGTGATGATGTAATTAAACATAATTGGTGAAATTGGTGAACACGTTTGTGAGGCAGCACTTGGAGCATTGTGTTCAGCTTTGGTCACCCTACTATAGGGAAGATTCTATTAAGCTATTCCATTAAGAGTGCCAACAAAATGTATGAGGATGTTGCCAGGATTTGAGGCCCTCGGGTATAGGGAGAAGTAGGGGAGGCTATATTCCTTGGTGTGCAGGATACTGACGGGTGATCATATAGAGGTGTATAAAATCATGAGGGATATTGATAGGGTGAATGCAGAGTCTTTTTCCAGGGTAGGGAAATCAAGAAATACAGGGCATTGGTGGGAGGGGAAAGATCTATTAGGAACTTGACGGGGTGACTTTTCCACACAGGTGGTGTATATATATTGAATGATCTGCCAGAACAAGTAGTGGAGGTAGGTACAATGATACAACAATTTTAAATACTTTTGATAGGTAAATGGATAGAAAGCTGTAAAGGAATATAGGCCAAACATGGGCCAATAGGACAAACCTAGATGAGGCATCTTGGTCTGCGTGGACAAGATGTGCTGAAGGGCCTGTTTCTGTGCTGTATAACTCTGTGACAATGCCTCTATAAAATAGATAGTTCACGTGCAGAAATTTACGAAAGAATGAACATAACCAGAATCGTGCGAACAAAAAATATTTATTTGTAATTCCATACAAATGAAATTTGTGGTATCTTTGGTGAAAATAAACATTAACAACATAGGGTAACGTACATATTTTGTGTGGTATAATTAAACAAATGTTAAAACATAGTTTCTAACAACCTTTTCAAGAATCAAATTGGCAAAAGGTTTTAGTAAAATTGCATTACATTGTAGGCACAAGGCAATTATCACAAATTTCTAAACGCAGGAAGTTGCATGTATCCTTCCTTACCCCCATTATCATAAAAGCAATTGTTCTCTGATTTATGAAAAACAAACCAGTTATGTTGGCATATTAAATGTTAAGCATGTGTTTTTGGTTACAAAATATAAGGATAGGAAGTATTGGAAAAGCAACATCCATATAATTGTTTTGTTATTTCACTGAATTTCAAGTTCTCAATCCTTTCACTGTTAGCTTTTTTTTTTAAACATGTTTCATTATCTTACAGCTACCAGAATACCATTCAATGTTACTGCATGCAATATTGAACAAAATAGAATAACATAACTCACACAATGTCATCTTAAGCCAAAAACAGCTTGATGAATAAAATATCAAAGTTAAACAAAGGCAATGGCTTTCAGATATGGCAGTAAGATACTCCTGTAAACATCAACTTTTGCAGATTTTGTTCTCTAAAATGACAATGCAAAATGTACGAAATTTGTCCCAATGTGGTTGAATCATATGCCGTTTGTTAGAGAATAACGTTTGTTAGAGACTAGAGAGGTTATAGAGTAAATCTCATCCAGCACAACAAAAACACATACACTCAAGCAACCAAAGCTTAAGAAAAGACCCAGACATTGCTTCCCATTTTATGGGAAATTTGCCTTAATTTAGAGAATCTTGGCAAGAGAATTGAAAGTGTCAAATCATTTCAAAATGAAGTACAAAAGCTCCATATTTAATAACTGAACATCCCAGGGCAAAATATAGAATGGGTAGGGTTTCAATCACCTTTGAAATTCCCCAGCGTGAGAGCAATGGTTTGTTCCCAATTAGTGTCCAGGGTCTTAAGTTGTTTTGTCTGTTTTATTAAGGGTCAATCATATCATCTCTTTACAAAGCAATGACTCCTGCTGCTGATTCACACAGAATTTCACCCCAGTTTGAACAGCCATCTTAAGCAAAGGTAGGAAATATTGATAAAAAGGGATTTTAAAAAACAAAAACAAATTTTAAATAAGAGAATCATTTTTGCCCTCGGTGGGAATGAAACAACACATCAGAGGTCAGGAAATACCTTATGGCAGCCGATGTTTTGTATGACAGCTGTGCCATATTCAGTCCATACCTATGCCAATTATGGACATCCAAATAGGGTGTTCAATTTATTACAATAGCTTTGAAGGACAACAGTAATCACAATGTTGGTTTGGGAACAAACTAGTTCTACCTTGCATGCAAGCAATTTCTGCAAATTCCCAACCAGATGGTAATCTGAACCATATGCTGCTTCTGTCCAGAGATGCAATATAAAAACATTGATATGCACTGCAGTGTGGAAGAATAAAGTTTTAATATTTTGTTTTGTTCTGAAGTGGATCATGATTGAAATTAGTTACAAAAATAACTTGTTCCTGTGAAGGGAACATCTGGTAAGTAACATTCATCTGTTGCTGCTCCAGTGACTCACAAATGCAGCTAGTCAGTGCTGAATGAACTAATTTCAGCTGGGATCACAGAGGAATGCAGCACCTGCCTCAGCATGACTGTTCTAAGGAAGATAAAGAAATCGACTATGTTTCATTTTCCCCAGTTTATGCTTGTATTATTCTACAGCAATGTGCACATTGGGTACTGGCAGCATCAAATGCAGCAGTAATGCCCATGAAGCTGTATCCAAGTAATTAACAACATTGGAGAGTGGTGGGGAGAGAATTGTCCAAACAAAATTCCTGCTCCTTCTAACTTTTCCACTGAATCGGTTGGTGTAGTTACTATTCAGAATAACTAGAGTCCAGAAATGATGGCCATAGTTTCAATCGTCAAATTGTCTTTCTTCAGACAAAGTACTATAATAGCTAGCCAGTGCTATACAATGCATGAAGTCCCATTCAGAGAGGGAAATGTGTATTGACTGTGCTCTCAAATGATCCTGCCAATAAACATTTATAGGAAGTAAACATTGAGACAACAAATCAAATAATAGTTTTTAATTGATAAATAGCTCATTTAGAAGATTTCAAATTGTTCAGCAGGTAACAAAGGCACGTAAACAAACATCAGCTTTAATGTTGTTGAACTGACAGCCATTTTATTTGTTGTGGCAGCCATTTTAATCATTTTTTCATGGCAATGTTTTGTTTATGAACAGTATTTTATAGCTCTCTATAACTAATGTACATTGAAGAATGCTGTAGGGGGAAAAGTTATGATGTTAAAAAAATCCATGCGGGAGGCCACATTTAGGTATCCAATAGCAATTATATACATAGTTGTTTCTTGGCTGGCAAACTGTAAATAGCTACCCCACCAAATATCTGCATGGTGAAAAATTGTATTCTGTTAATTGATTCAATTTCAGCATAGTCCAAACTTGGCAACCAAATAAATGTATTCAAGATTTTTAGTGAGAAAGTCCACCCTATCAAGAACACAATGTACATTCTATAAAAGGGCCAAACGAAAATAAAAATATATACTTCTCAAACTTTGGCATGGAGGCATTCATCGAAGGATGGTGCAGTAAGAAATGGAGCACATATACTGTCTATTTGTACAACAGCCGAGAAAGAGGGGAACATTGATTAGTAAGTTTTGCTGGTGTTGTCTGGAATACAGTTACCTAGTTCTATTGAAAGGTTATTGAAACTAAAACTCCATCTCCACCGATGCTGCCTGACCTGCCGAGTATCCAAAATGTTATTTTAATTACACTAGGAGCATGGAAAAACGCAGTTACTATGTATTAGGAAAATAATTTTATATAGATAATAATTCACTATTTTCCTTTTAAAGGGATATTGACCCATACACAAAAGGAATAGGAAAATGTGAACATAATCTTTCAAACTTTAATGTTTCTTGTTAATAAATGGATATTTTAGGATGATGGGGTAGTGAAGAATTTAGCAAATTATTTCATTAAACATGTTCACATAAAAACGAGAAAGAAATTGTGACATATTACAATGATATAAGAGAATAAATTAATACATTTTGTAGCTACATGCTTACATAACTTCTCAGCCTGTGTATTTGCATAGGCTTTATTCAATCAGTGTGATCAGGGGAGAATGTTTTAAGTCTATGCTGCCAACTAGTTAAAAATAAAATAAAAAATGCTCTCCTCTCCTTCTTCCCATCAAATGGGACATATATGCTCTCAGGATACTTGGGCCTCTGAACTATAGCCAAAGTTGCTGGAAACCTCAACTTGACTCAGGAAAAATATGGAAATGAAAATCAAGCAGTCCAGCAGATGTTAAAGTCACAAAATGTGCCGCTGGCCAATATTATCAAATAGTAAGCTGGACATATCCTTCAGTATTATCTGTAGAGGAAAAAAACAAATAGTATTTGGTCACAGCACTAAACACATGAAAGAATATCAGTAACTAGCTGTACTCCATAAAAGGAACTGAATATGCAGGGGAGGATGTACCTGAAGCTGATATTCTTGCCTATGCTTAGCTCTACTAACCAAAGATTAATTTTTATAACATACAATTTGTCTGGGGATTTCTTTATGAAAATTGAACAATTAAGATATGCCAGTTTACCACAAGAAATGTCTCTTATGAACACCTTGAATACATGGTGCAAATGTACATACAATGCAATATGAAAAAAACCCACCACTTTCACTGCCTATGATCTATCCTTTAACTGATCTTATATATTTCAGACGCCTAACCTCCTTCAGGACAGAACCACAAGAGGGAAAAATAATATTGAACATCTTTTTAAAAAAAAAAATAACATTAGGAAGGTTATTATTCTTCAGTATTTGGAAATAGCATGGTAATTGTACTAAAAATCACATATTGCTACAAGACCAAAGGAAAGGTGAATTTTTGTGGCAGTTGGCCTGTGCTCTTTTTAACACAGAAACTTTTAAAAACCATATTCATGCTATCCCCATTACAACCTCTCCAAAAATAAAAATCTTCCGATATCCAAAATATACAGGGTCAGAAAATATGGAAAAATAAACTTGAAAATAAATGGTCTCCACAGGACAGTATTCTATATTTACACAAAACAGCAGACTGTTAAGTACACATTTAATCCACCAACGTCCAAAAATCCAAAATTAAATGCTACAATTTTGGAAAAGCTTTCCATGTACATCAGTTCGAATGCAATTCTTCCTAAAAGAGACCTGATGTGTCAGCTTAACAATATTAGTGGATAACAAAAAAGTTAACCAATGGCAACAAACTCATTATGTAAGGGGACATAAATTTTTTGTGTATGTTGGAAATTTGAAATACAAAGTGCTGATGGAAGATCAGTGGTATGAAATGTTAACTAATTAGAATTCCAGCATCTAGATTTTTTTTTTTTAAATTTGAAATAAACCAGAAAATTATAGAAATATTCAACAGGTTGGTGAGCATTTGTACAGTGGTAGTTTTAATTTTTTGCTTTGTGACCTCGGCCTCAGATGATCTCTGATTTGTTGAACGCTTCTCTTTTTAAAATATTAACGTATGTCTAATCAGACCAATTCTATAATGTAGACCTACAATGTTACTTTAAGATTGATTTTAATTCCCATTCAATTTTGAGGGGAAACTGCAAAATACATTCACATGCCCATTTTCTATTTAAAACATGTGCCTCTTCCAGTAATGTGAAATGGGCAAAAGTACAAACTACTTGGCAGATACAATGAAACTTCATTCGGCAAAATGCCAGTGTCTGGCAGCAAAGGTTGGTTTGTCAGCAAAAGGCAAATCATTGCAAATAGGTTCTGGGAAAGTTGGTAAGTGGAGTACAGGGCAACAAAAGCCAGATGTTCCAAAGAATATCTCTCACTCCTCTTTATATCATAAAGGAACGACTATGACTTATCTTGGAAGGTCTCTTGCTCCACCTGACAGCTATTGATCTGAATCACAAGGTTAGAGAGTTGCAGTACATTTCCATCAAACTAAAGTTAATATAGGTTAGCATTAGCTTACGAGGCCTTCACCTGCTTCAGTGAGCAACACAATAAATTGGGGAATTATGGAATTATGCTGTAGAAATGCAAGTCAGATTCTAATGGCACGTGGTGGTGATGAATCAGGCTACAATTTGATGTTTCCCTTCCTTCCCCCTCCCTCCCACCATTCCCCCCCGATAGGCAGTAGGTAAAATTAATCCTATCCTTGGATTTAGTACTGCCCATGACAATTAAGAATATCAAAAAAGGTTGGATTTACATTATTATATTTTTCTTGATCCTGCCTCAGCTGTAGCACATTATCAGCGTAACGTTGTAAAACTCTCACAAGAATGGAGCACAATAAAAATCATAATATACGCTCCAAAATGAGCTCCCAGGCAAGGTGAATTAGTAATCTGTCAGCTGTTCCTCCTACAACAATCTCAATCTCCCAATAACATACAACCACAAAAAAAGTTCATTTAGTAGGACTTATTGAATATTGTGCGCATTAAACAAAAGTTTAGACAATATAACACCGTATCCGAAGAGTATTGCATATCTTGAGACATGATCAACAATCCAAATAGAGGACAAGTTAAAATTTGCACAAAATAGTACAGTCCCAACATAGTACAAATGCATTGTAGCAAATTGATTTTGTATTTGCAGTTTCCTGTCGCGGTGAAGAAGAAAATCTCTGGTAATTCTACTTATTTCACACTATTTCAGGGATCAGTAAAGGCTAATATCTTACAGTTGACCAACTCTGTGTCTGTTATGTTGTGGTGCAAAACATAAATAACATTTTCAAACGAAGAACATTAATTTAAGAAGAAAAATTAACAAGCACATTTGAATGAATTACAAGGCTCCCCTTCTGGTCAGTAGATTTAGACGACATCATGAATATTTACCATAAGCATTAGAATTTTAGGATTCAATAGCATGTACATCAATTTTCTAATAATTTATTTTCTTAGGTTAAAAATTGGTAGTATGTTACTTTTGCATTGCATGCCGATTTTAATTCTAAACTACACAGCAAGAGGTATTGCTTGCTTACTACATAAAGGTAATCTAACCCTCTTTGATGTGACCGATACGGTAATGTCTTTTGATAGAGTCACTTACAGGGTTGTGCTATCATATGGCTCCCAGGTGTGCATCAGTTTTAAAAATCCAACTGAGATTTGTGTTTGAACAATTGAAAACATAAAGCCAATCTTCTCCCATTAATAGTTTCTGCAACATATGCCAACATAGTCCAACAAGATCATGGAAGCATGACTACAAGTCATAATATTTTCTAAAAATAATTATAATAAACTGCATAGCAATCTCAACTTTGTTCCATTGTAAAGTGCGGCAACATCACAATCTTCATTAATTTATCCAATTGCAGCCTGGGCAGCAGCCATAATAAATATCATAAATGCTGTACACAGAGGAAATATTTAACCGCCTTCCAACACATACAGCATTGCATGATAGAAAACGTGTATGATAATGCGTCTATTGGTAAGAACTAAACCTTGCTGTGATATCTCACACAGCCACATGGCTAATTGAGTTAACCTAAGCAGGAAGAATGGTGATTAATGATGGCTGCTCGTCAGAGAAACCAGCACCTTAGAAAGGTTCATATAATTATTCTTGAATCTAGGGTTATTTAGCTGTGATGTGCCACTGGCAGCAATTCAGTGTTCACTGGGAACCAAAATAAACATATTTGAAAAAAGAAAAAATGTGAGAGATGGTTAACTTTTAAGTATCTTTACCAACATGCTAGTTTGGGAAAATACTGTTTACAATTTCCAAGATGTCTAAAATATTGCAAAGCCCCACCACCACTCTTCAACCATATTCATTTTTTCCTAAAAAAACCTTAATTTGCACCTAGTTATGTTAACCAATGAAAGTTTGAACACCTACTTTGATGTGCAGACTGATCAATTGCATGTGTTGTGGACTTGTAGAAATCAATAGATCTTTAAGATGTTCATATTTAAAGCATTGATACAAATCCAAAAAGAGCTGCTCGTTTTCAGAATAGGAGCAAGCATATGGCAGTTTATGCAGAAGGACAAACACTTCTGTCTTTGTATGGCTTTTATGGTCCTTTTGAGAAGGATCCCTTTGAAGAATATTGCCACATTGACACACAATGGGAGATAAGAAAAGGAGACTGGCTATTTTGCACAGTTTCTCGCTCATTTATTCTTGGTTCACTGACTAAAGAATCCAGCAAGATGCAAAAGTGAACCAGCAGCTTCCTTCAGTTCTTCATCAACTTCATGTTGCATTGCTCTGCAGTTATTCCCAGCTGATTGCAACACATTAGAGGCACTGGCACCTAACAGGTCATCCCCTTCAGACTCTTCATCGCTATGGAAACCCTCACTTCCATCACTTCCCTGACGGCTAGCTTTTGGAATAAATTCATAGACTTCTTCCACCGAGGAGAAGGATGAGACACTAGACCTTGATTCACTGCGAAGAGATATTGTTCCATTTGCACTGTAATTGTGATCTTCCTTTGGATTACTGTTGATGACAGGTAAGCCAGATAGACTTTTGCTGGCTTTCTGTAATGGAGAAGCTTCCACATTCTCTCTAAAATTCATAAAAGTAAAATTTTAATGGTAAACATGGTCATTAAAAAAAAAAGATATAAGCAACCCCAAACTCATTCTGGAATCTATTATTTGGAGTACAGACCCAAGGACAATCTACAAAATTGTAAATAGCATTCAATGAGATTTCAGAGCAGGAAATACCTTCCCTTATTGAAAAAAAAAGTGGCATCTTAGGTGTAAGATGGATAATCAAGTTCTGAGGAGAGGGGAAAAATCTGGATTTAAGCTGGATCAGTCATAATCTGACAATTAATATTTTTGTTTTACTGTGGAGAAAGACAGGAAGATTAGGGGACTCAGTAAAGGGAATGGCAATGACACAAAAATGGGTGGAATCAACAGTGAAGATGGTCATCAGGAATTACAGTGGTATCTTGATTAGCTGGGCAAGTGGACTTGATCAGCTGGGCAAGGGAACTACAAGTACATAGTTCCCTCATAGTGGCGTCACAAGTAGATAGGGTGGTGAAGGAGGTTTTCGCTGGCTTTCTTGCCAAAAGAAGGGAATTGAGTATAGAAGTTGGGATATTATCTTCCAGTAGTACAAGACATTGGTAAGGCCTCATCTGGATTATTTTGGTTAGTTTTGGTCACCCCTGCTATAGGAAGTGTCATTAAGCTGGCAAGGGTGCAGAAAAGATTTGAGGATGTCACCAGGATTCAAGGGCTAGTGCTATAGGGAGAGTCAGGCTAGGACTTTATTGCTTGGAGCGCAGGAAGCTGAGGAGTGATCTTGTTGAGGTGTATAAAATAATGAGGGAGATGATAGGGTGAATGCACAGAGTTTTTTTCAGAGGGTAGGGGAAATCAAGAGGATATATGTTTAAGATGAGAGGGGAAATATTTGATAGGAATCTTAGGGGCAACGTTTTTTCAACCAGTGGGTAGTGGGTATACGGAATGAGCTGCAGACGTTATAGTGGAGGCAGACACTATAACAACCGGTACATCAATAGGATAGGTTGAAAGGTAGATGGGCCAAACATGGGCAAATGGGACTAACTTAGATGTTGCACCCTGATCGGTATGGACATCGGTATTGGATCAAAGGGCCCATTTCAATGCTGCCTGACTCTATGAATAGTGCAAGCACAAGTGGTGAAATACTCTATTCCTGCTTCCTATCCCTCATGTTCTTGAGTATTTATATTTTTGAAGGAAAAATGCATAGATAAAAATTTGAGAAACAGAAGCGGGTATAATATATAAACCCTCAAATACTATTCCTGCTCCTTTCTAAATTTCTAACACCCTCCTTTTAATCTTTATGTTTCGGGAGAACAAATACAATATGACAAATGCATAAATTACCTTGGCCAAAAATTTACCACGATCTTGAATGAAATTTGTAAACGGTAAAATTAAAAACTCTTTGATAGCATTCTTACCACAAAGTAATTTAGGAATAAAACCCAAAATAGGTTATAACCTAATTTCTAATTTATTCTATGAAGAAATTCACTTTCTTAAATAGGATAAAGGATATTCTACAGCCCATTTTACAGATTGTACTCCTCTCTTTAAATGCCTATGTCACATGTGGCTGCTGCAGACATGGCTGAGCTCAGCTAAATACCTGCGGACTAGTGCTGAGATCCAAGACCCTCTTGCTTGGTGAGTGTTTCTCAAAGGCGATTTCACACTGAAAAATTTCTCCAAGCACAATAAATATCTATTATGTTCATACTTAATTATTGAAATTCAGTCACTGTGTAACACAAAACTAAACATTGCTTTACCTTGTTCTGATTGTGGTTTCAGGCATTTTCACTGTGATTGGGGCATGCTTTGAAAATGCACGTTTGTGACTACGTTTTCTGCTTAGCACTGGACTGTGTTGCTGGGATGAATTACCTGTCAAAATAAAAGTGAAAGAATTGATCAGTACTTACAGACGTTGATCGGAAGAAACAGTGTAGCTAAATAGTGTAATTAAGTTATTTTAAGTGTGATAGAGGAGTTTATGGTTTTATTGGAATATACAAGTTAATATTACAAAAATGGGAGAACAGTTCTTAGTACATTATTTACATTTTCCAATCTTTATTGATGCAGGACAATACCAGAAAATAAATGTCTTTGTTGATTCTTAGTTTTGTCAAATTTCTTAAGATAATCTTCAATCTCTATAAAGTGGAATCCTGTCATGCCTGGGGAGGCTGGGGTGCCAGAAGGCACTCCCCACCCGCCCCCCCACCAAAATCACCCAGAAAGACAATGTATGTTTTGCCATTAATATTAAGAATGCACATCGTTGCCCCATTTTAAAAAAAAAGGCTAATTTGAATTTCTGCAAATTATGTGTCATGTACTAATAATTTTTTATATGTGATCTTGGGAAATGCAGAAACCATGGTTTCAGGCTTTGTGTTCCAGACTCCTAACCAGCAAAAAATAAATAAATTTCAAGTGCGCTCTAATCCGATCTGTCTTCACTAAGGAAGGTACAAACAATCTCCCAGATGTACTGGAGGACAGAGGATCTAAGGGGGTAGAGGAACTGAAATAAATTTTCATTAGGCAAGAAATAGTATTGGGTAGGCTAATGGGACTGAAGGATGATAAATTCCCTGGGCCTGATGGTCTGCATCCCAGGGTCCTCAGGGAGGTGGCTCTAGAAATAGTGTACACATTGGTGATCATTTTCCAATGTTCAATAGATTCAGGATCAGTTTCTGTGGATTGGAGGATAGCTAATGTTATCCAACTTTTCAAGAAAGGAGCGAGAGAGAAAATGGGGAATTACAGACCAGTTAGCCTGACTTCGGTGGTGGGAAAGATGCTGGAGTCAATTATTAAAAAGGTAATAATGGGACATTTGGATAGCAGTAAAAGGATTAGTCCAAGCCAACATGGATTTATGAAAGGGAAATCATGCTTGACTAATCTACTGGGATTTTTTGAGGATGTGACAAGTAAAATAGATGAAGGGGTGCCAGTGGATGTAGTGTATCTAGACTTTCAGAAAGCCTTTGATAAGGTCCCGCACGGGAGACTGGTGACTAAAATTAGAGCACATGGTATTGGGGGTAGGGTAGTGTAGATGATATGTGTATACACCTTTAATTGATAGTAACGTTGTCCATGCTAACCACTCCCCCACCAGTTAGTATAATTGTAACCCACATGCCCCTAGCTCTCTCTCCGGTGATCGTGACAGACCACGTACAGCTAGGGCTATATGATGTATGATTAATAAAGTAGTGAAGACCTAAAGGTGTCTGTGAACATACTTTACATGGCGTCAGAAGTTCTTCTTCCTGCGTCTCCAGTTTATCGCTTTTTATTTTCTTAGTCCCAGTAGCCCCTCCCTGTGCCGTGATGGCTTCTGCCTGTCGTAAACCTGACATCCTAGTCTTTGATGCGGACATCACTCACCGCTGGAGTGGGTTCCGACGTGACTTTGAGCATTATGTTACAATCGCTCACCCTGCTGTGGCCCCCGTGGTCAAAGCTTCCCTTCTGCTGAACCTAGCTGGTCCCAAAGCGCTTGAGCGATCGGAGTCATTCATCTATGGACCGGGCGAGAGTATCCAGGACCCGGTATGTCTACTTGCTAAATTTACGGCGATGTGTGACCTTCCCACTAACCACATCTTAGAGCGTTTCAAACTGTTCTCCCGACGCCAAAACCCTGGGGAATCTATTGACAATTTCGTGGCCGCGCTGCGTCAACTGGCTCGCCGATGTGACCTGCATGTCCTGACCCCTGAGACTTTGACCCGTGACATCTTGGTCTTTGGCCTACGGGATGATAAGCTGCGCTCTGAGCTGCTACGCAAGCCTGATCTGACATTCAATGAGGCGTTGCATGCCTCTCATTTAGCTGAGGCTGTCTCCTCAGCTGTACCTGACCCTATGGTCCACGCAGCCAGTTTCGCTGGTCGTCAGTACAATGCTCCTCGGCGACAGAGGGCAAGCCCTCCGCCGGGCTCCAGACCGTGTCAACGCTGTCTGAATTGTAACTTTGTTTCGCACCGTGCTAATGTCTGCCCGGCGTTGGGGAAAACCTGTAATTTCTGCAACAAGCCCAACCATTTCTTGGCGGCATGCCGTTCCCGACGTTTCCGTGGGAACCCTGCACAGCCACAGCAGAAACAGTCTTGCTACTTGACACGTGATGATACCACGTCTGGTTCTCATCCCCCCATGTCTGACTCTGACTCTTCTCAGAGCGAACTGAGTGTGTTTTCCTTGCGAGGTGCAGCTGCTATGATAACAGACCCGACCGTCCGAGTCACGGTGAATGGTATGGCCTTCTCTGCTAAGGTGGACACGGGGGCTACTGCTAATGTTATGTCAACAAGCCTGTTCAGGAAGATAAGAAATAATGAGCACATTTCCACAGACAGTGCTGTTTTGCGTGCCTATGGGGGTGGTGTACTTGTTCCTGTGGGGAGGGCCACTCTCCACTGCAAGGTGCTGAAGACCTCTCGGCCCCTCTCTTTCTTCCTGCTAGACAGTAAATGTGACCCCCTGCTCGGCGTGGAGGCCTGCCAGGACCTCGGATTGGTGAGTTTCCACAGCGATGTCCACCTGGTAGAGGCACCCCTGAACCCGCTGGCCGAATTCCCAGACCGGTTTGACTCGAAGCTGGGGAAGTTGCCCTGCAGCTACAAGATTACCCTCAATCCCGACATCACGCCGGTTATCCGTTCCCCGCACCGTGTGTCCTTTACCATGAGGGGCAAGGTCGAGTCTGCTCTTCGCGAGATGGTGGCCACGGGCATCCTGAAGCCAGTAACGGCCGCCACCCGGTGGGTTTTCACTATGGTTGTCGCTGCGAAGAAAGATAAGAGCGAACTACGGATCTGCATCAACCCTAAGGACTTGAACTTGGCCATCAGGCGCCCGCATTATCCTATGCGGACGGTGGAGGATGTTGCTGCACAGGTCGGCCCTGCCACCGTGTTCTCGGTTCTTGATGCCAAGAGGTCATTCTGGCAGATACCTCTAGACATGCGATCCTCGCACCTGACGACCTTCAGCACGCCCTTCGGCAGGTATCGCTTCCTCCGCATGCCGTTTGGGATCAACTCTGCCAGCGAGGTGTTCCAAAGGACCATGGAACAACTGTTTGCTGGGCTTCCGTGTGCCATCATTGTCGACGACATCCTGATTTACGGGAAGAATGTCGCTGAGCACGACCACCACCTTCGCCAGGTGCTGCAGCGGGCCCGGGAGGTCAACTTGAAGCTCAACCCGAAGAAGTGCCGATTCCGGGTTCCTGAGGTCACCTACGTGGGGCATGTCTTCACAGCATCGGGGCTGAAGACGGCCGCAATATCAGAGATGCCTGTACCTGCGGAAATGCCTGGCCTACAGCACTTCTTGGGCGTGGTCAACTACCTGGGAAAGTTCATCCCCGACCTGAGCGAACTGAGTGCCCCTCTGCGGGATCTGGTGAAAAAGGACACCGCCTGGGCCTGGTTCCCGCAACACCAGAAAGCATTTGACACCCTCAAATCTAAGCTGATCAGCATGCCAACGCTGAAGTACTTTGACCTCCAGCGTCCCATCGTTCTCACATGTGATGCATCTAAGTTTGGCCCCGGGGCCGCCTGCCTGCAGATCCATGACGGGGTGCAACTGCCTGTGTCCTACGCGTCCCGCACAATGACGACCGCTGAACAACACTATGCCCAGATTGAAAAGGAGCTGCTTGCTGTTGTCTTTGCCTGCTCTAAATTCAAGGACTATATCCTGGGCACCTGCTTCACTGTCGAGACGGACCACCAGCCTCTGGTCACTATCCTCAACAAGCCGATACACATGGCCTCCTCCCGGCTCCAGCGCATGATGCTCCAGCTACAACGCTTCACTTTCACAGTGGTTTACCGCAAGGGCAAGGACATGGTTGTTGCTGACACGCTGTCTCGGGCGCCTCTCTCATCCACAACCCGACATCTGTACGAGGCGTCCGATCTGATAGTCCTAAACGTTAACTTCGTGCCCTCCAGTCAGTTGAAGTCCCTGGCCAAGCACACGGCGGCTGACGCTTTGCTACAACAGCTGGCCGCGATCATCAAGCAGGGCTGGCCAGACCACCGTTCTTCCCTACCGGCCGCAGCGGTGCCTTACTTCTTGGTTCGTGATGAGTTGGTGCTGCGTGATGGTGTGATTGTGAAGGGGCACAAGGTGGTGGTGCCCGCAGCACTACGAGAACAATACTTCGAAACCGCTCATCGTGGCCATCCGGGGGCCGAAGCGACCCTTTCCATCGCTCAGAGCCAGTTCTTCTGGCCTGACATGCCTCACTACTTCCGGGATAGAGTCTCCGCGTGCCCTACCTGCAACAGCCTCGCTCTGCAGCAACAGCGGCAGCCGCTCCTGCAGCAGCCAGCTGCTAACCTGCCGTGGTCTGCGCTAGCAACCGACATCTTCGAGTGGCACGGAAAGCACTTCCTGGTGCTTGTCGACTCTTACTCCAGCTGGTTTGAAGTTGACCAGCGCCACTCCCTCTCTTCCTCCGCGGTCATCGAGAAGTTGCGCCGCCACTTTGCCACCTTCGGGTCCCCGGCCAGCCTTCAGTCGGACAACGGCAGCCAGTTCACCAGTGCCGAGTTCTGCGCTTTTGCCGAACGATGGAACCTTCGTCATTACACCAGCAGCCCGGATTACCCGCAGAGCAACGGACTGGCCGAGCGCGCGGTCCGCAGTGCTAAAGGATTGTTGGAATGTTGCCGCCTATCCCGCTCCGACATCTACCTGGCCCTGCTGAACCTCCGCAACATCTCCCGCGACCATGCCCTGGGCTCCCCGGTTCAGCGCCTCATGTCCCGAGTCATGCGGCCCACGGTCCCGGTGTCTCAACAGTCCCTGTCCCCCTCTGTCTTTAAATCTGCCTTGGTCCGGAAACACATTGCCCAAAAACACGGTATACAGAAGCGTTCCCACAACAGGTCCTGCCGTGTCCTCCGCCCTCTTCTCCCTGGCCAGGTCGTCTGTATGAGGTCCACTTCTGGCCGCTCCAAGCAGGCCGTGGTTGTCGGTTCTGCCGGTTCCCCTCGTTCGTACCTTGTCAACCACGACAGCAGGGTGTACCGCCGGTCCCGCTAGCATCTCCGGCTCGTGAACGAGCCTCTCCCTCCCCCGGCGGCTCCGTATGCCCCCCCGCTGCCACTTTCGCGGCCCAGTGCTTTGCCCGTTCCTCTGGGGTCACCCCCCACTCGTCCTTCTCCTGTCTGTCTCCCGGCTGCGGTCCCGCTTTCTCCGGCTTCCTCGCCCTTCTCTTCGCCGTCCCCCCCCGATGCCTTCGTCGCCCAGGGGTTCTCCTGTCCCTAGCCCCCACCATGCCCCGGCGTCGTCCCCGCTTATTCCCGTCGGGGAAGGAGGTGATGGCGAGGTGCGGATCCGGTCTGGTCGCATGGTCAGGCCGCCGGTCCGTTACGGCGATTACGTGTGATTCTGTATTCCCGTGCTTTACTGTTTGCATTTACCCTAGCGCATGAGACGTGGTCGCCCTGTCACTCACTGTTTGTTTTGGTAGAGGATGTAGATGATATGTGTATACACCTTTAATTGATAGTAACGTTGTCCATGCTACCCACTCCCCCACCAGTTAGTATAATTGTAACCCACACGCCCCTAGCTCTCTCTCTGGTGATCGTGACAGATCACGTACAGCTAGGGCTATATGATGTATGATTAATAAAGTAGTGAAGACCTAAAGGTGTCTGTGAACATACTTTACAGGTGGATAGAAAATTGGTTGGCAGACTGGAAGCAAAGAGTAGGACTGAACGGGTCCTTTTCAGAATGGCAGGCAGTGGCGAGTGGAGTGCCGCAAGACTCGGTGTTGGGGCCGCAACTGTTTACCATATATATTAATGATTTGGAAGAGGGAATTAGGAGCAACACTAGCAAGTTTGCAGATGACCCAAAGCTGGGTGGCAGTGTGAACTGTGAAGAGGATGTTAGGAGGTTGCAGGGTGACCTGGACAGGTTGAGTGAGTGGGCAGATGCAGTATAATATAGATAAATATGAGGTTATCCGCTTTGGCCGCAAAAACAAGGGGGCAGATTATTATCTCAATTGGGGTAAGGTTAGGTAAGGGGGAGGTGCAGTGAGACCTGGGCATCCTTGTACGCCGGTCACTGAAAGTTGGCTTACAGGTACAGCATGCAGTTAAGAAAGCTAATGGAATGTTGGCCTTCATAACAAAAGGATTTCAGTATAGGAGTAAAGAGGTTCTTCTGCAGTTGTGTAGGGCTCTGGTGAGACCACATCTGGAGTATTGTGAACAGTTTTGGTCTCCTAATTTGAGGAAGGACATCCTTGTGATTGCGGCAGTGCAGTGTAGGTTCACGATATTGATCCCTGGGATGGCGTGACTGTCATATGCGGAAAGATTGAAAAGACTAGGCTTGTATTCACTGGAGTTTAGAAGGATGAGGGGAGATCTTATAGAAACATATAAAATTATAAATGGACTGGACAAGCTAGATGCAGGAAACATATTCCCAATGTTGGGTGAGTCCAGAACCAGGGGCCACAGTCTTAGAATAAAGGGGAGGTCATTTAATACTGAGGTGAGAAAAAAAAGTTTTCACCCAGAGAGTTGTGAATTTATGGAGTTCCCTGCCACGGAGGGCAGTGGAGGCCAAGTCACTGGATGGATTTGAGAGAGAGTTAGATAGAGCTCTAGAGGCTAGTGGAGTCAAGGGATATGGAGAGAAGGCAGGCATGGGTTATTGATAGGGGACGATCAGCCATGATCACAATGACTGGCGGCGCTGGCTCGAAGGCAGATGCATGGCCTCCTCCTGCACCTATTTTCTATGTTTCTATGTTTCTAATCCCTACACCAATTATTTTAAGATTAATGAAGCCAATAATCACCATCTAGACTTGGACCTGAACGCCTAGCGTTTAGGCTGCTGATTATTTAAGTTAATAAAAACATTTATAAATCTTTACTGATATCTCAAACAAATGTACAAGGCCAGAAAAATTGGTAGCTTTGTCATCTCTCAAAATTCCTGAATGCATGTCCATTTCATATTTTAATGAATTTCTTAGTAAAATGAGAGACCAAATGTAGAGCTACAATTTTTGGCCCACCTTACTCACCATTGTCCTGGGATGTAAATGAAACACGTTTTGTTCGGATTGATGTTATATTTTACAAGTCATTGACATTTTAAACTTTACAAAAAACACTTTTCAAACCACTTTTCCACTTGCCCTGCCTGTCAGCAGCGTTCGACGTCACAATGATGTCACAATGGGATCCCGAATCTCATTTACATTAAAATATCATGTTTTTCAAAAAAACGCTGTTTTAATCAAATTCTTCCGTTTTCATGAACAGCTAACATTGTGTTTAGGTTATTTTAAAGAAAAAATGCAATTTTCATTGAGAAATCCATTTAAAAAAATCATCGCAATTTTCATTTGGGTGGGGGCTGGAATAGGGGGGAGCTTTCATTAAAAAAAAAATCACTATTTTAATTGCGTGGGGGAGGTGAGGAGTGGGGGAGAAGGGGATAGAGGGAGAGGAAGGGGTAGGGAGGGAGAGAGGTTATGGAGGGAGGGAGCGATTGAGCGTAGGGGAAAGGAGAGGCAGGGAGAGGTGAGGGAGGGAGTGGGGGAGGGAGTGGTGGAGAGGGGAAGAAGAGGGAAGGTGAAGAGGCCTGGCGGGGGCCGAGCCCCGGGGCTGTAGACACGGACTAGACCCAGAGCGCGGCTCCGGGCCCTGGACTGGGGTTCGAGCCAATGTTGGGGGTGCTGCTCCAGGCCCGCGGGGAGGAGAGGGACCCGAGGCAAGGTCTAGGCCGCAGTCTTGGCCTCTCCCTCCCCCTCCCGACAATCCCCACCTCAACTACAACTTCATCGCCGACGTGGTGGAGCAACAGGGCCGACAATGGTTTACATCAAAATCCTGGGGAGGTGAGGAGGGAGACTGGGGGAATTGAGAGAGAGAGGAGGGGATAGGAGGGGATAACATGAGTCTCGCCGCCGCACAGTCATGGCTGGCAGTTGTACATTATAAACTTCTCTTGAATTCAGTAGCTTTGGAGATGGAGTACAAGGAACACCCTTTGAAATAGTTGCCTTGTTTAATTTAGTCATAATCAGCCAATTTTGTACATTTTAAAATAAATGTCCTCAATCTGACCCCAGAAATAGATACTTTAGGCTTATTAAACCAACTATTGATGGAATAGGGAAATATAAAATGCAACTTACACTGAGGAAGTCTTTGTTCTGGAGAAGAATTCAGCAACATCATAGCAGTGGCAGCATCAATATCAGAATCTATGAACATGTTTTAATTGTAAACAAATTAATTTCGATTAATCATAAATTACATGGCTCACAGAGGCATACAAAACGGACCAAAGAAAAACAGCAATCGTTGTCCCTTCACTAGTCAGTCAATAACTTAAGAGTTCAATTCTCCAGAGAGTGTATTGATATAAATTATGAACAACCTATTATAACTGGCCAGATTTTAAATCAGCTGCCAACAGCCAATTATAGTGTTAGGGTTTGGTAGTCATAGTTACAAGCATAGGCATGGAAATTCTAGACACACCAGCAGCAGCACTGCCAGCAATAAAAAAAATATAAAGACTCCAGCTTCCTTGCAGTAAAAAGGCAAAACAAAATCTGGGACAGAATAGGAATTCTCTGTTTTTGACCCAGTCTCTGGTAATTTTTGAAAACAAGTACAGCTCCAGCTAATTTCAGATCAATACAGATTAAAAAACGCACCTCCTTTATGCTCCTGATATCACATCTGTGCACATGCCAAGCTTTAGCTGGACAGTTCTCATGATCAATTAACTATAACAGTTCCCACCTCTGGAATTGCAATACTATTTGTAAAACAGGCAAGATATTGATGTTAATTAACTTAAAAGGCTTAAATAATTTTTTTCCTTGGATTAGTTGGTAAAAGCACAAGATAAATCTTCAGCATTGAGTGTCGAAAGTTTGATTCCATTCCACAATGACCTGACTGATCGCAGCTGGAGAAAAGTCGGGTTGCAACAATTGTCTGTAGTGTTCTAGGATAAAGAAAGGATTGGTAGAGGTGGATAGGACTAGGAAAGAAATTAATTGGAAAATCCATGTGTTTGTGCATGTGTGTGTGGTACAATTAATTTGGTCTTGGTATATTGTAGAAACAAGGAACTGCAAATGCTGGTTTACAAAAGACAACAGTGTTGGAGTAGCTCAGCGGTTCAGGCAACATCCATGTACTCCTGAGATGCTGCCTGACCCAGAGTCCAGAGCTACTCCAGCGCTCTTAGTTTCTGGTCTTGGGATGTTGATTCTCACGTCAACAATAGCACCACTAAATTGCACATGAAAAACAGACATTTAAACAAAGAACTGAAGAGCAATTGGATGCTAGAAAGTACATCTAGATGGAACTGGTAAAGCAGAAAGTGGCAGCAACAAACATTGGTTGGCCATTGATTAAATTGGGTAACGGAATTCAAATATGCTGCTGTAAATTAGATGTATTTTCCCTGGAGGATACATACAACCATCCAAAGCATCCTTTAAATGACATTCATGTTAATTACTGTGCCAGTATGGGTAATTAAAGCCTGACCTGACTCTTCCTTATACAGTATTGGTACTATTCAAACAAAAATGGCTGGATAATTTTTTTTTAAAAACTTGTAATTCTGGCTCTACTGCAGGGTTAAGTACCTTTATTAATACATTTTGTGTGCTGTGGGTGTTACTGGCAAGACCACCATTTTTTATCCATCGCGAATCGCCTTGAGTAATGGTGGCAAGCCATTTTTTTGGTCATTATATAGAATGCAGCTGAGTAAGATGTTAATTGATTTAGACGCAATGACAAAGTGAATGACAATTTGGAGTATTGGTGCAGTTCTGGCTGCCCCATTACAAGAAGGATGTGTAGGTCTTTGAAAAGACTTGGATTGTTTTCTTTGGAATGCCAAAGGTTATGGGGAGACATGATAGAAGTATATAAAATTATAAGAGACATAGATGGGGTGTTTTTTCCCACTGGATGGAAATATCAATTACTGGAGGATATAGTTTTAAGATGAGAGGGGCAAAGTTTAAAGGCGACATGTGGGGCATGTTTTTTAAAATATATGCACAGTGGGTGGTGAACGCCTGGAGGGTGAGGTGGTTGAGGCAGATATAACAGTGGTATTTAAGAGACTTTTCGGCACAGATATTGTGATCGAAAAGGCATGTTCCAGTGCTGTCCTTTTCTATGTTCCATGTTATCTTTCCAATTCGGGATGATGTGCCTCTTAAAGGGGAATATGGAGATTATGTTATTCCCATTAATTTCCTAAAACTAGAGGCTACGAGTAGCTTGAGCGAGTAACTGCAGTGCTTTTGGTAGATGGCAGGCATTGCAGCCACAACACAGCAGTGATAAAGGAAAAACATATTTACAGTAGATAGTCTCATTCAACTGGGCTGTTTTGTCCTGGATGGCGTTAAGCTTACTGATTGGCATTGTATTTTCAGCCCAATGGGAGAGGGGAGAAAAAGCAGGATTTTTATTGTTTCAAAATAAAACAGCAAGAGTGATCATATTTTAGTCTGACTTGTTTTTCACAGGTCAAGGTGTTATTGCCAAGAAATTAATAATTGCATAAGTTATTGGGTTTATACAATTTCAGTTTATCCATATATTCACAATTTCTAGATAAATACACTTAAGAAAAGAAAACTTAACTCACTTTTCTGTAGGCTGTCTCGGAGCTGTAGCGATGATGATGTGAGGCGGTGAGGAGGAGGTGATGCACTACAAGAAATACAATTACACATTTGAAATAACTGCCATTTGCTAAAGATTCTGACCAACTTTAATATTGTTTTACAAGTGCTATTCCCTATCTATGAAGCTAGATTTTAAAAAAATGTCAGGTTATTTGGACAGAGAAGAATTACAAATCCAATTATTTGCACATTTGATATTAACAAACAAGCAGCCTATGTCTACTGTGCTTATATTAAAAAAAAAACAACTTTCATTCTGCAGTGAGCAATTTCATGACTCGGTATGCAATTTAGTAAACAGTGTGACCAAAAATTAAACTTGTCAAACAGGTCGGGTTGTAAAAAAGTATCCAGCTAACACTTCTTCCATAGTCTTTCTTAACAAAGGCTGTTTAAACACAAATTCTTAAGTTGACTGCCGTAAACCCATTATCAATGCTTTTGAGAGGTATCTGGAGGGTGTTCAAGAAGTAGTAAAAGTTACTCGATTCATCGGCTGGGCTTGTATACGGATGAGAGGGGATCTTATTGAACATATAAGATTATTAAGGGTTTGGACACAGTAGACGCAGGAAATATGTTCCTGATGTTGGGGGAATCCAGAACCAGGGGCCACAGTTTACGAGTAAGGGGTAAGCAATTTAGACCGGAGATGAGGACATTTTTTTCCACAGATTTTCACAACTTTTGATTCTCTATATGCTTTCAAGAGAGAGTTCAAGATAGAGCTCTTAAAGATAGCGGTCAGGGGACATGTGGAAAAGGGAGGAGCGGGGTACTGATTGTGGATGATCAGCCATGATCACAATGCATGGCGGTGCTGGCTCAAAGGGCCGAATGGCCTACTCTTGCACCTATTGTTTATTGTCTATTGTCATCCTGCAAATTATGGATGTCGAGCTGCATGTTAGGCGGAATAGTAGCACAGCGGTAGAGTTGCTGCCTTACAGCACCAGAGACCCGGGTTCATTATTGACTACAGGTGCTGACTGTACGGAGTTTGTACGTCGTTCTCGAGGTGTTCCAGTTTCCTCTCATACTCTGAAGATGTACAGGTTTATAGATTAATTGACCTGTTAATTGTCCCTAGATGGGAGATTAGTGCTAGTGTATGGGTGATCGCTGTTCGGCGCAGACTAGGTGGTCCAAAAGGCCTGTTTCTATGCTGTATCTCTAAAGTCCAAAGTAAAATACCTCAAAAAGTATATAATCAGTTACAAATTCCAACACATAAGTATATCAATCTGAATATTATGTTGCTCAAAATGAGGAATACCTTATCAGTGCATTCAGAAAGTATTCAGACCCCTTCACTTTTTCTACATTTTGTTACGTTACAGCCTTATTCTAAAATTGATTAAATTCATTTATTTTATCATAATCTAAACACAATACCCCATAATAAAAAAAACAATACCCCATAATAAAAAAGGTGTTTAGAAAATTTTGAAAAGTAATTAAAAAGAAATAACTGAAATATCACATTTACATAAGTATTCAGACCCTTTACTCAGTTCTTTGTTGAGGCACCTTTGGCAGCGATTACAGCCTCAAGTAGCCTTGGGTGTAACACTACAAGCTTGGCACACCTGTATTTGGGTAATTTCTCCCATTCTTCGCTGCAAATCCTCTCAAGCTCTGTCAGGTTGGATGGGGAGCGTCGATGCGCAGCTATTTTCAGGTCCCTCCAGAGATGTTCGATCGGGTTCAAGTCCGGGCCACTCAAGGACATTCACAGACTTGCCACAAAGCCACTCCTGTGTTGAATTGGCTGTGTGCTTTGGGTTGTTGTCCTGTTGGAAGGTGAACCTCTGCCTCAGTCTGAGGTCCAGAACAATCTGGAGCAGGTTTTCATCAAGGATCTCTCTGTACTTTGCTCCGTTCATCTTTCCCTCAATCCTTACTAGTCTCCCAGTTCCTGCCGCTGAAAAAGATCCCCACAGCATGATGCTGCTACCACCGTGCTTCACCCTAGGTATGGTATTGGCCAGGTGATGAGCGGTGCCTGTTTTCCTTCAGACCAGGTCATTCAGGCCAAAGAGTTCAATCTTGGTTTCATCAGACCAGAGAATCTTGTTTCTCATGCCTTTTGGCAAACTCCAAGCGGGCTGTCATGTGCCTTTTACTGAGGAGTGGCTTCAGTCTGGCCACTCTACCATAAAGGCCTGATTGGTGGAGTGCTGCAGATTCTGGAAGGTTCTCCCATCTCCACAGAAGAACTCTGGAGCTCTGTCCGGGTGACCATCGGGTTCTTGGTCACCTCCCTGACCAAGGTCCTTCTCCCCCAATTGCTCAGTTTGGCCGGGCGGCCAGCTCTATGAAGTGTCCTGGTGGTTCCTAAGTTCTTCCATGTAATATTGACGGAGGCCACTGTGCTCTTTGGGACCTGCAATGCTGCAGAAATTGTTTTATACCCTTCACCACATCTGTGTCTTGACACAATCCTGTCTCGGTGGTCTACGGATTGTTCCTTCGTCTTCATGGCTTGGTTTTTGCTCTGACATGCACTGTCAACTGTGGGACCTTATATAGACAGGTGTGTGCCTTTCCAAATCATGTCCAATCAATTTAATTTACCACTGGTGGACCAATCAAGTTATAGAAACACCTCAAGGATAATCAATGGAAACAGGATGAACCTAAGCTCAATTTTCAGTGTCATAGCAAAAGGTCTGAATACTTATGTAAATGTAATATTTCAGTTATTTCTAGCAATGCTACAAAATTTTGAGATTTTAAAAATCACGTCTGGAATTTATCCCACCAGATAAAGCATAAAAAGAAGTTTAATTTGACACCTAATTCACTTTCATGTCTTCAGTATTAAAAAAGCTATGGCCATTTTCATACTCAGAAGTTAGCATCTTGTTCCCTATTGCTTTTCCATTGAGTTAACACAATAGCTGTGATCAAGGACAGTCAAAAGCCCATAACTTCCTTAAAAATTAAGAGAACTGAAAGAAATTTTCAGTTATTATAGATTGAAGCATTCTGAATCATATATGAAACAATCTTACTTGAATGACCTGAAATTAAAGTATATAATTAGTTAGTTACCTAATTGTAGCTAATTACAAAATTAAATTACTAGATCTAAACATCTATCCATTTCTTAAGAAAAGGTTAACATATTTGAAAAGCCTAAGTGTCCAAATAACATTCACACAAGAATTCACAATATAACATGATTTTTAAATCTCATTGTCTTGAATTTATAGGCCAGACGGAAGGAATTCCGTGTTTAATTCCTGTAAATTAATGGCCATTTTAATCATCTTGCGAGTGGGATTTTGTGGAAGGCGATCAATTGGAACGTTGCGGTTGTGGTGAATTTAAACCCCATATCGGCGGGAAAAATACTGCCAGTTCGTATGGGTCCTAAGTCACCTATTCGCAATGTGAAATTTTGATTAAAGGCATCCTAAGAAGCAAGTTTATATGAAAAAAATAAACGGTGTACCTTGCCTTGTCCCATACGTGAGATCCGTCCCGTTGACGGCATTAGAAGATGATTTAATTTTACTCCTGCTATTAAATTATCCATCGCTAATTTTAATAAACTTAATAAAACGTCAGTCGAAGCGATTTTTCTTCAGCAACTAAACAGCCTGTTCAAAATCAATTTGAATAGTCTGAAGAAAAACGGCATGTTAAACCGTTTTTAAAAAGAACATTTGCTTCTATTGTATAGAAATTGGCATAGCTCGGTTTGGTATAATTCTCTGAACTGCAAAGTCCAATTGACTTGTTCATGCTTTTATTTTAGCTGCTCAAAAGTGAGCTTAGCTTTTCTGTAAACATACCCCAAGTATTATAAATGCAAGGTCACCCACTGACATCCATTATTATTCCATATTGCTTGAAAAAATAACAGCAGAAAATATGTTTGTTAAAGTTCTGTATTGAGCTGTGATACCATTTGATAATGGTAAATTCAACCAAAGAGGTTTCTCAGGTCCCCCCAGGGCAAGAATTTATAATGTAGCTTATGCACATACAGACTGAGCTGCACAACAGCTTAACACGTCCACGTTGTCCCATTTCTTCAATAATACCTTCATGTCCTCATCTAAAGGGATTCAATGTGGTCTCATATTTTATATTGTCAGTGGGAACTCAAACCCAACGATCAGATTTTTGATCCAGTTTTTGATCAACACTAATGCTGCTATCTGGAATTGTGCCAACAACATGGACACGCTTCGAACACAGTTGGGTATCTGCAAGGTTTTCTTGACATGCCTACTTGTTGGCGTGGGTAATATCTACATATTGTGTGAGTTCAGGCTCACTCGTTTCCATATAATGAGAGTCTTGTAAAATGCTTTGAGAGGACCAAAGTGGAGAAGATTCCTTCTGAATTGAATATCTGTTGCCCTAAAAAATGTTATGCAACTACCTATGTGAGGTGAAGCAAGACAGTCTATTGCATCTTCAAGTGAATCCCTGTCATTAGTGAAAATGCCCTTCTCGTGAAGCAGAAGAACAATGACATTACTACCACATCTAACTGGCGCATTCCTAGTACAGTGCACATCAAACAGCAAATCAAAAGGAATGGCGGATGTTGATGATAAATAGTTCTAGGTTTTAAATGACAATGGCCCATGCTTCTTAATGGAAATAAAATACTGCAAAACTTCTACATTTATAAATTGCAATCACTGACGTCTCACTAGTTCCATCTTTCCGATAAGAGTAAAAATACACCAGTCTACAACTCATATGATTAGTTTCCATAGTAACATTACAACTGGCTTATTTATTATTATCTTTGTATCTTGACAAAGTGGAATTTACCACTACATTGATTCCTTATTACTTTTTCAACAATATCTAAACAATGTGAATGTACATTATTATATCAATACTAATATCCCAGTTTACTTTGAAGCTGTGGCAGCAAATCACTTCAGAGCACATTCAAGTTGCATAAATGAGGCTATCTCATTGCACTCCAGAAACATGGACTAAGTGCCTCCCCTCATCACAGTTGTTGTTGATATTTGTTAATCTGCAAACCCTCACCCTTCCACAACTTGGCAAAATGATTTTTAACAGCCCACAGAAAAGTAACAGGCTTTGGATCAGTAATAACCACGGATGACACATCGTATGACACAAATAAAGTATCAAATTCTGGAGAACCTAGAGATTAGTCATGTCTGTATGGATTCACAGTGTATTTCAGTTACATCTTTATAAGTTTAATGAGGAGTTATAATGATTACGTTAAAAAGATAGAATTATTGTCATAGTCGTGTAGGTTATAAAAACCTCAAGTAGGTTGAGAGAACTGATACATACCTTGGAGGAGAGGCTGGTGGTGTGCAGAAGATTTGCATTGTTGAATAATATGGAGTCTTCATTAGAGCCTGGATGAGGTTGGGCCTGTACTGCGGGTCTACACACCACAGTGAGCCTTTCCCAACAGTCTATCAGAGACAAATGACAAAGAGCAGGTTATTTCATTTACACACAGTTAAACACCAGCCACCAGCTACAATCTAGAACAAAACAAAAGAAGACAGGTTGATGGACCAAATTTCAACATGGTCTGCACCGTACTTAATGCAACTCATTGCTTTATCTCAGTCACTCGTCAGTTATTTCCTTCCCAATAATACTCTTTAAATTTATAAATGTAAATAGTCTTTAAATTTATTCCTCTTCTGAAATTTATTCCGCTCCAGAAATAAGTTTATTGAAAGCTGACCTATACAAACACCCGATACTCCCAAATATTCAGAAAGTTTCAAAATGGCTATAATAACTGACAATAAACTTTGAGTAACAGTAGGATTTTTCCTTAACAAACTTATGGTTGGCTTGAGATATATATATTTTTTAAACAGCCTTACATACTTTCATTTTATTTCACAGTATCAAGGTACAACCAACCTCTCCTGCACCATTGGCACCGAGCTTCTCCCAGCTCTACTTTATCTAATCATATATCCCTTTCTTCTCAGCATAATTTTGTTGTACCTTAAATGTGTCGATGTTATGGCTGCATCCGCTCCTCCATGTGATAAGACAATCTAATAATTCTTTGAGAAATAAGTTCCAATTGAAGTCCCCAACTTAGATGTTTTATCTCTAGTTTGTATTCTATGTATCGCCTCATTGAGTCTTCCAAAATCGGCATTATCTTGACCATATACCAAGTGTCATTTATCCAAGTGTCAATGCAGGTTTAATATTTATATGTGTCCCTTAAGAAAGGAACCCAACTATGCATTTACTTTTTGTGCAGCCTTATTAATCTCTTTTACTAATTTTCAAATAACTTTCCAGAACTCTTTATCATGTGGGATCTTGTCACACAGCATGCTAAAGTCCACGTGGACAATATCTGCCACCCCACCCTTGTCAATACTCTTGGTCACCTCTTCAAAAAAAGCTCAAATTCGAGGGAGAATATTTCCCATGCATAAATGTATACTGACTAATCAGTTTTTGCCTTCCAAATGTGAGTAGATCCTGTACCTCAAAATTCCCTCCAGTAACTTCCCACTACAAATGTTTTATTCACCGGCCTGTACTTGGCCTTGCACCCTGTCTTAAATTAAAGTACGTCACAGCCACCTCTCGTCTTAGCATACCTTTTCTGTGGCTAAAGATGCATATATCTCTGCCATGGCTCCAACAATTTCTTCCCCTTCCTTCCCACAATGGCCTATGTCACTTGATTTATTCACTAGGGTTTTATCCACCATAATGTGCCTTCAGATTTTGTCTTTTAATTTTATCTATGTATTGTCTTCACTCTTTGCTATTTAAAACAAATGTTTCCTATCTTGCTTATCTGGTTCCATTCCCATCCCGAACAAATTAACTTTATTCTAATCTGTTTGTTTGATTTTTCTCTTAAAGACATCTTTCTCAGCTGTTATTTCATCACAATTGCCATTGCCAAGATATGTTACTCCATGTTTACTTCCCACATCTGGGCACTGTTCCTCATCTTGAGATTCTTACATACTGGATAAGAAAAAAAATAACATTGCACGCTGCGTCTGTTTAGTATTGGTCCAAGTTATTAAAAATTAGAAGGCAACAGGAGATTGTAGAAAAATGCTCCAAATGACCTGAACATCAAAAAAACTGACACAGCATGGAAACAAGCTCTTTGGCCCACCATGTCCATGCTGTCCATTAATCATCCATTCACACTAGTTCCATATCATCCCACTTTCACATCCACTCCTTGCATACACTATAGAGACCAATTAATCTACCAACCCACATGTGGGATGTGGAAGGAAACAGGAGCACCCAGAATAAACCCATGCAGTCACAGGGAGAGTGTGCAAACTCCACCCTGACAGCATCCAAGGTCAGGATAGAACTCTGGTCTCTGGCGTTGTGAGGCAACAGCTCTACCAACTGCACCACTCTAATTAATTGCTTGAATCATGAATATGCAATGATTCAATAATGACCGAATTTAGCCAAAAATAAAGGCATGTGTGAAACACTTTTGGAAGCAGCACAGCGCTGTTGAAGGGAAGTAATTGGAAATAAGACAAACAATTACAATCCTAATGAATAGGTTTTCCAATTAAAGATCATTAAAATACTGGAATATATATTTTTTTTCAGAAAGTAACTGTACTTATTTATTCATTTCAACAAACCTGCAAGCTTGGTGATATCCGAAGTATGCAACAGCTTTATCTTCCTGTACTATTCTTCAAATATGACGAAGACAGTGAATATACATGTGTGTGTGAACAAGTGTAGTGTGGGTGGAATCTCATCATCAGCCATGCCACAGTCAGTTATGCCATAAGAAAACAATGGTTTATGTCCTAATAAGGGTGACTATTTCAAGAGTAGCTTTATGTGCAAAATACTTCAGACAGAGTGCAAATTTATTTTTCATTGCCCTGTTCTGGCATGGTCCAGACAATGTCAAAATCACCAGGACTAATGATTGTACTCCAAATCTCCACACTGGCTATGAGACTGTTGTCCTTTCTAAGGGGACATCTTTCAGATGAGAGATTAAACTTGTCCTGTTTGGTTTCTGGGATGAGTGTTGAAGTTGCAATGGTATTATTTTGAAGAGGAGGTGAATTGTCACCACTCTCTGAACAAAATGTGTGCCTTAGCCAACTCCACTAAATTGTCCAATTATCTGAAATAAATTATCACAATATTCCTGGAGATACTCTGTGAAAATAGCTTACCATGTTTTTTTCAGTCATTTTCAGGATGACTGCCAATGCCAGAATTTATTGCTGATCCACCAAATGCCCTTGAGAAGGCAGTGTGAGGCACCTTCTTGAACCATTATGATCCTTCTAGTGAAGGCACTCCTACAGTGCCATTGGGGAGGAAACTCCAACATTTATACTGTGACAATGAAGAACTGCCAAATAGAGTAATAGAGTGATAGAGTAGAGAAACAGGCCTTTCGCCCCATATCTCTCCTCCAAATCCTTCCCATCCATAAATAACCATTCCACAGCCAACCTAGACTTTTATCTTATTTTTCCATATCTTATATCTTATTTTTCAATTTCCAGAAACATTTTCCTTCTCCTGAAACAAATCAATCTTCAATTCACAGTGAATTTTATAAAAGCTGTTCAAAAAAATGTACACAAAAAAAAGTTAAATTGTAAGAAATAAAAACAGGAAGTGCTGGAAATACACTGCAGGTCGGGCAAACACTATGGAGAAGAAAGTAAATTTATGCCCCTATCCCACTTAGGCGATTTTTTAGGCGACTAGGCTGTCGCCACTGGTCGCCGGGGTGTCGCCTGTATGGTCGTGAGTAGTCTTCTCAGTCACCCAAAGAATTGTAGCGTTTTTCTGGTCACTGCTGGATTTTGAAATGTTCAAAACTTTTCGGCGACAGTCGGCGACCGTGGGCTTGTCGTAGCTTGACTTCTCCTGATGAAGGTGCTGTTGTGGGGGGTGTTGCCAAAATGATGTAGGTTGTCGCCCGTGCTGACTTTGGTGAATTCCATTGGCGACTACCGGCAACTACCTACGTCAACCTACAGCAACCGATGATAGGCACCGGCGACTGAATTGTCTTATCTTGTCGTAGGTGGACGTAGGTTGTCGCATGTGTGGTCCTAGGTGGACATCCGAATGTGTCACCGGTTGACGGTAGCTTGACGTCGACTAGGTGGTAGGTTGTTGTAGACATTGTCGTAGGGGGGTCCAGTCGCCGGTTTTTCGGCGACCTGCTACGACTATGACAGTTGCCAAAAAAAATCGCCTGTGGGACAGGCCCATTAATGTTTCAGGTAAATAACGACATCAGAACTGGAGAATTGAGAAAATGTGTTTTGATACATCAATTTCCATTGTCAGAAATGTTACAAGTACAGTGAAGCGCCACATCGATGAATGTAATTTAATATCCTTGCCCTTGGTTGTTTCGTCAAGGGCATGTGGTACATGGAAGCATGTGGAATAATAAAACTAAAGATCAGTTAATCTCGACAGCCCTGGCCATTTCCTTGATTTCCAGTTACTGGTGACAGCCTGAGAGTCAATCCTGCTGATGCAGATACTATATATCCTCACGATAAGAAAAATTACCTCTAGTTTTAAACACAACCTATTTTCTTAAACTCCATACGAAAGATTACATTTTATTTTGCAGAAAATGGAGGATGGAGGGGGGGGGGGGGGATGATGATGTCCAGGCTGGGCAAACATCTTCAAAGTAGACATAGCCCGAGAGCAGGAGTCTGAAGGAGGGTCATGATCCAAAACGTTGCCTATTCCTTTCTCCAGAGATGCTGCCTGAACAACCAATTTACTCCAGCATTTTGTATCTATCTTGGTCTAACATCCATTTGCCATCTCAAAATGCCCTTCTACAGAATTGTCGCTCTGCCTTCTCAGAGAGCAATTAATTATCAACCACTCTGGTGGATGTGAAGTCACATTTATGACAGAACACAAGATTGGTAGTTTCCTTCCCAGACATATGCTTGAACCAGATGGGTTTTTACTAGAATGTGTCATTGTCATGTTCACTACTACTTATGTTAGCTTTCAATTTCAGATTTAATTTCATAAATTGAAGTTTAAATTCCCCAGCTCCCTAGCAAAATTCAAGGTCATACCTCTGGATTAATAATCCATGTCTTTGGAAAACAAATAAAACTGCAGATGCTGGAATCTGGAACAAAAACATAAAATGCTGGAAGAATTCAACCAGTCAAGTATCATCTATGGAAAAGGGAGCCAGGTCCTCAGATCAGAGTATTGTGCATTATAATCAGCATGAGGACTCCAATGGTGTTGCACTCTTTTTCTTTCTCCAGTAAGATGGCTTTCTGTAAACAATTATTTTCTCCAAAGCATGGAAGCAGGCATTTATGTATTGTGGAAATGCCACAATTTATTGCAGCTTGCATAAACAATATGCTCCCATCTTCAACACTGTGAATAAACAAGTCCAAAACAATTAGCACAGCCTTTTGAGATGCATCACACCATTTAAACCATACAAAGTCAGGCTTAATCGGAAATAAAACCACTGGCTTGTATTGTGATGTATTGCCAAATTAAGCTTCTGCTTTGCTCTATCCTCACTTAACACCAGTTTGATATATTATCTAAAGCTTTTCCAGTCCCCAAACATTAATGCTGTGCTTTCTTAGTGGTTGGAGCATGAAATAAGTTTCTATTCTTTACTGGCAAGTCCCACTTTCACGACCTAATTCAACGACCTTTTTTACTCGTGGACATTTTTCGGGCTAGAAAAACGCCCCGACCTACTTGATGCCACGAGTACCTATGACTAGCATCACGACCTACCTACGACCTCGTGACGACTATGCTGCGAGTATGAATCAAGGGCAAACTCGGCAGAGGTCATGAATTAGGTCGTGAAAGTGGGACAGGCCCTTTAAGCTGTTGTTACTGATAACAGTTCTCACTCTTTTAAACTGTTGATCACAATTACATCTTTGCCCAGTGGATATAGCCACTCCTTTTCACGCCGTCTTGTTCTTAGCTATAATGTTATTCATCACAGTTATATAATAAAAAACTTCTGCTCAACAAATGTCGCTTTGTTTACACACAATGCAAATAGTACTCGTTCCTATTCCTTTTCTCCAGAGATGCTGTCTGACTCTTTGCATTACTCCAGCTTTTTGTGTCTATCTTCGTTTAAACCAGCATCTGCACATCCTTCCTACACATAAATAGTACTTTGACGGGAGTGAAGATCCCTACTCCCATTGACAGGGCTGCCAACATTGGGTCAGAGTTGGGAGTGAGAAATTGCGAGAGACCAAGCCCGATGTACGGGCTTTTGCATTTTTCAGCTTGAAATTGTGCAATCAGGTGCATACTGTAGCGAGTCTTTTAACTTACACTTGAATGCAATATTTATGCTTTAAATTGGATTAGCTATGAATAAGGTTAGGCTAAATTACATTCCTAATTACATCCCACGGTAGAGCCAGGCTCTGATCAACAGGTGCAGCACATGAATGATCTAGTATATTCATGTATGGAAATCAGATTATAATCTAACAATTGGCCCATGACCTGGGTCTCACTGCACACCTGGAATACTCCTGACCCTGACTCCAGTTGCATACCTTCTCTCATTCCTGACCCCGAGTCCAGCCTTACACACTGGCCCCCTATTATACCCTGATCATAGCTGCTTACCTGCTTAGGTTCCCACTGCTGAACACTCACCTGGTCCCAGCTTTGACTGCACACCTATTCCAGACCTTGACTCTGGATGCACACTTGGCCTTGCTCCTAGCCCCTCTGCAATGACTGATTCCAGACCTTGACTCTGGATGCACACTTGGCCTTGCACCTAGCCCCTCTGCACTGACAATATATCTGGCCCACATATAAAGCCCCATATCTGACCCCCTGGACTTAACCTATAACGTTCAAGTCCACAGGTGCTTATCTAATGTGGTAATCTTTTATGGGTCACTTCACAGACCAAATTTTGTATAACATAATTTGCTACATCCATTGGCTTCCTTGTTCTAACATGCTAGTTACTTTGTCAAAGAAGTCATCAATTGGTTGAACACAATTTCTCATCCATAAAAATATACTCACTCAGCTGCATAAGTATTCTGTTACTATTTCCTTCATTTTCCTAACAAACTGTCCTGAAGTCATTTTCACCCCCAATATTTTTAGTATTTTGCTGTCTTCCTCTCAGCTGGGACTTTTCCAAAATGCAAAGTCCAATAACTATATATTTAAGCAATATTATTCTATTAAATGTGATCTTGAGAGTACATAATATTTTCTGTGGTATTCATAACACAACAATGATAAAAAATATCTTTGTTTTGATTGCACTTACCAACATGCGTACATTATTATATTACAGTTAATATGTACCGAGGGCAAATTTTTGTTCCAATGCTCCCCATTCCCAATTACTTTTACATTGAAGTGATTGAAATCCAAGTGAGGTTTAAATGGCACCAGAAAAATAAAACCTCCGGAATGGATGATATTCATTAAATGGTTGGACTCAGTATCAGCACAATTACTATATTAAACTTTGAATCTTCAGATGTCCTGGTTCAAGCTAAAACTAAAGACAAAATAATAACCTCCTCACACATTCCCCTGCAAGTATCTCTGTCACTCCTTTAAAATATGCCCCTTCTTTGAACAAGCTCATAAACATCGCATCTGAATCAGTTTCCATCTGATTATACTCCTTGAGGATGTTCATCTACGTGTTCAATTAATAAAACAATGAAATTGTGGATATTTCTATTCAACACGTCAAAGGAATTTGTGGGGGAAGGGGGGGTCAGTGAGGTAAACAAACATGATAGATGAGTGGCAAATGACAATAGTGCTACCTTCCCAATATTTAACTGAAGGAAATAATGGGTTATCGGGGCTTTATGTTGTGACAGACAGCCTGCCACCTTGCATGTCATTTTAATATTACACTTATCCCATCCCTCTGGATATTCCGGATTCATTAATTAAGGTTTTGTCAACTAATTACAAATCAGGCTAATTAAAAATCAATAACACTAGCCAACTCCGAAACACGAAGTGCTGAGCATTGGGATCCAGACATCATGGACAACTGGCCTCAGTTCCAAGCTCACATCTGGCAGTGCTCTCTGTCTGAACCAGGGGCCACGGAGCATTTTTGAAAGTGGGGGGGCTGAGCGATCATTGATCACTCGCCTTGGGGTTACCTGGCGAAGGAGTGGAGCAACCGAGTATGGGGGAGGGTGTGGGAGGGGGGTATCCCCCCTCCCACAGTAGGGACTTCTTGAAATTGGATGTATTAAAATCATGTTTTAGTGCATTGTAGAAGTATGATTTCAATGTTTTTTGTTTAAAGTATTTTTAAGAGGTAACTTTTTAAGGGGTAACTTAATAGTTGAGTGGCAAATGACAATAGTGCTACCTTTCCAATATTTAAGTGAAGGAAATAATGGGTTATCGGAGCTGTATGTTGTGACAGATAGCCTGACACCTTGCATGTCACTTTTATATTACACTTATCCCATCCCCCTGGATATTCCGGATTAATAAATTAAGGTTTTGTCCAACTAATTACAGATCAATAACATTAGCCAAGGGTGCCCCCACTCCCACGGATTGGACTTTTTGAAATTTGATGTATTAAAATCATGTTTTCGTACATTGTATAAGTATGATTTCAATGTTTTTTGTTTAAAGTATTTTTAAGGGGTAACTTTTTCCCACACAGGGTGGCGGGTGCATGGAACAAGCTGCCAGAGAAAGTAGTTGAGGCAGGGACTATCCGAATATTTAAGAAACAGTTAGACTGATACATGGATAGGACAGGTTTGGAGGAATATGGACTAAAAGCAGGTAGTGTAGCTGGGACATGTTGGCGGGTGTGGACAATTTGCGTCGAAGGGCCTGTTTTCACACTGTATCACTCTATGACTACATTATACCTCCACCATGCATGAAAGCAACAAAATCAAGTGGTCGAGTTTTATTGCCATTTACTCAAGCATAGAAACATGGAAAATAGGTGCAGGTATAGGCCATTCGGCCCTTCGAGCCAGCACTGCCATTCAATATAATCATGGCTGTTCATCAAAAATCAGTACCTCTTTCCTGTTTTTTTCCCCATATCCCTTGATTTCGTGAACCCCAAGAGCTAAATGTAACTCTCTCTTGAATACATCCAATGAATTGGCCTCCACTGCCTTCTGTGGCAGAGAATTCCACAGATTCACAACTCTACGGGTTAAGAAAGTTTGTCCTCATCTCAGTCCTAACTGGCCCACCCTTTATTCTTAAACTGTGACCCCTGGTTCTGACCTCCTCCAACATCGGGAACATTGTTCCTGCAGTTACAGGAAGTGAAAATCTAGCAGGCAAGCAGGATGCTTTCTCCAACCACCCCCATTTGAAGGCCACTATCTTCCACCGTTTCCGCCGCCTCCGATGGCCCGGGACTCTTGCACTGAGGCTGCTCCACGGCAAACACTCACCAGCCCCGGCTCCCCGTCCGCAACTGTCCCCGCCGCTGCTTCTGCATCCATCCCTCCCTTTCCCCGGCTCTCCAACACCCGCGGCCCATGAGATTTAGAAATTCTCGTTGATCACAGAATTTCTCACCACAGAGCGTGAGAAATTTATGATCAGCGTGAGAGCATGAGAATTTGTCGAAATGCGCGAGTCTCACGCTCAATGCGTGAGAGTTGGTAGCCCTGCATTGACCTAGTTGTGATTGGCTCACAGTTACAGGGTGCATTGCACTGCAAAATTCTCATTCGTGCAAATCTATCCATCGACTAGAAAATAATGATGCTATAAAAGACATACTCAAGAACATAGTCTCACTGTTAAAGCCTGCATGCTTGCAGTTCATTATTAAAGATCAGGCGATCTCGGGGAGAGAAATCTACACAATTCACAATGAGGGTTGAAGTAGTACATTTTTGTTGAGTAAGAGACAGGTAAAAAATGAACAAGACCAACGACAGCATTTGTTCCTAAATGCACAACTTTTACATTTAACTGGTCGTCAGATGGGCTGACTCAAGAACAAATTTTGACAAGCAGGAAGCACATGCACTAATACTCTTATCCAGTTAAGCCAGATCAGTCATGTATTATGTTACTGGCAGGTCACAAACTGATAGAGCCGAAGGAAATGTTACCATAGCAACTCAAAACCAGGCCACAAAATGAAACCCACACCCGTTAAGCAACTTCCTCACTGCTTTGCAAATGTATCCAATCACAAAAATGATTTTATTTATGATGATAATGAAGCAACATCAAACTCTGAAAATAAAAATCAGGAAATGTTTGTAAATAGAAAAACAACCAAAGTTCTGCAATTTTCAATCTGGATGCATAGCAGTACGCAATGGCCTGGTGCTCTGTTGAAGCCAATGCCTCACATCTGTTAAAGATCCTGTCACAGGACCATTACATCTACGGAAGCTTTTCAGTCTACCTGGCCAATAATCATAGTAACAAGGTTAGGTAGCTAACTATTTATTACTATCAACAAATTGGCAAATGATGGAATTCAAATATTTAACCCAAGAAGTCATACATATCAAATACAATCTAAGACTGATCACTAACAACCTTTGGTAGACAAAAATGCTGGCGAAACTCAGTGGGTGAGGCAGCAACTATGGTGCGAAGGAATCGGTAACTTTTCGGGTCGAGACTCATCTTCATACTGATGTGGGGTTGGGGGGTGCAGGAAGAAGAAAGGAAGAGGCATTGGTCTCACCGATGTAGAGCCGTTGACACCTAGAACAGCGGATACAATAGATGAGGTTGGAGGAGATGCAGGTGAACCTCTGCCTCACCATGAAAGATTGCTTGAATCCTTGGATGGAGTCGAAGGGGGAGGTAAAGCTACAAGTATAGCATTTCCTGCGGTTGCATGGGAAAGTACCAGGGGAGGGGGTGGTTTGGGTGGGAAGGGACGATTCGTCTCCCGAACCCCCCCCCCCCCCCCCCCCATCAGTCTGAAGATGGGTCTCGACCCGAAACGTCACCTATTCCTTCACTCCATAGATGCTGCCTCACCCGCTGGGTTTCTCCAGCATTTTTGTCTACCTTAGATTTTTCCAGGATCTGCAGTTCTTTCTTAAACTAACTTAACCTATTAGCTGATAACCTCAAATCTTCTAGAATATTCTAGTAGCTTCTGACTACTGAATTCCATTGCAATGTTAATATTTGATAAGATATTCCAATATTTTAAATTATTTTTATTTTATTTAAACAACCTTACTGTACAAGATGAAAAGGAACATGCCAGCTCTAGGTGATTATGTCAATGAACTGGCCACAGTATTGTGAATGATACAACAAATACGTGCAAAGAAATAGTGACATTTATTTTAAATAAACACCCCAAGTTGTTTCAAAGAACGTAATTAAATAAATATATGCCAGCGCCAAGAAGCGAATAAATGGCAGTGATGGACAAGTGGAAGGAAATAGGAAGAGAATTTTCAAATGTTATGTTTCGACTCGCATGGAACAGTTGACAAGGGGAGCAGCAATAGAGAATTTTATTTTGGAAATGTATTCCTGTTTATCATGCCAATTACTGACAATTGTTTCTCTGGTTCTGGTTTAGTCCGAAGCAATTGCATGTTCTTTTTCCTCCCCTCCAACCACCTCCTCCACCAAAGGCACATGTCGACATGTCTGGCCGTCTGGCATGACCATCCTTTCTGTTTGAAACAAGGAACTGCAGATGCTAGTTTACAAAAAAAAGTGTTGGGGTAACTCAACGGGTCAGGCAGCATTTCTAGAGAATATGAACAGATAATGTTTCGATTCGGGACCTTTCTTCAGACGGATTAGTGGGGGGATGGGGGTGTTAGAAAGTTGGAAGAGAGAAAAGAGAGGATAAAACCTGGCAGATAATAGGTTGATACATGTGGGGGGGATGTTTAAATCGGCAGATGGCAGACAAAGGCCAATGATGAAAAAACAGAAAGTTTGAGACAAAGGGATTGAAGAATTGCAAATTGTGAAGATAGAGGAAGGAATGGAGGTGGAAGGGAAAAATATGTGCAAATCCAGGTGGGGCACATGGAAGGGGAGGAGTAGGGTTATGTAGTTACGTAAAGTTGAAGAATTCAATTTTCATACCATTGGGCTGTAAGCTACCCAAGCGGAATAAGAGATGCTGTTCCTTCAGTTTGTGAGTGGTCTCACTCTGGCAGTGAAGGAGACCCAGGAAAAAGGTCATTATAGGAATGGGAAGAGAGTTAAAATAGTTACAATCCAGGAGATCCAGTAGGCCTTGGCAGACTGATGGGTGACCATTTCACCGAACTCAGTCTGCCAAGGCCGATGTAGCTTCTGTACATCATGAACACTAGATGCAGTAGATGAGGTTTGAGGACGTGCTCGTGAACCGGTCTCACCTGGACGGACTGCTGGTGTCGTTGGATGGAGGTGAGGGGTTACATCTCCTGCGGTGGAGGTGCAAAGTACCCGGGTGGGTGTGAAGGGATGTGTGAACCATGGAGTTGCAGAGGGAGCAGTCTCTGTGGAAGGCGGAAGGAGATGTGATTGGTGGTGGGATCACGCTGGAGTTGATGGAAATGACGAAGGATCAGGGGAATTCTATTTTTGTTCCATCTGAGAGCGAGAGCAGAACTATGGAACGCAGAGGAGACGCGGGTGAGGGATCCATCTATGACAGCAGGGGGGGGAACCACGTTTATTAAAGAACAAGGACATAGTAGAATGGAAAGCCTCATCTTGGGGGCAGATGCAACGGAGACAGAGAAATTGAGGGATAGGGATATCGTCTTTGCAAGAGGCTGGGTGGGAGGAATTGTAGTCCAGATAACTGTGGGAGTTGGGAAGTTTGTTGTAGAAGTCAGTTGATAGGCTGTTTACCCGTGATAGAGACAGAGAGATCAAGAAAGGGGAGGGAGGGTTTTAAAATACCTGGGAGTCCACATCTCTGAGGATATGACATGGACATTACCTGCAGCAGCACTCGTGAGTAAGGCAAGACAGCACCTTTACCACCTCAGGCAATTGAGGAAATTCAGAGTGTCTCCGAGGATCCTCCAGTGCTTCTACTCTGCGGCTGTGGAAAGCATCTTGTCCGGAAACATTACAATCTGGTTTGGTAATTACTCTGCCCTGGACAAGAAGGCTCTGCAGAGAGTAGTGCGTTTGGCCGAATGCACTATGGGAACTTCTCTCGCCCCTCTGCAGGAACTATACATCAGGAGGTGCAACTCCAGAGCCAATAAGATAATGGGAGACCCCTTCCACCCTCGCAACGGAGTGTTCCAGCTGCTACGGTCAGGCAAACGCTTCCGTTGCCATGCTGTGAGAACGGAGAGGATGAGAAGGAGTTTCTTCCCAGAGGCCATTCGGACTGTAAACTCCAATCTCACCAGGGACTAACTCTACTAACTTACTGTACCACAATACCGCCCACAATATTTAATATGAAAAATAACATTTGATTCTGTTTGTAGTTTGTTGGTTGCTTATTTGTTTGTTTTTTATACAAAGTCCGCAGGCACTGCCACTTTTCATTTCACCGCACGTCCCATATGAGTATGTGACGAATAAACTTGACTTGACTTGGGAGGTGTCAGAGAGAAGTGAATTTGAGTGCAGGAGAAAGTTGGTGGTAAAGTTAGTGAAATCAACAAGTTCTGTACGGGAGCAGGAGGCAGCCAGGATCCAGTCATCGATGTAGCAGGGAAAGAATTGGGGACAGTGCCAGTGTACATTTGGAACAAGGACTGTTCGATGCAACCGGCAAAAAGGCTGGCCTATACGAGTGCCCATTCCACACCTTTAACTTGAAGTAACAAGAGAAGTTGTTGAGGGTGAGAACAAGTTCCACCAGGTTGTGGAGAGTATTACTAGAGGGAAATTTATTTGAGCTCTGTTCAAGAAAGAACAGGAAGGCCTTGAGACTTGGTGGGGGATGGAGGTGTAAAGGGAATAGAGGCCTACGGCGGCCTGGAAACTGAAAGTTATTGAAGAGATGAGGACCATGTGAGGTGTCTCTGATGTAGGTGGGAAGGGACTGGACAAGGAGAGGACAGGACAGACCAACCCCCACAACATAGCAATAGCGTACTCTACTACAAGTTTCAGGTTATTCATTGCACACACGAGTCAAAAGCCTTACGCAAGATGATGCATACAATGTTAAAGGGTTTCATCCCTGTCCTTAAATCGCAGGTTTACTTGCTGACCAACCATTTATTGCGAGAGTGGAATCTTGCCTGTGCTTTTCAATTATTTGTAAACATCTAATACATGGACTTGTGTAGTTGTGCAACTAGAAATTGTCTGTGGAGTTCCATTTATGTTGTACCTTCCCACTCCTGTACATGGATTTGAATCACCAGTATTAATGTATTCCATTATCTGTCAACAGTTTTCACAAAAGTGAAATCACAGAAATTGGCCCTTCGGTTCACTGCGTTCATGCAAACTATTTTGCCAGTCTACGATAATTCCATTTGCCTGCACTGGGACTAGATCCTTCTAGGCCTTGCATATTTAAGCGTCTGTCTAAATGCTTCTTACATGTAGTCATTGTATCTGACTTCCAACTTTATTTGCAGCAATTTCCAGATAGAGTTATAAACACAGAAATTAGCTCTTTGCCTAACTCATCCAAGCCTATCGGCACAAATCTAATTTCCTTCTGTTTGGCCATTGTCCTTCAAAACCGTTCTTATGCAGGTACTTATCTGAATGACTTTAAACATTGCATTTGTACCTGCCTCTACCGCCTCCTCAAGCAGCCTGATCCATTTACTGATGACCATGTGTGTAAAAAAAAACCTGCCCCTCAGATTCCTTTTAAATCTTCCCTCTCAGAGCTTAAACCTATACGCCCCCTCCCCCCACCACCACCACATACCTTGAGAGAAAGATTGTGAGTATCTCCCCTATCTATGTACCTGATCATTATATAAACCCGTTTCAGATATCAATCATTCGCTATATTAAAAAAACACGCTTCAAATCCCCTTTAAAATTCCTTCCTCTCACCTTTAACCTATTCCCTTCTGCTTTTAATATCATCACTATGGGAAAAAGATCTCGACTATATAACCCAAGTATACCTCTCAGTCTTTTTAACCTATCAGCTCACTTTTCAATCTCCTTCGCTCCAGGGAAACAGGAACAGACTCCACAATCTCTCCCCCCATAACCAAAATCCTCCCATCCAGGCAATATCCTGGTGAAACTACTCTTGACTCTCTCCAGCACATCTTCCTATAGTGTGACAACCTGAACTGCACACAGAAATCCTATTGGGTCCTAACCAGTGTTTTCCATCAACCCTCTCTTTTTATTACGGTAAATATTTACAAGCACAACAGAGAAGATAGGGGGAGAAAAAAAAAAATTGTGAAAATGCAGACTTTTGGGGCATCTTAAAAAATCTGATATCTGTACTTCGAAACGACTAAATTATGGGGAAATGGTTAGTTTAGTTACAAATGTTTAATGCTTCAGAGATCACACTTGAAGGGACACAAGATAAAACTGCAATAGTTCACAACTGAGCAGTCATATGAAAAGACGTCAGTCCCTTCCTATTATTTTTTTCTGATAACCTAATCTTCCTCCTGGTTGAAAAATGTGGCTGCCAACCTGAAGAACTATTCAATAACATACACTTGGAATTCCATCAAAACCAGTAATCTTTTGTTGCAATCATTTTTAGGCATCAACGATTTTCATCTGGTACCTATAGTGGATTTAATTTACACAAGTTGAGAACTCCTCCACTGGTCCCTGACCCTCCCCCTCCATTTTGTCCATTCTAAATTTTGCAGCTCTGATTTCAAGAAGCAAGGAAAGTTTAACATAGTAAAATGATGTCATCAACTTGCATGTACTGAACAAGAACCTTGAGCTCCTTTTCACTAATCATTGCTTTCATGTGCTGAAATTCTCAACAGTACACAGCTTAGATCAGCAAATTTACACAGATAAGATCTCAAATCTAGGGTCTAAATTATGGATATTGCTCAGCAGCCTACATACCCAGCCAAGCAATTAACAGTCTATCTTGACATTCACATGGAGAAAGAAGGAACTGCTGATGCTGGTTTACAAAAAAAGTGCTGGAGTAACTCAGTGGGTCAGGCAGCATCTCTGAAGTAGATGGATAGGTGACGTTTCAGGTCAGAAGAAAGGTCACAACTGAAAATTCCCTTATCCATGTTCTCCACAGAAGCTGCGTGACCCGCTGAGTCATTCCAGCACTGTCTTTTTTTTTAAACATTTGCATGGTCTGATAGAGTCATTGAACTGTGAACACTAACCTTGCCATGACCCTTTTCCACTTTCCGGAAACATTTGTTCAAGGAAAGATTGTGCCTTACAGAGTTCTTCCAGCCAGTGGGTGCATTGGTAAAATAAGGAAAACGTTCCAATATCCAATTGTAGATATCCTTGACTGGCAGACATTTTCTGGCCGAGTGATCAATTGCCATAAAAATAAGGCAGCTAAATGAATAGGGAGGCTTGGAGTTCAATCCACCCTTCTCATTGTTAAGCGAATCAGAGAGTGGCAAAGGTGAAGTATCTTCCTCAGTGACATCACGAGTAGGACTAACACTACGCAACATCTCACTGCCAAGGCTAAGGTTTTTGAGTAGGTTTTTATTTTCATGAAGCCAGTTCAGGTTTGTAAGCTCCTCATCATCTGTAATTCCTTTCTCTGCAAAAATAGTTCCGGGCCTGGAACCACCCATCACCTCTGGAAGAACATCTGCTGGACAGTTTGAATTCAAGCTGCAAGGCTCCCCTGTGCCCGAGGTCTCCCCTTTCTTCAATGGAGACATGCTGCTGATTGGACCCATTTAACTTTCACATCTATAAAGCAAAGAAAAGGGAATATAATCAAAGAGAGCATCTGTTTTTACCTTTACAACTTTTATCACAGGTCGCAAAAGATTATAGTAACACAGAAAGGAATAGTTCCATGTCAATCAAACCTGATGACCACACTGCAGTAATCAAAATTGATTTTAATGTGCACTCTGTACTTTATTGTATGTACATTATGTAACCATCCTCCACCACAGCATTTTTCTTGAGAAACTCTGTTTTATTAGAACCTGTGGCAGTTTCTCTTTCCTCAAATGGCTAAATAGTCCATGTTTCTTGTATAAAGCTACGCATCATTCATTGATGCATCTTCAAATCATTGGCTGACAATACCATACATACCCTGTGCATAAATCCATTAGATGGTTCCTAATAAATTATATGTTTAAAACCAGGACATCAGGCAATCTTCCACACTTGAATATAAATAATGTAAATATCAAACAATTGGACCTGGTGAACCATTCAGTCTACATTTCTCACAACACAAGTTAACTGTATTAAACCATTTAGGTTAAAAAACAATAGCACATCCCCGCGTTATGTTCCTAGAAAACCATTTGTGGTGTAACCAGCTACATACCACTCTGTTTCATAATGCGTTAAGGAATACATTTTACCTGCTCAACCTCCATATTCCATGATGCATCCCTGTGCCTTCCTCACTGAATACTTTCCCAACCAGCTTTGCATTTGTAGAAATATAGAATACATATCTCAGTGCCTTCATTTAAGTTGATAATTAAGTAGATGTGCTATGGATAAGAGGGAATTGATAAGGTGCTGCAATAACAGTTGCAGAAAATTAAAAAAATGTGGTGTAGGAAGTGACACATTGGCAAGATTAAAAGACTAGCTGGATATAAGAAACAATAGGCAAAAATGAGTGTTTTTGGTTGGTAAGATGTACCAAGTAATGTCACAAAGATTGATGGGGCTTAAACCTTTGGAATTTTAATAAATGATTTGGATGAAAGAATTGAAGGTATCGCTATTAAATTTGCTGCTATAACAAAAAGATAGATACATCATTGTTTTTTTTCCTCTAAAGGAGGTGTTTTAGTTCAGTTTACAGACAGTATTCAGTTAAATTAGTGTATTTGAATGAACTCTAGTCTGATCACTATTGTGATCAAATTATTTTTTAATTCAACTGTTTATCACAGTTCCAGAAACCAATGGCCGTTTAAACATTGGTAAATAATTATTTTACTGAAATAGTAGATTTAAAAAAATCTAAGTCACAGACAAAAGCCCCTGTAATTTATGTTAACTACATGTTTGACACAAATATCAAAAATACTGTTTTAAACTACACAGTAAATAAAAGCAAGTGATTCTTTACTACAATTTTTGTTTTCTGTGGAGATGATAACTAGGTCAGTTGTAAAATATTCAATCTTTTATATGATACACAGCTAAACAATTTAGTTATTCAATATAGCACTGTAGATAAAAGTGCCTTATTTACAGTGTGTGTGTCGCTGGTTCCTCCCCCCCCCCTCAAGCTTTTCCATTAAAGACATCAGCCATGCTGTTGAGTGGCTATTTAGTTAAATATCTAATTAGCAACACAATGCTCACCTGCTTCAGCAATTCAAGAGGCAGCCATTAAGTCCTACCCCACCCATTTCAATTCAAGAAGGCGCCAACAAAAACAAATTTGATGCGGAAACATCCTACAGTTTTTCCACACATTCACTGCTTTATGTGGTGTTCGATTTTGATGCCAATCTATTCTATTGATAAGTCAGTTTGGGTTCCCCATTCTTATGTTTTCCATTTCCTTCCCCCTCCCTATATTCTCTGATATGATGTCAGAGCTGCCAACTCTCACGCATTGAGTGTGAGACTCACGCATTTTGCCCAATTCCCACGCTCTCACGCTGCGGAAAAGACTACAAAAATTAGTAAACACTGCCCAGTCCATCATCGGCTCTGACCTTCAAACCATCGAGGGGATCTATCGCAGTCGCTGCCTCAAAAAGGCTGGCATTATCAAGGACCCACACCATCCTGGCCACACACTCATCTCCCCGCTACCTTCAGGTAGAAGGTACAGGAGCCTGAAGACTGCAACGTCCGGGTTCAGAAACAGCTTCTTCCCCACAGCCATCAGGCTATTAAACTCAACTTAAACTAAACTCTGAACATTAATAGCCCATTATCTGTTTATTTGCACTTTATCTGTTTTATTTACACATGTGTATATATTTATATAATTGTATGTGGACACACTGATCTGTTCTGTATTCATGTCTTCTATATTGTTCCCGATGTTGGGGAAGATTGTTCCCGATGTTGGGGAAGCCCAGGACAAGGAGTCACAGTTTAAGGATAAGGGGGAAGAAGTCTTTTAGGACCGAGATGAGAAAATCGTTTTTCACACAGAGAGTGGTGAATCTGTGGGATTCTCTGCCACAGAAGGTAGTTGAGGCCAGTTCGTTGGCCATATTTAAGAGGGAGTTGGATGAAGGGCTGAAGGGATCAGGGGTATGGAGAGAAGGCAGGTACAGGATACTGAGTTGGATGATCAGCCATGATCATATTGAATGGTGGTGCAGGCTCGAAGGGCCGAATGGCCTGCTCCTGCACCTAATTTCTATGTTTCTATATTCTGTTGTGCTGATGCAAAGCAAGAATTTCATTGTCCTATCAGGGACACATGACATTAAACTCTCTTGGCTTGACTTGACCACAAATTTCTCACACTCTGTCATGAAATATTCTGTGATCAACGAGAATTTCAAAACTAATATCAACTGCTTGTGTGCGCGTCTGTTGGCAAGAGAGCAGCATTCTTATTCTCTGTTATTCTCACTTGACCGAACCGTCACACACCTCCAAAGCATGTCCCCATGCAAAATTACTTTGAAAGACACGGACTGGGCAGTGAATGAGTGCCATCAAGCGCAGCAAGTAAGGCCATGTCCTGCTCCCAACGGCAGTCGGAATTTAAGGATGTGCAGGAAGCGGCTGACATGAGCAAGGCCGGCAAGCGGCAGGAGAGAGATACATGGGCCGCAGAAAGGGGGGGGGGCTGCAGCCCCCCCACTTTCTTGGCTAGACATGCTTCAATGCCTCCGGCTTTGGACGAGTCGCTGCTGTGCTTTGAGCAACCTGGTCGTGGTTGTTGGAGAGCCGGGGCATGGGCGGATGGAAGCAGAAGCAGCAGCGGGGGCAGATGCTGACGGGGAACCGGGGCTGGCGGGTGTTTGCCTTGCTGGCGAGTCATTCGCTGCAGTTCCGGCCATGGAGCAGCCTCAGTGCAAGAGTCCGGGGCCATCGGAAGCGTTGCGCCACGGCTGTGAGAGTCTCTGTGCTGAATTCACCCTGGTGACCGGCATGGACCAGGCTGCGGCTCAGTGCATCCTGGAGGACAACTAGTGGCTGCTGGAAGTAGGTAACAAGCACTGGGTAAAAGCGGTGGAAGATAGTGGCCTTCAAATGGGGGTGGTTGGGGAAAGCATCCTGCTTGCCTGCTAGATTTAACTGCAGGAAAAATGTTCCAGATGTTGGGGTGTTCAGAACCGGGGTCACAGTTTAAGAATAAGGGATAGGCCATTTAGGACTGAGATGAGGACAAACTTTCTTCTCCCAGAGAGTTGTGAATCTGTGGAATTCTCTGCCACAGAAGGCAGTGGAGGCCAATTCACTGGATGTTTTCAAGAGAGAGTTACATTTAGCTCTTGGGGCTAGCGAAATCAAGTGTTGTGGGGGACAAAAACAGGAAAGAGGTACTGATTTTAGATGACCAGCCATGATCACATTGAATGGCCATGCTGGCTCGAAGGGCCCAATGGCCTATTCCTGCACCTATTTTCCATGTTTCTATGCTTGAGCATATGGCAATAAAACTCGACCACTTGATTTTGAAGCATTCATGCATGGTGGAGGTATAATGTAGACATAGATACAGTGTGAAATCAGGCCCTTTGGCGCAACTTACCCACACCCGCCAACATGTCCCAGCTACACTACCTGCTTTTGGTCCATATCCCTCCAAACCTGTCCTATCCATGTATCAGTCTAACTGTTTCTTAAATGTTGGGATAGTCCCTGCCTCAACTACTTCCTCTGGCAGCTTGTTCCATGCACCCACCACCCTGTGTGTAAAAAAGTTACCCTTTAAAAAGTTACCTCTTAAAAATACTTTAAACAAAAAACATTGAAATCATACTTATACAATGTACAAAAACATGATTTTGATACATCAAATTTCAAAAAGTCCCATCCGTGGGAGTGGGGACACCCTTGGCTAATGTTATTGATCTGTAATTAGTTGGACAAAACCTTAATTTATTAATCCAGAATATCCAGGGGGATGGGATAAGTGTAATATAAAAATGACATGCAAGGTGTCAGGCTATCTGTCACAACATACAGCTCTGATAACTCATTATTTCCTTCAGTTAAATATTGGGGAAGTAGCACTATTGTCATTTGCCACTCAACTATTATGTTTGTTCACTTCACTATTTCTAACCCCCCCCCCCCCCCCCCAAATTCCATTAGGTTGAATAGGTCTCTCGCAATTTCTAACTCCCAACTCTCACCCAATGTTAGCAGCCCTGAGATGTGCATCATTCAAACATACAAGTCCCTGCAGTGCCCACTGATTGTGAAAGGCCTTGAGCATAAACGCAGCAATAAGTCATTTCCAAAGATACCGAGACACAAATGTAACTCTACAAGAGGTAGAGCATCAGGATGGGTGAATTCCACTGATAACAGTAACTTGTGCTGTACTTTTATCATCCCTTACGCACTTCACAAGAGTGTTACCAAATTAAATATGTCATCAAACCATGAAAATAAATAGGACAGGTGGCGAATGAATTGTGTGTCTTTAAGGGCATTTTTAAAGGAGAATGTCGGTAAGAAAGTTTAGAGATGGATTTCCGTATCTTAAAATCTAAAAAGTGTAATATGAGCATTTATAATTTAATGTAAAAGACACAATTTTCTGGATTAACTCAGCGGGTCAGGCAGCCTGCCTGAATGTGGATAGGTGATGTTTCTGGTCACAACCCTACTTCAGACATTAGTTCCTGACCTGAAACATCATATATTCATGCTCTCCAGGGATGCTACCTGACCTATTGAGTTACTCCAGCATTTTGTGTCTTCTTTTATAAACCAACACCTGCACTTCCTTGTTTCTACATAATTTAATGCAAGTTTGAAGTGATTGACTTCATGGGAAAGTTACAAATATATTCCATTATATGTGGTTCTAGTGAAAGTAATGTGATGCAGTTTATACATTTTTTAAGACAGTTGGGCAAGTTAAGGAGATGGTTGAGAAATTGAAGATGCTGACTTTATATTTGTATTCCTATTCATTTTAAACATTTACAGATCTGGGAAAGCATGTGACAGAGGATGGATGGTTGAGAAAGAGATACTAGACAATAGGTGCAGGAGTAGGCCATTCGGCCCTTTGAGCCAGCACCATTATACACAGTTATCATGGCCGATCATCCACAATCAGTACCCTGTTGGTACTGGATGTTGGTAGATGGTAATGAATGCACTGCTTATATATAATAAAATTATATAGATATTTGAATTTACAACTTTGCCGAGCATTGACACATCATTGCATTTCCTATTTTCATGACCTTGGTCACAGAACTTTAAAAAAAAAAATTGTATTCACCGTCTTCATGTCCATTCTTCTAAATTAATTTCTTTCAGCATGCGGCCTTTGAAAAACACCAAATTCCGAACAACCTTTGCCTTTCTGGACTTCATGCACATTCTAGTAATAGATGGTTTGTTTCACCACTTATTCAAACCATCCATAGTACTTTTTACACACAATAAAATGTTTGAATGGTCTCACATGTTAATTATTCCACCAGTAGGATGTTCATCTTCACTCTCTGATCCTCATCCAAATGGTGGAGCATCCAGCATAGCTTGACCTTTACTGGTTTGACCATACATTGAAAGTTGATGTGGCCTGACTTTCCCCATTTCAAAAGTAGCTATTGCTCCAGATCCAACCTTGTATTAGAGCCTACCAGGGAGAAGGCAATTCTGGATTTAGCATTATGTAATGAACCGGATTTGATAAAGGAACTTGAGGTTAAGGAGCCATTAGGAGGTAGTGACCATAATATGGTCAAGTTTAATCTACAATTGGAGAGGGAGAAGGGTAGATCGGAGGTGTCAGTTTTATAGTTGAATAAAGGGGACTATGGAGACATGAGGGAGGAACTGGCCAAAGTTGACTGGAAAGATACCCTAGCAGGGATGACAGTAGAACAATAATGACAGGTATTTCTGGGAATAATACAGAAGGTGCAGGATCAGTTCATTCCAAAGAGGAAGAAAGATTCCAAGGGGAGTATGGGTCAACCATGGGTGACAAGGGACGTCAGGGACAGTATAAAAATAAAAGAGAAGTACAACGTAGCAAAGATGAGAGGGAAGCAAGAGGATTGGGTAATGTTTAAAGAGCAACAGAAGATAACTAAAAAGACAATACGGGGAGAAAAGACGAGGTACGAAGATAAGCTAGCCAAGAATATAAAGGAGGATAGTAAAAGCTCATTTTGGTATGTGAAGGGGAAAAAAATAGTTAAGACCAAAGTTGGACCCTTGATGACTGAAAAAGGTGAAATGGCAGATGAGTTTAACAGGCACTTTGGATCTGTCTTTACTAAGGAGGACACAAACAATCTCCCTGATATACTAGTGGCCAGAGGATCTGGGGTGACGGAGGAACTGAAGGAAATCCACATTAGGCAGGAAATGGTGTTGGGTAGACTGATGGGACTGAAGGGTGATAAATCCCCAGAGCCTGATGGTCTGCATCCCAGGGTACTTAAGGAAGTGGCTCTAGAAATTGTGATGCATTGGTGATAATTTTCCAATGTTCTATAGATTCAGGATCAGTTCCTATGAATTGGAGGGTAGCTAATGTTATCCCACTTTTTAAGAAAGGCGGGAGAGAGAAAACAGGGAATTATAGACCAGTTAGCCTGACATCAGTGGTGGGGAAGATGCTGGAGTCAATAATAAAAGATGAAATAGCAGCACATTTGGATAGCAGTAACAGGATGGGTCCAAGTCAGCATGGATTTACGATGGGGAAATCATGCTTGACTAATCTTCTGGAATTTTTTGAGGATGTAACTAGGAAAATAGACAAAGGAGATCCAGTGGATGTAGTGTACCTGGACTTTCAGAAAGCATTTGATAAGGTCCCACATAGGAGATTAGTGGGCAAAATTAGGGCACATGGTATTGGGGGTAGAGCGCTGACGTGGATAGAAAATTGGTTGGCAGACAGGAAACAAAGAGTAGGGATTAACAGGTCCCTTTCAGAATGGCAGACAGTGACTAGTGGGGAACCGCAAGGATCGGTGCTGGGACCACAGCTATTTACAATATACATCAATTATTTAGATGAAGGGATTCAAAGTAACTTTAGCAAATTTGCAGATGACACAAAGCTGGGTGGCAGTGTGAACTGTGAGGAGGATGCTATGAGAATGCAGGGTGACTTGAACAGGTTGGATGAGTGGGCAGATACATGGCAGATGCAGTTTAATGTGGATAAATGTGAGGTTATCCATTTTGGTAGCAAAAACAGGAAGGCAGATTACTATCTAAATGGTATTAAGTTGGGAAAATGGGAAGTACAACGGGATCAGGGGGGTCCTTGTTCATCGATCAATGAAAGTAAGCATGCAGGTACAGCAGGCAGTGAAGAAAGCGACTAGCATGTTGGCCTTTATAACAAGAGGAGTTGAGTATAGGAGCAAAGAGGTCCTTCTGCAGTTGTAAAGGGCCCTAGTGAGACTACACCGGGAGTATTGTGTGCAATTTTGGTCCCCTAATTTGAGGAAGGACATGCTATTGAGGGAGTGCAGCGTAGGTTTACAAGGTTAATTCCCAGGATGGTGGGACTGTCATATGCTGAGAGAATGGAACAGCTGGGCTTGTATAGAAAGACGAGAGGGGATCTTATTGGAACATATAAGATTATTAAGGCTTTGGAAGACCTAGAGGCAGGAAACATGTTCCCAATGTTGGGAGAGTCCAGAACCAGGGGCCACAGTTTAAGAATAAGGTAAGCCATTTGGAACGGAGACGAGGAAACACTTTTTCTCATAGGGAGATGCGATTCTGCGGAATTCTCTGCCGCAGAGGGCGGTGGAGGCCGGTTCTCTGGATACTTTCAAGAGAGAGCTAGATAGGGCTCTTAAAGATAGCGGAGTCAGGGGATATGGGGAGAAGGCAGGAATGGGGTACTGATTGGGGACGATCAGCCATGATCACATTGAATGGCGGTGTTCTCGAATGGCTGAATGGCCTATTCCTGCACCTATTGTTTATTGTCCGCCCTTGACAAAGAAGCCAATGCACTCCCTCCAAACAATGAAACATCCATTCATCGTTCGCAGTCAAACATCAGTCTAAAAATACACTTAATCCAAGAATATTTTTCTAAAGTTGTAATTTTGGATTGATCCAGCTGTTCAGTGGCCACATATTATGCCAGGTAGCTGACTTAAGAAACCTACTTTATACTGAAGCATACAAAATAATTGCCTTACCCTCTGCAGGACAAAGGTCCTTAATCTACCTGTCCATACAACCCTGCTTCATAACTTTAAAGGTTCACCATTACACCCTGGAAAATGCAGAACATAGATTCTCAGAATGAAATCCACTATCACCATCAATGTATCCACACAGAGTTAGTGAAGATCAAAATCCGAGACCTGGTACTAAGGCTATGGTTCAGGGAGCTGTGATCCCTGAATTTCTATATGCTTCTGGGACCTGGACTACTGTAGGCATCTCATGGCACTGGAAGGATATCTCTAATGCTGCCTCTCCAAATTCCTCCAAGTTCATTGCTCGGACGAGCAAACTAACACCAATGTTCTTTCCAAGGCCAACACTCTCAAACTTACGGTCATAGTTACAGACAGTCATCACTTTTGGGCAGGACACGTTCCTCACATATTCAACACCATACTTCCAACATAGACAACCCCTTCTGAGGTCTGCACAAGTAAAGATTACCAGGTGGACAGAGCAACAATGCGGCGCAACCAGCATTTTGTGCATTTTTTCTTTGTATGACCACTGCAAAGATATGCTGAAATTCCTGCCTAAATGAGTTTTGGCAATTTAAGGTGAAAGCTCATTTCCCAGGACATCTTGGGATGAGACAATGAATAAACCCAAGAGCAACACGACCCCAGTTAAATCCAAGACACTATGCTAGCTGGGAGGCATTGCATAAAGCTTGTGAAAAGGTGCTTTCACAGTGGTGGTCAGGTTAGATTCTGGATGTAAAAAACGATGAACCGTTGGAATTGATTTCCAGGTAGGATAGTGGAGTGCTAAGCAGTTTGATGAGATGAGGAAATTTGGGTTTTATTTTATTCTAGGTGGATGCGCAAGAACAAGTTAATTGTTTTCTTCCATACGTATCTTAAGTGATTCAGAGGAGTAAACAAAATAAATTTATTTTGAAAATGTTATAACCTCAGCTGTCTTGAAGCACTTTGCAGCTAAGCAATAGTTCTAAAACGTAGTTGTTGTCTTAAATTGGATAAGCAGCAGCCATTTTGAGCACAGCAAAATATATATTTTTTTGCATAGTGAATTGATGAAGTATTGGTCTACAATGGAGAACCACCCTGCTCTTGGAAAAAAGTGCCACTGGTGTCTTACATCCACTTGAGAAAAAAGCTGGTTATCTGTTAATGTTTCATCCAAAACCAATGTCTTGGTGCTGCTGTGAAGCATCATCTTATTTAAGTTCATCTATCTCTTAAATGATCGTCAGTCCACCGCTTCCCATTTCAATAACTAACATGTCATCCCTTATCAGATCATCCCAAATTTAAATCTTGCTACAACTTATTGTGCACTATTTGTCTTTGATGAGGAATTGGCTAAAGGTGCATATTATTGCGAAGGACTATAATCAGAATATAAAGATTTTTTTTTAATGAAAAAGAACCAGCAGGATTTCAAATTGGTGCCAGGAATGGTGTGAAACAGATGCAAGGTTGGTACAGTAATTTTGCTGTGGCAAAGAGAGAAAATGGTTGCTGGGAACAGTATTACATACAACCTTCAAAACTCACCCAAGAATGTACTCTAATCATTTCAATGCGAATTTAACTTGATCAATGCCAGCACAAGGTGGTCATTTCATTTCAGGACCTAAAACATAAATAAGAAAATTTGAGACAACATTCTGACGTTTTTTATTACAAAAAAAAAAGTGCCATGGTCACAGGTTTGATATCTGGTAAAACATAGCATCGTTATGGCTTTTTCCTGATTTTCTAAAGACATTGGCTCCATGGCCTGGTAGTCTTCAAGTACCTTTTACGAGATGAAAGGCCACAGTTTAGAGATACAGCATGGGAACAGGCTCTTCCACCCACCAGATCCATGCCAACCTGGGCCCACTGCAGTTCGCTTACCGCCACAACAGATCATCGGTGGATAAGATCTCACTGGCTCTCCACTCCACTCCGCTTGGACAACAAAATCTCATATGTCAGGCTGTTATTCACTGACTACAGCTCGGCATTTAATACCATCATCCCTTCCAAGCTGGTTACCAAGCTCTCAGATCTGGGTCTCTGCAATTGGATCCTCGACTTCGTCATTCACAGACCACAGTCTGTCCGTATTGGTGGAAATGTGTCATCCTCGATAACAATCAGCATGGTAATACTCACTCTATACTCATGACTGCGTAGCCGGACATAGTGCAAACTCCATCATCAAGTTCGCTGACGACACCACTGTTGTGGGACGTATCACTGATGGGGACGAGTCACAGTATACAAGTGAGATCAACCGATTGACCAAATGGTGCCAGCACAATAACCAACAAAACCAAGGAACTGATTGTGGACTTCGGAAGGGGAGGATGGGGACCCACAGTCCCATTTATATCAACGGGCCAATATTGGAAAGGGTCAAGAACTTCAAATTCCTGGGCGTGCATATTTCCGAAGATCTCTCCTGGTCCCACAACACCGATACAATCATGAAAAAAGCACATCAGCGCCTCTACTGCCTGAGAAGATTATGGAGAGTCGGTATGTCAAGGAGGACTCTATCGAACTTCTACAAGTGCACAGTAGAGAGCATGCTGACCGGTTGCATTGTGGCTTGTTTCGGCAACCTGAGTGTGTCCAGAGCGGAAAAGGCTGCAAAAAGTTGTAAACACTGCCCAATCCATCATCGGCTCTGACCTCCCTACTATTGAGGGGATCTATTGCAGTTGCTGCCTCAAAAAGACTGCCAGCATCATCAATGACCCACACCATCCTGGCCACACACTCATCTCTCCGCTGCCATCAGGTAGAAGGAATAGGAGCCTGAAATCTGCAACATCCAGGTTCAGGAACAGCTTCTACCCCACAGACTATTAAACACAACTTCAAACAAACTCTGAGCTATTACAGCCTATTGCACTTTATCTGTTTATTTTTGTGTGTATATATAGATATTCCATGGTATATGGACAAACTGATCTGATCTGTATTTATGCCTACAATATTCTGTGTCTGGGACGCATGACAATAAACTCATTTGACTTGACCACCCAATTACATTAGTTTTATGTTATTCCACTTTTGCATCCAGTTCTTACATACTAGGAGCAGTTTACAGAGGTCAATTAACCTACAACGCCACACATCTTTTGGGATGTGGGAGGAAACTGGAACACGCAGAGAAAACTCATAGAGCCACAGGGAGAACATGCAAACTACACGTGGACAGCACCCAAGGTCTGGATTACACCCAGGTCTCTGACGTTGCGAGGCAGCAATTCTACCAACTGCGCCACTGTGCTGCATTTAAAGGCAAAGAAATATTAACCAAGAAACATAATGACTACCCAATTCTCATTTGTACCTTCCTTGAATCTCCCAATAATGATTACTATTGTGAACCTGGCTAATGTTTCTTATCCCACAACTGATGTGCTTGAATTGCTCTCCCAAGCAATACTGGTTAAGTTGCAGTCATACCTGGACATCTTCTGACTTTGTACTGCTTTCATTGGCATTTGTGGGAGCTGTTCTCGGACTACTCTATAGGTTTGAGGTGAGAGGAGGGAGTATTAAACGGGATCAGAGGGGAAAGTTATTTTTTAAACTCATCATGTTTCATATCTGCCAGAGCAGGTGGTGCAATCAAATATAATTACTGTGTTTAAGAAGCATTTCGGAAGATAATTAAATAGGCAATGCATTTGCAGTTAGTGTAGACAGGTAAAAACGTTTGGCATGGGCACAGTGGGTTGTACAATTTTATGATTTTTAATCGTTCATTAAAGTATTTCTTTCTTCCTTGCTCATGCATAGTGTGAAGCTTAGAAACACAGAACTAACATATCACCTCCCCTTTTGAATACTAGTGACAAATCTCCTGCAACAGGGTTTGAGAGTCAGCAGGTTGTCCCATTTGAAACTGTCGAATCTCAGGAATAAGTGTTCATGTTTCAAGAAATAGCAGACAGTCTTTCACATGTTCAAATGTACTCATCTCATACAGAGAGTTGAATGAGCTTTGAAATGGCCTCTGTTGCCAAGGGGTCATTCCAAATTAAGTATTTGCAAATACCTAATTGTTTAATGAGAAGATTTAGCTTGCCAATGATGCACTTTCAACAACAAAGCTGTACATCTTTAACTACCATAAACCAATGACCGTCTAGGGACACTGAAAACAAAAACAGAAAATGCTCCAAACATTCGGCTGGTCAAACAGCATTGGCAGGGAAAGAATCAAAGTCAACAATTAATTATAAAGTGCAAATGTTGTTTCTCTCATGAGTCTGCATCCTCTGGGCTTGAACATTGAATTTTCTCAATTCTGTTGACCCTTGCTGTCTCCTCCCCTTCCCACCTCTCCCTCAGCCCTCGGGCCCTGGAATTCCCTCTCTCACTCTATCTCTCTCCCCCACCCTAGTCGCACTAGCTTCTCATTTTCACACTACAAACAGCTTACAATGGTTTGTTCCCTTTATCATCAATACTTTTTTGCATATCTTTCATTCATTGTTCTTTATCTCTCCACATCACCGTCTATATCTCTCGTTTCCCTGATCCCTGACCAGTCTGAAGAAGAGTCTCGACCCGAAACATCGCCTATCTCCTTCGCTCCTTAGATGCTTTGTTCATTTCCAGTGCTGCAGTTTTTTTTTTAATATAAAAGTTTAGGGGACTTTTATAATGCCCAGGCAACCAATTTTAGTCATCAGAAGAGAAATGTTTTTTCAATACATTAATTCTACATTTCTGAAATTTCTAAATACAGCATTTAATTCGTATTTGAGACAGCACGTGGTGCAGCTACTGGAACTGCTGCCCCATAGCGCCAGAGACTCAGGTTCAACCCTGAGGGTGTTGAGAGTATGGACTTTGTACATTCTCCATCAAACTGCATAGTTTTCACCCGGGTGCTCCATTTTCTTCCCACGTTAGAAAAACGTGCAGGTTGGTAGATAATGATTTAAAAAATCAATAGATGCTAAATACAGTGCCTTCCATAATATTTGGGACAAATACCCATCATTCATTTATTTATTTGCCTCTGTACTCCATAATTTGAGATTTGTAATAGAAATAATCACATGTGGTTAAAGTGCACATTGTCAGATTTTATTAAAGAGTATTTTTATACATTGTGGTTTCATCCTGTAGAAATTACAGCTGTGTTTATACATAGTCCCCCCATTTCAGGGCACCATAATGTTTGGGACACATGGCTTCACAGGTGTTTGTTATTGTTCAGGTGTGTTTAAATGCCTCCTTAATGTAGGTATAAGAGAGCTCTCAGCACCTAGTCTTTCCTCCAGTCTTTCCATCACCTTTGGAAACTTTAATTGCTGTTTATCAACATGAGGACCAAAGTTGTGCCAATGAAAGTCAAAGAAGTCATTATGAGACTGAGAAACAAGAATAAAACTGTTAAAGACATCAGCCAAACCTTAGGCTTACAAAAATCAACTGTTTGGAACATCATTAAGAAGAAAGAGAGCACTGGTGAGCTTACTAATCGCAAAGAGACTGGCAGGTAAAGGAAGACATCCGCAGCTGATGACAGATTAATTCTCTCTATAATTTAAAAAAATCCCCAAACACATGTCCAACAGATCAGAAACACTCTTCAGGTGTGGATTTGTCAATGACCATTGTCCGCAGAAGACTTCATGATCAGAAATACAGAGGCTACACTGCAAGATGCAAACCACTGGTTAGCCGCAAAAATAGGATGGCCAGTTATCTTCATTGATGATACAACTGCTGATGGTAGTAGCATAATGAATTCTGATGTGTAGAGACACATCCTATCTGCTCAAGTTCAAATAAATGCCTCAAATCTCATTGGCCGGTGGTTCATTCTACAGCAAGACAATGGTCCCAAACATCCTGCTAAAGCAACAAAGGAGTTTTTCAAAGCTCAAAATTGGTCAATTCTTGAGTGGCCATCAATCATTCGACCTGAACCCAATTGAGCATGCTATTTATATGCTGAAGAGAAAATTGAAGGGGACTAGCCCCCAAAACAAGAATAAGCTAAATATGGCTGCAATACAGGCCTGGCAGAGGATCACCAGAGAAGACACCCAGCAACTGGCAATGTCCATGAATCGCAGACTTCAAGCAGTCATTGCATGCAAAGGATATGCAACAAAATACTAAACATGACTACTTTCATTTACATTACATTGTTGTGTTGCAAATATTATGGTGCACTGAAATGGGGGGGACTATGTATAAACATTGCTGTAATTTCTACAGGGTGAAACCAAACTGTGCCCTTTATTAAAAACTGACAATGTGCACTTTAACCACATGTGATTTTTTTTTTTCAATTACAAATCTCAAATTGTGGAGTACAGAGGCAAATAAATAAATGATGGGTCTTTATCCCAAACATTATGGAGGGCACTGTATCTAAAATTAAAAACAGGCAATGTTGTGAAAATTGTAACTTGATGGGAATGTTTAGAGAATAAAATGGGATGAGTGTAAATTGGTGGTTGATAGTCAAGTGAGACTTGGTGGGCCACAGGGTTAGTTTTCATGCTGTGTCAAGGGCAAGGATTTACAAAGTAAGTTCTGAAGGATACAAAAATACGTTGTTCAAAATAATCTCCACAAAGAAATCGCTCACAATGTGTTTATTGACCTCCGCTCAGTCCCCCTAAGCCTACGTGATCTCCCGGTTGCTAAACACATTAACTCCCCCTCCCATACTGACATTTCTGTCCTGGGCCTCCTCAACTGTCAGAGTGAGGCCCAACACAAATTGGCAGAACACATATCATATTTATTTGGACAGCGTACAATCCAGCCATATGAATTATTGACTTCTCTGACTTTTAGTAACATTTGTTTCCCCTCCCTGTCCCTTCCCCCTCCCCTCCTATCCCCTTCCTCCTCTCCCCTCCTAGTTTCAGTCCCAAGATACGAAAACATAAAAAGCTGGAGTAACTCAGCCGGACAGGCAGCACCTCTAAAGAGAAGGAATAGGTGATGTCACCCATTCCTTCTCTCCAGAGATGCTGCCTGTCCCGCTGAGTTACTCTAGCGTTTTGTGACTAAATATTACTGATTGTATGCCTCCTTGTCACCCTCCCCTCAGCTAACAATGAACCATTCTACATTTCCTTATCATTGTCTGCTTTGATCTGTCTTTTCCACTCCATACCCTTCCACATCTATATGTGTCCCTATCCCCTGACTCTCAGTCTGAAGAAGGTCTCGACCCAAAACGTCTCCCATTCCTTCTCTCCCGAGATGCTGCCTGTCCCGCTGAATTACTCCAGCGGTTTAAACCGGCATCTGTAGTTCCTTCCTACACAATATGGCTGTTTGACCAATATGTTTGTGACTGGGTATCATTGATTTTGGATGGGGAAACATGCGGAAATGACGAAGATCCACTCGAGCATTTTTAGGGGAGAAAGGGAAGGCCATATCATAGACACCGGGCGGTGGCGCTTCCTGTCTCCTCAATCCGACCACGTGGACCTGTCAGTTTCCAGCGCTCTCGACAAGCTACAACATCTCATTCAGGAAACTGACACGACCGACAACTCAGTTGTTGGCTTCTCATTCTCGACCAGGCCTACAATCCTGGGCCCCATTACACAAACTCTTTAAAACATGGCGAACTCTATTTTTTTTTGTTTCCAATCCTTACAAAACAGTTAGGCCACCAATTTAAATCTTAACACAACAAGTACGACATCCTGAAGTAGAAATAAATAGAAAACGATCGAAATTGAAAGGTGAACCCCGAGCAACTCCAAAGCTTCAAAAAACAACGAAATTTTGCAGGATTCCAACTGCTCTTATAAGAAACCGTATTATAGTTTTCATCGTTTTATTTTTTTATTAAAAATGCCTTGCTGCAATAGAAATAACTTTACACGGAGCTCATCACCCCAAATCAAAAAAAAAATGCGAATGCATAGTCTGGAACTGGTGAAAGAAGTTTAAAAAAAAAAACAGCCCAGCGCGTAGTTTTTACTGATAATTGACACACAACTAAGAAAGATTTGTTTTCGATGCGATGCAAAGTGCGAGCTCAGCCCCGGCGACGTGAAACGTGGTGCGAACGCTCGCGCCCCGGGGTCGCAAAACGTACGTTCCATGATTCCCGGGGAACGTTCTGCTGCGAACGAAAGAAAAGAGAAACCATTCGAAGCACGAGGGGAGCCCGGCGATTGCCGCGGATCCTATTATATAGTCAGAGGCACACTGCTCCCCCGGCCGCTCATTAGGGACACTTTCGGCACTTACACACACATACATATTTATATATAGATATATATATATATGTACTCACGATCTTCCGGTGCTGCAGCCCGAGGGGGGGGGGGGCTGCTCCTTCTATTTCGAGTAATTTATTTACGTGTTTTGCTTCCCGGGTGCCGCGCTAACAGCTGCCCCTCGTCCGAACCAAAAAAGCGAGAGAAACTCCAAAGAACGCCACGAAATCCCCTGCTGTTGCCATGGTAACGTGCCGCCGCCTGGAACCCCTCCCCTGACAGCGGCAGATGGCCCCGCACCCGTCGCTTTGTGTGCGCCCTGTATCCCAATAAGGCAGTTCCTCCTGCTCCGCGACAGGACGGAGGGTGTGTAGGCGTCAGTGGGTTGTTTTTGGAACCGGGGCGCAGCAATAAAGTTGCAAAGATCAATTATTTTTAAAAATAATTTCGTCTTACGTCTTACAAAAAAAGAGGGGCTGATGGAAACAGGGCAGTGCAATCGGCGCATATGCATTTGGCAGGAGAGGCCAACCAATGATATCGTGGTCTCGGGGTTCCTCCGCGTCATTTTGGCGGTAAAGCCACAATGTTTTGTATGGAAATTATGATCATGATGACAACGAGTCGCTGATTCAGAGTGCAATACGCTTAAGGGCATTTAAAGAGTTTGGGATGGGCTGACATTTTCAATTTACGTGCGATGGATATGTATCGTATGTACTGTGGGATTCCCGTCGATCAATTCACTTCATTTACACACAAAAAAAGTATTAAAACGTGGTTTGATGCATCTCAACGATGAAGGCACACGCACGAGAAAGGCTGCAGATCGTCCTGTCGATGTGGCCATGTAAGTACGTCTTTCTGGGGAGAGCAAGTTCCATGCAACCATCCGCCGAGAAATTTTTTCGGAAAAAAAAATCAGCATTTGTTCACATGCCAATGATTAACATTTAAAAGTTCGAAAAAACAGAGTTTTTTAACCTGTCGAATGACAAAAAGTAACAATGCGCGTAGTGTGTGTATTCGTAATTGCATGGTTTACATTTGAATTGTGGAGTGGTCCAAAATGAACTTTTCCCTCGGTTTTCCTTTACGTTGGTATAAAATCACATGGCGCAGAAGTAGAGACTTGACTAACCCCAACATTTTCTGGGTTTATTGCAGATTTTAAGTAATTGCAGATTGTTTTAATATTGGAGGGAAGAAGGAAGTCTTGCCTTTCATACAGCAACTTTTAGGATTTCTGGATGTTGGGCACAACTGAGTTTTTATAGTAATCTAAACACTTGTCATCCAGGAAAGTTGGCAATTAATTTCTTCACAATGCGAACAAAATGAGAATGACTAAATAGTGCATTTGTTTTGCTTGGTAACGTTTGAATAATGACTTCATCTATAACCATTTAAGGGAACAGATTGGGTCTCGATTTCCCCTCATCCTGTTGTGTCTGGTGATTGGATGGAAAATAGGCTTGGGTTTACAACAGGTGGTAAAAATGCTACCATCTGCTTTGTACCCCCATGATATGAATTACACCCTGTGTTAAATTTATATTTTAGTGTTAAAAGGACCATGCTTGTGGGCTTTCGAACAGTATTAAAATACTCAAGTTTCAAGATGAATGGCAATTTATAAATGTAAGCTCCCTTTAATCTCTTTTATTATTTGATGGATATTTCATCTTTTCTTGAAAGGAACAGATCGTGCTGATGTATTGACAGACCTCTCATCCAGGTATCATTTTTCATACCTGAATCCCAGGAGCTAATTGCAGAGGAAAAAAAAATTGCAGTCACCCAGAAAAGAGGAGAGTATGACAAATTGGAATGCTCTTTTAGAATGCACAGACGATGGGATGAATAGCTCGCTACTCTGCTCTCATTTAATGGCAACATTGCAGGTGAGCCTAAAGCCGTCTTACTGCGGACATATGCATTCACAACATGACCAGGAACTGATATCCCCCTCACCAACTCACCAACCTTTTATCTTTCCAAAGGGTATTTCAAGCGGGAAAACATTGTAACTATTCTCGACTCGGCCTCATCCTGTATAAAATTTAAGATTAAGATAAAATAAAATGTAAATTGTATTAATTTGTTCAGTCAATACATTTGTTTTAAAGAATTACACTGAATGATATTGCTATATTTAAGAGGGAGTTAGATGTGGCCCTTGTGGCTAAGGGGATCAGGGGGTATGGAGAGAAGGCAGGTACGGGATACTGAGTTGGATGATCAGCCATGATCATATTGAATGGCGGTGCAGGCTCGAAGGGCCGAATGGCCTACTCCTGCACCTAATTTCTATGTTTCTATATGCGCATTCTGTGAGCCTGTTATTTCCGATTACAATCGCAACCCCGGTGAGCTGCGAATTGAGAGACATGTTGTGTGTTACAAGGAGTGGAAGGGTCCTGTAGCTTTAATTGCCTATAAATCTGCTGCATTCCCATCCCACTGACAGCCTGATACAATGAGCATTGTTAATCAGAAAGAGAAGAGCCTAATTTTACAGTCTGCGCTTTCGGGTTGAAGTGAGATACCAGTACTAGTACATATAGCCTAGTTCATTTAAGAGCGAATACACTAATAAAATACTCCATTAATGAAACCACTTTCTCTTGAGGTTTTTTTGTATGTATAGTTAATTTTGCCTCTGTTCTGTGATTTTAAGAGACTTGCTGAATTCCATAGTTAAGTAGCAGCAAATGAAACCTTCTAAGACAGATGTGAGAGTGTGCAAAGGAGATTTATGAGAATGTTACAGGGCACAAAATAGTTACCAATGAAGATTAAAAAAGTACATTAGCTTGGACTATTTGAATTGGAACAACAGAGGGTGTGGTATGCAAAGAAAATCATGGGAGGCCTAAATAAGTAAAGCAGATGGAACTATAATCTCTGGTAGAGAGATGAAACTTGTTGCCAGAAAGGGTGATACAAATAGATACTTTCATTATTCATAAAAGTACTTGCATGTTACTTGAACCATGTCATTAGTGCTACAGACCAATTTCAAGTAAGTGGAATTGGGCTAAGTAACTCTTTATTTTGACCAGTGTGTTCACAATGGGTTGAAAGGCTTCCTGTATCAGTAATTCTCTTCCATTATAAGTTTTCTGTGAGGAGAAATAATAGTTTAATGCGGTACATTCAGTGTCTATAGATAACAGTCTCCATTGCTGCCAGAGGTATGATATTGTGTTCTATGCTGAGTTCTGGAGTATGGTTTGCAATGTTCTTTAGGTCATTGAAACATTTCAGCAATATGTAAAATTAATAAGTTTCTTTTGACTTTAAAAATGGAGAAGTATCAAAGTTAAGATCCAAATGAACTGGGATCTCTGGACTATTCATTAATCTAAATAACCAGTCCATGATCTTTCAATCAAGTTGGCATTTTTCTCCATTGGCTTCATTGAAAAGATACAAAAATCTGCACCAATATTTAAAAACTCCTCTCAATCTCTGTGGCACTATAGACAACCATATGGGCTGAGTTAATACTCATTCCCGACCTATCCCCCTCGTGACCCAGAAACATCACCTCTCTGTGTTCTGCAGTGATGCTGTCTGACCCACTGTGCTACTCCAGCACTTTGTGTCCTTTTTTGGGCTGAGTTAATGCTCTGTTTAAAACAACAACATCAGCACACAGGCCAAGTATTTGGGAGTGGTACAGCTGCCGTCACCACTGACCAGATTCTGTGCTCCATGACACTGTGACTCTATAACTTCGATCTTTTCTTGTTTCAATCGCTTAGTACTTGGAGTCATGACAACTCCTGCCACTGCCTTCCTATCCTCTGTTTATGTAATAATGCTACTTCCCCATTTCATTTTGTATTCTTTCTTTTCATTTACAGTTTCTTTCAAAATACCCTCATATTGCAACAATGAGAAAGCATTTTCACATCTTTCTTAATCTATTCAGTGTAGCCCTATTGAGCCCTATTGCAAGTAATAATATGTTATTCATAGGTACACAAAAATGCTGGAGAAACTCAGCGGGTGCAGCAGCATCATTGGAGCGAAGGAAATAGGCAACATTTTGGGCCGAAACCCTTCTTCAGACCTATTCATAGGTGTTTGTATTATTCTTTTTCTCTTTGAAATAGTCTGCCACTAATTATAATTTTGTCCAGAAATCAAAAGTGTTTCATGAACTGTGAAAGACCTGGACCAACATGAACATGAAAGGAACCACAGAAATGTTCTGGTGATTCCAACTGAAGCGTCAGTAGGGCGGTCAGCCTTGGACTAATTCGATCAACCGCAAACTTGTCTGATATATTCGATTCTGAACTCGCAGATTAGAGCACCACCAATTTGATGCTTGCTTTTATAAACGAGCCATTGCGTATAAGAGTTGAGATGTCATGTTTCATTTGTACAAAATGTTGGTCAGGCCACACGGAGAGTATTGTGTGCAGTTTTGGAAGGCAAGGAGGTCAGGGAATCGTTAAGGAAGTGATAAGGAATGTGTATCCGACGGCGGAATCTTGTTGGAACTGGCAAAAATTGCAAAGGGTGATCCGCTGGATGTGGCGGCTAGTGGGGTGGAAGGAAAGGACCAGGGTTCATGCTCTGTGCAGAAGGAGAGGGGTGAGAGCAGAGTTGCGGAAATAGATGAGTTGCAGTCACGAGCTCTATCCACCATGGTACAAGGAGAGTATGGCTCAGGAAGAATCTAATCAAGTTCTCAAACTTCCGGTAACCCTTACTTTCTGTCTGTATCAGAATTGGACATTTCTGCTGGTCATCATTTTGTCTCAATGTTTTATTTTCTTTGTATATTGCAGCTTTCTAGGTCGGTCCCACAACCTGACCTTGAGCAATACATTGTACAGACACTGAAACGTAAAATGATTTCAACTGCTACACAACACTGAGTCATCTGGAATGTTACTTAACGTTGAGTTGCCTGGTCTCATCTCCAGAGATATTCTGTTCCCCACCCCAAAATCTCTGCTATCTAAAACTGACTTGTATTCTCTCTTTCCCTGTTCTGTGGAAAGAATGGATCCTAACCTGCAGAGTGTTTCATACTTTCATTTACCTTTACCACTGTCAGGGTCAATGTGTGAGATTGGCCGGATGCAAAATAAATATACACTTATTCACTTAATAGTCACTTAACTGAAAACTCTCAAAAACGTTTTTTAAATATCCTTCTGCTTAATGTTGTTATGGTACTGTGGAATGTGCATTTTCTAAATTGATTTTTGTCCTGCCTTTTTATCTGACAGTAGAAAGTTTCTTCCATTAAGCTTAACCAGTAATGAGAGGTAAAACCCAATGTGCTTACCCATTCCCCAAGAAATGCTGAACCCCATGTTTAACAGTTTACAAGATGGTATGGATACAACTTTAAAGCAAGTGGGAACATGCACTTAGATGCACACTTATTTTTAACCCTATCCTTCCAACCATAGAAGGCTTTCCAATTTAGTTTGTTTTTATTGATGAGAGAACTTGAAATGAACAATCTGCCTGCAATAAGTTTTTTAACATTTTGCTGAAAGTCCAGTTAGTACTTGCCCATTTACTAATAAATACACTTGTTTGGAAGTTGTAATGTCAATTACCAAAATGAAGGTAGACATTAAATGCTGGAGTAACTCAGGCAGTGTGACCTGCAATTTTCACTTTCAGCATCTTATTTTAAAGACTATGTGACAAGTTCATAGTGATATCAGAACGAGATATGATAGTGACTTTTAAGAGGCATTTAGACAGGAACATGAGCAGGTAGGGAGTAGATTTATACAGTCTACATCCAGGCTGATGGGGCGAGGTTGATTGGCATCATGGTTGGCACATTGGTGGGCCTAAAGCGCCTGTTCCTGCGCTGTACTGTTCAGTATTCTAAAATGGCTCATAATACTCAAAGGCATTTGTGTGGCTTCACTGGAATGAGTGCTCAAGCATCTTCAGGTCCTCTGTGTCATTTTAATACCAACTACATATTGTAGCTTTAATCTGACACATTTGGAGTTGAACAGGAGTATAATGATGGTTTTCATCGCAATCGTTTTCTTGTCTATTACACAGAGATGCTCTGTTTCCGTTTCATGGCAGAGTCACCTAAAACCTTTTAGATAAATGTGCACATGCAAAATATCCATCAAACATGAAACTCAACACTAACGAGTTGCCTGGAAGCCAGTGAAAAATACATTATCTTCTAATATATCTTTTTTGATAAAACCTCCTCACAGCAGACAGTGTTTTACGTAAAGAGTGTAACCTCTGTGACATATAGCTAATGTATTCATTTTCTTTCATGTGTACCAGCAACAAAAATACAAACACTAAAGGGATGACTTAACAAGAGCAAAAAAACTAACCGTGCAAGATATTGCGTTACTGCTGGCAGTAGGCTTTAATCATGTCGCAACTTGGAAAATCTCCTCGTGGCAAAGTGATGAATAGCTTTAGGTAGTGTTGACAATAGTTAATTAATACAGGTAATTAATGGTATTAGTAAGAATGATAAATTGGTAGTATGTAAAATGTATACTTTGACTCTATTGTTTAGTGATCTTCATCCCATGTGTCATTGAGTCACACAAAGCAGGAAACCTGGGAATCCAACCATTCATTTAACTTAGTTGAAGTTCAATCAGTAAATTAATGGCCAAAATCAACTTTTTGGTTAGGATTGAAGGAAGTTATAGAATCTTTACAACACAGGAGTCCATCAAAGGCATACCTGCTGCAAATATCATATAATATCATATGAACTATTACCCTGCCCATTCTCAAATCAATCTGTAAATCATTCTCTCTCTGGTGTCCACTTCCTTTGGGAAGGCATGTTGAGTTTTTTTAATCCACCACCTTTGTAGACTTGAGTTCCCCAACAAAGCATTCTCATTATTGTTTTTAATTAAACGTTACCTCAGCGCAGATGTGGAAGAACTATCTCCATTGCACCTTACACAGTGTACGTAACTATAAACTATTGCAGCGCCATTGTTTCACTACCCATTGGAAGCACTGCCCAGTTGATATGCAATTATATGGCCTGAATCTTACCAGGTTGTAGATGGTTGGTGACATAATGAAGAGACTGGTGACGTGGGGATTGCAGTTGTTCATGGGGCATTGTAACATTCATCAACCCGCATTTTTCTTATTACGAGCTCTAAATCTTGACTTGAATAGTTGTAAAGTATTTGCTTACAGAAGCAAAATAATACTGAGACAGAATGATATGTTGGGGATCTATGAACTTGTCCTACAAATAGCCCAGATGAACAGACATAAATTTAAGCCAATCCCTCTTTGTAATTTCGGAGGAAAATGTAATTGATTCAGGAATAGAGATGTTTCACAGTCTCAACATATTGTGTTTTAAAATTTAGGACCATATGCAAGTGACATAAAAATTAGTGGTATGGCGGATAGAGAAAAAGGTTGTCTCGGGTGACAACAGAATATGGATCATTTGGAAGATTGGGTAAGTTAGTGGAATTTAACTAGTCCAAGGTGATGTATTTTGGAAAATTTAACCGGAACAGGCCATACACAGTGAAAAGCAGGGCCTTGGGGAGTGTTATTAAACAGAGGGACCTTGAGGTACATAGTTCCTGAAAATGGCAACCTAATACAATGGTATATGCCATAATTATATGGTATATGGTGGTGACAATGGTATATGCCTTAATTATATGAAACATTAAGTATAAGAATTGGACATTCATGTTATAGTTGTACAAAATGTTGGTTATGCTGCACCTGGAACATTTTATGAAGTTCTGATTGCCACACTAAAGGAAGGATGTGATTAAGCTAAAGAGGGTGCAAAAAACATACACAAGCATGTCTCCTGGATCGTAAGACTTATTAGGAAAGATTAGGTAGGATGGAGCAGTCTGTCTTCACTGGAACAGAGGGGGCTAAACGGTGACATGATAAAGGGATATAAAATAATAAGATAGGTTACATAGTCAAAGTATGTTTCTTATGGTTGGGATATCTAAAACCAGGAGATGGAGGAGGTTTAAAAGGGATCTGGGAATGTTTCACACATAGAGTAGTCTGGAATGAGCTGCCATAAAAGGAGATGGAGACAGGAACAGTACCAACATGTAAGCGGCATCTGGACAGGTACCTGAATGAGAAAGGCATAGAGTGGGTGATGAAATTAATGCAGGCAAATGTGATCGGTATAGATAGTCATGCAGGCCGGCCTGTCTCTGTGCTGTGTGAACACTTTGACTCTGTTTGCAATGGTCTGAATCTCAGCTATGCTTGAATGTGGAAAAGACTAATTGTCTGTTTGCTGTCAGCAGCCTTGTGATAGCCAATATCAGATCACCATTGGAACATGAACACCCATCTTGGGCATAGGGCACATATGGCAGAGGCCAATGACTCTCAAGGAAGTAGAAAAGAAAATAATCTAAAAGAGGTGAGGGAATCAATTGAGGTTTTGGAAGCACTGAACGTGCTCCAATCACTCAGAGGCCACGAGGATCAATTGCTACCTTGTTCAATAATGGGATGACTTTCTTTTCTTCTCTTACAGGCTCTGGATGAGAGTTGGAAAATTTGTCCAGATTACCATTTTTTGCATAACAAATGAAAAATAAAAACAGAAAATTGCAGATATTGTAAATCTCTTGATTCCGGATCTGGACTCTCAACAGCAACTGTCCCTTTGCCTCCACGGATGATGCTTGACCTGCTGAGTTCTCCCAGCAGCTGCAGTCTCTTATGTCTATAAATTTCAGTGTGACCTTGCTGTGAGTATTACAGATTTATATACATCCGTGTTTCTACTATACCAATTTAGTCTATAGCACATTTAGAGTAAATGCAAAATGAAACCGACGACCAAATTATTCATCCAGTCCCTGTTTAAGTGCTATTTCTGCATACATTTTATGGAGCATTACAACCAATCATGATCTGCCTCTTTCTAGGTTGGGGGTTGGATGAGTGACTGGTTGTTATTTAATTTTATCTCCATGGTTCTTATTTTATTTCCAAGGGTCAATGACAGGGAATGTTGCCGACTGGACTGCTCCGGACTGCAGGAATACATGCTGAGGAACGCACTGAAGCTTGGTTCTGCGGGGGAGGACCACTGTTCAGGGTCCTTTTGCAGCTGGACATTGGGGAGCAGGGTGTTATGAGACACCCCTCAAATGAAGGAAAGAATATCACCCCAGGGGGCCACAGGAGTGGAAAGGGTGCCGGGTAAAATATTTGTGAACCCTACAATACGACACAAATGAATGTATGTATAGCCTCCGAGAATGTTGGAAGAATTTTTGCAGAGTTCTTGATTTGTATGTATTTTTTATTCTGAATAAAGTTTTATTTTAATTTATTTTTGTTAATCTCCATGGTCAACTGGCATTGATATCAATTATCTCTAGGACTGGATGAGTCTCCCATTGCTCTCCTTTCTAAATTCCTCTCATTTTAAACAATTCCAGTTGTACTGGAAACAACATCTACCTTAATCCGTGTTAAAGAAGGAACTGCAGATGCTGGAAAATCGAGGGTACACAAATTGCTGGAGAAACTCAGCGGGTGCAGCAGCATCTATGGAGCGAAGGAGATAGGTAACGTTTCGGGCCAAAACCCTTCTTCAGACTGATGGGGGGTGGGGGGAGGCGGGGGGAAGAAAGGAGGAGGAGGAGCCCGAGGGCAGAGGGAGAGGTAGGAAGGGGAGGAGACAGCAAGGGTTAACAGAATTGAGAGAATTCAGTGTTCATGCCAAGAGGATGCAGACTCCCCAAGCGGAATATGAGGTGCTGTTCCTCCAATTTGCGGTGTTGCTCACTCTGGCCGTGGAGGAGGCCCAGGACAGAGAGGTCGGATACGGAATGGGAGGGGGAGTTGAAGTGCTGAGCCACCGGGAGGTCGGGTTGGTGCGGACCGAGCAGAGGTGTTCGGCGAAACGATCGCCAAGCCTCGGCTTGGTCTCACCGATATAGATCAGCTGACATCTAGAGCAGCAGATGCAATAGATGAGGTTGGAGGAGGTGCAGGTAAACCTCTGTCGGACCTGGAACGACTGCTTGGGTCCTTGAATGGAGTAGAGGGGGGAGGTAAAGCGACAAGTGTAGCATCTCTTGCGGTTGCAAGGGAAAGTGCCCGGGGAAGGGGTGGAGCGGGAGGGAAGGAAAGATTTGACAAGGGATTTGCGAAGGGAGCGGTTTTTGCGGAAGGCAGACAGGTGGGAAGATGTGGCGAGTGGTGGGGTCATGTTGGAGGAGGCGAAACCGGCGGAGGACTATGTGTTGTATGTGTCTGCTGGTGAGGTGAAAGGTGAGGACCAGGGGGACTCTGCCCTTGTTGCGAGTGGGGGGATGGGGAGAGAGGGCGGTGTTACGGGATACGGAGGAAACCCTGGTGCGATCTTCATCTATAGTGGGGGAGGGGAATCCCTGTTCTCTGAAGAATGAGGACATTTGTGATGTCCTGGTTTTGAACACCTCATCCTGGGAGCAGATGCGGCGTAGACGGAGGAATTGGGAGTAGGGGATGGAGTCTTTACAGGAAGTAGGGTGGGAGGAAGAGTAGTCCAGGTAGCCGTGGGAGTCAGTGGGTTTATGATGGATGTCGGTCAGGAGTGTATCCCCTGCGATGGAGATAGTGAGGTCAAGGAATGGTAGGGAAGTGTCGGAAATGGTCAAGGTGTATTTGAGTGCCGGATGGAAGTTGGTGATGAAACGGATGAAGTCAGTCAGTTGTGTGTGGGTGCAGGAGGTGACACCAAAGCAATCGTCGATGTAACGGAGGTAGAGGTCGGGGATGGGGCCCTGGTACGCCGAGAACAAGGATTGTTCGACGTACCCAACAAAGAGGCAGGCGCAGCTGGGGCCCATGCGTGTGCCCATAATCCATTGATTCACGTCGACTGCAAACCTGAACAGCCTCATGGGAGTAGAGTGTATTGCAGGTTACAGATCCATATATAGAAGAAAAACACAAGGAGAATGAAACCTCAAATGTTTCACAATGATCTTGGGCTGTGTTTGCATTGGGCTGTTGAAGGAATATTCAAATACCTTTCCCTCTTCAGACCAAGGCACTAAGTCCTTTAAATGTGAATGAGTTAGAGAGTTTAATAGACTGTGAGAGCAGGAAACAAAGGAATAAAGAGAAAGAGGACAAATATCTAGTCAAATGATTTAGTAGACCACAGCTGGAGGGCAAACAAAAGAAACCAGCAGGAGTGGCCCAGGAAACAATGAAGTGAATGAAATTTCACATTCCAGGCCAAACTAATGATCTGGTTCTTACTAACTGAAAATCTATGCTCTGTGCCTGTGGAAATTAGAGGGATGGAAACCAAAGCAAGAGACTTCACAGTTTATTTTGATTCTGGTGCATCCAATCTCATTCCTTTTTACAGTTCCTTTAGCCCACAATGATGCCAAGCCCAACTCTAATCTGACTGCACATGATCCATATCCCTCCATTCCCTGCATATCCATATGCCTATCTAAAACCCTCTTAAATGCCACAATCGCATCTGCCTCCTCCACCACCACCACCCCCCAGCAGCAGTGCCCACTGTGTAAAAAAAAAACTTGCCCCGCATGTCTCCTTCAAACTTTGCCCCTCTCACCTTAAAACTTTGCCCAATTATAATATTTGATATTTCCATCCTGGGGAAAAAGGTTCCGACCATGTCCCCTATCTATGCCTTTCATAATTTAATATGTTTCTATTAGGTCTCCCCACAACCTCTGCCATTCTCGAGAAAACAATCCAAGTCTGTCCAATCTCTCCCTGTAGATAAAACCACATAATCCAGGCATAAATCTGGTAAGCCTCTTCTGCACCCTGTCCAAGGCCACCACATTCTTCCTGTCATGTGATGACCAGAATTGCATGCAATATTCCAAAGATGGCCTAGCCAAAGTTAGATTAAGTTGCACCATGACTGCCTGAAGATACAATGAACTACAGATGCTGGCTTACAAAACAAGACACACACAGTGCTGGAGTAATTTAGCAGGAGAACAGGAATAGGCGGCATTTAGTGGGAAGGGATGGATAAGCAACCCCAAGTGGATTATGGGGTGTTCTGCTTCCAGTTTGCATGTGGCCTCTGGCAACTGAGGTGGCCCAGTACAGAAAGGTCAGTATGGGAAGGGGAATTCCACCTGGATTACAACCCAATGGTATAAACACTCTCCAATTTTTTTCGTAACTAGCCCCCTCCCCCCTCGAAGATAGATACAGTGCTGGAGTAACTCAGCGGGTCAGACAGCATCTCTGGTGAAATAGGATGGGTAACATTTCGGATTGGAACCCTTCTGCAGACTGAAAGCAGAGGGGAGGGAACTGGAGGTAGGAAAAGGCGAGAACAAATCAGGACTGGCCATCGATGAACAAGGAAGCGTGGAACCCACTTTGATGCCTATTCTGTTATACTTACTCTGCAGAAGTTCTCTTTCTACCCTTTCCTCAACCCCCCCCCCCCCCCTCCCCGTACCCCATTTGGACTCTCGCCTCTTTCCCACCTTCCACCTACATTCCTTCAGGAGAAGGGTCCTCAGGATAGGAAGAACAGTAACGTCTCTACCAGTATCACCTAACAATAAGATCAAGTCCTGATGCAGGGTTATGACCAGAAATGTTGACCTACCCTTCCACCCTAGATGCTGCTTGATCCACTGGGTCAATGGCGTCAAAGGATATAAAGAGATGAGTGTGTTTAAAATAGGTTGCAATAATGCATGTGTAGCAAGGACCTGTAGATGCTGGTTTACACCAAAGATAGACACAAAATGCTGGTGTAGGGTCAGGCAGCATCTCTGGAGAAAAGGAATATATAATGTTTTAGGGGGAGACCTTCAGACTAGATAATGCATAAATAATACAATAATGCATATGGTTTAAATTCTCTTGTAAGTTGGTTCTATTAATGTAAATCACCAATACCAAGATTTAGAAAAAGAGTTCAGTACACATGCATTAAAATGAAGAAGGATCTCGACCCAAAACATCTATCTATGCTGCCTGACCCACCGAGTTAACCCAGCACCTTGTGTCCTTTTTGTGTGTCAGCTGACATCTACAGTTCTTTGTTTCTACATTAAATTAAATTTAAGGTTGAGTATGTTTTGTGGTAAAAGGCAGCTCTCACCTATACCAGGAGATATGGATTGCTGACTTCCTGCTGTGACGGCAACATTCATTATTTCTAGCCCATATCCGACAAACTATGGAAATATAAAATAGAACGTTGATGGCACAACACAGATAAAATACCACTCTATTGACGCCTGTGGAACATACAGAAACTACTTGGGTTCTCTGTTAGCAATTCTCTACTACTCTAAGTACAGTGAGAACGTACAAACTCTGTGCTGCCCTGATACTTCTATTTTGGTGTTTGATGTTTTAAAATTGTGCACATTAAAAATCTGGGTGAAGAGTCATGGTCAAAAGAGCCAGCCGAGGTTGAAAACAAGAGGAGTGGCAACCCAGTAATTTATCTTGGGGAACTTTAAACTCTGGCATAAAATGTCCTTTGAGTGCCGACAGGCAATGTTTGTGCATCAGGTACAGATAAGGGAAATGTGGCTGCTTTGGACTTTAACACTTCTCTCTATAGTGGGCCAGCCACCACCAGTCTGAAAACTCAATAACAATGTTTTAGTTTGAGTGCTTGTCAAAACAGTGCAAATTATTCCAAATGTGATTATTTTATTTCCTTTTTTTAAATGTAGCTCAGCACAAAGTTAGAATATGTTGACATCAAGGGAATTGATTTGAAATAGGAAATTAGTGAAATTATATTAAAAAAGTCAATTATTTACTTAAGGACATGTACTCTTTCGTAATCTTCAATCCAAACAATTTATTTGGGGATTGCTGAGTGTAGAATTAAAATCTGCTATTGCCTGTTTGTGGGCTTGATCAGACTGCACACCCATTCCTGTAGACTTCTAATTGGTGAGATTGAACAAAGTCAATGTCAATTTTATTCGTCACATGAACCCGAAGGTGCAGTGAAATGAATTTGCCAGCAGCGATACACTTAAAAAACACACACAATACACAATAAGATTTAACACAAACATCAACCACAGCATTCTTCACTGTGGTGGAAGGCAACAAAGTTCAGTCAGTCCTCCTTTGTTCATCCGTGGTCGGGGCCATGAATCCTCCACAGTCGCTGCTACGGACGGCCTGATATACAGGCCATGCAGGGAAGTGCGGTCACGGGAGGCAGAGCCTCACCTGTCATACTCCCAATGAAAATAGCTGTTAAGAAAAGTAAAGAAAAATAATAATAAAATAATTTTCCACTGATTGTGTTATAAATGTAATTTCTATATCAATCTAATCATTTTTTATTGTCAAAATCGCCAAATTTTCACAACTCCGCTGCAAATACAGGAAGAGATGAGAGGTGAGGCAACAACGAGCTGAGCCTCCCCTCTGATTGTGCAACCCCTCAGAAACTGTACGGAGCGCGAGCAATAAGCGTGTACCTGTTACTTTCTCTATGTATGTCACCAATGTAATGTTTGTAGATCCCTTCATTACATGTCCTTACCTCCCATAGTCCATGGGCCCCACGCTGGAGTAATCTACTCTCGGCTCGGGACCCCGGCATCCACGCCCGCTGCCGGCCCTCTCCCTCCCTTCTCTACTTCCCTTCCCTTCTTCCCTCCCTCCCTCTCTCCTTCCTTCCCTCCTTCCTCTCTCTCTTTTCCCTTCTCTCCTTCTCCCCTTCCCTTCTTCCCTCCCTCCCTCTCTCCTTCCCTCCCTCCTTCCTCTCTCTCTTTTCCCTTCTCTCCTTCCCTCCCTTCTTTCTCTCCTTCCCTCCCTCCCTTCTTTCTCAACTTCCCTCCCTTCTCTCCTTCCTTCCTCCCTTCTCTCCTTCCTCCCTTCTCTCCCTCCCCCCCCTTCTCTCCTGTCCTCCCAGACACATCACGCACAGACAACTAACACACACACACAACTAACACACACATCACGCACAGACAACTAACACACACACAACTAACACACACACACAACTAACACACACATCACGCACAGACAACTAACACACACACAACTAACACACACACACAACTAAGTTAGGATGGGGTAGAAGCTAGTGCCTCCCATTGATCTCACCCAACGTCAGTGAGCCCGTCTCGTCGGGATAATCTCAAACTCCGATGTTGGGACGGTCAAACACATTCTGCGGCTTAGAGTACCCCAATCGGCACTTTCTTAATGGAGACCTTCAGGATGTTATAGGCCGCAGGCTGGCGGTCAGAGCTCTTCTCCGGCGATCCCTGGCAAGGGATCCCAGGCTCCGGACGGTAAGTCCACACCACACCCACGCTCGGAGTTGTGCAGACCACAGCCCCATGATGCCAAAGTCACCAGGCCAGCGATCGGAGCACTCCTCTCTGGCAACCCCCAGCAAGGGTTCGCTCGCTCCGCGATGGAAAAGTCCAGGCTGCGCCCGCTGTTGTAGCTCTGATCCCGACTCCGGGAAAGGCCGCTCCAATCCATGCTGTTAGGCCGTGAGGGAGGCGACATGGAAAAAGTCGCCTCTCCGTCGAGGAGGCGACCGAAAGGCGGTTTTCCCCTTTCCTCCTCCCCACCACCCCCTACACAAGACACACCAAGAGATACCTAAACTGACATCTAGACACACCAAAAAAACAAAAAAAGTGAAAATAACGAACACGCTGCTGGCAGGGCAGCCGACTTGCAAAGCCCCCAGCGACCCACTGTGAACACGAGATTTTCACCATCCCATACTGCAGCCACAAATTACGCCATGGCTGCAATTAAACCACAGAGCATCTCTCTTAACACCATGTTCCTAAACTTGCTGCAAGTTATCTAAGGGGGAGGGGGAGCTGGGTTGGTGAAAATATTGCTGAGGTTCTCACTGTTCTTGCAGTTTTATTTAACTCTCCGTCCTCCCTCTGAATACACATCCTCTCAGACCGATTAGATACCATTAATAAGCCTTCACCACCCTCTCCTGATAACTTGTGTCTCCACCCTATCACAACACAGCCTTTGTTCTCTGCATCCCTTCCACTTCACTGCAAGTTTAATCATGTCTGGTTTCAAAATTTTCTCAGTTCTTATCAACCTGAAATGTCACCTTTAGTTCTACCTCCACATATGCTGACTGAACAGGTTTGATGACAATGGTGAGGTTGCTCCTTTGGAAATGGAGCACTGCAGGTTCAGTGGAGGCTATGTATTAGACTTTTCCCTTCCTCTTTTTCGTTACTGTTGCCCATGCTAAAAGCACAGTTTGTAGCCTATGCTGATATTCCCTCAGTGTACTGCCCTTTGTTCATTTGTCTTCATTCTATTGCATTCATTCCACTGGGCTCCAAATAAGCTCTGAAGTACATAGACTGGGGCGCATTGTTTTTTTGTATATTATTGTTTGTTTTTATGTATATGTGTGTGTGTGTGTGTGTGTGTGTGTGTGTATATTTATATGTGCATATGTACTGTATTTATTTATAAATGTACACACACAGAACTTTTTTTCTCGTTTATGAAATATAAATACATATACACACACACTGAATTTTTTTTCTCGCTTATTATATTGTTTACAGAGTACTATGTTTACATATTTTGTTGTCCTGCTGTAAGTAAGAATTTCATTGTTCTCTCTGGGACATATGATAATAAAACACTCTTGACTTTTCCCTGCACATTTTTTGAGTTTTTTTTATCCCTTTATCCTATTATAATTTGTTTGTTAATCCACTTAGAGTCTTGTTTGTTTAACCTAAGTAGATTTTATTTTAACTGTGTTTATCCCCTGTGCTCAGTCAAGATTGATGTATAATACCAAAGGTGAAATTAGTGTAACAATATGGAATAGAATTCCATGGTGCAAAGGTATTTACTCCATTGATCTAATATACTTTAGGGTGTGGTTAACTCACAGATCAAACCTGCTCACTCGTCTGGAGAACTAATGATCACGTCTGCTGCTGTGATTTTGCTCTCCTGGTTCTTTAATTCAAAATGCTGAGTCATTGGGTTTTTCTACAAACAAGGATCTTTGAAAACTCATTGAGTCACACAGGCCATTTAGCCCACCATGCCCATGCCGAACATCAATTACTTATCTCTATTAATTCAATTTACTGACACTTGGTCTGCAAGCTTCAGTGCATCAATGATTCAAATGCTTATCAAAATCATACCTAAAGGTTGTGAGAGCACCTGTATCCCTGTTTTTATCTGCAGTCCCTTGTGTCTCCAAACCTTCATTTCAGTCTGGCGACCAGAACTATACACAGTGCTCCAGCTGTGGCCTAACCAATTCTTTATAAAGTTGTACTATAGGGTCCCTGCACTTAAACTGAAAATTAGGAAGGTTTAGCAAAGTCACGAGAAATCATCGGCAGACGTTACGATACGATATAACTTTATTTATCCAGGCGGGAAATTGATCTACCAATAGTCATAAAACACAACAGGATACATGAAACATGAAATTAAAGTGACGAGTGGAAAATCCAGGATTGGGGATGGGCAAAGATTGGGGAGAAGGGGGGTGGGGGAAAGAGAGTCAATCTACCCCATGACAGAAGGGAGAGGAGTTGTACAGTTTCATAGCCACATGGAAAAAGGATCTCTAGTGGCGTTCTGTGTTGCATCTTGGTGGAACCAATCTGTTGCTGAAGGTGCTCCTCAGGTTGGCCAATGTGTCATGGAGGGGGTGAGCTGCAGTGTCCAAGATGCTCTGCATCTTTACATCTAGACAGGATTAAGATAAATCGGAAGAAATTCTATCTTGAGGATGAAGGAATAACCATGGGAAAAATATTCACAAAGGAAACAGACTTCATGTATGAGAAGGGTTCACCGATGGGCTGAGTCGCGATCAGCACCGTGGATGGAGGGAGAGAGAGAGAGAGAAAGAGACATGTGCTGCTGTAAAACAGACCCCCGCGCATACAAAGACAAGTATTCATTTTGATCTCTCTCTTGCCAATAAATCTGATGTGTTCATGTACGAGAGGAGTTCACCGACGGGCTGAGTTGCGATCAGCACCACGGATGGAGGCAGAGAGGGAGCGTGAGGTATGCTGTCGTAAAACGACCCCGCGCATACCGAGACAAGTATTGTTTTTGTCCCCTCTTGCCAATAAAACTGATTTGCATCTAAACAGCCGAGTGAACATTGAATTTTCTCAATTCTGTTAACCCTTGCTGTCTCCTCCCCTTCCTACCTCTCCCTCAGCCCTCGGGCCCTGGCATTCCCTCTCTCTCTATCTCTCTCCCCCACCCTAGTCGCACTAGCTTCTCATTTTCACACTACAAATTCATTCATTGTTCTTTATCTCTCCACATCACCGTCTATATCTCTCGTTTCCCTGATCCCTGACCAGTCTGAAGAAGGGTCTCGACCCGAAACGTCGCCTATCTCCTTCGCTCCTTAGATGCTGCTGCACCCGCTGAGTTTCTCCAGCCTTTGGTGTACTCTCGATTCTCCAGCATCTGCAGTTCCTTCTTTAACACAAGCCGAGTGAGCCTTTTTCTGTTCTACTAGTCAGATCCTTGAACCTTTTCCCTTGTAACAATTGTAGTTGGAGGATTCAGTGAAGAGGTAGGTGAAAGTCTATGTGGCTGAATGATGGACAAATTACCAGGACTAGATGGGATTTACCCCAGCCTGTCATGGAAGGCAAAGAAGGTGAAATATCTCCACATTAAAGGCCTCAGTTCAATTACCATTTTTATATAAGACAGATATGTTTTCATCCCTTTGAGACTGGCCCACGTGACTGTTTTTACCTCAGTGTTTTCTATGTCCTTTTCCGCAGCTGTTCCTCAAACTATTATGATTGCTGTTTTCTAGACATTCTCCCACTGATTCCTGTTCGACCGTCTGGCTCTCTTCCCAGACCCAGATCCAGTAAGGTGTAGGAAGGAACTGCAGATTTAAAATGAAGATAGACACAAAATGCTGGAGTAACTCAGCGGGACAGGCAGCATCTCTGGAGAGAAGGTATGGGTGAAGTCTCTGGTCAAGACCCTTCAGTTGAGATTGAGGGGAAAAGGTCCAATAATGTTGCCTTCAGGTTGGGCCGGAAATGTACTGATCCAATTCTTTAGAAACGTAATTTGAAGGAATACTGCCAAAAACATGGGACTGGACAAAATGAGGTGGAGACCCACACCAATCACCACACTACCACCTTAGTGTTTGAATGGTTATGTATGTAAGCTCACAACCACTTACACGTTCCTCAACCTTGTGGATCAGCTGGGTTCTATGCCTGTGGATTAAAGCAGGGTATTATTGTAGAATGTAGGTGTTTATCAGCGAGTTCGGTATTCTGACTGCGCATGTCCAGGTCAAAGGTCACTATGCCTAAATATTGCTGGAAAACAGTAGAGCTGTGTACATCTACACCTTAATTTCTTCCATTTTTTCCAGCTTTGATTCTTCTTGGAAAGAAAATACTGCTTTAAAACTATGAATTAGTTTTATTTATTGTTCCTTTGTTAAAAGCTAAGATTATATTGTCACTTTTAATTGCTTTATGCTTTGGTGAGTGAGCGAGATCGTGCTCATCCGTGGTCGGGTCGGACCTGGGTCTCCGGCGCTGCGAGTGCTGTTGAGTTGCCGCTGGGCCATCCCCGTCCCCGTTCCCGTCCCCTCCCAGGTGTCCCGTCCCTGTTTGGAGGTGGCCGGAGGTATCGGGCCGGGCTTGCAGCTTTGTGTGTATCCCCGTTGATGACTGGTGCTCGACTTTCGCCGGCACTGGGGGGGGTCGACTGCCGGCGGCTGGCACCCGGGCTGGCTGTGGGCCTGGGGCCACTGGTGTCGTCGGTCCGGGCCTGTCGGTTGGCTTGGAGCATCAGGCGGAGTTGTGCTGGGGTTGGCGCTTCTTCTCCGTGCTGGCTGTGGGCCTGGGGTCGCCCCAGACGTCACCGGCCGCTCCCCGGGCAGGGGTGAGACACTCGGAGGTGGGGGGGGGGGGGGGGACGGGGACGGGGCAGTTCTGCAGCGCTTGCGCCGCCGGGGACCCAGGTTCGATCCTGGCTGCGGATGAGGTGCGGGTCTGTGCGCGCTCTCCCTTGTCTCCCACTTGCATCTGCCCCCTCTCTCTCGCTGTTACACCCTGCTCTCCTGCTACCTGTTCCTTTGGGGGGGATGAAAAGTTGACCATTTATGGGAATCTCTAGGAATTGAGAATTTCATTGCTCCTTCGTATTCATAGATGAGGCTGAAGAATTCCATTGCTTTGAAATTGGCAGAATAGTGAAAATCGACTCAGAAACTATCATTGTTGTGTTCCAGTCTGGAATACATACATTTTCCTATAATGTGACCACACGACACCCCCGTTCCTCAGATTAAATATATTTTTGTCCACCTTTTCGTTATGGTGAATGACCTTTGAAAAATCCCATGATTCCTTATGTTTTTCAGAATACCGAACTCGCTTATTGCAAATGTGATTTTATGTTAAAACCGTGTCATAAAAAGTGTAATAGAGGCATACAACACTAAAACAGGTCCTTTGGCACAACTCATTCATGCAGACCAAGATATACCATCAAAGCTCATCCCATTTGCCTCCATTTGGTCCATATCTCTCTAAACCTTTCCTATCCATGCTGTATCTGTCCAAGTGTCTTTTAAATGTTGCTATAGCATCTGTCTCAACAATCTCCTCTGGTCACTGGTTCTTTTATTATCATGTGTACCAAGGCACAGAGAAATTATTTTTTCCATACAGATCAGTAAGGCTATTTCCATACATAAGTACAAGCCCTGGTTAAGTATATATATGCATAGAAACCGTCCACTGAGTCCATATGCAGAGTCGCCAGGTTTTGGCGCCATTTTGCCATAAAGGGCTGTAACAGCCATTACCTCCATCCAGTTCACAAGTGAACCGTCGTCCCTCTCCTCGCCGAGCCACCTGCAGCCTCCCTGCTGCACCCCGCAGCCAACCTTGGGGGAATCGAAAGTAAGACCCCCAGTTCCTTCTTACCGGCATTTTTATCCACCGTCCGCCAGCGTTGCAGAGTCCCTCCACTCTCCACCCTGATTCCTGGTCCTAGGGGGTGGGCAGGAGACGAGCCTCGGGTGCGACTCCCACTCCAGGCGGGCTCCTGGTTCAGTCGCGGACAAGCCAGGCCTGCTGCCTGCCAGGGTATGGTAGCGGCCCATGTCCTGCCGAGAGTTGCCTCTCAAGTTCCTATTTCATCATTCCTCTCTCACCTTAACCCTATGTCGAAACATAGAAACAAGAATTTGCACTCCATTGCCCTATATTCTCTGGTTTTTGATTCCCCTACCCTGGGTAAAACACTCTGTGCATTCACCTAAGCAAGTCCCACTCATGATTTTAAACACCTCTATAGGATCAGCCTTTAGCCTCCTGCGCTCCGAGGAATACAGAATAACTCGAATAAATATTACATTATCCTAAAAATATGTAAATTGAACTATAAAATTACCATTTTTATATTTATGGACGATGTTCTTCAGATTCCTGAGGAAAGATCCTCAAACGTTTTCGCCTTTGACTGCAGACCTCAACATCTCATTTGAACAAAGATTGCTGAGCACTATACTAAAGATGAAACCATGACGGTTATATCAATAGAGATATCAAGCCACATAAAACAAGGAGGGAATTTCACTGCAGCGCTCAAGGCTTTGGAAGAAATGTTTAACATTAATTCAGTTCAAACAAAAAGATCCACTGAGACTTTCCTGCTGCTCCATGATCTAGCTGCACAAGGGGCAGACATCCAATGGAATAGTAATTAATGAAATGCAAGCATGATTGTTAAAAAACCTTTGCTTGTGGAACTATAAATACATCTCCTTTTGAGGAACTGGTATAAACAGGAAGCGTGTTGTACCATTTACTGTACATTTCATTTTCTCTCACCCCGTGCAACAGCTATTTTGTAGTGAATGCACTTTTGTTTAAAGACAATGAACATGTTAAACCACAATGAAGGTCTTTGGCTCCTGCTTCATATTGTAATCAGCGGAGAGCTGAAATACAATATATGTTCTGTGCTTGCTGGTTGCCTGAACTGCAGCCAGAGCATGGAGGAGCACATAATAAGGCATTCACTTCATTATCAATAATTTAAGAATAAATGTTCCATGAAATGGGAAGAGAAAGGAAACTTACCTTGTTACATTGTACCTTTCACATCTCACATCTAATTAAATAAACATGAATACATCTGATAGAGGATTTCCGATTTATTTTATTTGTGGAGGGAGATGTGTCAGTGCCAAAGCCAATATTTATCATCAATCTCCAAATGCTCGTGAACTTAGTTGCTGGGCCATTGAAGAAAGCAGTTAATCATAGAGTCATAGAATCATAGAAAATAGGTGCAGGAGTAGGCCATTCGGCCCTTCAAGCCTGCACCGCCATTCAATATGATCATGGCTGATCATCCAACTCAGTATCCTGTACCTGCCTTCTCTCCATACCCCCTGATCCCTTTAGCCACAAGGGCCACATCTAACTCCCTCTTAAATATAGCCAATGAACTGGCCTCAACTACCTTCTGTGGCAGAGAATTCCACAGACTCACCACTCTCTGTGTGAAAAAGGATCTTCTCATCTCGATCCTAAAAGACTTCCCCCTTATCCTTAAACTGTGACCCCTTGTTCTGGAGTTCTCCAGAACTCCAGAACAAGGATTCCCAAGGATTAACCATCTTGATGTGCCTGGATTCACATATCCCATTGCAATAATGATGATATATTTAGTGAAATGTAGGTTCAATAGCACCATTAATGTGCTTGATATAGGATTTATTTTTAAATTCCTGATTAATTTAATTTATTTAATTCCCTAAAGTTAATTTCCGGTTAATCTCAGTAAAAGCCCTCTAAAGCAATCAGCTATTTTAAAGTTAGGCAGAATAAGACCTGCATTGACTGTGAGCCAATCTGCCTTGCCAAGAAGAGATGCTGAATATTGGAAGGGACTGTGCTTCTAAGAGGTCGATTAAACTGACCTCATGATTGTTTAGTTTAGTCTAGTCTCTCTCTCTCTCTCTCTCTCTCTCTCTCTCTCTCTCTCTCTCTCTCTCTCTTCTATCGATATCTATAGTACTCTCACCGATGAGAGTTCAGTTCAGTTCAGTCTGAAGAAGGGTCTTCTCTCCAGAGTCGCTGCACTGCCTGTCCTGCTGAGTTACTCCAGCAGTCTATCTTCAATTTCAGAGTTAAATAAAAACAATATTTAAGGTTTAAGGGCGGAAGGTTAGGTTGCTAGCCAAGAACGATAGATCAAGACCGATGTTGCTGTACTGAGGGACAGCCAAGTCTACCCCTCATTGCTGGCAGCTGATGGGAAGCGGCTGTAAAGTGGGAGGAGGCTGTAAAAGGACAGCGCTGCTGGGGGGGAGAGTTCCTTTCACAGCGTGTGGGGAGTCTGGCCATGGGTAAAGTTGCGGGGAGGGCAGGAGAGTTGAGAAGGAGGGTTTTTTAAATCCTACTGACTGCCTACCCCGAGTAATTACTCACGGCATGTGCCAGAATATGACTCATTTATAATTATATATTTATATTTCTAGGAAAATTGTTCCCAATTGGGCCCCACACCTCCTAAGGCCAGCCCTGACTCTAGATACCTGAACCCTGAGCAAAAAACAAACTGCTGGAGGATTGAGAGATGCTGCTTGACCCGCTGAGTTACTCCAGCACTTTGTGTGCTTTTTTGCCAGAGGAACTAAGCAATTCAGGCAGTGTCCGTAGAGGGAAATGGTGTTTGTTCATTTCCCTCCCTAGATACTCACTGGTCCCCTGAGTTCCCCTAGCAGCTTGTTTTTTTTTACCACTGTTATAGCTGGTGGGGGAGAATCATATATTGCAGATGCTGTAAGCTTCTGTTGGCTTTCTCCTTTGTAATGTAATCGGTGTAAGTTTACAATAAAGAGGTTAGTAATCAATTACAGTGAAATGTCAGGCATTTTATACAATTTGTTGTGTTTAATAAGCACGATAGACTTACAAATTCTTTATTTTTAATTATATTGCAGCATTATATGATATATGAATTATCATGATATGAATTGACATGGATGATATATGATAATATGAATCTTCACACGATAGTCGGCACAAACATGGTGGGCTAAAGAAGCTGTCCCTATGCTGTACTGTTCTCTCATCACTCCAAGTAACTGAAGCTCCTTTCCTCTGTTTATCTTCTCCATGCTTTCTCTAAGGCCTTTATTATCATGGATGCCCAAATCTTGACCAAATCTTTAGCTCTGGTTTAATCAATGTTTTCCAGGGGTTCAATGCGACTCTCCTTTGTGGTTGGTTTCAGTGGTCTCCTCAATGTCATTTGGACATAAAAAGTCTGTAAAATTGGCAGCGGGTGGGAAATATACCAGTTGGACCCAGTGCTGCTTTGTTTGATTTTGAGGTGTCAGACAGCATGTTTCCCCATCAGTGGATGTTCACTACAGACCATTTAGGGTCTTGCACACTGGTTGAAACACCAAGGAGACACAAGATGTGATGCAGTTCTGAAATCTGAAGCAAAGACTAAATTGCTGGAGGAAATCAGCATGTCAGGCAGCATCTGAGGAGGCAAAAGGATAGTAAACGCTTCAGGCTGAGGCATGAATCAGTCCTGATGCAGGTGTTGACCCTAAATGTCGACTATTCTTTTGACCGCATAGATGCTGCCTGATTTGCTGAGTTCCTCCAACAGTTTGCCGTTTGCTGGTTGAAGCATCATAACTGCACGTACAGGAGAGCACTGAGTCCAAGCATAGCTGGGGCACAATGCAGCACGGTGAGCACTCAACGGCAGTGTAGGTGTGGGGGTGGTTCTGGGCCCCTCTTCTAATGTCCACTGGTGTTGGAGCATTCTGGTCAGCGTTTGAGATGATGCTGTCTGCTCCATACTCCATACAGCCGCCCACACTGAACAAAGGCTCCTGGCAATGAGTAATTCCCTACGGAGGTGCAGACGTGACTGCAGTCAGTATCTGTTCCTTTCAGCTCCTGAAATTAATTCCCAATATTAATGCAAAAAAAAAAAAAAAATTCTGTTTAATTCTACAAATCTTTGCAAGAGGTAAAGGCGCAAATTCCTTTTATGAATGCTACCATGACAAACTGTGAATCTCTCCCTGCGAATTGTCACTCCATTAGGCCTGCTGTTGAACATAAGCAAATGTATTTAGAACTTTTTATCTCCTTCTCATGGAATGCTTCCCAAGAAAATAAAATCTTCAGGCCACTCAATTACTTTTAATTTGTGCTTATCAATTACTTTGAATGTTATACTCCCTACTTCTCCCATCTAACTCTTTGCTTTTGCCACGGACTTCCACCCTGCCTGGATTCACCTGGATTTTCTTTTTCACTTCTTTCTCTTCCTTTTCTGGAACGCATTGTCCCCAACTCAGGAGGCAAACTACCCACTGATAACTGCTATTAAACCATGTTCAATCACAGCTCCCTCAACTGCACCACCTCCTACTCTGTCCCCTGTATGGATGCCATCTCTTTGTCTGAGTTTCTCCATCCTCACCGCATCTACTCTCAGGATGAGGCTTTCTGTGTTAGGACTTTTGAAATGTCCTCCTTCTTCAGAAAACATAGCTTCCATTCTGATGTAGCCCTCGCATGCTCTCACACACCCCATCCCCTCCCCCCACTCCACCCCAGGCAGAAGAGAGATGGAATTCCCTTGGTCCTCCTCTCTCACCCCATTAGCTTCAGCTTCCTGCATTTCATCCCTTGTCATTTCCACCAGCCCCAATGTGATTCCACCACCTGTCAGGAGTACTCCATTCTCCCATTCCCTGCTTTCCAGAAAGACCACTCTCCCACGACTCCCAGTCCATGCATCGTTCCCACTCCACACCACCCCATCCCCTGGCACGCAACATGTCCTTACATCCCTATGTCCCCGGCTGATAGAGAGGTGATGTCCCTTCATCACCTTCCTATCAGTCAGGGACATAAACAGCCTTCAGGTAAGGCAGAGATTCGCACGCGCCTCCTTCAACACACTAAAGTGCATTCAGCCCTTGCAATGTGACCTCTACATCGGCAGGAAAATGTGCAAGCTCCACAGAGCCAGCTTCGAGGTCAGGATTGAAGCGGGTGTCTGGCACATTGAGGCAGCAGTTCTACTAGGTATGCCACTCTCTCTCTTTCTTGTGTCTCTCTCTACTTGCTGCTTTTTTGCAGGTTGAAAACAGCGCATTATACCAGCATGGGATCAAGATAGGAGCGTTGCACTCACAAAACTCTGCTGATTTTTGCCCCAGTTAAACAGTAGATCAACTCACATCAACCTTTCCCCACCCACGGTAACTCAAGCAGCACGACACAAGAGTTCTCCAAACAGTGAATTACAGTGAGGTCTCCAGGTGTTTGGAATACAGTCTGGGGACTGTTGCCCTATCAGATGCTACTCTCTAAAGACAACATTTATTCATTCATCCATCTTGGAAGCATCATATATTTTTGTTGTTGTCAGCTTCTGCAAGATGTTCCTATGTAACATGAGTAAAAGGTAGTGATGTGCTTGCCATCAACTATTGAGAAGTGTTATGCATATTACTTAGTTTATTCATTTCAATAACAACTACTTGCCTACAAATTATTTTTCAATAGTTATATTGTCGTGTCGTGATCTCGACCTGTTCTATCCAATTTCTTTTCAATCTTCTTTGCTGTAAGGAGATCAGTCCGAACTTCTTCCATCTTTTCCAGGCAACTGAAGCCCCTCGCTCTTTAAACGGGTGTGCATAAATGACTTGGCAGGGCATCACTAGCCTGGTACTGAAGAGTTTTAGAGGGGTATGGGCCAAAGGCAGGTAAGTGAGACTAGAGTAGGTGGGGTATGTTTGTCGGCATGGGCAAGTTGGGCCGAAGGGCTGTATGACTCAGTGACTAGGACTTGAAGTCTGAAGAAGGGTCCTGACTCGAAACATCGCCGATCCCTGTCCTCCAGAGATGCTGCCTGACCTGCTGAATTGCTCCAGCCCTTTGTGTTTTCTTGTTGTAAACCAGCATCTGTAAGTTTCTTGTTTCTCCATACCACCACCAGTTTGTCTCAGTGCTACCAAGCATGCTTTTCTCACTCGAGTCATGTGTTTGGGATTCAGCCCGGGAGTATAAATCTATCTGACGTTACAATCCAGGCAGTGTATTTTATTCATTGTTATCAAGGAAGCATCTAAAGTTAATGTTTGAGGTGAGATCTTCACATGTAACATCATCAGTGAAGGGTTACAGCGACATGTCTGCAATGAATTACAGAGAAATATAATGCATATACAATTTATTATATTTGATAACAGCTACTTACTGACAATTTCTTCAAATTTAACACGCGTAGCAAAAACATTTTACATGGTGTCTAATCATGGAGGCAAGTTTATTAGAAATTAGTCATTCATTAGTCCTGTCATAACAAATGTTGTTCGACTCACTGTTGCCATATGGTGACTGTCATGGGGTTTTCTAGCTGTGACTCTTTATAAATAGAAAGGTGAGCACGGATAACAATTAGCCTTTTGTTCCAGTGGTTATTATGTGATACATAACCATGGACAGTAAACGGTGAAGAAATAATTTGTTCATTAATTCTACCTTATATCTTCTAAGAAAGATATTTTATACCTAAATTCAAAACATAAAATGATGAAAATACTCAGCAGATCAAGTGGTATTTGTGGAGAGAGAAACAGTTAACGAATCAGATCAGTAACCCTTTGTCAGACCCAATAATATGTTCTCTCACAACAGATGCTGCCTGACTGCCAGTACCCACACCACATTTTACTTTTCTATTATCCTCAGCAACTGCTACAAACATGTTTAGTCTGAGGAAGGGACCCGACCCGACCCGAAATGTCACCTATCCAGTTCACCAGAGGTAGCTGACACAAAGTGCTAGAGTAACGCAGCGGGTCAGACAGCATCTCTTGAGAAAAGGAATAGGTGACGTCTCGGGTTGGAATTCCTCTTCAGAACCCATCTTCGGTATAAACCAGCATCTGCGGGGCTCATGTTATCGACCTCCCCGTGGTGAGCCCTGTCAACTGACCTCAGTCAGGCGAACGACAACAAACGGAGACAGAACGGGCGCCGCAGCTTGCCCGCCAACCCGGAGCATGCGCCCTTTTTAGGGCGGGCACCTACGGATGTCGAACCGGATAGCATCATCCAGCTGCAGACCTCTGCTGCCTCAAACGCAAGAAGACCAGCATCTGCAGTTCCTTTCTTCACAGTCTCCAGAGGTGCTGGCTGAGTTATTCCGGCACTTTTATGTCTTGCGCAAGATTCCAGCATCTGCAGTATCTTGTGACCAGTGACAGAAATCGTTATCAAAATATGGAGGGGACCGGGGGACAGGGGAGACACAATTTCTTGGCAGCCGTGCGCACATGCGCACACTCACACACACACGCGAGGCTTTGAAGGCTTCTGCCATGGGCCCTGTGAATGGAAATTACAGGTCAATCCAGCGCTAAATGCAGCTCAACTCTGCCTGTCTCGCTGGGTTAACCTACAGCCCTGCCTGGACTGACGGAATACCAGTCCTGAGCCGTGGAGCTTGCGCTGCTTCTCCACACTGGCTGTAAGCCTGGGCCATATTTCCCTTAAGTCCAGGCAGGGCTGTAGGTTAACCCAGCGGGAGAGGCAGTTGAGCTGGGTTTAGCGCTGCTTCTCTGCACTGGCTGTGGGTACTGCGCCCGTCTGACTCCCGACGTCTCTGGCCACCCCCGTGCATGGGGGGTGGGCACTTGGGTGGGGACGGGGATGGTCCAGTGGCGGTTCGGCAGTGATTGCAGCGCCGGAGAGCCGGCCGGGATCGATCCTGGCCGCGAATGAGGCACAGGTCTGTGTCCAGGGCTGCCGTTGTGACCCTATGACCTGGCCACGTCTCTCTCCTCCAATCACTGCACTCTATCCTGTCTCACCCCCCCTAATTCCGCCTCTGACCGACACCTCCCTCCTCCAATCATCACGCTGAATCATCATGTCCCGCCCCCATTGCCTGCTGACCGACGTCTCACTCGTCCAATCGGCGCCCTCGGTCAGCAATCGCACCCCCACTGTCTCGCGGAAAGCGGAGATTTCACCAGTTTTAAAATCCGGATTACAAAAAATGAGGGGGGATCATCCCCCACCTCTCAAAACAGAGGGGGACGTGTCCCCCCTGCACCCCACCCCTCGGATTTCCGCCACTGCTTGTGACTCTCTTTATGTTGAACCTTATTTTCTACCTTCTTTGCCCAATTACTTGCTTGAACACTTGCTGAATGCTTTCCTCAGTTTCCCCAAGTCATGAATTGTAATGCTTTAAGTCTGAATGAGTAATCTACTTGATCATGAGAAGCATTGCAGTCACACTGTTCTTATCCGCTCACAATAAATGTGCTCAGGTATTTTGTTCTGGAAATTTAATTGCAGACTGAGTTTAGTTTATGCAGTTGTGGGTTGACATTGGGCATGACTTTGATTGCTATTTGTGTTTCCCATATTACTGTGTGCCTCAGGTTTTTTTTAAAGTTTGGAGATACAGCATAGAAACACACCCTACGGCCCACCACGTCCAAGCTGATCATCGATTACCTGTTCACACTAATTCTATATTATCCCATTTTTCCTTCCACTCTCTATACACTAGGGGTGATTTACAGAGGCCAATTAACCCACAAACCTATATGTTTTGGGGATGTGGGAGGAACTGGAGTACCTGGTGGAAATGCACGCAGTCCCAGGGAAAAGGTGCGAACTCCACACAGACAACAGACAACACCCGAGGTCAGGATTAACCCGGGTCTCTGGCGTGAAGCAGCAGCTCTAGCAGCAGCGCCTCTGTTATTTTGCATTCAGGAATGCATGACCATGACATATCCAGAGCACACAGAGGTGATACCAATTCTCATGCAACACTAAGTTGACTTTGTTACTGGTTCATCCAAATTACCCATAGAGTGAGCCAGGCTTTGGAAGTCTGGTCTGTGATGTAGGCACCTGCACTATTTGAAGGCATCCTCAAATGCACTTTTGCTGGGGACTGGATTGAAGGCGAGTTTACTAGGCACAGATGAACTGCACTTTGCAGTTACAGAAACTGAGGTCATTTTGGCTCATTATTGAGGTGAAGCTGGACAGTCTAGTTTAGGTTCGTTCAGCCAACCGAGTCTGCGCCAACTACGATCACTAGTTCTATCCTACACACCAGAAGCAATTTATAAAAGCCAATTAACCTACAAACTCATAAGTCTTGGGATATGGGCACAAACCGGGGCACCTGTAGATAACCAACGCAATCACAGGGAGAATGTAGAAACTCCATACGGACAGCACCCGTGGTCAGTGCTGTTGATGAATACTTTCTCGAACTTACACAGGTGTGCGGCAGAAAAGCATATTGACTGGTTGCATCATGGACTGGTTCGGCAACTCAAATACTCGGGAATTAAGGTGATTACAGAGAGTGGTAGACAATGCCTTGGGATCTATCAGAAGCACTGCCTAAAAATGGCAGCTAATATTGTCAAAGATTCAAACCACCATGGCAATGCTCCCTTTTTCACTTTTTCGATCAGGAAGGAGGTGTAGGAAACTGTGATAACCGGGTTCAGGAATAACTGCTTCCCCACAAGCATACACAACACTAACCTATGAACACTACACACTAACCTATGAACTACGGACTACCTTTAGATGCACTAAGGACGTCAGGATTTTTTACACCTGTATTGGGTTTATTAATTTATTGAATTTTTATCTATTATATGTAATCTTTGTGTATTGTGTTTACAGCCCTGTTATGCTTCTACAAGTAAGAATGTTCTACTGTCGATACATAAAGCAATTAAACAGTCTTGACTCTTGAAGGTTTGTAGATTTTTATTGAGAAATTCAGTTTAGTTTAGTTTAGTTTATTATCTCGGTATAAGGTACAGTGAAACGTTTTTCTTACATGCTAACCAGTCAGCGGAAAGACAATACATGATTACAATTGAGCCATCGACAATGTACAGATACGTGATAAAGGGAATAATGTTATAGTTAATGTTAATGTTATAGTGCAAGGCATAGTCCAGTAAAGTCTGATTAAACGTAGTCCCAGTTGGAGCTTTAGCTGTGGTCACAATGGAACTCCAGGACAGTCAACGTTACAAGGCAAGGGGCAGGAGCCAGGCCTACTACGTGAGGCTGGTGGAGGAGAGCTCTGGCTGGGAATGCCTATCCTCTGGGTCTTCCAACGGCAACCAGAGGAATCAAAGAGGGATCTCTACATGGATAGCATTCTTCTACATGGGCTAGAAATCCAGGCAGCAGAACAATCCAGGCAGCAGACGGTGATGTAAGCTGTATAATGCAATGGCAACACACTGCTCCATATACTGTAGGATATAGTTACCCTACTCAAGGACAGTTCATCTCCTTTAAAGCATCAGATCATGCAGAAGTAGACAGATTGTTGCTCCCTTTAGGCTCATGAAGCGATATACCACACTCATCTCTGTATCCAGTATGTTAGGTCTCCCTGGATCCCATGTGATCGTCCAGAGCAGCCTACCATATGGAACCTTATCAAAGGCCTTGCTGAAGTCCCAATAGACTAGGTTTATGGTCCTACCCTCATTAATCTTCAAAAAATGAATTTGAATTCATGAAACACGATTTCACACACATAAAACCATGCTGACTATCCCTGATCAACTCCTGTCTTTCCAAATGCACGTATATCTTATCCCTAAGAATCTTCTCCAGTACCTTATCTACCACAGATGTTAGGCTTACTGGTGGTCTATAGTTTGGTTTAGTTTAGTTTAGAGAGACAGCGCAGAAATGGTTTAGTTTAGAGAAACAGCGCGGAAACAGGCCCTTCATGAATGTTCACAATTCTACACATACTAGGGACAATTTTACATTTATACATTTATACCAAAGTCAATTAACCTACAAATCTGTACGTCTTTGGAGTGTGGAAGGAAACCGAAGGTCTCAGAGAAAATGCACGCAGGTCACGGGGAGAACGTACAAACTCCTTACAGACAGCGCCCGTAATCAGGATCGAACCCCGGTCTCTGGCGCTGTAAGGCAGTAGCTCTGAAGCTACATCACCATGCCGCACAATAATTCTCAGTTTTTTTTTGCAGCCCTTCTTAAATAGGACAATATTAGATGGCCACTAGTCTTCCAGCACCTGCGCATGTCTAACGATGATTGGTCTATCTCAGCCGGTGCTCCTGCAATATCTTATGCATATTATTTATATTTATCTTATATGCTGCCTTATAGAGTCATATGGAGTCATAGAGTCATACAGCGTAGAAATCAGGCCCTTCGGCCCAACTTCCCCATGCCAACAAATCTGCAAAATGTTTCCAGCTTTAAAATAAAATGTTCATGTACATTCTTCAGGCTGGGCTACGCTGCTCCAAATCAGCTTTTATCAAAGCCCTCTACAACTGAAAGAAGTCTCCCTTGCAACACTAGCCAAAATGCCATTTGCTTTCCTATTTGATTGCTATTCTCTCTCTGTGTTCCATGAGCTAGCGCACCAAGATCCCTCTTTGATTCCTCTGCCCTCAGCAATCTGCTTTCCCTCAACATAACTTTAAGCTGGAGTTCAGATTTGACTACGTAATGTTGCCATCTGGTGGAATATGAACAAACTGCACCGGTTCAGTGCCAAAAATCATAACTGAAACCATTCCAAGACATCACTCCTGCCAGATCAACAGATGTAGAAATTATTTTCCATCTAATTTCAGCTATTTTTGATTTTTTTTCTCTGATTTCTACATTGAACAATAACATGAAAAGAATACAAGAGGTTCCAAACATTATCAATGACATTCTCCTGCTGTAGCTCCACCCCACGTTATGGCAGAGTTCCATTCCTGAGAATTGTTGTAACATGAACAGTTCGCATGTTGGAAATGCGGCCGAGAACTGAGTTCCTATGCGGCAGAAGATGCCTGCAACCCCGCAGCAGCCAGCAAACCATCCCGGGGGCGGAGTTGCACAGTTTGATAGCCACAGAGAAGATTCTATCTGCTGCTGAACATGACTAACCCTGAGTAAGGTTTCGGCTTAGGTTTATTATTGCCACATGTACCGAGGTACGGTGAAAAGCTTTGCTTTATATGCTATCCAATCTAATCAGGCAATACTATACATAAATGCAATCAAGCCAAACTCAACTACCGTAGGTAGAGCGAAGGGAAAGATACAGAAAAATACAATTATCAGCATTTTAGCAAAACAAAGTCCAATGTCCGTAATGAAGTTGAGGAGAATCAGATACACGGGTGTTCAAATTCAAGCATGAACACTTGAAAATTATTTTTAGCTTAAACAAAATGGAAATATATTGGTGGTGAAAATATACCTACAATAATTTATTCTATAGAGGAGCATTAGGAACAGGTTTACACATGTGCATCGTGAGAACAAATATTTTAATGCCAAAGAAAACATCATTTGCTTTATTTAGCAAACTGAAACAAAACTACAGTAGTCATTTCATTTGCAACCTTCTCTGCTACCCGATGCTACCTGACCTACAGAATATTTCCACAATTTTTGTTTTCAATTCAGAACTCTGGCATCTCCAGGTGATGGGTAAATTGAATGAGCTGCCAGGGTAGGTAGTTGCGGCAGATACTATGACAATATTTAAAACACATTTAGTCAGTTACATGGTCAGGAAAGGTTTACACGGATATGAGCCAAATGTGGGCAGGTGGAACTGGTGTAGCTAGGGCAGCTTGGTCGGCCAGAGCACGTTGGGCCAAAGGGCCTGTCTCTGCGCTGTAGGACTCGATAACTCCATCTGCAATAATTTGTTTCTTCATTAGCTTTCAATGTCATAATGAAGGACCTGTGATAGCCCTGCAACTGAGGCACCTTTTGATCATGTGCTGTGTTTCAAGTTTGTTTGTATTTTAATCAATGTGAAATTGTAATGTAAACATAGACAAACTCTCTTTTGATTGGTGAGCAAAATTGCAGCTTCTTTGGAGATAGCATTAAGCGAAGCTAGAGAATCTCGCCCAATGTAGGATGCAAACTGACCTAGTTAGTTCACAGTCATAGCATGTTACAATTTCAAAATACAGTTGGCAACATATGGGTGAAACAATGCAAAAATGTTATCCGCTGGATATTTAGCATTTAAAAAAAAGCAAGCTGTTTTAACAGTCAGGAAGAAGGGCAACTTCCTCAACATGCAACTCAGATCAAAGCAACCAGTTGTCTAATTTCATCACAGACAGATTTCACAGCAAAAAGGCACAGAGAGGAAATCCATTCAGTACTGAAACTGGTGAGAGTGATAAAAAAAAAAACACAGCATGCATGTCACCTGTGGCAATAACGGAAAGCAGAGCAACATCAAGACAAAAGTATAGCTGAACGTTCACATCAACATGCGCAGCAAAACTAAGATTCAGTGAAGAAGAGCACAGTGAGCGAAAACATATTCAGGTGAATTAATGAAGACTTGGTCAGATTGGTGAGTTGTGAATCACAACAGTCAGCACATAGAAAATTACAATGTGCTGTAACTGATTAAAGTAGTCACAAATATTGGTGGGAAAAGATTGGTGCAGAAGTTGCACTTCTAGTCTGGGGAGAAGTGTTCAGGAGAGAAGTGATTCAAATTCACACTTAGACCTATTATTGGGATAGAAAACATTGTTTGGGTACCCACATGGACAGTAGAGGTCAAAGTGCCCATATCCATATCCAGCCAGATACATAATCATTCTATAATAAACCTTGGTGTGTCCCATGTACATTGAAGAACCAGGTGAAAAAAGCGTGACAGTAAATACATCAGAATGGAACAGAGCTCTTTTGAAGCCAAGCCAGTGGTGGTAAGAATATAACATCCACCAAGGCAGCTGGTGAAGAGCAATACCCATTGCCTACTTCACAGGATCTATATGTGGAATCAACAGAACTAAAGTTTTCATGAAACAAGATTGTATTTGCTCAGCTGAATGATAAGAAGCATCAACGGTATTCGATAGTTAATGCATGAAAGGATTTGCATTCATATACAAAATCTTGTCGTGTGGAATTGTCACCAAAGATCTTTCCTGCTACTATGAACATGAGTATAATCTGGACTTATCCAGAACATATAATCTGGATTTATCCAGTGACTGCTGTGAAAGGACAGCTGACAACATGGGAAAGTCCATGTGACAGCTTGGAGAGACAGCTGACAGGAGGGAACAGACCCCAATGGGGCCGTCATGGGCTAGCTCCCCATGACAGCAGTCCCCAACGCTGTTTCAGCTAGTTGGAGACACCCGCTAAATGCTACAAAAAGTAAATTAAAGGAAATACCCCTAGAGCCTGCGAGAGCAGGGTTGCAAGATGGCTCACCGATTGATAACACGGTTACAGACCCAGGAACGGAAACGACCACGGACAAGGAGAGCATGGCACATGAGACATCCACAACAGCTGCGGGACACAAACTTCAGGTGTGCATCTGTGGTTGGGAGAAAAGAACATCAATGATAGGCTTGAAGATCCACCAAGGGAGGAAAAAGTGCTTGAGAGAGCAGAGACATGGGCCTCGCATTGACCAGTACTTCTTACGAAGCAACCAGTCAAATCAGTCGAATGAAGCACAGCGACGGGACAAACCAAAGTTCGCAGAGCATCAGCACCCATGTCACTGAAGAGAGTGATACAAGCCCAGAAATGGCGGTGGAGAAGCCCACGCACCAACTACAAAGACCTCCATTGGAGGGAAAGATCAAAGGGCATAAACCTGGAGTGGTGGCCCAAAGCTGTTGAAAAGAAAGAGTGGGAGACGGTCAACAGTGACCTTATACATATCTTGGAGCAACAAGTGGGCACAGCAGTGGAAAAGCTTGAAAGGATGGGCAACACAATCTACAGCTATGGAGAAGAATGGTTTGGGGTGAGTAAAGGGAGAGGTGGAAAGAAGTTACCAACACCAATCAAGTCCAGGAGGCAGCAGGATATCGAGAGGCTAATCAAAGGAGGAGACAGTTGAAAAAGCAATGGAAAAAAGCAACTGACGCAGAGAGAGAAGGTCTCATGCTACTCCAAGAAGACATCAAGAGCCGATTGGCAACCTTGCGAAAAGCAGAGAACATGAGGAAACTTCGCAAGAATAAAGAACACACAAGAACACGGTTCTACAAAGACCCTTTCAAGTTCATCAAAGATCTCTTCGCAAAGGAAAAAAGTGGAACTTTGAAAACATCAAAACAAGAATTGGAGGAACACCTGGAAAAGGCCCACCAAGACACGAAAAGGCATGAGCAGTTAGTCATCCCACATGACATCCCGCCTATTCAACCACCCGAATTCAACCTGGACACCAGCCCTCCGAAATGGAAAGAGGTAGAGAACACTGTCCGGCGAGCAAGAGCAGCATCAGCTCCGGGGCCAAACGGAGTACCATACAAGCTCTACAAGAACGCACCGGATGTGTTACGCTTTCTATGGAAGCTCATGAGGGTGGTGTGGAAGAAGCAAACAATACCAAAGGTGTGGCGAAGGGCCGGCGGCGTACTAATACCTAAAGAAAAGGATGCATCAGACATCAGCCAATTCCGGCCAATATGTCTCCTCAACGTCGAGGGAAAAATCTTTTTCAGCATTGTATCACAAAGGCTATCCACCTATCTGGTAACAAACAAGTACATTGATACATCTGTACAGAAAGCAGGAATTCCAGGATTTTCGGGCTGCTTGGAGCATACAAGCATGATCTGGCACCAGATCCAAGCAGCTAAGAAAGACAAGAGAGACCTACATGTGATCTTCCTCGATCTGGCCAATGCATTTGGTTCAGTTCCCCATGAACTCCTTTGGGAATCTTTTGCCTTTTTCCATGTACCAGAGCTCATCACCACCCTGGTCAAGAACTATTTCCAAGACCTGCAGCTGTGCTTCACAACAGCTGAATTCAGTACAACATGGCAGCGCTCGGAAGTAGGCATCATGGCAGGCTGCACAGTCTCACCCTTGGCCTTTACAATGGCCATGGAAGTCATCATCAGGGCCTCAAAATGGGTGGTGGGTGGTGAACGAACCAGAGCTGGGCTCCGTCTGCCACCCATCAGGGCATACATGGACGATATGACAACAATAACCACTACTGCAGCATGCACCAAGCGGCTACTTGGAAAGCTGCAGGAGAACATGAAGTGGGCCCGAATGAAAATCAAACCAAGTAAGTCTCGAAGCATCTCCATAGTTAAGGGGGTGCTTAGAGACACAAGGTTCTGCATCGGTGACAACCTAATACCAACAGTGTCTGAGCAGCCAGTAAAAAGCCTGGGCAGAGGGTACAACGCAAGTCTCAAGGACAAAGAGAAGGTGCAACAACTAAGGCAAGAAATTGTCAACGGCCTGGAGATCATCAATCAGACCCTACTGCCTGGGAAACTGAAGCTCTGGTGCCTACAGTTTGGACTCCTTCCTCGGACAATGTGGCCACTGACCGTTTATGAAGCCACAATAACAACTGTGGAGAAGATGGAGCGAACCACAACTTCATACGCGAAGAAATGGCTCGGTGTCCCACGATGTCTAACTAACATCGGCCTCTATGGCAAAGGGGTCCTGAAACTACCCCTCACTAGTCTAACAGAGGAATACAAGTGTTCCAAAGTAAGACTCCAGATGACACTGAGGGACTCTAGAGACAAGACAATCAGTGCTGTTGCGCCGCCCCTAGTAACCGGCCGGAAGTGGACACCATCTGATGCAGTACAGCAAGCTTCATCAGCCCTGAGGCACAAAGACATCGTGGGGCAAGTGCAGCAGGGAAGAGGAGGCTTTGGCCTTACGACAAGTAAACCAACTTGGCGAAAGGCCACAACATCAGAGCGGAGGACATTGGTGGTTGAGGAGGTGCGGCGACAGGAGGAGGCCGCAAGAAGTGCAAAGGCGGTCTCTCTTGCCAAACAGGGGCAATGGATGCAGTGGGAAGGTGTGGAGCGGAGGAAGATCAGCTGGAAAGAACTATGGGAAATGGAATCAAGCAAGATCAGCTTCATCATCAGAGCGACATACGACGTCCTTCCATCACCAAAGAACCTCAATCAGTGGTACGGCGAGGATCCAACCTGTGCCCTCTGCCCAACTCCAGCGACCCTCAAACACATCATGGTAGGCTGCAAGACCAGCTTCACGCGGCGGCATAATCAGGTATTAAAAAGACTGGCAACAGCCCTTGAGAACAGGCTGTGTGCGATCAACTCCTTGCCTCTGAGAGCAGGCAACTCCTCCCACTTAAGGGCGACAACCTTTGTCCGAGAAGGACAGAAAACACCTAAACATCCTTCCACTAGATCAGAAGAAGGAAACCTATGCAGGGCCCGTGACTGGAGGATGCTGGCGGACATCGGCCGCCAACTAATCTTTCCACCTGAAATTGCTTCAACCAACCTCAGGCCAGATTTGGTGTTCTGGTCCCTTTCACAGAAGACTGCTTACATCATAGAGCTCACAGTTCCATGGGAGAACTCTGTTGTGGAGGCCTATGAGCGTAAGAAGGGCTGATCATCCTGCAGCGGGCCGCCCTTGTGGAGGGTGTATAGTGTTAAAAGGCCGAAACACCCAGTGATGCAAGGGTACACTACTGATGATGTGTCCTGTGCCCAACTGTCCTGAGGGTTACCCAGGCCAAGATATACGTATACGTAGACGCCCAGCCCCCCCCCCCCCCCGATGTTGAGCGTCGACCACTCTCAGCAATCAATGAATGTCGTGAAATGCTCCCCACCTACTGGCACAAGGGACTTCTTAACATCTAGTCCTGTGCATTTGATTCTGGTTCATGCAATCAAGATAACATATTTAGAGCTGCAAATAGCTCTAAACGTTTTTGGCAGTTACATAGGAAGAGGGAACCATACATTTGGATAAGTGGTTCTGAATGCAGAATCAAATGGATTGTAATCTGTCAAAGGAAAAGTGGAACAGACGAACAGGGTCTCGCCCCAAAACGTCACCCATTCCTCTCTCCAGAGATGCTGCCTGAGTTACTCCAGCTTTTTGCGTCTATTAAAGGAAAAGTGGAAGCTATTTGAAGTCAAAGGAATCTGGAAATAATGCTGACTGATCATTCCTGGGCATGGTATGCTAGATTAAAGTAACAGTTTAATTAGATTAAAGAAGGGAGCAAAGAACAGTTGGGCTGTTAGGGTTAGGCAATTAAATGGTGGCTCCATGTACAATGCCCCTGACCCTTGAATGATTAAAAGAATGGCTTATCACACAAGAAGAGTCTGGAGGTAAGTCATTGTTACATCACAAATACATTCGAACTTGCATTTGATGCCACAAATTATTATATAACCTAAGTCATTGTTCTCCCTATCAAACTATTAGACACTGGATAATGTAGAGAAATGTAGGTGCTTTTAGAATTGAGATCCATAAGAAAACGGATCTCAATTCTTTAAATAGCATGCTCTATTGTATTCTCACAACTATCTCAACTACACTGCTTCCCACCCTGCTTCCTGCAAAGACTCTATCGACGACTCCCAATTCCTCCGTCTACCCCGCAACTGCGCCCAAGATGAGGTGTTCCATACTAAAACATCCAAGATGTCCTCATACTTTAGCGAACATGGATTCCCCTCTCCCACCATAGATGAGGCTCTCACTCGTGTCTCCTCGGTAATCCGCAGCTCCGCCTTGGTCCCCCTCCCCCTAGTCGCAACAGAGACAGAGTCCCCCTAATCCTTACCTTTCACCCCATCAGCCATCGCATACAACACATAATTCTCCGAAATTTCCGCCACCTCCAACTGGATCCCACCACTAGCCACATTTTCCCATCTCCACCCCTTTCCACCTTCCGCAGAGACCGTTCCCTCTGCAACTCCCTGGTTAACTCATACCTTCCCACCCAAACCACCCGCTCCCCAGGTACCGTCCCCTGCAACCGCAGAAGGTGCAACACCTGTCGCTATACCTCCTCCCTCGACTCTGTCCAGGGACCCCGACAGCCCTTTCAGGTTAGGCAGAGGTTCACTTGCACCTCCTCTAACCTCATCTACTGTATCGTTGTTCAAGATGTGGACGCAGATTGGGCGATCGCTTCGCGGAACACTGAGCCCGCCTGAACCAACCTGATCTCCCAGTTGCTGGACACTTTAATTCTCCTTCCCATTCCTACACAGGCCTTCCTGTCGTCGGTCTCCTCCATTATCAGAATGAGGTTAAATGCAAATTGGAGGAACATCTTAAAATGTATGTGCTGCTGCTATATTAATAGTCCTGCATCGCTACATACTAAGAACTGGCGCAGTTTTCAAGAAAGGCTCACTATCTGCATGACAACACAACAGAGATGGGCAATAAATGTGGAGGGGAACAGATGTACAACCATTAGGGGGCTGTTTAAGGCCTCCTGAGCACCATCTGTAGACCCACTAAATTTGGCTCCAATTGGTTCATCTCCTCTATAGGAGACACTATGTCACCTCAGAAACACCTACAAATGTGTAAAAGTAAGTTGAATTATTTCACTTTTTATTTGATGTTAATACCTTATTTTACAGCAATAACGCCAAATTAGATTGTCACTTTTGTTTTTTTAACCTGTTGCAAGTTTTTTTAGGAGGAGGATGGAGGAGAGGGGGGGGGCGAGGAGGGAGGAGGAGGGGGGAGGAGGAGGGGGGGAGGAGGGGGGGAGGAGGGAGGAGGAGGAGGAGGATGATGATGATGATGTGATTGTGACATTGAGGGGACTTTTGGATAGGTGTATGGAAGTGCGGTATAATCAATACCAATGTGGTCGAATTGGCAGCTGTTAGAGTCTGATTGAATAAGTCTTTGCGTGGTGTCAGTCGCACAAGACACAAATGGTCATTTGTCACCATGCCTCGTTTTACACATCCACCATTTTTAGAACTTGTAGAAAAATATGGCCAAGGTCTGAGGAGTAAACCCTTGTTATAATGGACCATCGCGGAGGGAGTGGTGTCCATTATTGACAATGACTGCAGATGATGGTTAAAAGACAAAAGGACACAGTGCTGGCCTAATTCAGTGAGCCAAGATCTCTGGCAAATATGGATAGGTGATATTGGGACCCTTGCTCAGATTGATGCAATCGACTGAGTTACTGAGCTGCTGAGCTTACTCCAACACTTTGTGTTGTTTCACTTTAAAACTAGGTGTGGTTACCGTGGGGTTCCCCCCCTCTCACCTGCTGTTGCTTCGAAGGTGGAGTATGTCGGCGATTCTGGGGGAGGAGGAGCAGGCAGTGGTAGCGGCATTGGGGGTGTGAGAAGAAGAGGCTGACTGGACAGAGCCACGGGAGAAGCAGGAGGCGGTGGTCGTGCGGGGAGCGAATAAAGCCACTGCCGACAGCACTAAACAGCAGCAGGTGAGAGGGGCTCGCTGGTGCACCTTGTGAGTTGGGAGTGGGGTCGGAAGTCAGGGCTCTAAACGGCTGGGGAGACGGTGGGATGGATCAACAGGTCATTCCATTCACATTCAGTTTACATTTTATATCTGTTTTTTTTTTAAATGTTTCTGGCACTCCATGGTGCTTTAGAGACACGGAAGGGGCGTCATTAGAGGGTCAGGGGTATATTGTCATTTCATTATCATGAGACCTCTGTTGGTACAGAAAAACGCATAATCCAATAAGGCTCTGGAACCGAGGATGCCGGAAAACTGGTGTTCAACCTGTACCTTTATAATCTATAATTCTTACAGCTGTCTGCGATTTCCCTACATATTTGTTTCTCTAATTTCCACAGACTATTGGAAGGTCTAATGCATAATACCATCAAAGTGACCACCCCCTTCTTATTTCTCATTTTATTCATGCAGCCTCACTGGACAATGTTCCAGGACTTTCCTCTCTATGTACCACAATGATGTTCGCCCTCATCAAAAAAGCAACTCTCGCTCCTCTCTCACCCCACCTCTTTCAGGCCGGTAACATTGGAACTCCCGGAACAGTGAACTTCCAGTCCTGCTAATCCTACAACCATGTTTCTGTAATAACTATCATATCGCAGTCCCATGTACCTATCCATGCTCTGAGATTGTTTGTCTAAGTCAAGGGTTCCCAACCAGTGGGTAAATTTGTTGATTCTGGATTTGTACATTTTTTCTGATTGACTGACTGTGTTTGGTTCTGGTATACCTGTATCTGTTCATCATTAGTTGTTCATAAATAAATGAAATAACATTGTTGTGTGCTATTAAATTTGCCAGGGGTAAACGGGATGAAAAAGGTTGGGAACCCCTGTTCCAAGTCAACTTTACTCTTTTATTTCTAACTCTTATATCTGCAATCAATTTCAACTAAAATGAGCATTACCAATATCAACTCTGGTTGTGTAAAGCAATCATGGGAAAATACATCTTTATATCAGGGCAAAAAATGGCAGCTACCTGTCATGCCCATTTATCAACAATTAGTTATTTTAAACTGGTAACATGAATGGTGCTGCACATTGAGGAGTTACAGTATGTGTAGGAAGGAACTGCAGATGTTGGTTTAACCTAAAAATGGACACAAAAAGCTGGAGTCAACGGGACAGGCAGCATCCCTGGAGTGAAGGAAAGGGTGACGTTTCAGGTCAAGAGTCTGAAGAAGGGTCCCGACCCGAAACGTCACCTATTCCTTCTCTCCAGAGATGTTGCCTGTCCCGCTTAGTTACTCCAGCTTTTGTGTCCATTTTTAGGTTAAACCAACATCTGCAGCTGATAAACAGAACATGAACGTCTAATGAATTTGCTGACTAAAACAATAGAGAAATGTACTCAGCTAGAAGGCTATCAGAGAAGACAGAATCTGAGGATCGCAGGGAGGGATTCCTGAAGGTCGAGAGAAACACGAAGATCTTCGAGAATTCACTGCTAAACTACTCCAAAATGTTTTATCTCTGGATGAAATGCCTTTATTAGCTCGTGCTCATAGAGTCAGCAGACGTCAGACCAGTATAAATGCCCCCCCAAGACAAATGATCATAAAGCTACAATATGATTTTGTTCTGGAGGAGATTATGCGGAAAGCTGCGAGAAATAAGAATCTGACATTTGAAGGACAAAGGTATCAGCATCTATCGAGATTACCCTCCAGAGGTTGCTAGAAAACGGAAGGCTTTTAATGAAGTCAAAAGCCTTATGAGGGGTGTAGAAAATCTGAGATACGGTTTTGAATTACCCAGCCACTCTAAGAGTTACTTTTAACAACGTGGAGCATTTCTTTAATACCCCAGCAGCAGCCTTGGATTTCGCAAAGCAGTTCGAGTCTTGAAAAGTATCTACAAGCAAACATACTGACTTTTACTACTTTTAGAGACCCAAACATGGACTCTCAACACCCTCAGCAGCCTTGGATTTCGCAAAGCAGTTCGAGTCTTGAAAAGTATCTACAAGCAAACATACTGACTTTTACTACTTTTAGAGACCCAACACGGACTCTCAACACCCTGTGAGATTTCATATGATAATATGGGACTAGAAGTAATGGACAATGCCGTATGGAATGAAGAGGAAAAAACTGGATTGGAAGACGTTTTCTGGATACTGATAATTAGTTTTTAACATATAACTAATATAAACAAATAAACACACATACTAAAATCACAACGCGGTTTTATTATCACTATGATTATTATTAATCAAGATTGCTCACTATTGCTAATTAATATCACTAATAATTAATAACTAATGTCTCGTTAATGAATGGAGTTAAATTTAGCGATGGATCTCATTTGGAGATCCTTTTTTTCTAATAATAATTTTTATTTTGTACTTTAAATTATATTCTTTATGTTTAATACTGCTTAGATTTCTAAGTTAATTTTAGATATAGATACCCTTTAATATTATACCCCCGTTAAAATATTATTATGGAATAATAATTCCTTAAATCTAGGAGCTGGCCAAGTTAATAACAACAATGCGGAAGTCCTTAGATGGATAGCCAAGTTAATATGGCTAACACAAACTACAAATACTTTATTTGTAGTTTTTTCTTTCTTTACACATACTATTAATTTCTTTAACTATTCTTTACTATCCTTTTATATCTATTGTATTTTTCAGTTTGGAGTTACACATTGAACCAATGGAGATATATTCGTGAGGTACATAAAAGAGATTTAAAATTCATCTATTCGGTGTTCGGGTGTAAGGTTAGGCCTACTGCGCTGATCCTTAGACTCTATTGTAGATTCCCACAAACTTAAAATGCAAGACTTAAAAAGAAACACGGGGAATGAGGGATTAACGTTTTGCAGTTGGAACGTTAAAGGTATTAATGAACCAATAAAGAGAGGAAAAATATTGACACATTTAAAGGCAATTAAAGCTGACGTAATTTATATTCAAGAAACCCACTTGAAAAAAGACGCTGAAAACAGGTTGAAAGCTAAATGGATAGACAAAATATATCATTCTTCTTTTACGCATAAATCAAGAGGTGTAGCAATATTATTTCGTAAAGGTACTTTATTTAAGCATACATCAACTATATCTGATAAAGATGGCAGATACATTATTGTGATAGGAGAAATAAACACAGAAAAAATGATTTTTGTTAATATATATGGACCAAATTTTGATAGCCCTTTGTTTTTTAAGAAAGTACTTAACAATATTCCGGAATTAACACATTATAATTTGATAATTGGAGGAGATTTTAATTGTACATTAGACCCTTACCTAGACAGATCTTCAAAACAAAGAAAAAACTAAATCACATTCTAGTGATTTATTAAATGCATATATCCAAACGACTAATATTAAAGATGTTTGGAGAACAGAAAACCCTACTGGTCGAGAATACTCTTTTTACTCACCAGTACATAAGACTTATTCAAGAGTAGATTATTTTCTGGTAGATGCAAAAGCTTATCTCACTTACTTACGAACCCAAATATCATAATATTATAATCTCAGATCATGCACCATTAACATTTAAAATTAAAATAAATGGTAAAACAGAAAATTTAGGACATTGGAAAAACTTAATCCACAAATTTTAAAAAATAAAACCACTCAGGAATATATTATAACTCAAATTAAGATTTTTTTTGAAATAAATGATCAACCAGAAATATCTCGCTCTTTATTATGGGAAACATTTAAAGCATATCTTCGAGGAATTATGATTTCTTCACAAGCATTCCATAATAAAAAGATTCGGAAGGAACAACAGGACTTGGAAAGGGAGATTAAACAATTAGATATACAGAATGCAACAAAACCAGATATAATAATACATAATAAAAATTGTAGCATTGAAATATAAATTAAATAAAATATATACTGATCAAGTTATAAAATTTTATCAACATACTAAACAATTACAGTTTGAATTTGGAGACAAACCCCAAAAATTATTGGCTCGACAATTAAGGAAAATTGAAGCTGAAAAAATTATACATAGGATTAAATCACAAAATGGTGATTTATTAATACAACCTAAAGATATTAATGAAAGATTTATGCAATATTATAAAAATCTATATACTGCTAAAGCGACAGTAAATAAAACAGAAATAGATGCTTTTTAAAAAATATGTAACTTAAAAGGATTGGATTTACAAAATAAAGAATTATTAAATGCTGATATTTCAATAAAAGAAATCCAAGAATCTATTAGATCATTAAAAAATGGTAAAACACCGGGACCGGATGGTATAGGTTCGGAATTTTTATAAATTTTTCATGATCATATGGTCCCATATTTGAAATCATTATATGAACAGATATATACACAACAGAAATTACCAGATACGCTGAACGAGTCTATTATAACACTTATACCCAAAATAAATAAAGACTTGGATGAGCCAGGATCATATAGAGCAATAGCTCTATTAAATACGGATCAAAAGATTCTAACAAAAATATTAGCACAAAGATTAAGTACAGTTGTCAATGAATTAATTCATCCCGATCAAACAGGATTTATACCTAAAAGATATTCCTCATATAATCTAAGACGGTTATTTAATATTATATATTCGAAAAGAAGTGATAAAAAAGATTTAGTAGTTATCTCGCTGGATGCAGAAAAAGCTTTTGACCAAGTGGAATGGCCTTATTTATTTTTGGTGATGGAAGCTTTCAAGCTCGGTGAGAAGTTTACTACTTGGATTAAAATTGTTATATGCAAACCCAACAGCTAGAATAACAACAAACCGTATGTTATCTACTAAATTTAGTTTATCTCGAGGTTGTAGACAAGGCTGTCCTCTATCACCTTTATTGTTCGCGCTAGCAATAGAACCTCTCGCCCAAAGGGTGAGATTACATCCGGAAATACATGGATATGATACTAAAGATACTAAGAATAAAATCTCGTTATATTGCGGACGATGTATTACTTCATATCACTGAACCGGAAATAAGTATCCGAAATTTGTTAAAACTAATAACGGAATTTGGATTAATCTCAGGATACAGTATCAATTGGAATAAAAGTGAAACTTATGCCAATAACGATGAATAATTGACAGATATTACAACAATTTCCTTTCAAGATAACAAATGAAAATATTAAATATCTTGGCATTTTCGTTACAAAAAGATTTGATTCTTTATTTAAATCTAACTTCCCGTTATTACTGAACAAATTAAATAAGAAATATTTTATACTGGAAAAGTTTACCTATTTCAATGTTAGGTAAAATCAACGCGATAAAAATGATTTTTTCTCCCACAATTATTATATTTATTTCAATTAATCCCGATATATCTCCCTAAAAATTTTTTCAAAAAATTAGACTCCCTAGTTACTAACTTTATCTGGGATTATAAGAACCACAGAATAAATAAAAAACACTTATGTAAAGCTAAAATAAATGGAGGATTAGCATTACCAAATTTTATGTTTTATTACTGGGGCAGTTAATATCAAAAATATGAATTTTTGGCTAGAAGAAATAGATAACAAACCAAACTGGTTAAAAAATGGAAAAAGAAGATTGTTCTCCATTTGAAATTAGTTCTATAATATTTGCTAACACTAACGTAGCTAAGAAAATTTATAGTGAAAACCCGATAATAGAAAACGGAATCCGCATTTGGAAACAAATAAAGAAAACATTAAATTTAAAATCTATACCGTTAGGTCTTACCATTGCCAACAATTTTACATTTAAACCTTCAACGATGGATAAGGCTTTTTTACAATGGAAAAATAAAGAAATTTTAAACATAGGGGATCTTTATAAGGAAAGCTCTTTTCTTTCATTTCAAGAGTTACAACAAACTTATGGACTACATAACAATGAATATTTTAGATATTTACAAATCAGAAACTATATCTCTGCAAATACACAAGAACTTAGAAATAGAAAGACTGAAATTTTAGATGAATGCTTGAATAAACATCCAAATACAGAAAAAATGATATCATATATTTATAATATTTTATTGGAAAGTGATATCCCATCAACGGAAACACATAGACAGACTTGGGAAAATGAATTAGGTCAAATAATAAGCCCAGAAATATGGGAACGAAAGCTTACAACACATACATCATTGTTCGTTAAATGCTAAACATGCTCTTATACAGTTTAAAATTCTACATAGACTACATTACTCCAAATCTAAATTACATAATATATTTCCAAAATTATCGCCTATATGTGATAAATGTCAAATCTCAGAAGCAAATTTGTCACATTCATTCACTAATTGTATAAAGATTGTAGAATATTGGAATGAAATATTTAAGATAATTTCGAATGTTATTAATATTACTATGATTTCTGATCCAAAGTTAATAATACTTGGAATACTTGAAACGGACCAACTAATTACAATGAACCAAAGAATTTTTATTGACTATTGTCTAATAATTGGGAAAAAATTAATACTAAAATTTTGGAAAGGCCCTGCATCCCCAACAATTAAAATGTGGAATACAGAAATGGTCGGAGACACTTCACTTGGAGAGATTGAGGCTTGTCCTTATGGATAGGTTAGATCTCTTCAGAGGGATTTGGTCTCCATATATTAAATATTTACAGGGTCATAACGGTTTCGGCGCGAAGACTTGACTGAGGCCTGAATATCTGAATGGATGAAGAAACATATATAATAAATCATGAATATATCTCCAAGGACGGATTAATGAGTAATATTCCAATCTCCATCAAACTTTCAACACTCTCTTTTCTATTTTCTATTTTTTATTTTTTCTATCCTTAATTAGAAAAAAGTATAGAAACACATTATATTAAATTCTTAATATTAGTGCGAATATAGATATCATTAGTTGTATGAAAATATTATTAATGTCTTGTATTTTTAATTACATAAAATTGTGTAGTTTCAACTATATAATAATTTAGAAATATAAAGTCAATAATAATACAAACACTCTTATTATTATGAAAATATAATGAATATTATAGAAGTTCGGTTAATATTGTGTATTATACAATTATAACATGGGGGACTTGTATTTTGAAATCAGAGGAAATATGGATATTATGAGTAGTATGAGTATATTGCTAATATTAGGAATGTACTATACACGCTCCCAATTATACAAAATAAATAACCTTGATATGTATAAATTGATAATGTTACAAATAATATAAACAGTATCAATTTATCATTAATATTATATATTTTTTATCGTCGTATAAGAGTGTACTTTGTAATTACTTTGTTTCTATAATAAAAAAATTAAAAAAAATAAAATAAAAAAAAAGAGATGTTGCCTGTCCCGCTGAGTTACTCCAGCTTTTGGATCTAACATGAGCAGTCATCCTTCGGGAAGGATAAGAAGAAGAAGGATTTAAGGGCTCGTTAGTAGTCAGGTAGTCTAAGAGAATCATAGTCATTCAGCGTGGAAACAGACCCTTCAGCCCCACATGCCCACACCAGCCAACATGCACTATCTACGCTAGTCCCACCTGCCTGCATTTGGCCCATATCCCTCTAAACATGTCCTATTCATGCACCTGTCTAAATGTTTCGCAAATGTTGCGATAGTATCTGCCTCAATTACCTCCTCCAACAGCTTCCTGCAACCATTTTAGACCCAATAGAGACACTTTCTGCAACCATTTTAGAACCAATACAGACACTTTTTGCAACCATTTTAGAACCAATAGACACTTTTTGCAACCATTTTAGAACCAATAGACACTTTTTGCAACCATTTTAGAACCAAGACACCTTTTGCAACCATTTTAGAACCAAAACACATTTTGCAAGCAGTTTTAGAACCAATAGACACTTTTGCAAGCATTTTAGAACCAATAGAGACACTTTTTGCAAGCAATTTAGAACCAATAGACACTTTTTGCAAGCATTTTTCAACCAAGAGACACTTTTTGCCAACAATTTAGAACCAATAGAGACACTTTTTGCAAGCATTTTAGAACCAATAGAGACACTTTTTACAAGCATTTTAAAATCAATGGACATTTTTTGCAACCTTTTTAGAACCACATTAAGGGCACTCACAGTTGAGTAGACATGTGTTCATAGAAACATAGAAATTAGGTGCAGGAGCAGGCTATTCGGCCCTTCGAGCCTGCACCGCCATTCAATATGCATTTAAAATGCATTTAGTAAAATGTAGCCACTCTGTATGGATAACTAAAGGAGTATCATGAAGGATTAGTCCAAGTCAACATGGATTTATGAAAGGGAAATGCTTGACTAATCTTCTGGAATTTTTTGAGGATGTGACAAGTAAAATGGATGAAGGGGTGCCAAGTGGATGTAGTATATCTAGACTTTCAGAAAGCCTTTGATAAGGTCTCGCACGGGAGACTGGTGACTAAAATTAGAGCACATGGAATTGGGGGTAGGGTGTTGACATGGATAGAAAATTGGTTGGCAGACCGAAAGCAAAGAGTAGGAGTGATCGGGTCCTTTTCAGAATGGCAGGCAGTGGCGAGTGGAGTGCCGCAAGGCTCGGTGTTGGGGCCGCAACTGTTTACCATATATATTAATGATTTGGAAGAGGGAATTAGGAGCAACACTGGCAAGTTTGCGGATGACACAAAGCTGGGTGGCAGTGTGAACTGTGAAGAGGATGTTAGGAGGTTGCAGGGTGACCTGGACAGGTTGAGTGAGTGGGCAGATGCGTGGCAGATGCAGTATAATATAGATAAATATCCACTTTGGCGGCAAAAACAAGGGGGCAGATTATTATCTCAATGGGGTTAGGTTGGGTAAGGGGGGGTCCAGCGAGACCTGGGTGTCCTTGTACACCGGTCACTGAAAGTTGCCGTGCAGGTACAGCAGACAGTGAAGAAAGCTAATGGAATGTTGGCCTTCATAACAAGGGGATTTCAGTATAGGAGTAAAGACGTTCTTCTGCAGTTGTATAGGGCTCTGGTGAGACCACATCTGGATTATTGTGTACAGTTTTGGTCTCCTAATTTGAGGAAGGACATCCTTGTGATTGAGGCAGTTCAACGTAGGTTCACGAGATTGATCCCTGGGATGGCGGGACTGTCATATGAGGAAAGATTGAAACAGAAATTAGGTGCAGGAGCAGGCCATTCGGCCCTTCGAGCCTGCACCGCCATTCAATATGATCGTGGCTGATCATCCAACTCAGTATCCTGTACCTGCCTTCTCTCCATAAACCCCTGATCCCTTCAGCCACAAGGGCCACATCCAACTCCCTCTTAAATATGGCCAACGAACTGGCCTCAACTACCTTCTGTGGCAGAGAATTCCACAGATTGACCACTCTCTGTGTGAAAAACGATTTTCTCATCTCGGTCCTAAAAGACTTCCCCCTTATCCTTAAACTGTGACCCCTTGTCCTGGACTTCCCCAACATCAGGAACAATCTTCCTGCATCTAGCCTGTCTAACCCCTTAAGAATTTTGTAAGTCTCTATGAGATCACCCCTCAATCTTCTAAATTCCAGCGAGTACAAGCCGAGTCTATCCAGTCTTTCTTCATATGGAAGTCGTGCCATCCCAGGAATCAGTCTGGTGAACCTTCTCTGTACTCCCTCTATGGCAAGAATGTCTTTCCTCAGATTAGGAGACCAAAATTGGACGCAATACTCCAGGTGTGGCCTCACCAAGACCCTGTACAACTGCAGTAGAACCTCCCTGCTCTTGTACTCAAATCCTTTTGCTATGAATGCCAACATACCATTCGAAAAGATTATGCTTGTATTTACTGGAGTTTAGAAGGATGAGGGGGTATCTTATAGAAACATATAAAATTATAAAAGGACTGGACAAGCTGGATGCAGGAACAATGTTCCCAATGTTGGGTGAGTCCAGAACCAGGGGCCACAGTCTTACAATAAAGGGGAGGTCATTTAAGACTGAGGTGAGAAAAAACTTTTTTACCCAGAGAGTTGTGAATTTATGGAATTCCCTGGCACAGAGGCCAAATCACTGGATGGATTTAAGAGAGAGTTGGATAGAGCTCTCGGGGCTAGTGGAGTCAAGGTATATACGGAGAAGGCAGGCACGGGTTATTGATAGCGGACGATCAGCCATGATCACAATGAATGGCGGTGCTGGCTCGAAAGCCTGAATGGTCTCCTCCTGCACCTATTTTCTATGTAAGCAGATGAGCCAAAAATAGCAGAAGATCATGCCTTTGGCCTGCCTGTATAACTACAGTTTTTATGTGCCTGACCATTTGAGTTTCAAATGGAACATGAAACTCCATTTGCATCCCATCTGACCTCCAGTATATTGATGTTTAAGAAAGAACTGCAGATGCTGGAGAAATTAAAGGTCGACTATAATGCTGGAGAAAAATCAAAGGTAGACAAAAATGGTGGAGAAAAATATATTGATGGTGGGTTAATCTCAATGGGTCAGTGGTTCTTTATTGTCACAAAAAGTACAGCAGAGTGAAATTCTTTTCACCACCCACAAATGCAGTTGCCATATTTTAGCACAGTTTACAAAGAAAAATAAATAGTCTAAAGTCCAGACCACATATTGGAAGCCCAGGTATGCCCTAGGCTGCTGCAGGCTCGTGACCCGACATACCTCTCCTAGCCCTGACCGCCTTTGTGTCCGGGGGGGGGGGGGGGGGGGGGAGGGGGTGGAGGTGCCTCTTCCAGCCAAACTCGAAGGCGCTGGAGGCAATACCCTCGTCCCACTCCTAGCGTCAAATCTCTTGTTGGAGATCAAAGTCAAAAGTCAAAAGAGTTTATTGTCGTGTCCCTGACAGGACAATGGAATTCTTTTTTTGCATAGCACAACAGAACATAGTAGGCATTAACTACAGTTATATACTTAAATACACACATTAATTAATAAATTAATAAAGTGCAAATAACAGATGGAGGGGCATTAATGTTCAGAGTTTTGTCCGAGCCAGGTTTAATAGCCTGATGGCTGTGGGGAAGTAGCTATTCCTGAACCGGGTTGTTGCAGTTCTCAGGCTCCTGTACCTTCTACCCGAAGGCAGCAGGGAGATGAGTGTGTGGCCAGGGTGGTGTGGGTCCTTGATGATGCTGCCAGCCTTTTTGAGGCAGCGACTGTGGTAGATCCCCTCGATGGAAGGAAGGTCAGAGCCGATGATGGACTGGGCAGTGTTTACTACTTTTTGTAGTCTTTTCCTCTCCAGGGCACTCAAGTTGCCGAACCAAGCCACGATGCAACTGGTCAGCATGCTCTCTACTGTGCACTGTGGAAGTTAGAGAGAGTCCTCCTTGACAGACCGACTCTCCGTAATCTTCTCAGGAAGTAGAGGCGCTGATGAGCTTTCTTAATAATTGCATCTGTGTTCTCGGACCAGGAAAGATCTTCACAGATGTGCACGCCCAGGAATTTGAAGCTCTTGACCCTTTCAACCCTCGACCCGTTGATATAAACAGGACTGTGGGTCCCCATCCTACTCCTTCCAAAGTCCACAATTAGTTCTTTGGTTTTGCTGGTGTTGAGGGCCAGGTTATTGTGCTGGTACCATATGGACAGTCGCTCGATCTCTCTTCTATACTCTGACTCATCCCCATCAGTGATACGTCCCACTACAGTGGTGTCATCAGCGAACCTGATGATGGAGTTCGCACTGTGACCGGCTACGCAGTCATGAGTATAGAGTGAGTACAGCAGGGGGCTGAGCACGCAGCCTTGAGGTGCTCCCGTGCTGATTGTTATCGAGTCTGACACATTTCCACCAATACGAACAGACTGTGGTCTGTGAATGAGGAAGTCGAGGATCCAATTGCAGAGGGATGCGCAGAGACCCAGTTCTGCGAGTTTGGTAACCAGCTTGGAGGGGATGATTGTGTTAAATGCCGAGCTGTAGTCAATGAATAACAGCCTGACATATGAGTTTTTGTTGTCCAAGTGGTCCAGAGCGGAGTGGATGGCCAGCGAGATCGCATCCACCGTTGATCTGTTGTGCGGTAAGCGAACTGCAGTGGGTCCAGGTTTTTGTCAAGGTAGGAGTTGATTTGCGCCATGATCAACCTCTCGAAGCACTTCATCACCACAGGCGTTAGTGCCACAGGTCGATAGTCATTGAGGCATGTCACTTTGCTCTTCTTGGGCACCGGTATTATTGATGCCCTTTTGAGGCAGGTGGGAACCTCAGACCTCAGAAGTGACAGGTTGAAAATGTCCGTAAAAACTCCAGCCAGTTGGTCCGCACAGGTTTTTAAAACACGACCAGGTATGCCATCAGGTCCAGACGCTTTTCAAGGGTTCACCCCTCTGAAGGATTTCCTGACGTCAGCCTGTGTGACTGAGACTGAAATACCATCACAGCGAATGGGGGCTCGGGAAGGCACATCGGTGTTCTCCCTATCAAAGCGTGCGTAAAACGCATTGAGCTCATCAGGTAGTGATGTATCGCCGACATCCGAGCTGCCTCCTGATTTCGCCTTGTAGGAGGTGATTGCATTCAGTCCCTGCCACAGCTGCCGAACATCTGTCTCATCCTCCAGTTTGGAGCAGAACTCCCTTTTGGCCTTTTTGATGGCCTGACCAAGGTCGTATCTGGACTTCGTGTAGACCACTGTATCATCAGACATGAATGCCCGGTGTCTGGTCTTCAGAAGAGTGCGGATCTCAAAGTTCATCCAAGGTTTCTGATTGGGAAACACTCGGAAGGTTTTTGTGGGGATGCAGTCCTCCACACATTTCTTAATGAAGTCTGTAACGACTGTGGCATATTCATTCAAGTCCATTGCCGAGTCCTTGAACATTGCCCAGTCTACAGACTCCAAACAGTCCTGTAGTTGTTCCTCTGCCCCCCCCCCCCCCCCCCCCCCCCCCACCAGCTCTGTACTGTCCTCACCTCTGGGGGTGCGTTCTTTAATTGCTGCCTGTAGGCAGGAAGAAGCAGCACCAAGGTGTGGTCGGATTTACCGAAGTGAGGGCGAGGGATAGAGCGGTAGGCATTCTTGATGGTGGTGTAGCAGTGGTCGAGGGTGTTTGGTCCCCTGATGCAGCAGGAGACGTGTTGGTGGAAGTTAGGGAGCGATTTCTTGAGGTTTGCCTTATTGAAGTCCCCAGCAATGGTGGTAAATGCCTCGGGGTAAGACGTCTGGTGTTTGTTGACCACGGCACGCAACTCCTCCAGTGCCAGACGGACGTCTGCCTGGGGCGGGATGTAGACCGCGGTCAGGATGATGGAGGTGTATTCCCTCGGAAGGTAGAAGGGACGGCACTTCACCGGCAGATGTTCGAGATGTGGAGAGCAGGAGTTGGACAGGACTGCCACGTCTGAGCACCACGCAGAGTTGATCATGAGGCAGACGCCCCCTCCTCTCCCTTTCCCCGATGCCAGTGTAAGGTGCATGCGGTTGATGGAGAACCTTTCAGGCTGGACCGCTGAGTCTGGGGAGCTGGGGGTGAGCCACGTCTCTGTGAAACAGAACACACAACATTCCCTCAGCTCCCTTTGATAAAGCAGTCTTGCCCTTAAGTCCTCCACTTTATTTTCAAGGGACTGTACATTGGCCAGTAGGATAGTTGGGAGAGGGGGCCGAAGTCCCCTGCGCTTCAGTCTGACCTGAAGTCCTGCCCACCGGCCACGTTTCCGGACACAATGGAGGCTTCCCCTTTGTTTCCAGGTACTGTGTTTACTGTAGCTGCTGTTTCTGTGTACCAGCGCTGGAACGGGAATTCCCTCACAGACAGCAGCTCCAGCTCCGTAACGAACGGGGGTTCCCTCAGAGTCAGCAGCTCCAGCTTCATTTTTTCTGGGATATCCAGCCCGTCGGCTCTGGAGGTCATCCCGGGGTTTCCCGGTGCCATACCTGGGTTCCTCAGTCGGGTCGGGAGTTTCACAGCCAGCGTGGGAAAGTTTAAAGTCCGGGGCTCCCGCAGCTGCGGGAGATCGCGAAATTTCCAGCGCTTTCAGCTGCCCAAGCAGCCTGTCTGAAACGGCACAGATTACTGCCGTTTCCCTGATGCAGGTAAGTTGATAGAAGTTGTAGGTAATTCTTTTCTGTTCTGGTGCTCCGCAAATGTCGCCACAGGCAGGCGCCATCTTGAGTTTTGTCATGGCCTGGCTCTAGAGTGATATAAAAGTTACATGCCTTCTGAATGCTGTCATTAATTTGCTGTATGCAGACGCAGGTTTCTTCATAAGGGAAGTGGAAATGAGCATTGTGCAGTCAGCAGCAAACATCCTCACCTCTGATCGAAGGTAAATTGATGAGGCATCTGAAAGTGGTTGTGCCCAAAACACTCCCTTGAGTAACTCCAGCAGTAATGTTACGGGGTTCGAGCTTTGAGCTTCAACAACCACCACAATCATCCTTTGTACACTTATGATCTGGCCATTGGAGCGTTTGTCCTTTGATGGCCGTTGACTTCATTTTTCCCAGAGCACCTTGATGAAAACTCTGGTTAAATACTGCACAGATAACACACTCACCGCACCTCTGGGGACTTTAGAGATACAGCATGGAAATAGGCCCTTCAGCCCGCTGAGGCTGCACTGACCAGCCATCACCCCGTACACTAGCACTATCTGACACACTAGAGACAATTTTGCAATTTTACCAAAGCCAATTAACCTACAAACCTGTACCTCTTTGGAATGTTTGAGGAAACCAGAGCACCCAAAGAAACGGCACATGGTCACAGGGAGAATGTACAAACTCTGTATAGATAGCACGTATAGACAGGATCGAATGAAGGTCTCTGGCACTTTAAGGCAGCAACTTTATCACTGCGCCATTGTGCCGCCTCTTCAGTCCATCGGTGAAAAGGTCGGGAGCTGAACTGTCCTGGCAGAACCCAATTTATGTCCCGAAGACCAATGACTTTCTAATGGCCACACGAAAAGCTGCAGTTGCTGGATTCTTAAGCAAAACACAAAGTGCTGAAGGATCTCAGCAGGTTAGGCAGTATCTGTGGAAGTGATGGATTGGCGACATTTGGGGTCAGGACCTTTCTTCAGACTGATTGTGATCGGGGGAAGAAAGCAGAAGAGAGGTGGGGGCAGAGCAAGGCCTGGCAAGTGATACCAGGGAGGGTTGTTTTACTGGCAGATGAGTGGAGTAAGTGACAAACACAAAGGATGAAAAATAGATAAAATGGTGTCAGATAAGGAGAAAAGAGGAGTGAAATGTAAAGTCAGAGAGAGGGATATGGGTGGAAGGGACAGGGGTTTTGCGTAGTGGAGATAGGGTAATGGTAATGGTTCTGTTGGCAATGGCAATGTTCTAATGGCTTTCTATTGACAATGTTTCTGCTGCAGTGGTTGTTTTGGGGCTAGGCTGTTGGAGAAAATAGAGTAGATCAAGCTGTAGTCAGTCCATCGGTCATCAGTACCTGTTGTGGCACCAATGAGATGGGCATCCTTCCAGTTCCTGTTCACGCAAAAACATAATCTAACAGGCGTCACTGGCTGGAACGGGGATGTTGCCGCGAGGTTTAGTGCTTATCTTTCCGAACAAACAAGATTTTAATTATGTCAAGACCATGCTCCAAACAATTTGTCAGGTTAGAACTCCACTGGCGTTAGCTTTCTCTACTCCCTCCTTGCTAATACCATCTTGTATTTCGTGTCTCGGACACTGTGGGAAACTAGAGAGGAAATTGCAGGAGCAAAAAATAAGAACATAGGTGAAGGTGGGAAGATTTAATAGGAGCGGGTGTATGGAACGAGCTGCCAGAGGAAGTAGTTGAGGCAGGGACTAAGGCAGCGGTTAAGAAACAATTAGACATGTACATGGATAAGACAGGTTTAGAGGGATAATGGGTCAATAGGCTGGCAGGTTGGACTAGTGTAGATAGGACACCTTGGTCGGTGAACGCAATTTGGGCCGAAGGGCCCGAATCCACGCTGAATTACTCTATGACAGTGTATTGTGCCTTATTGTTTGTTGAAGTCATCCAGGGTGATCAGTTTGTCTCCATTAAAACAAGGCACTTCAGTTGCAGATCTCCAACTGGACAGTGGTGTCAATCTTGATCACATCTGAACAATTTATAATCAGCTAATAAAATTAATCCTGCTAAAGATGAACAAGACCAACCAAACGCAGACACAATGGAAACAGTGAAATAACACTATATAAGGAAAAATCAACACAAATCAATGTCATTGGCCAATATTACACTACATTTTGTGGTAAATAAAATTACACTACATTTTGTTCAGGTATTTTCCTAAGCCTCATGAAGCAAGTTCTAGCTGAAGAAATCTTGAAATCCTAAATCTTGTTTCCTTCCCTATCGTTATTGTGTATCAAATTACTCAAACTCAATCTAAAAATACAATTTTCTGGAAGCAATCTATCGTATTTATATTTCTACCAAAACAGTTATGTACATTGAAAATCATTGTTTTCCAGCACTAACCGCAGTGTTGTATTCTAAGATTCGATGTCAGATTAAAAGTGCATAAAAACTTCAAGAATTTGCCTACTATTTGAGACTTCACTGTTTCCTCATAAGAGCTCCTATGTTAAGTCTCATGACAGGACCATACATCACATCATTAACTGGGAACGCAATAACATAGAAATATTTCACATGAACATCATAAATCCAACAATTTCACAATTGCCATTAGGTTTAATGAGGCACCTTGTGGTTCTTGAAGTCTTTTATTGGCTTTGGGAAGGTTAATTGAGAGTTATAAATGGTTTAGTAATTTGTGCGTGTTTAGAATTCATAACATATTAATCTTTTTCATTAATTGATGGTTATTTTATTAATTTAAATGGAATACGATTTTAGCATATAATGGAGCAACTTAACTTCCCTTACTGATCCTTTACATAAAACACACAGCAAAGAATGAGGCCATTTGAACCCTACCGAACCCTACCGAACAATGCCAATATCTATGCTCCGTATAAACTTCCCCCATCCATTTTTATCTGACCCGTATCTACACAGCCTTCTGTTTCAAGAATGCTTAATTATCGGTAACCGAACGATGAAATTCTCCAATTTCTGCTCGCTGCAGCTAAAAAGAGGCATAAATGCAATAACACACAGATTATATACATTAGTCAATAATACAATAAATCACTAACAGAGGGTAATGCTAGGTAACATAATAGTGCAAAACTGAAGTTCGTAATGCAACCAAAGACACAGTCCATTGAAAATCATTGTTGTTGAGATTTGTGTTGTGCAATGTTTAAGAGCCTGATGGTTGTTGAGTTGAAGCTGTTCTTGAACCTGCTGGTCACGGTTTTTAGGTTTCTGTATCCTCCTGAGGACAGTAGCAAAATGAGAGCATGGCCAGGGTGGTGTGGGTCTTTGATGGCAGTAGCTGCAATTTTGAGGCAGCTCCTCCTATAGATCCCTTCAATGGTGGGGAAGTCAGTACCTGAGATGGACTGGGCAGTCTACGGACTGTCTGTATTCTCCTTAATTTCCGGGCATTTGAGTTGTCGAACTAGGCTGTGATGCAACCAGTCACTATGCTCTCCACCGTACACCTGTAGAGGTTCGAAAGAATATTCGTCAATATACTGAATCTTTGTTGTTTGTTTATTATCTTTGTCTATTTATTTGGCTTCCTATCAAATGCATTAAAACAGATCATCTCCTTATCTCTTCAAATTCTAATTGTGAGAAGATGATGGTTCCCCTAATTTTCCTGTTCAATACCCTTTATTTTCCCATTATATTGATCTCCACAACACATTTCATTATCATCATCTATTTTCTGTTGAAAATATCATCTCTGTTATATTGACATTCTTATAAATGTTTTTACCTTATCCAGCACCTTCAAAGTATCTTCTAAAACAGTCCATAATGCTCCAGTATTTCTTTAAAATAATTATATTCACTTTCTCCAAAGAGATAAATCCCAGTTTTATTGAGATTATTTTGGCATGATCAACCTGCTTTATCAATCTGTAAGCCTGCATTCATTTCTCCTCCACCAAATTGTTATAGTCAGAGGGTAAAAACTGTCATCACAGAATAGAAGAATGGACAGTGTGTACAGCTTGATCACAAAATTAACCAAATCTGCATGAGGTAAGGGACAATCTCAAAGTAACTGAACATTGAGTAGTATAGTACAAGAACAAGGCTTTCAGGCCACAATGTTTGTGCTGAACCTGGTGCAGAGACCAACTATCATCTGCCTGTGCATAATGCATATCCTTACATTCCCTGCATTTTCATATGTATATCCATAAGTCTCTAAAATACAGTGCTGTCAAAACAATGTCAACAAGTTCAATGAACTAATTGTTTACAAAATGAACTGAAGATGCTGGTTTACAAAAAAAGACACAAAATGCTGGAGTAACTCAACGTATCAGTCAACATCTCTGAAGAACATGGATAAGGTTTAGTGTAGGAAGGAACTGCAGATGCTGGAAGATATACACAAAATGCTGGAGTAACTCAGTGGGTCAGGCAGCATTTCTGGAGAAAAGGAATAGGTGACGATTTGAGTCAAGACCCTTCCTCAGCCTGAAGAAAGGTCTCCACCGGAAACGTCCCCTATTCCTTTTCTCCATGGATAGGGTCGGGACCTTAATTGTGACCAGAAAGGGGAAGTAGAGAGCCCAAGCATCGGTTTTCATTGGTGGGTTAGTAATAGATTAAGTTAGCAGCTTCAAATTCCTGGACATTATCATCTTGGATGCCCTATCCTGGAACAGGCATGCTTCCGAATCTTCGAACAAACGTCTACAGATGCACTGTAGCAACTATCCTGACTGGTTGCATCATGGCCTGATATGGTATTTCCAATGCACAGGAATGAGAGTGATGGATAGCAAAGCCCTCTCCACCATCAAATTATCTGCATGAAGTGCTGCCTCAAGAAGGCAGTATCTATAATCAAGGATTGCCACCGTCTGGGCCATGCCATCTTCTCGCTGCTACCATCGGGCAGGAAGTACAGACATCTGAATTTGCATAATATCAGGTTCACGAATAGCTGTTTTCTTACAAATATCATGTTTTTGAATCAATCTACGTAACCCTAATCCTACCTCACAAACGGAACACTCTCGACAACACCCTGCACTACCATGGGCTTGTTTGTATTTTCTAATTTTTCACTAATGTCTTGTATCTATCAGCACATTCTTTTATATGTATAATTTTTGTATTATTTATGTATAATTTGTTGTGTGTTTGTCTGAGTCTATGTGTCATTTACGTATAATTTGTTTTTTTGTGTTTGTTGCTATGCTTGTGATGCCACTGTAAGCAAGATTTTTCATTGTATCTCATCATACTTGTGTAGATGACAATAAACTTGAGACCATCTTGAGAGATCTCTCTATTATCTGCACCATTTCCCTCTGATACAGGTCACCCCTACATCCCTCAGCAGATCCAGATTGGCTTTGAGATGGGGGAAGCTTTGGATAAGTTTCTCTTCACTCTGATTTTCCAAGATGGTAACACATCCCCTATTCCCAATTCCTCTGCCTACGCCGCATCTGCTCCCAGGATGAGGTGTTCCACACCAGGGCAGCACAAATGTCCTCATTCTTCAGGGAACGGGGATTTCCCTCCCCCACTATAGATGAGGCTCGCTCCAAGGGTCTCCTCCATACCCCGTAACACTGCCCTCTCTCTCCATCCCCACACTCGCAACAAGGGCAGAGTCTCCCTGGTCCTCACCTTTCACCCCCCCAGCCGGCACATGCAACACATAGTCCCCTGCCAGTTTCACCACCTCCAGCGTGACCCCACCACTCGCCACGTCTTCCCATTTCCCCCCCTGTCTGCCTTCCGCAAAGACCGCTCCCTCCGCAACTCCCTTGTCAATTCTTCTCTTCCCTCCCGCTCCACCCCTTCCCCGGACACTTTCCCTTGCAACCGCAAGAGATGCTACACTTGTCGCTTTACCTCCCCCCTCAACTCCATTCAAGGACCCAAGCAGTCGTTCCAGGTCCGACAGAGGTTCACCTGCACCTCCTCCAACCTCATCTATTGGATCCGCTGCTCTAGATGTCAGCCGATCTATATCGGTGAGACATATCGCCGAACACCTCCGCTCGGTCCGCATTAACTAACCCGACCTCCCGGTGGCTCAGCACTTCAACTCCCCCTCCCATTCCATATCGGACCTCTTTGTCCTGGGCCTCCTCCACGGCCAGAGTGAGCAACACTGCAAATTGGAGGAACAGCACCTCATATTCATATTGGGGAGTCTGCATCCTCTTGGCATGAACATCGAATTCTCTCAATTCTGTTAACCCTTGCTGTCTCCTCCCCTTCCTACCTCTCCCTCAGCCCTCGGGCTCCTCCACCTTTTTCCTTTCTTCCCTCCGCCTCCCCCCACCCCCCATCACTGAAGAAGGGTTTCGGCCCGAAACGTTGCCTATCTCCTTCGGTCCATAGATGCTGCTGCACCCGCTGAGTTTCTCCAGCATTTTGTGTACCCTCGATTTTCCAGCATCTGCAGTTCCTTCTATAACACTTCTGATAGCAATGCAGATTATGCTTATTTTCATTATTAGCCAACACATTCAGCTATACTTTAGTTACTTGGCACAGAGAAAAGGCAGAAAATGAGCATAAGCATTCATCAGATCAACACCCGGCAAAGTTCTATGAATTATTTCTCTATGATGGAGTAAAATATAAAAAGCATGTGATCTTTTTTACAGGGGGTTACACAAAATGCTGGAGAAACTCAGCGGGTGCAGCAGCATCTAAGGAGCGAAGGAGATAGGCGACGTTTCGGGTCGAGACCCTTCTTCAGACTGGTCAGGGATCAGGGAAACGAGAGATATAGACGGTGATGTGGAGAGATAAAGAACAATGAATGAAAGATATGCAAACTTGTATGGACCAGATGTGACTTCTTGAACTGCTTCCAAATTCAACCCTTAAGGTAAATTGTATTGATGTAAACTTATTTTCCTGATATGTGCTACGGGAGGTGTTTATTGCAGGATGACCATATCCTTCAAATAAATAGTTGACTGAGTTGACTGCAGTCAACACTCTAAGTTGAAGACTGCCAACATGCAAAGTCATCATGTGTAGAAAAGAACTGCAGATGCTGGTATATGCTGAAGATAGACACAAAGTGCTGGGTCAGGATGAAACATCACCCATTTTGGGTCAGGATGAAACATCACCCATCCTTTTTCTCCAGAGATGCTGCCTGACCCGCTGATTTGTGCACTTTGTGTCTATGCAAGGTCATCAACCTGATATGCCAACTCTACTTCCCACTGATTGGTTGAGCATCCTTAGCATTCCCTGCCCTCACATTGCAACTGACCAGATCTGAAACATACTAGAAATGCCATTTATCCAATATTGTTGCATTCATAATTGAGTTCCAAAAGCTGCAATGTACTTGCAATGAGATGTTGTTCCTCGAACCTGCATTAGGTTTTTGCATTAGATGCTCTTGATGTGGCTGTTTCTTCATCAGTTAGGCTTTGCCAAGTATCTGCGCACTATCCACCATGGCTACCTGGAACTCCTGGTTACTAGCCATTTCAATTCTCTTCCCCATTCCCAGACCAACCTGCCTATCTTTGAAGATAAGCACAAAATGCTGGAGTAATTCAGCGGAACTGGCAGCATCTCTGGAGAGATGGAATGGGTGACGTTTTGGGTCGAGACCCTTCTTCAGACTGAGAGTCGGGGAGAGGGAAACTAGAGCTATTTAAGGGTACAAAGAGCATGTGTAGTGGCCATTTGGCCTGTTTTGCATGTCACTGATGATGGCATGTGCCTTCAAATTTTAGACTGCCCGTTATATTGTGGGTGAGATTTATGACGTGGTTTTGGGCGTGTTTGGAGCTTAGATGCTTGCGCAGAAGTTTTGTTTTTAGATTAGTTTGGAGATGACGATGGGGAAGGTTAACCCTTCTACCATGCGGGATCATGTAAGATCATGTGAGATCATGTGAGATCATGCGGGCCATGCGGGGTCCACGGGAGACCTAAAGGAGATCATGCCAGATCTTGCCAGTGTTACGGAGACACGAGGAGTTTTCTAATGTCTAAAGTAATAAGCTGGAATTCGAAGAAGATTGCAGTAACGAGTCGGAAGAAACTTGGATGTATCTTACTGTTTTCGAGCAACAATAAAGCATTTATTCATCACATGACTGTGTTTTGAAGTCATATCAGAGAAGAAGCTCTGAAGGTCTCTGTGAGTGAGCTTGCATGTGTTTAGAAGACATCCCCTTCAACCATTCTCATCCAAATAGCGGCTAGGGTGCGAATTACCTGAAAGATATGATAATCTGCTGCTACAGGTAGATTAAGGTGTGAAAAGGACAGATCGAAGCAGACGATTATCGAGGAAATATACAATGGTTCATATTGGCAGAGGGGGAAGGTGACAACGCAGCATACAAACAGTAAAATTGATCAGGACGGTGAAACTAGTCAGAGGATTATGGTGCGGGAGGGATGGAGAGAGAAAGCAAGGGTTACGAAGTTAGAGAAATCAATATTCATACCACTGGGTTGTAAGCTGCCCAAACAAAATATGAGATACTGTTCCTCCAATTTGCGTTGGGCCTCAGTGAAGATCAGTATGAGAATGGGGGGGGTTAAAGTATTTAGCAACCAGAAGATCGCATTGGCCCACGTAGACTGAGTGAGGGTGTTCAATGAAATGCTTGATTCAGCGAAATGTCCGTGCCTGTTCTCGACCTCCATAGCAGGGTGATGAGAAATGCAAATTAAAGGAACAACCCTTGGGTAGGAAAGCTTTAGAGGGATATGGTCCTAACGCATGACTAGCTTATATGGTGTATCTTGGTCGGCATAGATGAGTTGGGCCAAAGGCCTTTTTCCCATGCTGAATGACTCTATGACACTTCATATTCCATCTTGGTATTAGTAATTATATCTATTTGCATGCTATCCAGTCAGATCATATTGTACTCTCGTAAATTCAAACCATATGCACAGCTATTCCACTTGAGAGGCCCCTCCCAATCCCCCACCCCCATGACTAGAGGAAGATGGAAGAGTGTTTTAAATAATTTGAGTAAAGCCAAGGATGATGACGGGTGTTTAAAATTCCGCAATTCGCAATTCCTTCTCTAAAGGAATTAAAATGTTATTGTTAAATACCGTAGTGATTGAGTAGGTTTATAGCAACGATTATCAGCTCTATCCATAGCATTGCTCCTTGCCAACTTCCTAGTTTAAATACCTTTGCCCTTTCCTACTTACCTCTGAGTTTTGACTTTTGAAGCCTGCAAGTATCCAAAGATGTTCCCTGCACCCGCCATCACTGCTTACTGGAGCACGTGTGAACGTTTGCCGGACCCCGGTGCCATCAGATTGACACCGGTGTACAGCCGAGCGTGGCCAATGAGATAAGGGGCTGGAAAGATGCGCTTTATTAACATTTATTTATTGCCAGTGCTAGTGTCGAGTTATCGGCTTAAAACAGTATTATTCTGAAATGGAGGGCAAGGAAAATTAATGAAGGGTTGTTTAGAGACTACAGTGCATTGTGACAGCATATGTAAGAAAGGGCTATGACAGTGTCAAAAATATGATACACCTTGGCCGGAGGCCCCCTAGATTTCGAGGCCCTAGGCTTCGGTCTACCAAGCCTATAGGTAAATCAGGCACTGCATATACAAAAGGCAAAGAAAAAAATACCAGTGCAGAATATTGTTTTGCAGTGTCATAGCTTTACAGTTACAGAAAGTGTACACTGAATTCACTCTTTGCTAGGGGCGGCACAGTGGCTCAGCGGTAGAGTTACGGCCTTACAGCGCCAGAGACCCAAGCTCGATCCTGACTACGGGTGCCGTCTGTACAGAGTTTGTACGTTCTCCCTGTGACCGCGTGGGTTTTCTCCCACACTACAAAGACATAAGTTAATTCGCTTCTGTCAGTTGTAAATTGTGTCTAGTGTATAGGATAGTGCTAGTGTATGGGTAATTGCTGGTCGTTGTGGACTCGGTGAGCCAAAGGGCCTGTTTCGTGCTGAATCTCTAAAGTCTATTGTAAAGACTAAAGGTAACCAACTCCTCCTCAATCCCTAAATCCACCCAGTGCTTCGCTCTCATACCCTTCATTCCCACATCTCCGCAAACCTCTCAACCACTTTCATCCCCACACATATAATCTGCCTGCCATCCACCCCACCCCTCCCCTCCTTCCCATGGCCCCGTACTCCAATTTTCTTTCAGTTATAGCCTATAACTGAAAGAAACCTATAGGCCATGGTCCTATTCGTTCAGGTTCGTGACCCAACTCACGGAATTATCTGAATTTTTAACATATTGTGTAAAAATATTATATAAATCATACCCGAAACTCGTCAAGAACAAAACCTGCACATTTTGTTTAAATATGAGAAAAACTTCCAATATTAATTGTCCAATCAGTGCACGTTAGACATTGAGGTCGGACGCAAATTGACCAATCCCGCGTTTTGTTTTATGGTCGTTAGGCAGCAAGGACCCTGGGATCATGGCTGCCTCCTCATTACATCAATAGCAATAACAAGTTTTACAAGGAATAAAGGTAATGCTAACCTTGCTGATCATTTTGGTTTTCAATTGATTTATCATTATAAAATTATGATGTGAACTGTTAAATAAAAATGATAAATAACAAATGTACAGCTAGGGTTAGGATTATGGTTAGGGTTAAGGTTAGGGTTAGGGTCAGGATCAGGGTCAGTCGGTCGGTCAGTCGGGCTTGTCAGTAGGCCTGTGAGTAGGCCGGTGGGTGGTGATGCTGTGGAGGATCGGTCGGGCTGTCGGGCCGCCGGTGGATGGTGACAGTGTTCGGACAGCCAGTGAATGCTGCGTGGGGTCGGTCGAGCTGTCGGTAGGCCGGTGAGTGCTGCAAACGGTTGGTCGGTCTGTCGGTAGGCCTGTGAGTGCTGCAAAGGGTTGGTCCGGCAGTTGGTAGGTCGGTGAGTGCTGCGAAGGGTCGGTCGGCGGTTGGTAGGCCTACTCTCACCAAGCTTGCAGCGAGTGTGCGGGTGGACTTACGGATCCAGCGCTATGGGGGTGCTGAAGGCGGCCCGGGCGGCATGCAAGGCAGTGCTGCTCCCCACCATCATCACCACGACGATCCAGAAAGGCACTCTGGCCGAGGTGGACTCGCTGAGCGGCCACACGTACGGAGCCCGCAGCCGGTCCCAAAGCGGCTCCAGCTCCAGCCGTGAGCAACTTTAGAAGGGGCATGAGTTAGGGTTAGTATAGGGTTAGGCATTTTCCTCTCAGTGGAAGATGCCTTAGCCTTCCCCCAGCCTGGCACTGCCCCAGTCCCACTATGGCCGTGACCCCCACTCTGCACACTGGCAGTCAGTGCGGTTCAGTAAACGGGGGAACCTAGGCTGGTTCAGGAGCTGGACCTCTGCGGCAGTCATTCAAAAAACACACACAATTATATTATTTTTATATATAATTATACATAATTATATATGATTACAGTCATATTCACGTCATATATATATGACTTTTGTGGAAAAGACAGGTTAAGCAGGATGGAGTGCAGAGATTTACGAGAATGTTGCCAGGACTCGAGGGTTTGAACTATAGGGAGGGGTCGAGTGATCTTAGGGAGGTGTATAAAATCATGAGTGGAATAGATCAGGTAGACTAGATAGTCTCTTGCCCAGAGTAGGGGAATTGAGGACCAGAGGTTGGTTTAAGGTGAAGGTCGAAAGATTTAACGGATTGCTTTTTTTACACAAAAGGTGATGGGTGTATGGAACGAGCTGCCAGAAGAGATAGTTACGGCAGGTACTATCACAACATTTAAGAAACAATTAAATGGGTACATGGATAGGACAGGTTTACAGGGATATGGGCCAAACGCAGGCGGGTGGGACTAGTGTAGCTGAACATGTTGGCTGGTGTGGGCAAGTTGGGCCGAAGGGCCTGTTTCCACGCTGTACGAGTTTATGACTCTAACCCTTTTATAACACCTTTCTTCCTCATCTGCCTTTGCTGCTCTCCTTCTGCATCACTTCAGTTAGTTATTTTCAATGGTCGCATGTTTCACATTCTTAGCACTGGGTAAAAAAAACGTTTTTTCTGAATTCCATTTTTGGTTTGTTGATTATATTTTATTTATTTTCTTTGGTGTTCTCCTCCAGAAATAGAAATGGCTTTTTTAATGTCTATTCTAATATACCTATCATTATTTTGAAGACTAAAATTAGGTTAACACTCAGTTTCTCTGACAGGTACAACATTTCAGTTCTGGTGTCATAAATATGCATTTTTTAAAATCACAGTTATTCTATTCCCTTTTATCAATTAAATAACATGGAAATTAGAATTATGCTCAAACATGACCCAGGCAAGGTTTAAGGCAACATCTGTTTGTCAATTTTATCTCTCTATAAATTAACTTGCTTCACTTTTTAAAAGTTGCCCTTTTAACCTGCAGAGCTACAGTGGTGACCTATCCATCTGTACTCTGAACCCTTATTGTTTTGTAGTTAGCTTGCTATTTACCATTGTGTTCCCTGCCCTTAATAATGAACTTGTCTTTTTAAAATAAGGGAGCACACCATCTGCTAGTAGAGCTGTAGAGCTAATAGTCTTGATGTTTCAATCCCTGTAGTAAGTCGGCACGCTTGATATTTGCAGTGGGATTGGAGTGGTGAACGGTAGGGTAGGTACGCCATTGGGGTCATCAGGTGGGCACCCTCCTTCTTTGACGTTTCATTGATAAGCCCACGTCTCAAGAGGGCTCAACGGTGATACCTCAATTCCATACCCTCCTGTCTTCATCTTGCAACCCTAATTGTTATATTTCCTTTTGATCCAAAGCCAATTGCTGCTTTTTTTCTGCAGAATTTGATAATGATTTGATTGCTCGTTGGAGGGAGCGACCCCTCAACCCCATTTTCTTTAATAGACTGGTCGTAGATGTAGCAACATATCCCCTGCATCCCCACCTACAGGAAAAATCTTGGTCTTCCAGCCATTCTGGGCAGCTTGTTGCCAGTTCAGAGTACTTGGTCTTTTTCCTCTCATAAGCTTCTTCAGCACCATCTTCCCATAGAACTGTCAATTCCACAACGTACGGCAACTTGGCTGTTGTGGACCACAGGACTATGTCTGGCCGGAGTGTTGTAGCCACAATGTGTGGTGGAAACACAAGCCTTTTTTCTAAGTCCACTTCCATTTTCCTATCCCGAGCAGGCTGCAGAATGCTTGCATCCTTTGATGTTATCTGGTGCTCTGGAGGTTGGCCTGGAGGTACAAATGTTGTGAAGTGGACATTTCCTGCCGATGTTTGTGGGGAAGCATTTGTGATCGTTCCCCTGTTCTAGGATTGATGCCAGCTGTCTGAGAACTTGGTAATGCCGCCAAGTGTAACGCTCTTGGGCGAGGCTCGTAGTGCATCCTGTTAAAATATACCTTAGTGATGCAGGTGCTTGGCAAAGGGAGCAAGTGGGGTCTTCTCCGAACCACTTTCAGTTTCTGGGGTGATGGTAGAACATCATAAGTAGCTCTGATGACAACATTTAGCTAAGATCCTTCCATTTTCCAGATGTCACGCCAGCTGAGTTTCCTCCTTTCCATGCTCTCCCAGTTAGTCTATTGGCCCTGCTTGGCCATTGAGACGGCCTTGGCGTGTCATTCTGTCTCCTCCCGTCTTCTCTTGTATTATCAAATGCAACTTCAGCAACTCGAGGAAACTATGTGAAATCTCAATTTTTTTTCTTGGATCACAAAAAAAGTTATTTCTTAACAAAACTTGTATATTGTATATGTTATACAATGGTTAATAAAGGCTGCATATAACCATCTATAGTATACGAAAATGCTATGTGATTAGGAATGTTCTTTTTTTGTGAATGCCTAGGCTCTGTTTGCAAAATGTATATGGTTGTTAAACAACAGTGAGGCATCATTCCCAGATAAGCTCAATGAGTTCTACACATGCTTTAATATTGGGTTATATATTGTGTTATTTAACTTTTTTTGGTGTTTATTATATTATCTATTGAGTACTGTGTTTAACGTGCTGCTGTGGGAGGTAATTTCAATTTTCCGGTACATATTTTCCAGTACGTTTTCCAGCAATTTTCCAGTACATATGACAACAAAACACTCATGACTCTCATAGAATTGGAGTTGTAATTGGTATAGTCTAGTTTATAATTGTCACATGTACCAAGGTATAGTGAAACGGTTTTTTGTTGTGCTCTGTCCAGTCAGCGAAAAAACTATACATGATTACAATCAAGCCATCCACAGTGTACAGATACAGGATAAAGGGAGTAACATTTAGTGCAAGATAAAGTCCGATGAAAGAGGGTCTCCGATGAGGTAGATGGAAGGTCAGGACTGCATTCTTGTTGGTGATAGGATGGTTCAGTTGACTGATAACAGCTGGGAAGAAACTATCTCTGCATCTGGAGGTATGCTTTTTCATATTTCTGTACTTCTTGACTGGTGGGATAGTGGAGAAGAGGGAGTGAGACTCCTCCTTGATTATGCTGGTGGCCTTGCTGAGGCGGCGTGAAATACAGGTGAAGTCAATGGAAGGGAGGTTGTTTTGTGTGATTGTCTGGGCCATGTCCCCAACTCTCTGCAATTTCTGGCGGTCTTGGATGGAGCTGTTCCCGAACCATGCTGTGATAAAATGCTTTCTACAGCGCATCTGTAGAAGGTGAGTGAGACTTGTTGGGGACATACCAAACATTCTAAGCCTTCTAAGGAAGTAGAGGCATTGGTGTGCTTTCTTGGCCATTGCTTTGATATGGCTATCGAGGACAAGTTGCTGGTGATATTTATTCCTAAGGACTTGTAGCTTTCAACCATCTCTACTACGGTGCTGTTAATGTATAATGATAATGAGATTATCAATTTCCTTCCTTGCTCCATCTCGTCATTATTTGATATCCAGCACATTATGGGGGTATCGTCTGCAAATGTATAGATTTAGTTGGATTTGGATTTGGCTGCACAGCCGTAGCTGTATAAGGAGTAAAGAAGGGGGCTGAGAGTGTATCCTTGTGGGCACCATTGTTGAGGATTATGCTAGAGGATGATTTGTCATCTATCCTCATTGATTGCGGTCTGTTGGTCAGGAAGTCGAGGATCCGGTTGCAGCGGTGAATGCTGACTCCAAATTCTACGAGCTTGGAGATGAGCTTGGTTGGGGTAATGCTATTTTTGATGCAGCGAGAGCGAGTATTGGCTGGAAGTAGGTGAGTCAGAGGGAAAGAAGATTTAAAAAGAGCGCCAAAGGCCCAGGTTCGAGTAATTTACAAATTAGCCCTAAAGCAGTTGATTAGGTAACAGATTAAAAAAGTGCAGCTGTAGAGGAGCGGCCTTGTTGGGAGTGGCCTTGTTGAGGTGAAGTGCCTTGGTGAGTAAAGTGTGAGTCTTTGGCTTGAGAGTCTACGGCGAGGAGACTGAGGCAAAGAGGCTGCACTTATCGAAGTTTGTGATTTTTTGTCCACTGAAGAAATGGCAGGCAGGTTGATGCAGTGTGTTTCCTGCAGGATGTTGGAAGTCAGGGATACCGCTGGAGCTTCTGGAAACTACACCTGCAGAAATTGTGTCCAGGTGCAGCTCCTGGATGAACGTGTTGGGGAACTGGAGAAGCAGCCGGATGAACTAAGGGCAATCTGGGAAAACTGGTTTCCTGGACAGGACCTACAGGGTGGTTGTCAAGCCAAGGATACAGGAAGAGCGAAGGTGGGTGACTGTGAGAAAGGGGAGTAAACGTGGAGTGCAGGAGCACTCTCTTGGGAGCTGTTGGGGCAGACGACGCAGACTGAAAAGCAGGACTTTTAGGGTGGTTATCTCTGGATTGCTTCCTGTACCTCGTGCTGATGAGGTCAGGAACAGGGAGATAGTGGATCTGAATGTGTGGCTAGGGGGCTGGTGCAGGGAGCAGGGTTTTAGATTTATAGACCACTGGGATCTCTTCAGGGGTAGGGATGACCTGTACAAAAGGGACTGGTTTCACCTTAACTGGAGGGGGACCAACGTTCAGGAATAAGAGGAGACAGTGGCTGATAAGGGAAGTCAAGGACAGTATAAAAATAAAAGATAAGTATACCATAGCAAAGATGAGTGGAAAGCCAGAGGATTGGGTAACTTTTAAAGAGCAACAGAAGATAACTAAAAAACATGCTTTGTGCCCTTTGGAGGGTTGCCTCCACGCCGGGGTGGCCCCTGTTTACGCAGTCAAAGAATTTGTCCTGGAGACCAGCTGGGACCACTGCCTTGTGGACCATAACTATAATCCCGTCCTGTAATACTAATTTGTCGCAAACCAGGAAGTATGGCAGGGCTCGAAATTAGCGGTTGCCCGGGTGCCATTGACCAGCCAAAGTGCTGCCGGGCAACCTAAACACCGAGTCATTTTGCCCGGCTTGGCACGCAAATACTGGTTTATACCGATAGACACAAAAAACTGGAGTAACTCCGCGGTTCAGGCAGCATCTCTGGAGAATAGGAACGTGACGTTTTGTGTCGGTGGCGGCTGTGCGGGGCAAAGATACTAGGATACTAGGTGCAGGGTGACGAAGGGTCGGAGCGAATGACGGGCCCCGAACAGCGGCTGCAGCGGGCGCGACAGCGGCTCCACCGCCTCCTCCCCCCGCGCCTCCGTCCCTCCCTCCTCCCGGCCTCGGCATGCGAGAGGGGTTGTTTTGAAAGCGCCGATGGTGGATTTGCAAGCAGCGGCTGCTATCGCCCTGATAACGGCTGTTGCCTGCAAATCTGTTAACGGCGCTTTCAAAACAACCCCTCTCGCACGCTGAGGCTGAGAGGAGGGAGGGACGGAGGCCTCCTTCCGCCGTCTGAAGCAAAGATCTTTGATCTGAAGCAGCTGCACCAAAGATGCTATACTATAGGATCTTTTAGCTGCACCGCTCGGCCCTGCATTTTGCTGTCGGTGGTGAGGAGATCCCAACCACCTCCCCCTTTGGCGGCAACACTTTGGTGTTGGACAGGGACGGCCAAGGCAGCGGGCGATGTTGTCCGAGGAGCGCTGACCTTCCTTCCTCCCCACCTCCTCTTCCCCTCCCCCCCTCTCTCTCTCTCTCTCTCTCTCTCTCTCTCACTCTCTCTCTCTCTCTCTCGTACCCCCCCTCCACCCCTCTTATCCTGGGACCCCTCCTCTCCATCCCGCACTGATCCCCATTCCCATCTCTATTCAGTCCTCACTGACATCCCCTGTGCTCCCCTCCCCATCTACTCCCTCCCCCCATATATTCACCATATCCACCTCGAATTGATTCTCCTGCCACTCCCCCATCCATCCTGCACTGGTCCCCCAATTCATCCTGTACTGACCCCCCTTCCCATCCATCCTGCACTTCTCCTCCCATTCATACTGCACTGAACCACCCATTCATCCGGTACTGACCCACCCTCCATTTACCCTGCACCAATCCCCCCATCCATCCTGTAGTGATCTCCCCATTCATCTTTTACTGATCCCCTCATGCATCCTGAACTGATCCCCTCATTCATCCCGTACTGATCCCCCATTCATCCTATACTGATCCCCTCATTCATCCTGTAGTGATCTCCCATTTATCCTGCACAGACCCACACTATCCTGACCCCCCCCCATTCATCCTGCACAGACCCACACTATCCTGACCCCCCACCATTCATCCTGTACTGATTCCCCCCCATTCATCCTGTACTGATGCCCCCCATTCAAGAAGAATGGGGGGAACAGTCTGAGGAAGGGTCTCGACCCAAAACGTTGCCTATTTCCTTCGCTCCATAGATGCTGCCTCACCCGCTGAGTTTCTCCAGCATTTGTGTCTACGCCCATTCATTCTGTACTGACCCCCAATTCATCCTGTACTGATCCCCCCCATCCATCCCATACTGAATCCCCCATTCAACGCCATTGAATGTTGAACCCCGTGCTCTTCCCTCACAATTTTACATACTCCAACCAACACGTACTGATTCACCTGCCTCAATCCATCCATTCCGCACCGATTGCCTTCTCCACCCCCTCCCCCCCCCCCCCCCCCCCGCCACCTATCCACCCCACATTGATTCACACACCCCCTCACCCTCCCTGACCCTATTGTGCTTCATGGTCTTCAGAGCGAACATTGACTATGTTTGATAACGGAATGTAATCAAATGTGTTTTAATTACTAATGTTATTATTTGTTTTGACACCTTTAACATATTACCAAAAGAACATTTGCTGCAGTTATGTCCTTTGGCTATCTCTTGTCAGTAAGTGTAATGTTTAACCTGTCAGATGGGTATAGTCGGTTTTCACAGCTATTATCATAAAATGCCTTTAGAAATTTCCTTGCAACCTGTATATTTGGTTATGGATAAATTATGTGGGAAGCGAGAGTGTTTCTGTACCAATAGCAATAACGACCCATGCTAAGGCCATGTCATGATAATTTTTGGTCCTTCACAGAGAACATGCTTGCATCAATCGGTAGTGTGCATGGTTAAGCATATATGTTATGCTTTGTATTTTTTATAATGCTTTTTATTTTTATTATGCTTTTTATTTATTTTTTAGTATGTTTTAAAGTATGGTTTTAATGTTTCTTTGTGTGTCTTGTGTGGGAGGTGATATGGGGGGGTGAGGGGGAAACCATTTTGGTCGCCTCCTCCACGGAGAGGCGACTTTTTCCAGGTCGCCTCCCCTGTGGCCTAACAGCGGCCTTTCCCGGAGACGCACCCGGTGCTTCAGCGACGGGCGCAGCGTGGATTGTCTGCGCGGAGCGGGCGAGCCCTCGCTGGGGCTCGCTGGAGGGGAGTGCTCCATTTCGCTGGCCTGCGGAAGTCTGCAGAGCTCCAGCTGGCGTGGAGTCCGCAGCCCGGGATCCCTTGTGGGGGACCCAGGGGAAGAAGAAGCCACCACTGTCGGCCCGCGGCCTACTTATACAGCGGGCCTGGCGTGGACTTACCATCGCCCCTGGAGGGGAGCTTCGACCGCCGGCCCTGCGGTCTGCGGTGCTTCTGGCTGTGGCGGGAACTTTAAATCTGCGACCGCCGGCCTACGGCCTACACCAACCTAAAGCCGCGGTCTCCGGTGGGGAAGAGCCGACTCTGGACTTAACTGGACTTACCTTGTCTGCACATCTGGACGCCCGCAGCGACGGCTGCGGAGGGTTGAGGTCCCATCCACGGGGGAAAATGGAGGAGGACTGGCCAAATTTTGTGCCTTCCACCACAGTGATGAATGCTGTGGTAGATGTTTGTGTTAAATTTTTATTGTGTATTGTGTGTTCTTTATCATTGCACCACTGCTGGCAAATTAATTTCACTTGCACTTTATGTGCAATGTGACGAATAAAACCGTATTGTATTGTATTGTTACCATGGTCCAGGATTTATTGACACAGGTTGATCATATGCTGAATAATCCAACCACATTTTTGCTTGGAAGTGGAAAGAGCTAATAGAAATTGCATTAATTGCAATGTGTAAAAAGAGTTGAGATATTGTATTATAATTTTGCTGCATGTCATTGTATATATCATGTCTTGATTGGTGAATATGTTTAGTTTGTGAGTTATTTGAAGCAGAAATAATATCTGAATGTAGACAAAAGTGCTGAAGAAACTCAGCGGATGTGGCAGCATCTATGGAGCGAAGGAAATAGGCAACGTTTCGGGCCGAAACCCTTCTTCAGATTGATGGGGGGGGAAGAAAGGAAAAAGGAGGCGGAGCCTGAGGGCTGAGGGAGAGGTAGGAAGGGGAGGAGACAGCAAGGGTTAACAGAATTGAGAGAATTCGATGTTAATGCAAGAGGATGCAGACTCCCCAAGCGGAATATGAGGTGCTGTTCCTCCAATTTGCTCACTCTGGCTGTGGAGGAGGCCCAGGACAGAGAGGTCAGATATGGAATGGGAGGGGGAGTTGAAGTGCTGAGACAGCGGAAGGTCGGGTTAGTTAATGCGGACCGAGCGGAGGTGTTCGGCGAAACGATCGTGTTCTCACCGATATAGATCAGCTGACATCTAGAGCAGCGGATACAATAGATGAGGTTGGAGGAGGTGCAGGTGAACCTCTGTCGGACCTGGAACGAATCCTTTGGTCCTTGAATGGAGTGGAGGGGGGAGGTAAAGTGACAGGTGTAGCATGGGTTTCGGCCTGAAACGTTGCCTATTTCCTTCGCTCCATAGATGCTGCTGCACCCGCTGAGTTTCTCCAACACTTTTGTCTACCTTCGATTTTCCAGCATCTGCAATTCCTTCTTGAACATAATATGTGAATGCTTCATTGAGCATTATTCCAACTGGTAACTACGCACTTCGTCCGAGCACATTATTGCACACGTCATGCAAACCGTCTTAAATGACCACCTAAACTGTCATTTGGCAACCTAAAAAGTTGTCAAGGTTGCCCGGCTGGCAACAGGGAAAAAAAGTTAAGTGAGAGTCCTGTATGGGTGGATTGCGAGCGGGGTGTTGTGTATCGGGCCAGCCATGCCGGATGACTGCAGACAGCAATTGTAAAGTCTCATCAGCAGCCGTGTGTTCTGCTAGGCTGCTCAAGCAATCAGTTGGAACATACAATACCTTCATTATTGAGAATTGGTTCTGTTCGGAGAGTTGTTTTTCGTTAGTTTTGCATGGGGCTCTTGATTGTGTATGTGTTATGTGCATGTCTTTGCCTTTCTTGTAGACAATGTTGAAATCAAATCGCTGCAGTTGCATCATCATTCATTGTAGTTGTGCTGGGGCAGTTTGGATGGGCTTGTTCAAAATAGTGACCAGCGACTGGTGGTCAGTTTCTATAGTCACAGACTTCCCAAAGATAAAGTCCTTGAATTTCGGGCAGGCGAAAACCACTGCGAGCAGTTCCTTTTCGATCTGGGCGTAACGTTGTTCAGTGTCAGTTAGTGTACGAGAGGCGTATGAAACAGGCTTTAAATCGCCGTCGGTAGTGGTCTGCAGTGCCTAGTCCGTACTGGGACGCATTGCAGGTGAGCGTTACTGGTAACTTCAAAGCGAAGTAGGCGAGAGTAGGTGCGCTAGCCAGCTGCAATTTTAGAGTGTCAAAAGCTCTTTGGTGCAGCGTCCTTGTGTCTCAGTTCACGCAGGTGGGCAGATATGTCGCTGAGGTTGGGAATAAATTCCCGCAGATGGTTGACCATTCCAAGGAACCTTTGTAGGCTCACGACGTCAGCAGGAACCGGCAGTTCGTTGATAGCTGTAGCTTTTGATGGGTCTGGTCTGAGACCGTCACTTGTGAAAACGTGTCCGATGTAAGTAACTTCTGGTCTCCAATTGGAGGCGTGGGTTCGAATCCCACTTCTGACACCATGTAATGAGTTGAGTCGAACACATGTCAAAATACAACACATGTTTATTAAATCTAATTACAGCAAGGATCTGCAGGACATTACATTTCCTAGCAGCTACTCGTACTAACTAGCGTAGGCAAGCTCTTGATAATATAAAGCACATACTAGGCAGAGTCACTACTAACAAGCACTATAATTGGCTAGTATGAAATAGCCAATCTACTATGGCCTTGTCAAGGTCGTATCTGGAAGACTTCCGGCGGCGTCAATGGTGGGGTGAGAGGCGCTCCTGTTTTGCTCTGCTCCCGAAAGAATGTTTTAATGTGCTAAAATACGAGCTGGAAGACGGGGGAGTTCTAAAATATACTACCGGAGCCGCTATTTAATTGTGTGTTATCAGAAACTCTGCTGATAACAGAGAATAACAGCAGTTTTAAATGAAAAAAGGGAATCCTCGCCAGAAGCCTGTAAAACCTGCTTCAAGACCTGCCACATGAGACTACTTGAAAAAACTTGGAAAGACTCCTCAATCCCCTCAAGCATCAGCTGGAAGCTCAGAAGAAGAAGCTGACTTTCGAAATCTTTCTACAGAAATGACCTCAACGGAGGAACAAAGAGTGCATATGGAACAATTGGAAAAGTCAGTATTAACTTCAGTCACTGAAGTTATTTCTAAAGTGATACAAGATGGGAATGTCGTGCTGGACAAAAGCCTCTCTGAAAAAATTAAACAAGGTTATGATACGCTGATGGGGAAAATTGATGACTTAACCAAACGTGTGATTGAGGTTGAGGAGGATTTAAACAAAAAAATTAAGCGGGTTGATAAGGACTGTAATAAAAAGCTGGACGCAATGTTAAAGGCTATGGAAGGAATGGATAATACGATAACTGAGATGGCTAAGAAAAAAGAAAGCACTGGGAGGGAGCTTGCTAAAATGAAGCATAAATGTACGGACTTGGAAGCAAGATCAAGAAGACAAAATCTGAGGATAGTTGGAGTAAAAGAAGGAAAGGAGAGTGGGCAAAACTTTCAGGAGTTTGCTGCCAACTTACTCAAACAAGTGCTTAAGCTGCCTGAAGCCCCGAGAATAGTTATGGCTCACCGGGTCCGACGTAAGGTTCAAGCAAGCCCAACTGCCCCCCCAAGACAGATTATTCTGAAATTCTATGACATTTCAACCCTGGAAGGAATTATGAAAAAAATTCCATATGGTGTGAATTTGATGTTTGAAGAAGACAAACTAAGATTCTTCTGTGATTTTCCAGCTGAAGTCATGGAAAAGAGGGACAAGTTTACAAACACAAGAAGGCTACTGAAAGAGGTCTTGGGAGTAAGATATGGGATAGTATATCCCGTGAAATTGAGAATTACTTATAACCATGTTGAACGTGCATTCACGGATCCAGAAGAGGCATTTAATTATGCACAAAGTATCACAAAGGAGGACTACTGATCATGAGAAACAACGAAGAAAGAACTGTGTTTCTTTTTTTTAACATACAAAAAATACCGCTCTGGTTAAGATGGAGAACATAGAAACATAGAAACATAGAAATTAGGTGCAGGAGTAGGCCATTCAGCCCTTCGAGCCTGCACCGCCATTCAATATGATCATGGCTGATCATCCAACTCAGTATCCCGTACCTGCCTTCTCTCCATACCCTCTGATCCCCTTAGCCACAAGGGCCACATCCAACTCACTCTTAAATATAGCCAATGAACTGGCCTCAACTACCCTCTGTGGCAGAGAGTTCCAGAGACTCACCACTCTCTGTGTGAAGAAAGTCTTTCTCATCTCGGTCTTAAAGGATTTCCCCCTTATCCTTAAGCTGTGACCCCTTGTCCTGGACTTCCCCAACATCGGGAACAATCTTCCTGCATCTAGCCTGTCCAACCCCTTAAGAATTTTGTAAGTTTCTATAAGATCCCCTCTTAATCTCCTAAATTCCAGAGAGTATAAACCGAGTCTATCCAGTCTTTCTTCATAAGACAGTCCTGACATCCCAGGAATCAGTCTGGTGAACCTTCTCTGCACTCCCTCTATGGCAATAATGTCCTTCCTCAGATTTGGAGACCAAAACTGCACGCAATACTCCAGGTGTGGTCTCACCAAGACCCTGTACAACTGAAGTAGAACCTCCCTGCTCCTGTACTCAAATCCTTTTGCTATGAAAGCTAACATACCATTCGCTTTTTTCACTGCCTGCTGCACCTGCATGCCTACTTTCAATGACTGGTGTACCATGACACCCAGGTCTCGCTACATCTCCCCTTTTCCCAATCGGCCACCATTTAAATAATAGTCCGCTTTCCTGTTTTTGCCACCAAAGTGGATAACCTCATATTTATCCACATTATACTGCATCTGCCAAACATTTGCCCACTCACCCAGCCTATCCAAGTCACCCTGCAGTCTCCTAGCATCCTCCTCACAGCGAACACTGCCCCCCAGCTTAGTGTCATCCGCAAACTTGGAGATATTGCCTTCAATTCCCTCATCCAGATCATTAATATATATTGTAAATAGCTGGGGTCCCAGCACTGAGCCCTGCGGTACCCCACTAGTTACTGCCTGCCATTGTGAAAAGGACCCGTTTACTCCTACTCTTTGCTTCCTGTTTGCCAGCCAGTTCTCTATCCACATCAATACTGAACCCCTAATACCGTATGCTTTAAGTTTGTATACTAATCTCTTATGTGGGACCTTGTCGAAAGCCTTCTGGAAGTCCAGATATACCACATCCACTGGTTCTCCCTTATCCACGCTACTAGTTACATCCTCGAAAAATTCCACAAGATTCGTCAGACATGATTTACCTTTTGTAAATCCATGCTGACTTTGTCCAATGATTTCACCACTTTCCAAATGTGCTGCTATCCCATCTTTAATAACTGACTCTAGCAGTTTCCCCACTACCGATGTTAGACTAACTGGTCTGTAATTCCCCGTTTTTCTCTCTCCCTCCCTTCTTAAAAAGAGGGGTTACATTTGCTACCCGCCAATCCTCAGGAACTACTCCAGAATCTAAAGAGTTTTGAAAGATTATCACTAATGCATCCACTATTTCCTGAGCTACTTCCTTAAGTACTCTGGGATGCAGCCTATCTGGCCCTGGGGATTTATCGGCCTTTAATCTATTCAATTTACCCAACACCACTTCCCGACTGACCTGGATTTCACTCAATGACCTGGATTTCACTCAACTTTCCTCGAGGCGTTGTCTAGACATTTTATCTTTGGAATGTTAACTCAAGGTCGGATTTTATATTTCACTTCAACAAAGGATTGACAACGAAGATAAATTGTGGCGGGGAAAATAACTTGAGAATATGGAAAAATATTATCAGTGGACTTGTATATAGAAATTTATGATTTAAGAAACACACAATTACATACTAACATAAAATATAATTAATAAAATTGTGTAATATTAAGGCACAGCTTAATAATGGCTGATGTTTATTTCATGATGTTAATTACTTGCTAAATATAAGAATAGCAAGTTAAATATGATTGATAAGTACTAATAACATACTAACACATTTTTTTTTTTCTTTTTTTTTTTTTCTTTTTCTTTTTTTTAATTTTTTTTATTATAGAAACAATATATACAGAGTACACTCTTATACGGCATTAAAAATTATATAATATACAAAATTATATAATATTGATTATCAATTGATACTGTTTGTGTTATTTGTAATGTTATCCATTATACTTTCCTGGTTATTTATTTTGTATAATTGGGAGTGTATGTAGTATATTCCTAAAATAAGCAATATACTCACACTTCTCATACCACACATATTTCTTCTAATTACCAAATACAAATCTCCCCTAATATAACTACATAATACCCAATCTTAACCAAACTTCTATGATATTCATGATATTTTCATAATATTAAGAGTGTTTGTATTATTATTAACTTTATATTTCAAAATTATTATATAGTTGAAAATGCACAGTTTTATATAATTACAAATTTAAGACATCTATAATATTTTCATACAACTAATAATAGGTGTATTCATACTAATATTAAGAATATATATAATATGTTTCTATACTTTTTTTTCTCTACTTAAAGATAGAAAGATAGAGATAGAAAGTAGAAAATAGAAAAGAAAATGTGAAAAGTTTGATGGAGATTAAAATATTACTAAATAATCCGTTCTTGGAGATACATTCATGATTTATTATATGTATTTCTTCATCCATTCAGATATTCAGGCCTCAGTCAAGTCCCCGCGCCGAACCATTATGACCCTGTAAATATTTAATGTATGGAGACCAAATCCCTTTGAAGAGATCTAACCTATCCATAAGGACAAGTCTCAATCTCTCCAAGTGAAGTGTCTCCGACATTTCTGTATTCCACATTTTAATTGTTGGGGATGCAGGGCCTTTCCAAAATTTTAGTATTAATTTTTTCCCAATTATTAGAGAATAGTCGATAAAAGTTCTTTGATTCCTTGTAATTATTTGTTCCGTTTCCGGTATTCCAAGTATTATTAACTTTGGATCAGGAATCATAGTAATATTAACAACATTCGATATTATCTTAAATATTTCGTTCCAATATTCTACAATCTTCGTACAATTAGTGAATGAATGTGACAAATTTGCTTCTAAGATTTGACATTTATCACATATAGGCGATAATTTTGGAAATATATTATGTAATTTAGATTTAGAGTAATGTAATCTATGTAAAATTTTAAACTGTATAAGAGCATGTTTAGCATTTAACGAGCAGTAATGTATGTGTTGTAAGCTTTCTTCCCATATTTCTGGGCTTATTATTTGACTTAATTCATTTTCCCAATGCTGTCTGTGTATTTCCGATGATGGAATATCACTTTCCAACAAAATATTGTAAATGTATGATATCATTTTTTCTGTATTTGGATGTTTATTCAAGCATTCATCTAAAATTTCACTCTTTCTATTTCTGAATTCTTGTGTATTTGCAGAGATATAGTTTCTGATTTGTAAATATCTGAAATATTCATTATTATGAAGCCCGTAAGCTTGTTGTAACTCTTGAAATGAAAGAAAAAAATTTTCCTTATAAAGATCCCCTATATTTAAAATTCCTTTATTTTTCCATTGTATAAAAGCCTTATCCATCGTTGAGGGTTTAAACGTAAAATTGTTGGCAATAGTAAGACCTAGCGGTATAAATTTTAGTTTTAATGTTTTCTTTATTTGTTTCCAAATACGTATTCCGCTTTCTATTATCGAGTTTTCACTATAAATTTTCTTAGGTACATTAATATTAGCAAATATTATAGAGCTAATTTCAAATGGAAAACAGTCTTCTCTTTCCATTTTTAACCAGTTTGGTTTATTATCTGTTTCTTCTAACCAGAAGTTCATATTTTTAATATTAACTGCCCAATAATAAAACATAAAATTTGGTAATGCTAAACCCCCGTTTATTTTAGCTTTACATAAGTGTTTTTTATTTATTCTATGGTTCTTATAATCCCAGATAAAGTTAGTGACTATAGAGTCTACTTTTTTAAAAAAAATTTTAGGGAGATATATCGGGATTGATTGAAATAAATATAATAATTGTGGGAGAAAAATCATTTTTATTGCGTTTATTTTACCTAACATTGAAATAGGTAAACTTTTCCAGTATAAAATATTTTTATTTAATTTATTCAGTAATAACGGGAAATTAGATTTAAATAGAGAGTCAAATCTTTTTGTAACAACAATACCAAGATATTTAATATTTTCATTTGTTATCTTAAAAGGAAATTGTTGTAATATCTGTAAGTTATTCATGGTTATTGGCATGTTCACTTTTATTCCAATTAATACTGTATCCTGAAATTAAACCAAATTCCGTTATTAGTTTTAACAAATTACGGATACTTATTTCCGGTTTAGTGATATAAAGTAATACATCGTCCGCATATAACGAGATTTTATTCTTAGTATCTTTAGTATCATATCCATATATTTCCGGGTGCAATCTTACCCTTTGGGCAAGAGGTTCGATTGCTAACGCAAACAGTAAAGGTGATAAAGGACAGCCTTGTCTACAACCTTGAGATAAACTAAATTTAGTTGATAACATACGGTTTGTTGTTATTCTAGCTGTTGGGTTTGCATATAATAATTTGATCCAAGTAGTAAACTTATCACCAAGCTTAAAAGCTTCCATCACCGAAAATAAATAAGGCCATTCCACCTGGTCAAAAGCTTTTTCTGCATCCAGCGAGATAACTACTAAGTCTTTTTTATCAATTCTTTTCGAATATATGATATTAAATAACCGTCTTAGATTATATGAAGAATATCTTTTAGGTATAAATCCTGTTTGATCAGGATGAATTAATTCGTTAACAACTGTACTTAATCTTTGCGCTAGTATCTTTGTTAAAATTTTTTGATCCGTATTTAATAAAGCAATTGCTCTATATGATCCTGGATCATCCAAATCTTTATTTATTTTGGGTATAAGTGTTATAATAGACTCGTTCAATGTATCTGGTAATTTCTCTTGTGTATATATCTGTTCATATAATGATTTTAAATATGGGACCATTTGATCATGAAAAATTTTATAAAATTCCGAACCTATACCATCCGGTCCTGGAGTTTTACCATTTTTTAATGATTTAATAGATTCTTGGATTTCTTTTATTGAAATATCAGCATTTAATAGTTCTCTATTTTGTAAATCTAATTCTTTTAAGCTACATATATTTAAAAAAGGCATCTATTTCTGTTTTATTTACTGTCGCTTTAGCAGTATACAGATTTTTATAATATTGCATAAATCTTTCATTAATATCTTTGGGTTGTATTAATAATTCACCGTTTTGTGATTTAATCCTATTTATAGTTTTTTCAGCATTTCCACATTTCCACATTTTATGGATATAGTAGATTTAGTCTAAATTGTGCGCAAAGAGGGGGGAGGAGACTCAGACGCTTGGAAGTTACCCAAGGGTCTGAATCTGGTTAACCCCTTGGAACCTGCTGGTGTCTGATACAAACATTTGAGACTTAATTGTAATAGAGCTAGGCATATCAATAGATATGGATATATAATTAACATAATTACTGTTATATCTAAATATGTACTCGGAAACTCTTTTTTATTTTGTTTTTTCTTTTTGAAGATATATTTCTAATCAATCTATTGGAGTGCGTTTTATTTTATATATATATTTCTGAACTTTGTATCGCTCTCCCTTCCAATTAATAATAACTGGTCAAGGGAGCAGAGCGAAACATATAAAAACATCTACGGAAGTCAATAAGAATTTTTCTACCACCTGTTGATGGCCTGTTTTTAATTATTATATATTTATTTTTGGATATTATAATATCACTTTTTGTTTGTTAAATATCTTTTCACGACTTTCTGGTCTTTTTCAAGGTCTATTCTGAAGGGGAGATGCCAACAAAACTTAACAGCTGGGGATGACCATCCTCCACCTAGAGTTATGAGGTTCTTGGTTGCACCATATGAAGTAAAGGTATTAACATGATTCATAATGCAAGACGATAAACAAAAGAAAACTGGAGGAATCACGTTCTGTAGTTGGAATATAAGGGGCGCTAATGAACCAATTAAAAGGGGTAAGATCTTTGCCCAATTAAAAGCCTTAAACAGTTACATCATTTTCTTACAAGAGACGCATTTGAAATATCAAACACAGATAAGATTGAAGGTAAATTGGATTGGGCAAACATACTACTCTTCATTTACTTCTAAATCTAGAGGTACGGCTATTATCATTAGTAAAGGTATACCATTTAAATTAAAGAATACTATAGCAGATAAAGAGGGGAGGTATGTCATAGTCACGGGAGAAATTTATTCTACTCCACTTACTTTGATAAATATTTATGCTCCTAATTTTGACAACCCCCAATTCTTTAGTAAAATTTTGGATACAATTACAGAACTTAACTATCAAAATGTGATAATAGGGGGAGATTTGAATTGTGTTTTAGATCCATATCTGGATAAATCAGCAAAACAAAAAAGGATTAACATAAAATCTAAAACTAGTGAACTCCTATATACATACATGAAAAATACCAACATAACAGATGTATGGAGGATCGCTAACCCAGTAGGTAGGGAATATTCATTTTATTCAACTGTACATAAAACATATTCATGTATTGATTACTTCTTAGTGGACACGAAACTAATTCCATATGCATATAATTCTAAATATCATAATAGTATTATTTCTGATCATTCCCCGCTAACTTTTTCTTTAAAATTAGATGGAATGCCTGATAAAAAATCGTTTTGGAGGTTTAACCCCGAAATCTTAAGCAATTCACAAGGATGTACATATTTAAAAGAGCAGATGGGATTCTTTTTTGAGACATATGATACACCAGATATTTCACCCTCCTTATTATGAGAAACTTTTAAGGCATTTATTAGAGGAACTATAATCTCGTATCAAGCTTTCCAAAATAAAAAAAATAACACTGAACAATTGCAGTTAGAACAAGAAATTAGACAATTAGATTTAGAAAATGCTAAAGAACCAACTATAGATAAACATAAGATAACAATACTAAAATATAAATTAAATAAAATTTTATCGGCCAGAATAATAAGATTATATCAAACTATAAAACAAGAAAATTTTGAATTTGGTGATAAACCACATAAACTCTGAAAAAACGGGAAACAGAAAATACAATTACTAAAATTAAATCAGACAAAGGGGAATTACTAACACTACCTAAAGATATTAATAAAAGATTTGCTCAATTTTATCAAAATGTATATACATTGAAAACCTCTGCAAATAATACTCAAATTACAAATTTCTTAGACAATTATAATCTTCCAAAATTAAATATGGTGGAACAAGAGGGATTAAGAGGGATTGGGAGCCCAGATTACACTACAGGAAATAGAAGAAACAATAAATTCATTGAAGAACGGCAAAACGCCAGGACCAGATGGCTTTAGTAATGAATTCTATAAAATATTCTATGAGATAATTTCTCCACGCCTGCAAGATTTATATATATATACGCTTTTAAAGAAAATAAACTACCAGAAACATTAACTGAGTCAACGATTATACTTATACCAAAAAAGGATAAAGACCTAGAAGACCCAGGCTCATATAGAGCTATTGCACTCCTAAATACAGATCAAAAAATATTAGCAAAGACCCTAGCGAGAAGAGTGAGTAAATATGTTAGCAAACTAATAAACCCGGACCAAACAGGATTTATACCAAAGAGATACTCTTTTAACAATTTGAGACGGCTGTCTAATATAATCTACTCACATAATACTGAAGAAGAACTAGCAATTATTTCATTGGATGCAGAAAAAGCTTTCGATCAAGTAGTATGGCAATATTTATTCAAAGTATTGCAAAAATTTAACATGGGAGATAACTTTATCTCATGGGTAAAATTATTATATGATAAGCCGACGGCTAGAATACTGACTAATAATATATTATCCACGAAATTCCAATTAGCAAGGGGCAATAGGCAGGGGTGCGTACTATCGCCCCTGCTATTTGCACTAGTGATAGAGCCTTTAGCAGAAAGTATAAGAAATCATCCGAATATTTATGGATATAACACCAAACACTCAAATAATAAAATTTCATTATATGCAGACGACATATTACTATATATTACAAATTCGCAAATTAGCATACCAAATATACTAAACTTAATAGAGGAATTTGGTTCTTTTTCAGGATATAGAATAAATTGGAACAAAAGCGAAATGATGACGATAAAACCTCAAGAGCCAACACATTTGTTGAAATCACAAATGGCCTCATTCTTCAGAGAACGGGGATTCCCCTCCCCCACTATTGATGAGGCTCGCACCAGGGTCTCCTCCATACCCCGCAACACAGCCCTCGCTCCCCATTCCCCCACTCGCAAACAGGGCAGAGTCCCCCTGGTCCTCACCTTTCACCCCACCAGCCGGCAAATACAACATATAGTCCTCCGCCAGTTTCGCCACCTCCAACGTGACCCCTCCACCCGCCACATCTTCCCATCTCCCCCCCTGTCTGCCTTCCGCAAAGACCGCTCCCTCCGCAACTCCCTTGTCAATTCTTCCCTCCCCTCCCATTCTACCCCTTCCCCGGGCACTTTCCCTTGCAACCGCAAGAAATGCAACACTTGTCCCTTCACCTCCCCCCTCCACTCCTTTCAGGGACCCAAGCAGTCCTTCCAGGTCCGACAGAGGTTCACCTGCACCTCCTCCAACCTCATCTACTGCATCCGCTGC